>CM065467.1:5304247-6049703 GCA_032872475.1 Leptopilina myrica (nomen nudum) | reverse complement strand
AAATAATTTAAATTTAGTTGAATCTTTTAAAAATAATTGAATTTTGGAAAAATATAAAAACAAATAATCAAATTTTTAAAGAATTTTAATTCACTTTGTTCGAAGTTAAATTAATCTGAAACAATTATTAATTAATAACTATTAATTAAAATTTTAGTAATTATTTATAATTAATTATTAAAAAATATGGTTATATAATTTTATGAAAATAATTGAATTTTATAAATGAATTTTTGGATAATTAATAAAAAAAACTAATTAATGTTTTAAAGAATTTGAATAAAAAATTTTAAACATAATTTTTCACCAAAGTGTTTAAAAATAATTATAATAAATAGTAATGTTATTATTTTTTGTATGGATTTAAGTTTTTTGAAATATGTAATTAAAAATTTTGAAAATAATCAAATTTCAAAAAATTATAATAAAAATTATTCTATGAAGAACTTTTTTCAAAAATATTTTAATATATTTTTTATAAGCTACTTTTTATTAATTTTCATTTTCAAAAATTACCCTTAAAGATTTTTTATTAATGTTAATTTTCCAATAATTGTAATAAAACAATTGATGAAAATAGTCAATTAAATTCTGAATTCTCAAAAATATTAATGAAAAATCTTCAAATATATGTAAATTAATGAAAATTAGCTTCTAAAAATAATATTAAAATTCTATTTTCAATTAAATTTTACAAAACTTTAATTATTCAAAATGTATTAAATTTTATGTTTCGAAAATTTGATTAGAAGAATGATTTAAAAATAACTTTTGAAAGCATTGTCTAGTTATTTTTCACACTTCCTATAACAATCAAAATAAGTTGCATTTTATACTAAAAATATGGTTGTTTGTTGCAATATTTCGAAAATATTTTAATGTAATTTTTATAAGCTAAGTTTCATTAACATTCATTATCAAAATTTACCCCTAAAAATTTTTTATTAAAACATTGGAGAGTTTTAAAAATTTTCAATTGAAATTCTTTTAAATTTGATTCTCAAAAATTGTAATAATTAACCACTTGAAAATATCAATTATTTTTAATAATTTTTCAAACGTTCTTCAAAAATTAAACTATTGAAATAAATGTTTTTTTAAAGTTATTAAAATATAATCTTCTTAAAAAATAATAATAAAGAATTTAAAAAAATTTCTTTTTGAAAATATTTTTTAATAATTTTTTAATTATCAACAATATTGAAAAATATTCAAATAATAGAAAGTTGGTAAAATCTTTTAAAAATAATTGAATTTCCGAAAAATATAAAAAAAAATAATTCAACTTTTAAGAATTTTAATTTACTTTGTTCGAAGTTAATTAAATCTTAAAAAATTATGCTAAAACAATTCTAAAAAGTAGTTATTAAATAATATTGTTGTGTTATTTTATGAAAATAATTAAATTTCTAAAAAGAATTTTTATATAATTTAAAGGCACTTGAACAACTATGACGTCACAATGTGTGAAAAGCATGAGTTTTAAATTTGTGACGTCATAATGGTTCAAATGCCCTTAAGAAAAACTAGTTAATGTTTTGAAGACTTTTAATTAAAAATTTTGAACTCAATTATTTTTTCCAAAATGTCAGAAATAATTCTAAAAAAATTATAATGATATTATTGTTTTAATGTGTTTAAATTTTATGAAATATGTAATTGAAAATATTGAAAACAAATAAAATACTTAAATTGTAAATAATTAGAGTGAAAAATACTAATAATTACTATTTTCAGAAATATTTTAATATTATTTTTAAATGCCAATTTTCATTAATTTTCATTTTTAAAATGTTCACTTTAAGTATTTTTATTACAAATTTTAAGAATTCAATTGTTTCAAGTTTGCAATTAAAATTTTTCTAAAGTTAATTTTCCGAAAATTGTAATAAAACACTTGATAAAGAATTTCAATCATTTACAATTAAATTTTACAAATGTTTCTAATATTAAAAATTTTTTTAATTCGTATTTTTTGAAAATTTAATTAGAAGAATTATTCAAAAAATAATTTTGGAAAGAATTGCCTAGTTAAATTTCACACTTCCTATAAAAATTTAATCAAGTTGCATTTTATACTGAAAATATGGTTTTTTGTTATAATATTTCGAAGTAAGTAAAATAATTCGCTAAGTTTTTGAAAATAAATGGAAAAAATTTTTAAAAAGTTTAAATTTAAATTAATTCAATTACAAAATTTAATATTAAACTTTAATTAATTAAATGAAAGAAATAAAAAAATTGATTTTGAATTATTAATAGAATTTTGTCTCTACTTTGTATAAATTTTGGAGAGAAATTTAGATTCACTTTTCATTCAATTTTACTGAAAAGTACATTTTCTGATCGTAAATATTTCAGGAAAGGCATCACGTGTTGACTTGCATGTAACGTAAACATATGTGCTGGAGAATTTTATGAGCAACTAAAATTTATATTTAGATTCCCAACACGTGTTAAACAGAAATTAATATTAAAAAATTACAGTTGACTTTTAAGGTAACTGTAAATTTAAATAAAAGGTAAATTATACGTCAAGTATACAAAGAATTTAGTTCAGAATTTAGTAACCGAAAGAAGAAAAATAGAAAAATAAATGTAGCAAGATAAAAGACTAATGCAAAAGAAAAACTAAAATTACTAACAAAAAATTAAAATTCCCATTCAGATAATAATTTAATTTCAATTTTATTGGACATTTTAACTTTAATTTAATTGGATATTTTAATTTCGAATATTTTTATTTTAATTTAATTTAAAAAATTAATTTTAATTTAATACAGATAAATTTAAATACCATTTGATTATTAAGAGTTTCTCGATTTTCTAAATTCCTTCTTCGACCAATTAAAATTGTATGACAGCCACCGCATGAAACCTGAAATTAATTACAATCGAATTTACAAATTTTAATATTTAATAAATAAATATTATTATAATTAATAAAATTAATCATTTTTATTCCTTTTTTATATTTTCTAATTAATTTTATTAATTACGATAATAATAAAATTATGATTTTTAAAAACAAATTACATTTGTAACAAAAAGATCTTGATATCTGGCAGCAAGAGTAAGTTCATGAACATTATTTTCATTTTCTTCTAATCCCAATTTTCCATGCCTTCCATCACCACACGTAAAGATTTTTCCATTCTCTGAAAGATTAATTAATTAATTTTATATTAATAGATAGAAATTAATATAAATAATTTAATTTTTATTCAATTAAAAATTAATACTAGCGGCATTTTTCTTTTCGCCCGTTAATTTAACATTTTTATTAAGTTAAAAATTAATTTAGTATTTATTAAATTAATTTTTCCACTTCTATTGATTTTTGAGTTCAAAATAATAACTCACCAGTCAAAATTGCACTATGACTCTCGCCGCAGGATATTTTCGATATCGTTTCACTTTCTAAAATATCCAGTGGAAGAATATTTGGTGTTTGGACTTCCGTCACATTTGTGCCCAATCCAAGTTGACCACTTGAATTACTCCCCATGCAATAAATGGCACCATCCTCTGAAAATATTTACAACAAAAATTATTTTTACAATTTTCCAATTATAATTTACAAAAAAAATATTTCCTTCAAAAAAAGTAAAACTAAAAACAATGGAAAAAATGAGTTAAAATTTACCAGTTAGAATAAGTGTATGATGACCACCACAAGCAATTTTAGTCGCTAATTTTGGAAGTTGTATTTGTTTAGGTGCAGCTTGAGTTGAGAATTTTACGTCGATTCCCAATTTTCCACTTTCTGATTCGCCGCAAATGTAAACGTGACCACTTTCTGTAAATTATAATTTTTTTTAGTTCATTTAATTAATTACTTAAATTTAGTAAAATTGCACTCAGAGAAATTTTATATTTGACGTAAATTCAATTTATTTGTCTCAAATATAATTTACTGGAGTCATTTATACTTTAGTTGACTCAAATGTAATTTATTTTACTCAAATATAATTTTTTTGAGACAAATTAAATCTATTTACCCCAAATATAATTCCTTTGAGTCAATTTAAAGTTTATTAGTCACAAATATATTTTAATTAACTCAAAAGCAATTTATTTGACTTCAATATTTTTGTTTTCAAGTCAAAATGGAATTATTTGACTTCAATATTTTTTTTCGAGTCAAATTCAAATATTATTTGTCACAAATATAATTTATTTGACAAAAAAAAAATGCAATTCAAAAACAATCGTGGATTTTGTAAAAGTTTAATACTTTTTAATTCAACAGATTTTTGAAAACATTTTATGCCAATTAAAAAAATGTGTAAATTATTATTTACCATTAAGAAATGCCGAATGATAGTATCCAGCACTAATTTGCATAATTTTTTCTGTCAATTGAACTTTCGTGGGTTTATTGACAAGACCAGTTGTGCCTGGAAGACCAAGTTGTCCTTCCAAATTACTTCCCCAAACGTGAACCACTCCGTCGGCTGTAAGAACCATCGAATGATGTGAACCAGCCGATAATTGCACAATTTTCGGTCCAACAATTCCACAATCGTGAACCATTACTGGCGAACTGGAACTATCGCCCACTGCATTACTTCCTCTTCCCAACTGTCCTTCCTGATCGCTGCCGCAAGCAAATATTTTTTGTCCAGCTAAAACAAAAGTTCCATTTACAATTCCATCTACTTCTTCTTATTACTCAAATTTTTCCACATTATTTTTTCAGGTACCAACAAATTTTTCTTCTAATTACTATTTTCGAATTATTTTCTTTTCTTTTTCTTATTTACAATAAAGATGCAAAGCTAACATTTTTTTAATTTAATAATATTAAATATTAAATTAATGTATAATTTTATTTAATATATTTATTGAATAATTGAATTATTTCTAAACTCCATTTATTTCTATAATTAAATAATTATTAAGCATCTCAAGTTCTTATTAAATAAATTATTTTAATAAATAAAATTCATTATTATGTACTATTTACACAAAAAAAAATTTATTTAAACCAAATATAATTTATTTGATGATTGAAATAAAATTTTATTACAAACCCAAATAAAATTCTAATTAGCTCTGAGTCAAATATATTTATTTCGGGTGTATTTTAATTATTACTAATTACAAATTAAAAATAAAAAATGTAATTTTTAATATTATTAAATCAGTATTAAAAAATTAAAAATATATTTTTATTAAATATTTTTTTATTTTATAAATGAAAAAACAAAAATAAAACATTCAAAAAATAGAACAAATAAGTAATAACGATAATGAGTTCACTGACTTCAGGTGCATTAAAAAGCTTTTACATTTTATGTCTATCATTCGATTTCCCCCCTTGGAGACTCACCGGTGCATATCAAAGTATGAGCTCTTCCACATGCGACATGTGTCACTTTCTCCGGCTTTAGAACTGCAAGAAAAATGTAATTTATCATTTTATTATTCATTTTTGGTGAATTGATTTTTCCTGTATATAAATTATTATGTACTTCCAAAGAAATTTTCATGCAAAGTATAATATAGGTATAGAATAAATATTAGAAAATAAAATTTTACTAAAAATTAATTTTATTCTCAGAATAAAATGTAATAAAATGTAATTATTAAAATGTTAATTTAATAAAAATTTCATTATATTTTAGTAATAAAATTTTAGATTTTATTTTTTTTAATTAGAATAAGTAACATTTTCTTGATTCAGATAAAATTTTTTTTTTCAGATAAAATTTAATTGATCCGAATTAAATTTATTTAAAACAGATAAAAAGTCTACTATTGGCTCTGAATCCTTTTTTTTCTTGGGGCGTGCGACTAAAAATTTAGACGTAATTATGCATATAATGAAAGAAGAAGAAATTTTCTTATCAGTGAAGGATCGAAGCTTATTAAGCTGCCATAATTCACATATGCACGTGTGCATTAAATTCAGGCAAGAGAAGAGATTTATTGTGAAAGGCAAATATGTTAATACTGACTTTTAACGCATGATGGTTTGCTCACGTGATTCTTGTGTCCAAGTCCAAGTTGACCCCAATCATTGCTGCCAAAAACGAAAAGTCGTCCACTTTCTGAAAGAAAATTTTCAAATTTAACAATTCCCTAAAAAATAATGTTTAAAAATAATATTCAACCATTAATATCTCTCAGTATAAATTATATTCCATAATTTCTAAAAAGAAAAAAATCTTTCCAATTCTCAAAGAAAAAACCACAATAAAGAAAAATTTAGAAAATTATGCAAAAGATAGAGCGAACTCTATCTGTATTCAAAAGAAAAATAATTGAAAGATTCTTGGAATCAAACAAATTAAACATTTTTTAATTATTTTAAATTGAATTTTAAAATTTAATTCTTTTAACGAATTTTAAAGTACAATTTTTAAGAATAATTACATTTTTTGAGATATTCAATAAAAATTATTGTATTAACAATAATTTAAATTCTGCGATTTATAGTTTGTGAAAATAATTGAATCCCTAAAAAGAATTTTATTAGTTTTGAATATAATTGAGTTTCTCAGAAGAATTTTATTACTCTTAAAAATAATTGAATTCCTGCTATAATTTGTAATTTCTTCACAATTAAATTTTTTACATGTTTTTAACTAAAATTTTTGTATAAATGCATTATACTTTTAATAGCCTGTAAAATTTTCGTTATTATTATATAAAAATAATTAAAGTATTGAGTAGAATTTTATTGAATTTTTTAAAAATAGTTTAATTCTTTTTGAAAATTTTATTAAATAGTAGATATTAAAAATCATTTAATTGCGAAAATTTTTTCAAAATAATTCAATTTTCGCCAAGAATTTTATTCAAATTTTTGAAAATACTTGATTTTCGAAAACAAATTTAATTATTTCTAAAAATAAATAAAATTTCGACGAGAATTTAAAAAATTTTATTTAAACAAATAAATTTATTTAAAACAAATAAAATTCTAGTTCGCTATAAGTCAAATATATATTTTTCTGAGTATAAAAAGTGTGTAGTAGACTCTTTTTTTATGTAAATTACAATTCAAATTAATACAATCAAAACAATATTTAAATTAACATTTAAGGGAATTTTTTCGAGTCGTTGACAGTTTCAAATGTACGAAATTTCAATTTCAAACGACTTTCGTCACGTGACGATAAACGAAAGTAAATCTCAAATAAAACAGGGACAAAGAAATATAATGAAAGTGAATGACGCGAATTTATAACAAAAAAAATAGAAATCGCTTTAAGAAAAAACGTGGAGGCTACAACGTTACTAAATTTAAAGAACGATTTAAATAAATTATAATTTTTTTTCCTTCCTTTTTTTCTTCATCGTTCTAGATTAAAATGGCGAGATAGGCGCGAGACCGCCAAGAGTCGCGAGTATCGATTTCGTATGGTCAAAGGTTACACTTTCTGTGGACACAAGTTAGCCGACATGGCACACACTGCAGCAACTGTTAATCATTCCCAAGCTACTTCTTCGATCCTCCCAAACAATATATATTTTCTGTATATTCCACAAACATTTTCAAACTACTGGAAAATATTTTAACACTATATTTATATGGAAAACAACATTTTCTCTCAACAAACTCTACATGTATATATATACAACCGGGAACTTTGCCATTTATATACTCCTGATAACCATCAACTCTCTTTCTCTTTCTCTCTCTATCTCTTCTTTAAAATATAACTCATCAATTATTTAACAGAAAAAAAGAAACAATTTTTATTCCAAATTTTTAAATAAAGTAACTTTTACTACTTTTATAGTAAAATATTTCTGGTAAACCATTTCTGACAACTTTTACAACTTTTGGAGTAAATTTAAATGCGTTCAATGAACGTATTAGTAAAAAATTACAAATTAGTAAAATTTACTTCAAACGCAGCAAAATGTACTCGGAAAGTAGTAAATTTTAGAAATATTTTACTACAAAAGTAGTAAAAGTTACTTATATCTTTCACCGTATTAATATATGCTTAGAAAGACTTTGCCTCAAAAATAAGTAGCCAACCAGAAAAATAATATGTTAAAATTTAAGATATTTTATAATAATTTATTGTAAAATTATAAATTACAATAAAAAATTGTAAACTATTTATTAAATTATAAATTTATAATAAAAATTTGACAAAAGGGTTTTTTTAAAACTCGTGTAAGATTGATATACATAAATTTGACGCGCTCCGAAGGAAGGTACCTAAGAAGCAAACAAATTATAGGTTAGGGTCGTGTTAGATTTCTCTTGATTAAAACTTTATTTTTAACTATTTGAATTTGAAACCAATTTTTATTGAATATTTTGGATATAATGAAGATTTGAAAATCAATAAGTTTTAATTAATAATTGATTTTTTTCTGTATTTTTACTAGAAAAATTCGAAACATAACCTCAAATTTTTTGCTTCTTAGGTACCTTTCTTCGGAGTGTGACAAAAATAATTTATTTAAACGTAATTTTTATTAAATTAAACTTATTATAAGTTGAATCAAAAATATTATATTTAGGTAATTTAAAAATAATTTTTGGTTGACTGCATAACTAAGATAATAATATATGATTTGAACATATTCTTTTTTCAGTGTAAAAAAAGAAAAAAAAGTAACTTTATTGCTGAAAAAACAAGTAAAAAAGGAGCAATCGAAAATTTAAACTTGACGACTCAATTTTTTCATAATTTCTAAATTAAATTACATTCACAAATGAAATAATATTTCTTCAAAAATAAATATTTAAATACGTTTTTAGATTTCCACAGGTATTAAAATATCTTAAATGATTTCAATGTAATAAATAAATGTAATAAATTTCATACAATTTATCATTTCCATGTTATAAATTATTTTAAAATTTAACTAATTCTAAAAAATTTTAACTGTAATTCTTCCAAAACTCAATCATTTTTGTTGTTGTTTTTAAAATTTTTAAATAAAATTATTCAAAGCTTTAATCATATTATTTCATAACAAAAATTAAAAAAAAATTTGTTTAATTAAAAATTATTACAATTTTTAGTATAATTTATTAAAATTTTCGAAGATTTCAAATTAAAAAAAATTTTCCGAAAATTACTTATATTTCTAATAATTTACACTGTAAGCTGCTAATGTTTAATTATTATCCAAAATTGTAAGTGAAATTCAATTTTAAATCATTTCTTATTGCAAAGTTTTATGAGAATTAAAATCATTTAAATATAAAAATAAATAATTTATTAAATTAAATGTAATTGAATATTTCTTAAAATTGAATTTCCATAAAGAGCTTTATCAAAATTTTTTTTAAATAATTAAAATGTTGTTAAGAATTTCATTCAAGTTTTGAAAATAATTAAATTCTTTCAAATAAATTTAATTAAAAATATATTAAAAATAATTATTGAAGTCTAATAAAAAATCAAGTCAAAATTTTTTTAAATACTTTAATTCATTTGAAGAATTTTAATAAAATTTAAAAATAATAATTACATTTTTCAAGGTCAATTTTTGAAAATTGTATTAAGTGTAATTGAAATTCTGCAATAAGTTTTATTATTTACGAAAGTAATTGAATTATTGCTTCGAATTTTTTTTATATTTTTAAAAATAATTGAATCTCTGAAATGAATTTTATTATTTATTAGAATAATTAAATTTCCACTAGGAATTATTATTGAAACATAATTGAATACTTGTAAAAATGTATTATAATTTTTTCAAGTATTTGAACCCCTGAACAAAATTTAATTATTTATGATAATCATTGAATTCTAAAATTTAATATAGCATTGAATTCCTCACAGAAATTTTATTATTTATAAAAATAATTGAAATTCTTTCTGAAAATTTTGTAAATCTCTTTTTATTTATTTATTTATTTATAACATTTTTATGGGCATTGCCCATTCGTGTTTTTAAACAATAATTTAATTATTTCCATGAATTTAATTCAAAGTTTAAAAAAAATTATGTTAATTTAAAAAATTTAATCAAATATTTATTTAAAATAATTTAATTCTTCCTAAAAATTTTATTAAACTTGTCAAAATTTATTACAATTATTTTGAAAATATTTGAACCTCCGGAAAAAATTTAATTATTTATGAAAGTACTTAAATTCTTGCGAAAAATGTTATTTCAATTTTTGAAAAAAATTGAATTGCTTTGAAGAAATTTATTATTTTCATTGAAAAAAATGTAATTCTGCCGAAGAATTTTATTATTTATAAAAATTATTGAAATTTTTGCTAAAATTGATAAAAATCTTTTTAAATAATTGATTTTATTTCGAAAAATTTTGTTTTAAGGGCATTTGAACCATTATGACGTCACAATTTATGCAAAGCATAAGTTTAAAAACTGTACGTCATATTGGTTTAAATTCCCTTAAATAATTAAATTTTTTTGTATAATTTGATTACATTTATAAAAATAATTGAATGTTTGTAAAGAATTTTATTATAAATTTACTTTTTAAATAATTGAATTCTTTTGGGAAATTTTTTTATTAGAATAAATAGATATTAAAATTTTTGAAACTTAATTTAAAAAAACCCTTTTTTTCAAGATAAAAAAAACAATTTCTTTCTAATTTCGCAAAAATACTATACCGCAAAATGTTCAAAAATAGAAATTTATTTCCAATGATGGGAATATAAACAGACTTCTAAAATGGGATTTACGTGTCTTGATTACTGACCTATGCAAATTAACAAAAATTCCAAGCAATCGACCCTGAATAATGCGATATCTGAAGATGAAAACTGTAATATTGATTTGCACGCAATGTTTGTATGGAAATCAAATCCAAGATAACAAAACTCAAACCGTCTGGAAAACTAAACACATGCAAACTTTATTCAATATATAGGAAAGAAAAAAAAATTACACACTTTTTGCTTATAAAAATAAAATATCAATTTATACTTCTACTGATTTAATTTTCTCCATTTATTTATCAAATATAATAAATATATTATAAAATTGGAAAAAAATATTAACTTACGACAAATTACGGCCGAATGTTCATCACCACAAGTCACAGAGATCACAGGATCTTTTCTAATAAAAAAATGTGAAGCTATATTATCCGCAAATCTACTGCGACCAATTGTAAATACAGCTCCAGTTTCTGGAAAAAATATTTTCTTTGTAACTCATAACATTTTATCATCACGTTCATATATTACGATTCTTTATTATATTATTATTATTATTGTTACACTGGGAAAAAATTTATTTGATTCAAATAACCGATTACTGGTCTTTACCAAATATAAATATTTACTTGAACTTAAATAATTTTTAATAAATTCTATTGAACTGTATTTAAATTAATAATTTCATATAAAAACATTTGTAGTAAAAATAATATTAGTAGCAATAAAAAAAGATAGCAACGAAACATGCTAACAATAATTAGTTACTATAGTAACAATAATAATAGTAACAATAGCTATTTTAATATTATTATTATATTAATATTAATATTATTATCATTAATATTTTGATTGTTACTATTACATACGATTGTCACTATTATTATACAAGTTTTATCCTAGTTGTCATCGTGCTCGTTAAAATCTTTCCTCACAATGCAACAAAAAATAAAATAGCGATTTGAATGGAAAAAAAATTATACCAGGAACATCGCCATTTAAATAATATATGAAAATAGAAAAAATGTTATTTACAGTAGAATTTTTCTTTTCTAGAAAAAAGACAACAAAAATAGACAAAATATGTTAGTAAGTGAAGGGAAATATAATTATAGAAAAAAAGGGATGAAAAGAATTGATCGTTTCGGCAACATGCAAAGTCATTACTCCTCCGCTAGTTTTTTTTCCTCTTCACAAACGTACATGCATTCATATCTTCACAAACCACATATCAACTAAAAAAAAAAATTAAAGTACGTGTTTTCATTATGTACTTAATATGCACGTGATCAAAATCAACTTATTTCCTCGAATGAAAAAAAATTCTTTCAGTTTTAATGTCTATTTAGTATTTAATATAAAATAATGTAATATAAAAGAGCAATGACACGTCAATTCACCCTCTCATGTATTTAATAAACCATTAAAGAAACCAAATTATTCTTGAAAATTCAAATTCAAAACTATATGAATATTTATATTTTTTATAACACCAAACTTTATAGTGTTTCTGCAATTACCTTCTCACCCTTTCTAATTTATCAATAAAAGCTTATTCAGAGCGATCTAAAAAAAATTTCAAATTCAAATTTCTAAATCAGGGAGTAGTATTTTTTCTACAGCAAAAATAAAATTAATAAAAATTTAATTTAAGTTTTCAACACATTTTTTTAATGCTCTTTGTTTTAAACAACATTTTTTAAAGAGAAATGTTTCATTAATTCTATAAATTTGAATTAGTAGTTTATTAATTATTACTAATTTAAATTAGTGATTGACTTTTTGCTTTTGAGTCAGTAAATTTTGCTACTAAATAGTAATATATTCTAATTTTCTACTTAATAAAATTTACTAATTTTTTTATAATTAGTAACTTTTATTACTAAATAGTAATTTATAATAATTTATTACTAAAATTTACTAATTTTTTTACTATTAGTAAATTAGTAAAATTAGTTTCCAGATGATAAAATCTACAGTACAATTTTTTAATTTCGCGCTTATTATTATTAATGATGATAATAATCGTAGCTACACTAATTATAATAAAACATAATAATAAAAACAATAAAAATAATAATAAAAAATCATGGAAATTCTTAATATTAATAGTAATAATATTATTTTTAATAACAATATTTAAAACAATTTTACGTGATTTACTTCATTTTTCTAAATTTAAAGTCTCTTTCATTAAAAATTTCACTATTTATGAACGAGTTTTATTTGATTGTCAGCAAAATTTATTTTAATACAACTAAGTAGGTTTGTTTAAAAAAATGTTATTTAATTTTATGTCAATTTATTATAACAAAATGTTTAAAATGTAAAAAATCATTCAATAAATAAATAAAAATTCAAATAAATGACTAAACTTGAACAATTAACCATACATTCAATTAATATTAATTATTAAATATAAATCCAAATGATATTTAAATTAAGGTAAATTATTAGATTGAAATTCAAATAATCGTTAAGTTTATGCAAATTATGAAATATAAATCCAAATATAATCGTTAAATTAATTCAATTTAATAAATACAACTCTAAATAATCATTAAATGAATGCAAATCATTAAATTTAAATAAAAACGACTATTAAATAATTAAATAAATATAAATAATTTAATAAACAAATACAAGTAATTTATTAAATAAGCAAATAATTTACTTCAATTCGATTGCAATAAATTTAGAAAATAAAATATTTTTCGTCTACAAGAAAAGAAAACTAATATTTTTTTAATTTCAAAAGAGAATTATTTTGTTTAAAGAAATTTTTGTTTACGGAAGTGCATCCGCGTCCCTCTGAAGAGACACCTACTGGTATCTCCTACATATACAATGATGGGGGAAACAAGTTGGTATCATATTGCACAAACCAATTTCTTTTTGTTTTTTGAATTATAAAATTAAAAAAATCAAATTTTGCTAGCTAGATAAAATAAATTAATTTTTCTTTAGTCAAACAAAAACTGAATGAAAATATTTACCCGGTATATTTTCGATATCAGGTAAATCCATGGTTTTTCACACCACGCGCCACGCAACCGGTTAACTAACTGCCGGCTGCTTACCGTAAGCGTGGTAGCAACCTGGAACTCAACCAGTTGCCAAGCAACTGGAAATCAATTCTCAAAGACACTATAAACCAAGTGTTACGTTAGCGTTAAAAACGATCGTGCGCAAGCTAACATGCATCAACGTATGTAAATAATTAAAATTTTTCCATAAATAAATAATTTTTTCAAAAAAACCTTTCTTTTCCTGTCCTTACATTCTATATATATTTATTTTATTACGACTTGCTTTAATAATTTTATATTTATTTTTATTTCTCTCCTAAGAGTTGTAAAAACAAAAATTATTCTTTATCACTCAGAAAAATGTTTTATTTCAACCAAACATAATTTACTTAAGGTCAATTTATTTTATTTAGTGCACATAAACTTTATTTAGTTCAGAAAATTTTACTTGGTTCAAACAAACACTTTATTTGGTTCAGTTAAATTTTACATGGTTTAGATAAATTTAAATTGGTTCAAATAAATTATATTTGGCACAAATATAATTCACTTAAGTCATATATAATTTATTTGGTGCAAATAAACTTTACTTACTTCAACAACATTTCACTTGATTTAAATAAATTTTATTTGCTTTAAATAAAACATTATTTGTTTTAAATAGTTTTAAATAGTTTTTTTAAAGATAAATAAACTTTTTTTCTAGATGTTCGAAAATATTTATTACTATTAAATTAAAAATTTTTACTTGAATCAAACAAAATTTATTTGGACCAAATAAAATGTTTTTGAGGCAAATAAAGCTATAAATTAAAAAATTAATTCCAAAACAAATAAATAATTTATGTGTTTCATATAAAAGTTTTTATTCAAACCAAATAAAATATATTCGAATAATATAAGTTATATTAAACAGTATTATACTATTTAATAACTATTTTTAATACTAATTATTTAACAACTAATAAAAATAATTTAGTGGGCTCTGACTCTCTGAGTCAAATGTATCTTCTTTCTTGTGTGTAAATCACTGTTATTTGCACCCAGAAAAAAATTTAGATTTAATCAAATATAATTTGAATTAAAAATAAAAATATATTTATCTACTTAAAATATAAACCTTGAAAAATTGATCTAAAAGCATCATCGATTTCGTCTCTACTTCAAGTTTAATGATTGTTTCAGTTATTAATGATAAATTACGTAATTTCAAAAGGTTACTTAGTATATACACTATACATTGATGTTATACACACAATTATCTATTAATAAAAAAAATAATTATTTAATTACGTAAATGAAAGATCATTAGATTGAGAGCAAAGGGATCATAATGAGATTAAATATATGAAAGAGATAATTATAAAAAAAACCGAGGAGATACAAAACTAAAGAAAAACACCAAATTAAAAGCGTAATTAATCATTCTCCATAGTAAATAAATAAAGTAATATATATATAGAATACTATAGATGTGAGTGGGTTTGCATTTAGTTTTCAAACTATAAATTAAAAAACATTACTGAACCCTATTTATTGATTGGTTGGTTATACACGTGTGCAATTTAAATGCCTAAGCGAAGGCGTGTCCATTAACAATTATTTTTATACCTTATAAAATAAAGAATTAATTGAAAAGTCAATCAAAAATAGAATCGATTTTATGATTAATGAATATGTGAATGGAAAAAATACCTATTTTTACTCACATTCTCTGATTCAAGTGGTTGAATTTTTCATTTCCAATACTAAAATTATAATAAATTATTTTACTGCTTTAATTATTTATTTTTTGCTACTAATAACATTATAATTATTTTTATATATAAAACCAAAATAAAATGTCTAAATGGTTTTTAGTAAAAATATATCTTTTTTCTACACTGTAAAAAAAGGGAGTTAAATTTTAACTCCCTAGGGTAAGTGTATGTTTATATTAACATAACATTGCTACTATTTCCTTTTTTGCTATTAATATTACAATAATTTTTGAACCTAATAACACAGCTTTAGTTCTAAAAATTTTAAAAAATTTGCAATTACCAGAAACTTAATAAGAATTGAGAACAAAACATTTTTCCTTCTATAGAGATTTTTATATAGGATGGGATAACAACATTTTTAATTAAAAGTTTCTTAAAAACGTTTAAAAACATGCAGCAGTCAGAAATTTTTTTTAAATAAAAAAATGTACTGGTCCTAAACTATTGCTAAAACGATACCAACTAATATCTGTTTCATCATAAATAATTTAATTCACAATTAATAAAAAGTAACCACAGCCGATAATCAGCAGAAGATGAAGAATTATTTTTTGAGCTCACATTATTCATTGTTTATTAACAATTGTTAATTTATTTATTTACTTAATATTTTTATTTAATTTATTAAATTTTTTAAAATTCCATACTATTTTCAGGTTTACCAGAATTCCCAGGCTCTGTGGTAACCATGTAATATATGTATTTTTGCCGATTGAATCCGAATCCGAAGTCAGATCAAAATTTTAAGAAAAACCCAAAAACGACTCAAAAAGACGAATTAAAAATAAATTGTTTTTAAATTTCGTTATACTATAGAAGTAAATTTGTATGTATTTTCTCCCGCTGAATCGGAATTCAAAGTCACAATTTTCAAAATAGGCTCAACGTTTTTAGATATTCCAAAAAATTTTCATTTAGAAATTTTCAAAAAAATTTTTATTTTTGAAAACTTTTTGGAATTTTTGAAAAAAAGATTTTTATTTCTGAAAAACAAATTTGAAAAAAATGTTTATTTCTGAAAATTTTTTGGAATTTTTGAAAAACATTATTTTTAATTATCTTGTTACATATAAAAAGATCATTAAAATGTATCAAGCAGTTTTTGAGAAAAATGCGTTTTTAGATTTTTTCCCCTCTATATAACTCCCACAAAACAAAATTTTGAGTTAAAAATTTCAGAATGTTATTATTATTATTAAGTAGGTAAAAATGTATGGGAAAATATATGCAGGTCTCTTTTTACATACTTTTCCGGCTGTACCCTTTAACGTGAAATTGCCAATATGTATTAGGGATTTCATTTCAAAACGTTCCACTAACAAAAAGAGTTCGCATTTAGAAATAACAATAAAATTAAAAAAACTGATTAGTGTTAATGATAACAAACAATCGTGCAACTAATTGAAAGAAACATGATATTTAAAATTATGTCTTCAAAAATTATGTGTACCCAAGGACTATTACCAAAGATCAACAAAAATCTAAGACAATGAATTATAAGGTTGAAATACCTTACTCTCTAAATCTGAATTAGTAAAATTTTACTAATTTTTAGTAAAATTCTACTAATGTTTTAGAAGAATTCTACTAATTAAAAGTCACTTCTTCACTAAATGAATTAGTAAAACAGTTTTATCGACTATTAATAAAACAGTTCTACTAACTGTTAGTAGAATTCTACTAATCAATTAGTAACACTCTACTAACAATTAGTACAATTTTACTAATTGTTAGTAGAATTATTACTAAATCATTTAGTGAACGACTTTTCACCATTTTATTAGTAACTTTCTACTAATTCAGATTTAGAGAGTATAACAATCAATTTATAATATAACAAACTCACAATTAAAACAAATAAATCAAGTAAGTCGGACTTTTTCAATAATACGCAAACAAAAATTTAAAGGATGCTCTCCAAAACAATTCATAGCACATTTCTACTGAACTCAGCCTACATTTAACCTTCACTATCCTAATCAAAACAAACCTCTCTGATTCCTAAATTATAGTCGCTTTGACCTAGTTCAACTAGGAAATGTCAAAAGAAATCGAATTAATTTTGAAGAATTTTAAATGAATATAGTAATAATCTTGCATATGTTTGATCTTTGATATACTTATTTGAGTACTTAGAATGTATGAAGTTTTGCATTGCTATAAGATATATGATAAAGTATGTCGAAATCTGCTATTTTCTCTAGTGTCTAATTCTCTTTTTTTATTTAAAATATATAAACAACTAAAACATACATTCCTTTCCATTAAGGAAAATAGCTTTTTTCTAGCTTGTTTGATGTAAGGCTTACTAGAATACTTAAGACATTCACTTGATAGTTTATCTTATTACACTTTTGCTCAGATAATAATGTTGCATGAAGGAAAAAGAATAAAATAGGGATTTTTTTTTATTTTTTCCTTTTTGTGTTATATAAATATTATTTTTGAATATAAGAAAAACATTCGCATGTTCATAAATAAATTGGACTTTTAAGTCATTTGAAAATAAGAAGAATAATAATAATAAAATAATAATAATTTAGTAAGAATAAGAACATTTAAAAAATATTCAAAGAATATAAAATTATTTAACAGAAAGGAAAGTTTAATTGAATAGCGGTATAAGTAATGAAGCTTTTAATTCAAAAAGCTTGAAATATAAATTTATAAGCTTTTAGTTTATAGAAAAGATTTAATAGAAATTTTGTAATTGTAGCCTTTTAATTTTGAAAGAATATTAGAAACTGGAAACTTACTGCTTATTTGTATCCACAGTTCTCATATTATTTTTCAAATATTCTTCGCGGGCATTAATTTCTACAATGCTTCCACCGTGCAAACGAATGTCCCCTCTTAAAATCTTATTTAGATGGGTGCACCATTTGTTAATGCAATTAATTATTAAAACTCTTAAAAACATATCTGAGACAATCTTCTAAAAATAAATGTTGTTGATCTCAGATATCCTCTTTCAAAGAAATCCATGGCGCGTTGATTAATTCTTTTTACATTAATATTATTACTTCCAAAAACGATTTCTTGACATTCTCTGCACTCTTTAATATTAGCAGCAGTCAAAATTTCTTTGGCACAAAAAATTGCATTTGCTTGACGAGCTGTGAAACTCCATTTTGTCACCTTCACATTACCTCGTTGGGGGTGTTCATTTTTGTCCCCTTTATAATCATCTACATCACTTTTTAAGAGTCCTCATATTGGAGAAAATTATCTAACGCAGCCAAAATTTCTGCTGAATTTAATTGACAATTCGCACCGACAGAATGTTTGAAGGTGAACGTATTCATCAATTCAGTGTTAAAAAGCCCCTGTACTTTTATACAATTCAGTTTCGAAAACCGATAATTAAAACCTCTTAAAACTGACAAAAAAGTTTTCTAAGACATTTGGATTTATCAAACCTAGCTTCCAATAAGGAAATCCAATTGCTTTAACTTCAATCCAAACTTTCTTTAGGACCTCTAAAATATATCTCCATTCGTTTAAGCACGGTGGATTTGCTAATGCAGTTTTTGTTTTTTTATTAACAAATCTCATGTTCCTCATTTTTTGTTTGCTTCTTCCTAAAACTCGATGTGACAGCTACCTTCTTTAATTACAGTTTTTAATAGCTTGTCTTCTCCTATCGATTGACCATTAATGCAATCAAAGAGCTGGTCCTTAAATAAAATATAATCTGCTGTGTGAATGGCTTCAGGTGTCATTTTTAGAACTTTATTTTCCATTTGAACTGCATCTGAAATTATATAATATATATATACTCCATTCAAAGTCAAAAATGATTATGTACTAAAAAATGTACTATTACAGTTACTTATACGAATTTTTTAAATTGTAAAATTATTCAAAAACGTCAATAGTTTAATGTAAAATAAATATTTTCTTAATATTGTTTTTGAATAGGAATTAAGATTTTGAAAAATTAAAGACGTAAATCTTTGAAATATTTATCTAAAATTTATAATAATTTTTACGAAAATAATTAAATGTAGAGTAGAGTGGTCCTAAGTTGATCGTCTAAGCGAATTAGTCGAAAATAGTAACAAAATGGAATTTAATTAAGTCAGCAAGTATAAAATTCAGTTTCGCGATCGTTTACCTATAATTTTATGTTACTTAGAACGTTATGGAATAGCTTTTGTAGTCGTAATACAATATTTAGTGGAAAGTTGAATTTTAGACATTTCAGAAATAACGGTCCTAAGTTGTCCGCCACTTTCTTTCACTTGAGTATATGAAAGAAATGCATAATTTTTTCAATTTAGCAGAAAGTTTTCAAATATACATTTAGGAGAAAAAAATTTAACTATTTCTGTTTAGAAAATGAACAATTGATTTATTTTATTCATTTTCAGTGGTGGATTGCTGCGGAGACTGGCGCATTTTTGCAGTTTGTCTTTTCTATTATTTTTGTTTAATTTCTACGTTACACTTTCTCGGACTTTCTCGTGATGAAAAACACAAAACATAATCGACCACTATCCATTTTTACAAGTTTCTAATTATGACGCTAACACAAAAATTTTAATTAAAAAATCAACAGAACCTCTTATTACAACATTAAATAAAGGAACTAAAGCGCGCACTCATTTAGAAATTTTTAATCACTGGCCTACATGAGTTTTGCAAATAAGATTAGACCTATGGTTTCCGAAGGGATTTTTTATGCTGAACACGAATCTGGGTTCAAAAACTTTCCATTACGTCATGTTTTCGAGATATTAGGGGTTGAAACCCCTGAAAACAGCGTTTTTAGCTGTTTTTGAAAAAACCTGGGGCAATATCCTAACGTGATATCAACTTTGCTATTATTAAAAATTGAAGGCTGAAACAAGACCTTTCAAATAAACCCTATGCCAATACAATTGCATGCACCCTTAGAGCGGGGGGTGTGTTTTTGTCAGCGACCTCAAAAACCCCCAAGTAACAAGTTTTAAGCGATTACAATCAAATTTTAAAAAAGTACCTTTCTGCTTTCATTTTTTCCTCCACCCTTAGACAAAAACACACCCCCCGCTCTAAGGGTGCATGCAATTGAATTGACATAGGGCTTATTTGAAAGGTCTTGTTTCAGCCTTCAGTTTCTGATAATAGCAAAGTTTATATCACGTCAGGATATTGCCCCACGATTCTTCAAAAACAGCTAAAACGCTATTTTCCTGTTCAGCATGAAAAATCCCTTCGGAAACCGTAGGTCCGATCTTATTCGCATCAAAAAAATTGAAATTTGCAGAGTAGTTTATTTCTCTCTTGTAGCTTCTCTCGAAATAATACGAAAAAAAAATTTATGTTGTAAACAATATTATTGCCCTCATAATGCGTAGAAGAATCTTAGGTTATATTTAAGTCTATAAATTATAACATGGTTTATTAATAAGGCTATTCAAGTTGAGTGGGGGAAAATTCATTATGGATGTTTACTGGTGCACAAACATTGTATAAAAAGTGTATGGGGTAGAGTCTAATTTTTTAAATATCGCGCTTAAACGAAATTTTTAAATTATAAGTTTATTAGAATTTATGTTTCATTTTTAAAGAACTATTTTTTGCAACAATAAAAATTGATTTTTATTTTTTATTGATTTTATTATTGCAAAAAATAGTTCATAAAAAATGAAACATAAAATCCTAATAAACTTATGGTTAAAAATTTCGTTTAAGCAAGATATTTTTAAAATTAGACTCTATCCCATACACTTTCTATACAATGTTTGTGCACCAGTAAACGTCCATTTTGAATTTTTCCTCACCCAACTTGAATAACTTTATATATCACACCACAAAAATATAAATTCGTCCAGTATAAGTACCATCTTTGAGAAATGCAGGGTGGCCAACTTAAGGCCACTCTCCCCTATTCATAAAATTTTTTCAAAAAATTGTGTTAGTAATTGAATTTATTTCGAAAATGTTTTTAAAATAGTACATATTAAAAATAATTAAATCGTGGTAAATCTTTGGAAATAATTAAAATTATGCCAATAATTTTATTAACTTTAGTATTAATTACACTGAGAAAACTGGAGTATTGGACTAAACATCTGGAGGGACAAATCGTTAATATTTGAGAGTTAGCTATTGGATAACAATCTTAATATTCAAATACACCATTGACAGATATTCGTGCCATTTCTCTTGGAGGGAAAATGAGTTTATAACAGAGGGACAAATTAACCATCTTGAGAAATCCCTTCCTTATCCGGCGCGAAATGAATAAATGTGGCAACCTAACCCCTAAATTAAATACATAAAATGTCAGAAAAATAATTTCGCGCGCATCAGATCGTACACATTTTCTGCGCAACTTTTAACCCTCAGATGTAATGGGAGAGAATATACAAGTAGATTTCCATTATCAATTCAAAATTTATTTTAGAAGGACTATTTAACTCTCTTCATAAGCAAAGCAAACATACACTTTTTGAACCTGTGAATTTGACTCTCCAGTTTTCTCAGTGTACGGAAAGCTTCATGCAAGATTTTCTACACTGTAAAAAATCCTAAGAATATTACCCACATTAAATGTGGCAATTTTACAGACAAGGGGAAAAGTGCCGCATTCAATGTGGCAACATAACCTTATTTAAAGCGTCACTTTTCCCCTTGTCTGGGTAATATCCTTAGGATTTTTTACAGTGTATTCTAAAGAAATGTTTTGATTTATGATAATATTACATACCTTTATTTCCTATCGTCCAACGAATAAAATTAGATATTGTCCCACTTTCTGCTTGTGTGCAAAATGAAACTTTTATTTTTTCTACTAATATGATAAGGATTAGGTTTTGGCATGAACTTGAGAAACGAATCGCCATTTTGGTCCATATCATAAGCCATTTCAATGTGGTCGCATGAAGCGAATTTTCGTTTGGTATTCGAATATCTGTTAGACTCTTTGTAATGAATTTCTAAATCTTTTTCTAGTTGATTATTACGCATGCTTTTTGCTGCGTGAACTGGATCAAAGAGCATATAAATTTTTGTGCCATTTATATCAAGCTCCACTTAAAAACCTGTAAATTAAACAAATATATTATTACAAAAGAGAATTAAAAACAATATTCAAACATGAATGGATATTTGAGGATATAATATCAAAATCCTAGAAAATTTCAGAAAATAGAGTATCTCTAGGAAGCCTGTGAAAAATCTTATGAACATTCTAATTTTCCATTATGCTTTTAAGACGTTAATTATTAATTATTAATTATTTTTAAATTAAAAATAATTATTGATACGAGCATTTCAAATTCCTTATTTTAAACAAGCAGCATTATACTGCGCTTTCGATTCTTTGATAGAATTAATGTTGGATGAACCTTAATCACAAATGCGCAATATTAGATATAGTCTGGACTCATTTATAGCTTGAACATTTCTCTTTATGCAAACTGATAACTAAGAAGGCTGATATAAGTATAATTGGGGCGTTCCATAGCTGGAAGAACTTTTAATTATTTAATTATTTTGCAAGATATTATTAATTGAACTTTTTGGTCACTTTTTTCAGGAATTTTTATCTTGTAAACTGTTGGTCCTAGAAAAAAATGTTTTAGACAAAAATTGAAGAGAATGTATTGAATTTTAATAATATTTTATTAAAAAATAATTTTTTTAATTTTTCGACTAATTTGTTTAAACAATTATTTTTTAAAGTTGTTTTTTTTTCATGAAGGGAATAACTAATTTTTATTAAAAAATATTTTTATTCAACCTTAGAATGTCCTTAAAAAGTACTTAAATTTGTGAAGATGTGTTTTTTGATATTTTCGATAAAAATTAAAGAGAATGTAATGAATTTTAATATTTTATTAAAAAATAATTTTCTAAACTTTTCTTACTTGAAAATAAAATATTTCTAACAAATAAAGAAAAATAACAGTTAAGTTGTAATACTAAACTTTAATTTTATTTTGATGAAATCAACCTAAAAATTAAAATATTATTTACAGAACGTATAATATACAAAATTACAAAGTTTAAACGATCTTCAAATAGAATCTTCAAAACTTTATTACAAATAAGGTTTCTATTTTCTATTTTTTTACATTTTAAGCTTTTTATTTGTCAAAATTGAAAACAAAAAAACATTTTCTTCTGCTAACATTTCAAAAGAAAACATAACTTCGGAATTTAACAAATCATTTCAAGTTATGATGACTAGAGAAAAGAACTTTCTGCTTTTTTGAGAGGTCAAATTATGCTGAAACAAATAGCTCTATTCTGCTAAAATTCGGCTTTAATTGGTTATCAATTTTGCTTTATATATGCTAGTTTAATATGAAGTAATTTGCTTGATTAAGCTAAAATAGAGTAGATTTTTGTTCAGGAGGTTACAAGCTACAAAACTTCGAAGTTTGAACAAATTTGACAGAAACTTTTTTCAATGTATTTTGTGCGGGGTTCTTTTAACAGTTTTAAATTCTTTTTAAATTTGCTTTAAATTTTAACTGTTTTGAATTTTTTCTTTAAATTTTTCTTAAATTAAATTTCAGTCATGTTTAGAAGCCCAAATTAAATAGAATAACTATTTAATCTTTAAATTCTGCTCTATTTCTGCTGAAAACTATCAATTCGGTGGCATATTTAGCACATAAAAATTTTGCTGCTAAAATTATAAAATTATGCTTTTTGCTTCCTCGTGAGGAAGCTTTGTAGTCGTTTAATTTACAAAATTTTTAAAAATCCTTTTGACAAATTTTCTTCTATATGGGACTATGTTATATAAGACCCTGAACAATTGTCCGGATGTATGTATGTGTGTGTGTGTGGATCCCGTTTTTTGTGAACACGATAACTCGAAGAGGTTTCAACGAATTTGGCTGAAAATTGCTAGGAATATTTATCATAAAAATATCTCGAAATGGATTGATGGACATTAAAAAATCTATTTAAAAAATTTTTTTTTAATTGAATATTGAAGTTAATATACAATAAAATCTTCTTCTTTGCATCAAGACGAATCGATTGGTATATATAAAGTATGAATTGTATGAGAGTTTATAGAGGTAATGACAATTAAAGCAAAAAATTACCTTTTTTTATCAAAAATTTAGTTCTTTCATCAAAATTATATTCCAGTACAATAAGATTTTACTCATTTTTTTCAATAATCTTATCCGTTGCATTAAAACGGATCGATTGGTATATATAAAGTATATATTTTATTTGAATTTATAGAATTAAACATAATTAAAACCAAAAATTCGCACTTTTATTAGAAATTTATTTCCTTCTTAAAAATTATGTTGCTTTATAATAAAATGTTAATCTAGATTTAAAAACAAACTAAAAATCTTCATTTCATCAAGACGAATCGATTGATGTATAAAAAGAATATATTTTATTAGCATTAATAGAATTAAATAAAATGAAAAAATTCACTTTAAAGCAAATTTTTTGCTTATCGTAAAGAGGAAGCAAAATGTTCATGTAATGAACATCTTAATTCACAACTTGTTTCTGATGATTTAATTTCATATAATTTTTATTAAAAAATATGTTTTATATGGTTTTTAGACGTTTCATGACATTTAAAAATTTTCTAGCAGAATTCTGCTTTTATGCTTTAGCAGAAAGTTCTTTTCTCTAATGATGACAGATGCGAATAGATGCGTTTTTGTTTACGCAAGCGTGCAAACAACAGAATGCGTATACTCATGTCAAAAAGGAAAGTGTTCGAATTTACGTTTTATTTTTTTTTCTTAAAAACTTCTGGCTGTCCCACGATGAAACTTTCAGGATAAGTTCAGCACATTTGTGGTTACATATGGTAAAAAACAAAAAAAATTGAAGGTAGCATATTTTTTCTATCGCTTTTTAAAGATTTATATTAATTGTTTAAACAATTAATTTAAATAATTTTTTCAATTAAACATTTTTAAACAAAAATATAATTTAATACGAACAAATTAAGAGGTCAGAAACTAAAATCCGTTTAAAAGAACCAAATATATAGAATTTAAAAAAAAAGTACCAACAAAATTGAAAATTCAATATGTCCGTTAATTTTTAAAATTTTTCAAAACCGCTTGGGGATTTTGTTTACTACCACCAAAGGATATAGTGTACCCAATCTCAACCGAATCCCAAAACCTAGTAAAATTTTTTTCGTTGAACTGACGTGGAATACACCAATTAATTAAAATATAACACTGAATATCCAAGCACTGTTTATCTTTTAATTTGATGAATTGATTTAATATATACGTTATTAGATAAAAAAATCTTAATAAATTTTTATAAATTCTTAAAGGCATGTGGAATCAGCCAACTTCAATTAATACATGTATTTATATTGCCACCGGTTTTCTTAATAAATATAAAATAAATCTTGACAAAATAAAAGAAAAATATTTTATTTATTGAGACATGGATCTGTAGTCCAATTAATAAAAACATTTGCTTTTAAATATTATTTTTTATTTAATAAAAAGTTTAATATTTTTTGAGAAAAAAAAACAATCAAATACAAATTAATATTGAAAAAAGTGAATAAATTTATATTTTTCAATTCAAACTTTCATTTTTTACAATTTTCGAGAACAAAAGACAATCCAATACAAATTGTCATTAAAAAAAATGAATGTTGACATAGAAAAATATAAATTTATTCATTTTTTTAATACTAATTTGTATTTGACAGTCTTTTTTCTCAAAAAATATCAAATTTTTTATTAAATGGAAAATAATATTTAAAAGTAATTTTTTGTATAAATTAAACTAGAGATCCATGCCTCAATAAATAAAATATTATTTTTTTATATTTTATCAAGATTTATTTTATTGTTTTTAAGAAAACCGGTGGGGATATTAATACATGTATTAATTGAAGTTGGCTGGTTCCACATGCCCTTAAAAAATAAACATATTTTTATTTTCAATTTTTTTGTTTGGTTTGCTTTATTAAATGTATGACGATTGTCTTTTTTTCATGACAAACGACAAACGAATGAACAAACATGCAGCACATTTTATTTAATAGAAAACTTTATTTTTAAGCAAATTTCAGCATTTAAATCACTAGAGACCAATGCAGTTATATCTTAAATATTATTTCCCTTAATATTATTCAGAATCTTCTGATAGTTTATAAGAAAATTGATGGGAATTAATATATGTACTAATTGAAGTTGGCTGCTTCCACATGTCCTTAATAATATAATTTACAGTAGAGGTATTTTCTAAACAAATTTAGTCTCTCAAAGGTTGTCGTGATGGTTTTGTTTCAGTGATCGTCTTTTTTTAACTATGTTCAAATGTTTTAACTGTTTCCTCACTGTGTTAAATTGCAGAGTCGAATCATTTAAAAAAATTAGTCTCTGAAGGGTTCTGACCGTGGTTTTAGCGATTTTCATTTTTCGTAACGATCGTCATATGTTTTCATAATGTTCAAATGTTTTTACTAATATAATAGTGTATTAAATGAGCGTGAATATTTTTGAATGAGATTAACGGCATTACAAAAATTTGCTTTTAAATATTATTTTTTATTTAATAAAAAGTTTGATATTTTTTGAGAAAAAAGACAATCAAATACAAATTAATATTGAAAAAAGTGAATAAATTTATATTTTTCTATTCAAACTTTCATTTTTTTACAATTTTCGAGAATAAAAGACAATCCAATACAAGTTGTCATTAAAAAAAAATGTTAACATAGAAAAATATAAATTTATTCATTTTTTAACATTTTAATTTGTATTTGATTGTCTTTTTTCTCAAAAAATATCAAATTTTTTATTAAATGGAAAATAATATTTAAAAGTAATTTTTTGTATTAATTGAACTAGAGATCCATGCCTCAGAAATAAAATATTTTTTTTATATTTTATCAAGATTTATTTTTAAGTTTTTAAGAAAACCGGTGGGAATTGGCCTTTTTTAAAGCCAACAAATTATGCAAAATTTGCAAATTGTAACAAACAACCTTTTTCAGGCTACAAAATACTTAATCAGTCGGCCTTTTTAAAGACCACGAAATTATTAAAAATTTGAAATTTTAGCAAACAACATTTTTTAAGGCTACAAAATCCTTATATCAATCGGCCTTTTTAAAGACCAAGAAATTACTAAAAATTTTATATTATAACAAACAGCCTTTTTAAGGCTACAAAATTCTTATATCAATTGGCCTTTTTTAAAGTCAAGAAATTATCGAAAATTTCAACAAACAGCAAAAAAAGTTGAATTTTCTCTTTTTTAGAGTAAAATAAATTAGCAATTTTATACTCTGGCAACAACATTTAATTATTTTTTAAGTCGCTACTTCTTTTTAAATAATTTTTTTATGTGGTTCATTTTATTTATCAATGTCTTGATTCGTTTTTTATTCAACAGAAGAGTTTTTGATGTTTTAGAAGTTGCCTTTTTTGATCGTTTTTTTTGGGTTTCTAATTGTACCGTACGTGTTATTAATCAATCTTGTCACATCTCGGTATTCAAATTTTACTGGTTCTGATTTGTTAGCCTTTACGTATGCTACAAAATATCAAACATTATTAGAAACGTTCGCTCGAAAAACTAAAATTTCAAATTCTTAAATTTCGGAGTTCGTCAACGTACGGGAGAGTACATATTTAATGTGTATTAAAATTAGACAGGTACAACTTATTACACTTACACAAAATAGCATTTCTTATTTCCTCTCGAACAGCCGTTCTGCTTTTACTTCTCCCCATTGCACACATGTTTTCTCATTTTTTCTTTCCTACTTACTCGATTAGCAATGAGCGAGCTAATTCTTTTGGACAGTCATGAAATCTTTGAAGAATTAATAATTTTTCTGTCTACACGAAAATGTTTAAGTCTTTTGCTAATCTAGTTTTCGGTTCTTCTTCATGAGTTTCTAAGAATTTTTCGATCTAATGAATATTTTTAAAAGATTATGTTTTAGTATACATTGATTTAATATGAAATTAATTTTTTCACACGCCAGCCCCTACAAATTTGAAATTGTAATTTGTTATAATAAAAATTATTAAATTGATTTAAATTATTTAAAATACTTGAATAATTGGTTTTGAGCATAGTTCTTTAAAAGTGAATTTAATTAAATAATTATTAAGTAAATTAACTTTGTTAAACAATTAAATATTATCTAAAATTCTAGATAAATTAGAATAGGCATAATAATTTAAGACATAGAATTTAGAGAAACATAAAATAATAAATTGACGAAAATTAGGGTGGCCTAAAGTTAAAGAATTTTTTTAATATTACACTGTGAACCCTGAAGCCAGGTGCAAACTAAACAAGAGACTTTTTTAGCCAAAGATTTTTCTTAGTAGAATAATGTTAAACTACGTAGCCTTTAAACGACTACTAAATATTGATTAACTTAAAAATTAAAGTTATTTTTTTAATTTGGCATACATTTAAGGGATGAGATTGTATTATTTTTAACTTTTGTATTTTTAGGACATCTATTTATTAAATAACTTGTAAATTTGGCCAATCTTTATTTAAAAGTTAGTTTCTGGCCTGTTCGGTTATTCTTTCCAACATCGTGACCATATCTTGCGTTACATCTTGTTAATAGGAAATAAAAATTAGTAGAACATGATATAGAAATCCAGTCGATAAGCTGGATTGTTTTATTTGCAAAAATTTGGCGTTTTACCTGGAATTTGAATTTGAATATCAGTCGATAATCTTTTTTGAGGTTCTTGCATATTTGAGGTGGGTAAATCTTCCATTGCACGATAGTTGGGTTAGTCGGTATGTAACGTGGATTCTATGTAATTTATAATAATATGCAGTATTAAACATTTTTTAAATAACAATAAGTTTTTAATAAATCATAAAATATATTGTTGGCATATTTATTAATTATGAAAATTGCTCAATAGCTTCATATGACATTGTGAAAACTAAATAATCATCAAATAAACAACTTGTTATTATTGTTGTTTTATTTTCATTTTACTTATTTATTCATATTTAAGTTTAATTTATTACTGTAATATATTTATATTATTAACATTTTAATAGTCACCTGATCTTTTTAAAGGAATTAGAACTTGTAAATCAGAATTAGTAGGTTCGTTCTGGGTGGATGGAGAATCATTTTTTGGACTACTTCTGTCCTCTCATTATTGTCATCAATAATTGTTTCAGTTTATTTATATCTTCAATAGATTCTTCTTCTGTCGATTCTATGACATCTCCATTTGGGTCAATCCTAAAGGGTTCTAAATAAGCCTTATTTTCTAAAATTAAAATAATTTAAATTTTAATTCCTTCCCTTAGAGAACAACTAATTTTCCGCGTGGAATGCGAACTATGGTATAACAAGTGAAGTCAGGCAAAGCATGGGCACAGATTTTTGCCACAGTTAAGTTTTCAGACATTTTTCAAGTATGGTCAAAATCTAGCAAACGATTGCTTATGAGAGTTTCCCATACTTCAGAACATTGGCCAAAACATAGGAAAAATTGTGGACTAAAAAATCAACTTTTTCTCATTTTTAGTGTTAAAATATTATCATTAGGAACTTTGTCAAAAACATGGGTAATTAACGTAGATTCCTAATAATTTTTCTACTATATGAAATAGGAAAAATTCTATTTTTTATCATCATTACTGCTTTCAATACTGTGGTATACTTCTTTATTCTAAAATGTTCCCGAAAACCTAGTTTCTTGTTCCCGTACTTTTCGGAACTGTACGCATTTTTTAATTATCGTTGTTAACCACGTACATTCCGAAGTATGGGAAACGCTCATTAGTTGTCCTTTGATGTACTTTCCTGTACATTGCTGGATTTCGACCAAATTTTCACTTTCCTGCGGGTGGTTTTTTCTAAATTAGTTAATTGCAAATATCTCGGAATCTAGAACCGACAAAGTGATCCCTTTTCATGCGGACGTCCACATATAACAATTTTAATTAAAAATAAGACAAATTAAATAACATTAATATATAATAAACATAAATTTTGTAAAACAGATACCTTTCATAATTATAAGGTTTATAATTTTTCTTATTTTGTCTATAATTTCCACGGTAAATTGGTTGTTGACGAGTTTGATTCGTAGTTAGTTGAAATAATAAAGATGATTGAAATGATGAACTTGATCCAAAAGATAGAGATGATCGGAAGGATGGACTAGTTTCAAAAGACGGAGTTAATAATGAAAATGGAATAGGAGCAGGTGACCCAAAAGAAAAAAATCTTGTAATGTATGGAGCTGATGATATAAAAGAAGCCGGTGAATCTACTTTTGATATTTGTTCCTCATTTGGAGAAGCCAGTAATTGTTTTGATTTGAAAAAGGAGTCAAATTTGGAAAACATTCTGAAACTAAATTATAAAATATAAAATTGATATTTATAAAAATATACTGCGTATTTAAATAACTACTATAATAATTTATAACATACTAAAAAATAATTATAAATAATAATTGCAAAAAATAAATATTACAGGTTACTCACATCCTTATTTCCCTTCAAACAAGTGAATTATTATTTACTTCAGTTGTCAAGGAATGTTACTGAATAAAGTATGTTTTGAGACGTGGGAGAAAAACGAAATAGTTCTTCGATTATTTTTTGTAATTTTAGCCGATTGTCCATAATTTGCCAAACTGTTGCCATTCTTTACAAATATATAATACAATTATGGAAATTTTTAAACATTTTCTTTTCTCGAAGTTTTGCAACAGTCTTAGATTTTTTAAATATAAGTCTTGTTTTCGAATTGTATCTAGCCCTTGAATGCAATCAATATTATTCATAATCTCATTGATATTAATATATTCTGTTATATTCAATCCAGTCTGTTCTTGCACTTTAATATTAGTATTATGTAAACAATTTTCCATGTACGATTAAACTATTTCCTGTATTTTACTCAGAATGTATACAATGTTCTTGTTGGTTGCTCGCGTCGAACTTCTTAAAAACAATAGATACTTTCCTATCACATCTTTGTATGGAATATCATGAACTTCATTTTTATCACCGTCTTCATTTTTAGATTCAGAACTCTCACTGTAGTAAAACAACATACGTGACAGCAGCTCTATTATAATTTTATTGCCCTGTGGTAAAATTTTTGGAACGTGATATCCAAACTGGTACCAAGAGCAGTTCACCAAAATAGCGGGTATGGCACCTTTGGTTTGCAAGTGCACAACTTTTGGACTGTAACGCGCCCAAAATTGTACCGCAGCAATCTAAAAGTGTATTTCTTTAACACACTAACAAAATGGTCAGCAATTATAAGCCATTTTCATAAATAATATACGTAAATAATAATAATAATAGTAATAAAAATCATCATTTTTAGCAATGATGAAAAAAATTTGACTACACCTTTGCACAACTATATAAATTTTAAAAATACCGTATCTACATAAATTTAAGTAGTTTAAGTAGATTTCTTAACTTCTTTTATTTCTCTTCTCTTTTGCTTAATTTGTGTACTACAATTTACGATTCAACAAAGCATAAAAATATATGATTCTCTTCTTCTGTAACCCTTGCCAGTTAAAAAAAATTGTATACAGTTTATTAATACAGTTTATTCCCATCTTTTGTGACCAAATTGCGTTCATTGCTTTATACTGAAAGTGTTTGATATGTAATTTTGGTTAAGTTACTTGTAATCTTGAAGGATCTTCATTGTTACCCGTATATGTCATAAATAAATAAATAAATAAACTGTTATTGTTAAATAATAAACACCTCCTAAAAAAAGTGAAAAAGTCACAAGAAAATCGTCGAAAACAGTTTTTTTTGTAAAACAAATAAAAGATTTGTTCTCATGGCTTTTAGATTTTGTAAACAAGAAACTATCGTCACGGTGCAGTATTATGAAAAATATCATAGCAAGTGGTTAATTCGTTTGTTTAATAAGGCCGGTACCCCGTCTAGCCCCACTCTCCACTATTTCTATACTTTGCTACACGATTCCCATAGTTCGAAAAATTATTAAAATTTAGCAAACAGAGAAATATTTTTTTACCTTAAATACTGATAATAATTTGTAGTAATTTTAGAAAAATTTAAAAAAATAATGTTTTAAGTTAACCGTACTTTAGTAGACTCTGTCCATTTGGCGATAATTAAAAAGAGTTTGCAATAAATTGAATAACATTTGATACCGGTCGTTTTTCAAAGTGGAAAGAAACGTGGTTGATAACCACGGTTCTAGTTGAAAACCACTGAGGAAAACCCAAAATATTGCCAAAACACCCGCAATGTATCTTCCTTGAGAGAGGACCTTGAGTACGAAAACCGGTTTCTGGCGGCCTTGTCCCTCTTCTTTCTTCCTACAGCATGTATCTCCCTTTCTCCAACGGTACTTCCTACAGCGCTTTTCTCCCTTTCTCCAACGGTACTTCTTGCTTCCGCCTTTCTCCCTTACCCCCAGCAAGGCTCCGCCGGGCCCGTTTTTTTAGCGTGTATTTTTCTAATGAAAAAACTGATTTTTATTCGATTTTTTTTATTAAAGACTTACATTTTGTACCAATATTAATACATATATTATAGTATAAAATACTCTGTAATACTACTATGTTCCTATAATTATATCTTATTATATTATAATATGATATAATATGTAATAATGTTGCATTACAGAATAATGTGTATATTGTATGCTTATATATGATATTGTTTTATGTTAGATTCTGAGAATTTATGTTATTTCTAAAATTGATATCACATTATTTTATTTTATTAGATTTCGTCTACGATAAAATTATATTAATTCTATATTGTTGGGTATCAAAATTTTACTCTTTTTCAGCAGTTTCTCCCGGAAAATACTCAGAAATTAATTGTTTAGTTTGTATGTAATTATAAGCTAATTGTTAAGTTGATGAGATTTTTGTCAAGAGAGTATGCTTTCTCTGTCCTTGTTTATCTCAACTCCGTTTATAAAAAATCTCCCCTACCAAGGACCAGATTTTTTCTAACCCTTGAGTTAGGTATAAAAAGGGACGAAACGGGCCTAATGTCTCTCAGTCTTTACGTCCACGCATAGTGTACTTCTTAAAAGTGAAAATAAAGTGTCGTCTCTACTACACCCCGAGTCTTATTTGCAATAAGTTAATTTCACTTCTTTGGTCCCCACTCCTTCCGAGCTCCACGTTCTTACGCGGATCCTTCCTTCCTCCTGGACTCACGTTCTTACGCGGGTTCGCTCCTTTCCCTCCCAGCTCACGTCCTTACGCGGGCTCCCTTGATCTTCCGAACCCACGTTCTTACGCGGGTCCGTTCCTTTTCCTCCCAGCTCACGTCCTCACGCGGGCTTCCTCGCTCCTTTGAACCCACGGTCTTACGCGGGTTTGTTCCTTTCTCTCCATGATCACCTCCTTACGCGGGCTCCCTCCAACTTCCAAACTCACGTCCTTACACGGGTTCCCCCTCCTCTCCTAGCCTACGTCCTTACGTGGGTTTCCTCCATTTACTCTTTTCCTCCACCGCTCACGCCCCCACCCTGCTGGTTCATCCCTTACATTCACTCAGCCGTTATTTTATGCAAAAATACATATACTTCACCATAATTACTTCCGTAGATGCCGAAACGTCGACCCTCCAACTTTAACGCTACCGAGAAGCGGAAAGCCCGAAATCTACGGCAATCAGCGAAATTAAAAGCCAAACTCGCCAATTGAACACTACTGGGGACTCTTCGGAAGGTCGTGGACAAGCCTTCCCCGGATGAAAACAACAACGAGCTCACCGTCTCGTATATAATCCCCAGGGCGGACAGTCAGGAGAACTATCTCGTTGGCCCTACCATCCGGACTATCGAACTCCTTCCTCCCGAGGCCCGGATCTTCGTACGAGCTCCGCTCCCTCCACCGGTGTGTCTCTCCGCCCCAACGTGGTCAGCTCCAGGCGATCAATTGCTCCCTAAGGACTTAGGATACCATTCCGCCGGAGCACGTTGGGAGCCCTACTACCCCACGGGGACTCCGCCAAGTGGTCAACCGGACACCTACGTCCCTACTCCTCGGAGTCGGATACGAGTCGCCCAGGAGATATCTACTGTCGAAGACGAGATTGAAGCATTAACCAAGCTCCTCGACGCTGCTCCTTACGAGGCTCCTTCGCCCTTGTTGGTCCTGACGCCCGAAAAGAAGCCGCCTATGATCGACCTGGTGACTCCACCGAAACTATCGTGGGTCAACACCCTGTTCTGGACTCCACCGAAGATACCCACTATACCGCCACTCCTGAGTCCCATCCGGAGCCCCAGAACGCCCTTACGGTCCATTCCGAACTTGGAGGAGGATCTAGCTCTCACCGATAGTGACCAGGATATTTTGGAGCTCAGTCCCGGCTCCCCAATATCACAGTCGCCCCGCCCCCGCTCACCACCGGCCAACCTTGGGCCAGTACTGTCATGTCGTCGACAACTATGGAACCAGCCACGGAACTCAATACTCTCACTTCTGGACATACCCATTATTTGTCCTGAGGGTCTGCAACCTGGGGAACAGCCCCTCGGCGTGCCTCAACCTCGCCTCCAAAAGCAGAATCCCTACGCTCGGCTCATTGCTCCGACGGTACCGAAATCAAAATCTCGAGGTAAACCCCGCACAAATCAAGATCGGTTAAAAGGCTTCCTTCAACGAATCAAGCCTCGACGTTGTTAATTATGAGTTCCGACGTTGTACATATTTGAGGGGGGGTTTACAGAATATACATTAATTATTTATGTATTGAAGTTATGTAATTATTTTATTTTCCTTAGTTCGGAAACTGCCCTTTCCCGTTCCAACTAACTCCTTTTACCCATAAGCTAAACCGAATTTCTTCCTTACTAGTTTACTCTTCAACTTAAAGTAACCCTTTGCCCGGTCCCCTCCTTACCTACGGTGACCTGTAGCACATTGTCAAAAATTAACCTCAACACTTTGCCATACTCTGACAGACTTGTCTAATACTATAGATTATATAAAAACTTTTAATTAGATTACCTTTTTTAAGATGCTTCCTTTTTGAAATTTTAAACTAGCTGTCTCCTGGATATATTATTGATTTCTCCTGTTTTTTTTAAATACAAACTTTTATTGCTCTTTATTTTTCTTTCTAATAATCTGTCAATCTTTATAATTTGTTTGTCAAGTCGGATTGTAATATGTTTACCCTGTACCTTCTTGAATTTTACACTTTTCCTTGTACCTTTTTTAACTATTACCCTCTAACTAACTTCATTATTAACACTCGTTATTTAAGCGAATACTGCACAAGTCCTGACACGCCGCGCTGGACATTGTATTTTTTTTCTTGTAAAGTTATTGCTGTCCCATAATTAAATTTACAGGAAGTATTCTCTACATTATTGACAATTTCTCCAAAAAAATGAAAAAAACGTTTATACATTTTTATTTCATGCATATAAAAAGAAACAAATTTAGAAAATAAATAATAATAAATTATATTATTTATTTATATTATAACATTATATCATTTCTACTACTTAAAACTGCTTACGTGAGTAGCCAGCGAGTAAGGGGAAACAAGTAGCAGCCCCCACCATCCCACTATATAGGCTTGTGCGACGGGCCGAGGGGCAAAGAGAAAGGCGAAGAGCCTACATGGTAAAGTCCCCCACTCCATTCCCCTTACTCGCTGGTTACTCACGTGAGCAGGCCTGACTTAAAAGAATAATATTAACAATAAACAGATAAATGAAAAATTAAATTCAAATATAAAATTTGTTTTATAATATTCCATAATAATCAAAGATTATTTAATAAAATTAATAAGAATGTATACCTATATTTTTAATTATAATAAAAATAAGTAATTATAATATAAATAAATTTAAAAAACAAAATAAAGAAATTAAAAGGAAAAGTTTTGAGAAGCATTAGTTAAAATTGTACAAATATTATTTATTAGTTATAAATAGAATAATAATTTTATGTACTTACAATTTAGTCAAATACAACAAACTGATCACTGCAGCACTCAATCACTTTCGATATTCAATGAGATGTCACGAAAATAAATAAATAAACAGATTTACAAATTTCTATTTCATACTTCAGAAATAACATTTAATTACTTAAATATAGGGGAGACCGAGGCGTAATGGATCAGAGGTGTAATGGGTCACTTTAACCGGGGCGTATTCGATCGCTTATTCTATTCAGAAAATTTCAGAAAAGCAAGAATGACGAAGTTAAGCAACAAAAAGTGAAAAGTTATCTAATACGCCCAGGTCTCCCCTACACGTTTTTGAAATGATACTGGGAGCGAGCCTCCTCAATTTCCCAGAACTCTAGTATGAAATTAACGGAAAAATTAATGTTGAGATTACTATTAAAATTAATAATATTACAAGATAAAAGTAAAATAAAAATTTCTTTAAAGTTTAGAGCCATGAAACGTCTCTGTTATTTAATAATATTATTATACTGTGTCTTATTTATACCGGAGTAATTTAATTTTTACAGAAATATCCAATAAAACACCGACAATTACATACACCCCATTATAAAGATGGCTTATGTGGGAAATGTTGAATTCAGAGGCAATTATATGGGCTGTAATGCTGTTTATGCCAATGCGAGTTCTGTCCGATCCCATATATACAGAAAGCACAGTCGACCTGATCCTAAAAAAATAGATTACGTTTAAACATCGGCAATAAAAGAGTTGATCGAGACGACGTTTTTAATAACTTGGATTCTGACGATAATCATTTAGAGAGAGAAAATGTTCATTCTGGTGGCATTGCAAAAGTTAAAAGACTTGATTTTGTCGATGATAATGATACGGGTAGTATTAATTGGGTAGCTGCATGCAACCACTCGCCGAGCGCTCGGCTGAATTTTCTCAAGCCAGTCAAACATACGAAAATGTGAAAAAATGAAAGTTGTAAATTTTAATTTCGAAACACTACTTCCTTATAGGAAACAAAAAAGAACATCTTTTTTTCTTATGACTTTTTTTAATCGAACGAATATTTTAAATAATAATAGCCAAAAACTTAAAAAAATAAAATTTAATAAAATTTGGTATGGATACGTATTTGGGTCTAGAGAAGGCGAAAAAATAGTACCGAAGTTAAAAAACGTTAATTGTTTAATAATTTGTTATTGTAAATAGAGATCGGTCAGAAATACATTCATTTCAATAAAAAATTAAAAATAAAATTAGGTACCAGTACAAAATTTAAAAACAAATATTCAAAACAATATGTATTAATAAATATATATTAACAAATTTTTGTTGATATTGTACTTCTAAGTCTTGCATAAATTTTTTTTACTATTATTTTTTGTAAGATTTAAAATAGTAAATGATGTAAAATTAATATGGCAGGGTAGAGAATATACTTTGCTATCGTCGAAAAAAGTAATTTCTGACAAAAAATTCAAAATCGTGGATAGTTGGTGTGTTAAAAACTGCTACAAAAATATTAATGCAGAAATGCAAGAACAATTTTTTGACACTTTTTGAAAAAGAGCCGGAGACTACAAATCGCAAAACTACTTGCTGAGTAGTGTAATGAGGAAAAAATTGTTAAGTGTAACTTCAGACTGCAAAAAAACGTCACATTATGGGAATACTATTTTAACTTTTCATTAATTCATTTGGTAGTTTGTCAGATGTTGCTGTGCAATTTGTTAAATATAAAAAAGGTCGATTTGCAACTATTAAAAAAAAATTAATAAAAGGTAATTCTTTAGAAGATAATCGAGGTAAACATAATGACCGATGAATTTAAAAAAATGATTTATGATCATTATTTATCGATACCTCATTCTAATTCTCATTACTCACTTCAAAAGACGAATTTATTATACTTCGAAAATTCAAATCTAAATGTAAAGGAGTTGTATAAACTTTTTATCGAATATTACACTGACAAATCAGGCGACAAAAATCCTCCAATTACGGAGTCAACGTACCACAACCACTTCAATCATAATATAAATTTTAGCTTCCAAAAGCCAAAAACCGACGTTTGTAATATTTCCTTCGAAAACAGGAATGAAGTTGAAATTAACACAGAATTTCGAAATCATAAGGAAAGCGTTGATGATTATATAATTTTGAAAGCGGCAATGCTTTCTGAAAAAGATACGTTATGCTTGGAGTTTGATTTCGGACAGAACTTGCCGTTGCCAAAAATTTCTGTTTCCGAGCAATTTTACAAACGTTTGTTGTGGTCACATGTTTTTAATGTCCACGTTTTTGGAAGTCATAAAAGGAGCTACATGTTCTTTTTTATGGAAGGAAATTTAAAAAAAGGTGCGAACTCTGTGTGCAATTTTATCTACGACGCAATAATCAGAGAACTTAAATGCGATTCATTTAATAAAATTTATTTATTCTCTGATTGTTGTGGAGGACAGAATAAAAATTATTTAATGATGTCTTTCTTGTCAATGGTTTCTACACAGTTAGAAATGGAGATACACCATGTCTATCCAGTACGCGGGCATTCGTACTGCTCTTGCGACCGTAATTTTGGAATGTACGGTCAGAAAAAGAAAAAAGTTGAAGTAATTGAAACGGACGATAATTATTATAATATTGTAATAAATTCAAGAACTCCACCTTTCACAACTATTAGAGAAGCCGATGTAAATGTTCGTGATTTTGAAACTTTACTATCCGAGCGTATTGCGATCCCAAAAGATTTAAACATTAGAAGTGCAGTAAAAATTTCATACTTTTCTAACGGAAACGTAAATTTTTTTAAAGATTACAAAAATAATGATGCATCAAAAAAATTTTTTACACACTGATCTAAAATTCGAGGATTTGATTAATTCAAAAATGGTTAGTTCAATTGGGATTAGCAATCTAAAAATCAATGACGTCCGAACATTAATTAAATATTTAACTCTGAATGGACAACAATTTTTTAAAGATTTTATTGACAAATCGTCAATAAAAGAAATATCGACTTTAAAAAAAGTACCTGAAGCACCAAAAAATTTATAAAACAAACTTATATGTTAAATGTTACCAAAATATTATTTACGTTTATGTAAACTTCATACTTTAATTCTCTTTCATTAAAACAAATGAATGACATCAAAACTCTCGCAAGTAAAAGAGACAAATGCTAAGCATAATATTAAAAAAATCTATATGTAAAATATTATTTTAAGACTAAATTACCTAAAGTATTTCTGAAATGTATAAAAACTACTTCATTGTAAAATTAAACCAAAAAAAAAGATTTTTAAAATCTTAATAATACATTTAAGTTTTATTTGTTAATCCTCTTTAGTTTACATTGTTTAACAAAAAGATTTTAAAAAAAATAATACTTTAAATTATACTTCCTAAATTCGCAACTTTCAAAAAAGCCAAAACTATTTATTAATAATTTTTAAATATTATACCGTTTTTAATTATTTTAATTTAACCTACTCTAATGTTTAAACAAATATTTCTCTATAAAAATGAATAATAAGAGAAATTACAATCTTTGACGTCTTTTGAAGCTAATGCAAGAAATTCCCCATGCGGAGAATAGCTGGCGCGCCATCCGTGCTTTCTTAAAACATTGATATTTTCCACACTTTTCATCAAATCAACTTCGAATTTTCCAAAAAACTTCCTCATATAGTAATAAACAAATCTCTCACTGGAAGTCCTTTCAATTTTGAAATTCCCCGCAGACTTTTTATCGGCGAAAGTAAGAAAGCATGTTTTCTGACAGGTCTCTATTTACAATAACAAATTTTTAAACAATTAACGTTTTTTAACTTCGGTACTATTTTTTCGCCTTTTCTAGACCTAAATACGTATCCATACCAAATTTTATTAAATTTTATTTTTTTAAGTTTTTGGCTATTATTATTTAAAATATTCGTTCGATTAAAAAAAGTCATAAGAAAAAAAGATGTTCTTTTTTGTTTCCTATAAGGAAGTAGTGTTTCGAAATTAAAATTTACAACTTTCATTTTTTCACATTTTCGTATGTTTGACTGGCTTGAGAAAATTCAGCCAAGCGCTCGGCCAGTGGTTGCATGCAGCTACTCAATTTTGAAAATTCTGACACTGATAATGGTGATTCAGTAGATGGTGATCATTAAAAATATGAAGGCGATTTAGAAGATGGAGGATATTTAGGAGATTCAGAACATGAAGAAAATTCAGATGATGACAGCGATATTAATAGTAATCCTGACAAAGACGATGTTACCGATAATCACCTGAAAGAAATAATTGCAAAATACCTTCTCTATGTAAGGAGTCAAACTAAGGTAACAAATGATGACGTTTTGGGGATTATGCATAATCTGCAAATTGTGGTACAATCGTACGTTGAACTTTACTTAAAAAAATTATTAGCATTATTTGCTGAAGTCGCATTTCGCATTTCAAACCATATTTCCATAGAAGATCTTGTTGGCGAAATCGATTGTTTTCAAGGATTAAATAGTATCCAGAAACAAAATAAATATTTGGAAAGAAAATTTGGAGTTGTTCAAACTCTTAGAATAAAACTTGGTGGAAATTTCGCTCCTAGTGGTAGCGCAAGTAATCAGGGAGGTCAGTAGTTTAAGTTAAAAGAAGATGAAATGATACATATTCCAATAAAAAATGTTTTGAAGCAATGGATGTCTAATGAATCTTTTGGAGATATAATTTCCTTGAAAAATAAACGCATCGATGGTGATTTACCTTCTTATGCCGACGGTCTTTGTTCACTGGAACATCCTTATAGATTGAGACATCCCAACTCATTTCTTTTAAAATTGCACTTTGATGAAGTCGACATGTGCGACGTAGCAGGATCAATGTCAAGTGGAGAACAAAAGTTAGGGATGTTTTATTGGATGTTTGAAGACTTATCTCCAGCATTCAGCTCCCTTACAAAATATATTAATTTGACTGCAATCGTTTGATAGTCATTTATTCGTAAGTATAGAATACATAGCGCATGACGATTTGCTAGGTTATGCTATTGTAACAACGAGATGCTTTCTAAAAGAAGTATGTTTATCGCAGGGTCTAATTAAACTTGAAGACTTAAATGAAAGAATTAAAAATATTTATTACGAATATTCAGAAAAAAGTTTAAAGCTATTTAAAATAAAAGAAGCTATCGCTTACACTAGCAAGAAAACATCAATTATTTCAAGCGGCAATGTTGAGAGAACCTTTTAAGAGAAAGATCAAATTCGGATCTAAGAAAAGAGTATGATCACTGAATTTAAAGTTCAGCAATTTGTTTTCAGATGAAAGAAATTTACTTGTTTCATCTTGAGTAAATATTAATGGCGTGAAATATACAGCAACCAAATGTTTTTTGGTTTTAAGTCTCAGTGAAGACAATTTGCCTGAATTTGTTTCTTTAGACACCATTGTCATTGAGAATAATATTCCTATATTTATGTGTAAAAAGGTGTCAACGATACAACATAATATGTTACTGATGGCATATGAAGTCAAAGTTAACGAGAAATTCATAAAAGTTTATACTGAAAATGTATTAACTCGTGAAGTTTTTCATGCACATCAGTGGAGAGACAAGAAGATTATAATTGTTAAGAAAGTTTTAGGAAATCTACATCAAAGGTCAAGAAGACACAAAAACAAAATTCACCTTGAAAAAGTAAGTAGATTGTGTTTCTTTTTATTGTTTCCCATTGATTTAGAATATAATTTTACAAGTTTTGAGAAAGCTTGACCAGCATGAGATGGTAATTATTCTTTGAAAGAACTGCAAAACCCTACACTGAGATAAATTTCTGCATAAAATAGTATTAAAATTCTCAACACGCTTCGCATGCCCTCTGTCGTGAGTTTTTGTTATGAAAACATATTGAATTCGATCAGCAATCATACCAAAAGAGCGTTACTAATTGATTAAAAAGGTAAACAAATATGTGCAAAAAAATGAATAGCATGATGGAAGAACAGCAAGCATCAGACATTTACAAACAGAGGGGAAGAGGATTCAGCAGGCTCGCTTCTCAGTAATCACAAACATCAGGACAAACCACACCCAGACCAAGCTCGAATATGTCATGCTCATCATCCTTTTCTATGTCGTCGTCAGACAAATTACGATCGGTGACTGAAAAATTGGCATCTAGACTGAGAGAAATAGAAAACAGACAATTTCAAATCGGACAGAAGAAGGATCATCATCATCCGAACAAAAGGAACCTTTCTAGAACCTCGCTGAGTCCAGGGCAATCCCCAAACACGCAAGGAGGAAATAAAAAGAAATTGAAAAACAATCAGGATTCTTACGACAGAAATAATAACAACAAAAACTACAGCAGGACTTTCAACAAAATCAAGTAGATCCTACATCCAACTGACAGTCAAACTTCGCAGTAGATAAACAAACAGAACCAGCTTGCCCCAGGTCTTCACCCATACAAAAGGCCAACCCAGTTAATCCAGGAGATAATCTAAAACCAGAAACGAACCAGGAAATACAAAAATATATTTCGGATGCAAGGAGGGGAGGAAGTACTCAAACTCAAATTCGGAGTGATCCCAGCTCGGAATAGACAGCCTCTGCCTGTTTTCAATCCACACTTGTCCAGTATGACGATCACTATGAGTCACCATTTTTAGTGCTAATAGAATCATCCAGAGAAGATCGTAACGTCGGCAGATATGGTCCGATTGCTCTCGGTAAATTAATTACGCGAATTGTCAAAGGAGATAGGAGGATCTTCACAAGCGGAAGGAACCAAGTGAAAATATGGTGCCACGACAAAGAAGATGCGAATGCTCTTTTAAACTCAGAATGTTTAATAGAGAAGGGTTACCTCACATTCATCCCAGAATCGCTACTATATAAAAAGGGATTCATAAGATGTCGCCCGGAACACTCAGTAACAGAAATCATAGAGAATATGGATGATGACCAAAGAGAAATGGTCAATTCAGCCAGGAGAAGGAAATTTGGCAGAAGCGAACAGGCTTCCGAAATCATCGACTTTACTCTTAACACGCTATTCGTCCCACGTTTCATTTTTATCTGGAGTGTTCGAATATTTGTCACCCCATCCATCCCAATCCCAAGAAGGTGTTTCTTTTGTCAACATTTTGTAAATGTCTCACAACAATGTAAAGCAACTTTTCCTACTTGTGAATACTGTGCAAACAAATACACTACGATTTCTTGTAATGATCTGCGACAAAACAGCAAATGCTTTAACTGTTCAGGGGAACACAAGGCTTTCTCAAGAGACTGTCCGGTTTACAAATATGTAGACCAATTACAAAATACCAGCTTGCATACCCCAGTGGACAATTATAACAACTTTACGGAGAATCTTATTGACAATTTGAAAAAGTCGGGAGCATTTATTCCTAAGAGGACGACAAAAACAAAAGTTTAACCACTCTGGTGGACTATCGAATGTGATGAAACTTACGAAAGGAAAACACAGGCTAGACGAAAATATTTGGCGGATCCATCAGCACAGAACTTGAATACTTACATGATCATAGAAGCTGAAACAAATAAAATCTTTCAGGACAATAAAAAAGTCATTTAAGGAATTATGTAATTCAATTAATTCTGCAATGGGCTCAAAAAGAATCTGGGGACTTGTTAAGGCGTTTCAAGGAAAATATGCATCTACAACCAATACTCAAATGATCCAAACACTGAAGAATTTCGCAGTATAAAAAAAGAACTTATAGGAAAAAATATACAAAATACTCACAACAAGACACTTCCGATCAATAATCAGAAAGAATTGGACCCATATAACGCTCCATTCTACGAGGAAGAATTTCGAATAGCTCTGAATTCTTGTAACAAAGAATAAGCGCCGGGCATCGACCAGATATCTTATGAAGCGATTAATAAACTCCCAAAGGAGGGACTCGAACACCACAAAATGATACTAAACAAACGTTTCATATCTTTAAGATTTCCGAACACCTGGAGAAATTCCTTAGTAAAATTCATACCCAAACCGGAGGGGGAAAAGTCACCGTCCGATTTCCCTAACCTTCAACATGGGAAAATTATTGGAGAGAATGGTCCAACGTAGAATTGAACATCTTGCAGAAAATGAACAACAATTTGGTTTCAGGAGAAATCGCTCGGTTATTGACTGTGCTTCAGTTCTATTCACAGATGCACTATCAGGATTCTTAAGTAACAAATGGAACAGCGTAACTGTCAGTAGATCCGAATTCCTCGAAGAGCTGCGAAGTTTTGACAAGTCAAATCATGAGGTTTTCATTAATTTATCGTTAATTAAAGTGTTTAACTTTATTGGTTCCTTAGAAAAAAAGGGCTCATCTTGTCGGTCCTTTGCAAAAATATTCGGTATTTTTGAAATGGAGAGTCAAAAAAATTAAAACCTCTTGATTTGTCATCTTTAAAGTACCCTGAACTTAAAACAATTATTATCTGAATAACTTCCGAGAAGAACCAGAGATATTAATGTTAGAGTCATTGATTACGTAGTCGTACACTGAGAGAAGAAACGCACAGAATCTGTACTGTGACAAACACCGGCCATGTAAAATGGGTGTCAGCGTCTGTCCTTTTGGTTTATTCAGTTGGTGTCGTTCATAGTAAGTATACCATGCTCTGACAGCACGGCGGCGGTCCCACGGAATCTTCTTCTACAAATATGTATGATTTTGGATTTGGCTCTTGTAAAAGACATGTAACAGCTGGAGATATGGAACCTGCTTTTCGTAAGGATTTGGGTCGAAAACTACTTATAATTGGATCGGATGATATTAAAAGCATATTTAATAAATCACGGTTGCAATCTTCCCTACTTATTTTTCGAGTGTTATGTTCTCGATACATCCTGAAATCTTTATTCCGTGCTTCTTGGGATTCTTCTGAAAATTGTCCAATAGGTAAGGGTTGAACACTTATAATATTGGCACCGTGTATTAGAAGTTTGTGCAGAGAAGGAGTCATATTATATTTTGGGTAAAGTCTCACATACTCTTCTGCAGTCTCTGAAGCATATTGCTCAAAAGCCTCTACATTTATTTCATACCCACTTCCTAGAGCATGAAGAACTTTTAAATGCATTTTCTCTTTAAAAGCCTGTTGCACTCGTTTCTTTTTTAATTCAATGACTTCTTTGTCAAACTTATTTTTTGCTCTTCCACAACCTATATCCAGCTTATAAGAGATGTGAAGGAGACACTCAAACATGCGAATCCACATGTGCAAAGGTGAAATACCATACTTCAGTGCTTCAAAGTTAATTTCTTTTTCCTTAGCTTTTTGAATATTGTTCATTTCAGACTGTAGAGCGCCGCAAACATTACAACGTTGGGTGGACTTTGTGTTCGTAATAGAATTGCATGCTTTCCCATCTATTATAGTGAGGTGTAGTTGGTAATTCACATTGCATAAATTCTCGCTAACTTTCAGTTTAAATGATGAAAGCTGATCAGTTTGACTATCTATGTTTCTTTTTTTGGAAGACGGTTGACTCTGCTGTTTCCTTTTTAAAGGATCAGTAAGAAGTTTAGAAACTTCAACGTTTCCATTCGATCTAAGACACATTGCAGCAGCATGAACAATTTCGGCAGAAGATTTCTCTTTTCGTATCTGTAAAGTACGCTTGCGTTTACCTGAAGACGATAAATTGTCAAATTCTTTCACTGGTCTCTCAGAACCTAAAAGAAATAATATGTGAAATGTATCTTAAAGTACAAAATTCAATAAATTTTGAGACCTGGTGTAATAAAAAAGAAGCTAATTATGAAATGTTGTTACAAAACTAACCAGAAACTGATGGAAAAGGAACTAAATTTGCTTCTTTAGATAACCAAGCTGAATTCCTTAAAATAAAACGTTTACTATTTCTAGCGCATTGCTTCCACCTTCTTTGAATTTCTGAAATAAATAATTTAACTCGTACACGCATCTCCTCTCTTACTTTGTCGTTTACAGAGCATCCTTTTTTCTTCTGACTATAAAATAGTTTTTAAAGATATAAATAAATTTGCAATGTTATAAATAATTTTGATAATAATTGTTTTACATACCTTTCTTCCTAATTAATACACGGAAAAAATCTTGGGTGAATGTCGCTACCAATCGTAGTAGAGTATCATGACTATACGCATGCGTGTGTCGCTTACCCATTATGGGAGAACTACTTGCCAAAAATATGAAGCTGCCATATTCTCATATTTTTGGCGTGCTACATGCCCAAGATAAAGTTCTCTGATGTGTCACATCAGATGCATTACAACCTATCGATTTTCCCAGTCTTCTTGTATTTTCCCAATTATATATATATTTTTCAAATAAAAAATTATAATAAATACGTTTTAATTATGTGAAAACAAAACTGTTTGACAGGGTATCTCTGACACAAAACCCGTTATTTTAATAAATGAGGTGTTTTAGTTTTCAAAACCTATGATAAATCAAAAGTTCGTAATTTTGAGAAATTTAAACCAATGACAATTCTCACATAATCATTAAAATTAACTTTTTTTTAGAAAAATTGTAATAAATTATTCATTTTTCAATATTGTTTCTATTTAAAAATGCTTCGTTTGTTATTAGTCTATTGCAGTAATAAGGGAATATAAGGGTTTTGGTAATTATTAAAAAAAAATTTAAATAAATTATGAAGGTTAGGTAAAAATGTTTTTATTAAATTGAAAATTCTTTGGTAATACATTTGTTTCCTTAAGTTGAACAGTGATAAATCGATGTGTAAGGATTTAAATATTTGTTAATCTCTATTTTTTAAATGGATTTATCAACTTTTAAAAAAATTGCTCCTCAAATAAATAAAATACAATACTAAAAATTCTTAGAAAAATATACTTTTTTCTGGGTTAATCATTGAGTCTTTAATTAGAACATGTACATCGTTTCATTTGTTTAATTACATAATTTTTACAACTAATAAATTAAGGGCTGATTTCACCAACACCGATTAAAAGTTAATCAATGAATAAATCCACAATTAACCAATCAAAAGTCTTTAAACTGTCTTTAATCATTGATGAACTTTTAATCGGAAGTTAGTGAAACTTGCTCTAAGTCTCCTTTATACTATATTAGTTCGCCCGTTTCATATAATTATAAATGCAGTATAAAGATCTATTTGAATTTTTATAGACCGTAGCGAGGACAAATAAAATGAATTTTACCAGTATCCACTGATAAACAAGGCATGATTAAGGGAAGTTCTTTGTATTTTATATATTTTGAAATTTTACTTTTTTCTTACAACGTACGCATGATAATGGGTATCAAATGTGATTTCCTTATAAATATTGACATGAAAAATAACGTCATTGTCTATTTTAACTACTGTCGCAACTTCTCCAAATTCTTTTTCAGAGTCTTCCATGTTCGTTACAATAAATGTTCCTTTTTTATACAATGTCCCAAAAATTCTGATATTATTAAAATAATGCACTTTATCATCATTTTCTGTAAAAAAAAACACTAAATCATGCGTGTGCCACACACTCACATTTGAGAGTTCGGCATTTCCAACAGTTTGGAACTGTGATTGAACCATCTTGAGCGACCAGCGCGCCCAAGCGAGGAGTGTACCTCGCCCGAATTAAGGTAGTACCACAGTCGTCAAATTTCTGTCCAATTGGAACAGCACGTCACCCAAGATTTTTTCCGTGTACGAATATCTAAAATATTTAATCATTTAGATGCAGTTACCAAAATAATTAATAACATACTAATCAACAAAAACATGTAATAAAACAAAAAAACATTGTAAATAATATTTATGCACTTCATTTTTTAGTTTTATTTAAATAATTCTAATAATAAAAAATATATATAATAAAGAAAAATTAATTTTATTAAAAACTACTGAGCAATAAGAATGAATTAATCATGACCAATTTTGACAAAAACTGCATTTTTAAAATGTATATTTTTATTTAAAAAAATTTTACTTCAAATTATGAATTTGAGAAAAAACTGTCAACCTTAATAAGGAGAAATTTTAATACAATAAAAACCTGAGTAAAAAGTTTTCTAGATGTTTCCATTTATCTTGAGAAGAATCTGTCCACTTTTCCAATAATACATTGTAACATTCATGTCTTGTTACCATTTTTACAACAAACCACACTTTAAATAACTAAATGAATATATTAGCAGAAGCAGTAATCATCTGTCCCTTGAGCACTGTATCCACGAGTAGGTTCCAAGCGCGAATACTGACATGCGCGCTTGCACTGAAAAGCGAAAAACAAAAAATGGAGCGAATGGTCGCAGCTGTATTTTTCAGGAATGTTAGAGGACATATAAGGGTACATAAAAATCATAAACAGAAGACCCTACCTAGTCCTACTTTTTTTGTAAAACATTGAAAATGGCGATTTTTTAAGAATATCTTGAAAAAATATTTGTCAAATGACTTCTGTAAGGTCTTATTCTTTTCAAAATTTTATCGTCTTTCAAAATATAAACCGAATGAAATTTTAGTTTTCATAAAATTAATGTTAAAAAATATTTTTCATTCCTTTAAAAATGGGTGGACTGACAATTTTGGCCGGCACTGTAGGTAAGTATTTATCAATATACAATTTACAATTTACTATGGGTGGAATTAAAATGTTTTAAATTAGTATGTGTCACTAAAGGGCCTGGGTGGGGCACGTCGAGGGCCCTTTCCCTGATATCCTTGTCAGGGCGTGGAGCGATGCGCGTAGGTCGGTGCGGTCGTACCGTTATCGTTTGTCTCTTCTTTGGTGTTAACCTCAGTAACGGGGATGGAGCTATGTAAGGCTGCCTGTCAAGTTCCTGCAGCAGGGCCTTGAGTTCCTGGAGGACGGCGGGAGTCTCGACTATTGGTCCCCAAGAGGATCCTTCCGGGTTGGTAGTCGGGGTCCCCTGGTCAACTTCGATGAGAGTCGAGAGATTGGAGGCTGGTCCTGGAAATGGCGCTCCCTGCTTGGCAACGTATCCTTCGACGACCTCGATTGGGGCCAGGGGATTGAGAGCTGGCTCGAACGATGACGATCCCAGGTTAGTCAGGTACTCTTGGACGACCTGGGTGGGGACCGTGGGACTGGTGGCTGGTTCCGACGATGGTGCTCCCTGGCCGGTGAAATACGCCTTGATGCCGGTGATTGAGGCCACAGAGTTGGAGGCCTTCCCCAATCGGCGAAGTAACTTTTGCTGCCTTTTGTACGCCTGGATTTACCAGCCGCGGGCCCGATTTTTCAGTAACTGTCTCTCACTTCGGTGTTGTCCCATCTGTTAATGGCAGTAAATTAGGGCTAGTTGCGGAGTCCATTATTCAGGCGGGCGTAGCGTTCGGACGGCTTTGTGCCAGGCTAAGCCCAACCTAAGACCGTTTGTGTGGTAGAAGTGAATGTACGCGCAATCATGCGTTAAGCAGAGCTTAATCTATGATTTTCGCAGGCGTAAAAGTGTAAGAGTATTTGGAAAGTGTTTAGAACGGTCTTGTGCCGGGCTTGGCCCAACCTGAGATCGTTAGTGTGTGAAAACGTCTGCATAATCATGCGTTAAGCAGAGCTTAATCTATGATTTGTGCAGGCGTAAAAGTGTAAAAGTGTTTGGAAGTGTTTAGAACGGTCTTGCGCCGGGCTTGGCCCAACCTGAGATCGTTAGTGTGTGAAAAACGTCTGCACAATCATGCGTTAAGCAGAGCCTAATCTATGATTTGCGCAGGCGTAAAAATGTAAAAGTGTTTGAAAGTGTTTAGAACGGTCTTGCGCCGGGCTTGGCCCAACCTGAGATCGTTAGTGTGGTGTAAGTGGGTGTACGACCATGCATTAAGCTCAAAGAACTCGACCTATGATCTGTATCTTGTGTGTGTGTGTGAAAACGTAAGGATGAAGTGCGATATTGCTTACCGTGTCGGAAGGTAGGAAGATTAAAACCACAGAGATGTACTGTACTTTAGTTTTTCACTTTATTTGGGTCACAACGGGAGAACCGGAAAATCGATAAAGATCGATGACTGATCACTGACCCTATGGTGAAAACGCAGCCTCTTTTATACCCGAAGGGTCGCCATATTTTTGGCGCCCCATGGAAGGGGTAGAATTTTCCTACTTTGCGCATCACCATCGATTCGCATGGATTTTTCCGTTTTCCTCTTTAATTAATACATAATATTCTTAAAACTAATTATGCTAACAATTTATGGTAATTTTATTCATTTATTTATTTATTTTTTTTTATGTAACAAAAGAAAATTAGGACTAAATTCGAAACTATTATTGATAATAATAATTTTCTGAAGGAAAATTATAATAATAATGGTAGTAACAATTAGGTTAATAATAAAAATATTGATAAAGTTCCTAATAATGGTAATAATAATAATATTAATAAAAACGCTGATAATAATGAAAGGCTTACTAATATACTAATGATAATAATCGTTTTAATAATAATAAAAATGATAATAATGTTTTTAATTACAATAATAAACATAATACTAAGATTAATAATATTAACAATATTAATAATAGTTATAACATTAGTAATGGAAATAACATAAATTAGTTCAATAATATTGATAAAAAAAATTTATTAATAATATTATCAGCATTAACACCAATTAAGTTATTGCCAGTATAATGTTATTAATAATAGGCGAAAGAAAGAAAATAAAATGGAAAAGATATTAAATCTAATTTCAACCAGAAAATCTTTCCCTTGGTCATTCCTTAGGATGCTTAAAACCGGAGAAAGCGTGTAGTTGGAAATTGTGGTCGTTTCCCCTTCACATTGGTGCGAGAGAGAAAGACATGAGAGAGAAAGAGACGCAACTAGTTTTATGTCAAAGTTGCGAAGGTCGTTTATTGTACCGGAAGGTCCGAGTGGCGCGACGTTGGTAAGAGAGAGAAAGAGCTATGGTGTTGAGTGATGACACAATATAGGCCATCACAATAGCTCTGTATTACGTGAATGAGGTGATTTTCATTCACGTAATGCGTTTTTCAAGACGGCGCCACTTTGGGGAAAACCCGTCTGGGCCCGTGGTATAACAATTCCACCCTCTCCCGGATAGACCTTTGCAACGCGACTTTGAATCCTGTTTCTCTCGTTTGTTGTATCTCATCCACGTTGTTTCCGCCTTGTATAGAGCCGATTGTCCCGGTATGCTACGTATCTTCTGTCGCGTAGTCGGTAACGCGTCCTGACGTTTTCTGATGGTTGGATGAACTCGTCCGGAACATCCTCTAGCCCCACGTCCGTCTCGGCGTCATCGAAGGCGATATTTGGTGGTTCGTGTGTTATTACCATTTCAGGTTGTCGTCCGACAACCGTGGTTGGATTCAGTGGTCGTCCGCCAGCCGTAGTTAGAGTCGGTGGTTGTACACCAGCCGTAGTGCGAGTCGGTGGTTCTTCACCAGTTGTGAGAGTCGGTGGTTCTTCACCAGCCGTGATTAGTGTCGGTGGTTCTTCACCAGCCGTGATTAGTGTCGGTGGTTGTTCACCAGCCGTAGTTAGAGTCGGTGGTTGTACACCAGCCGTAGTGCGAGTCGGTGGTTCTTCACCAGTTGTAGTGAGAGTCGGTGGTTCTTCACCAGCCGTGATTAGTGTCGGTGGTTGTTCACCAGCCGTAGTTTTAGCACGGGAGCGTGATAGAACAAGAGTATCGCCGTGTACTTTTTGTATGGTATCACCCCTGAGGATTGTGTATACTTCCCCGGAGATGCGTTCCAGGATTTGAAAAGGGCCAATGCGGGTCCCATCAAGTGCGGCGTTATATCCTGCCAATTTGTTGGATAGTTTGTGTTGCGGAGCGTAAACCCAATCACCAGGGTTGAGACGCGGTGTGCCTTTGGCAACTGCGTAACGTTCTTGATATTTTCCTTGTTGTGCGTGTGGTACAACTCTTGGGTGGTAAATGGGTGTAGTCTATAACTGGCAGTCCCATCGTTGCCCTGCTTCAGCCCAGACATGACCAGTAAATTGCGTACCATTGTCGCTAAGGATTCGCTTAGGATAGCCGTAACGAGCGAAAACCTGTGTCTCCAAGATTCGCGTTAGACGAGGGGCGTCTGAGGCGCGTATGGGAAAGGCTTCCACCCAGCGAGTAAATAAATCAGTCACGACCAAAATAAAACGATTCCCGTCCTTTGTGCGGGGATACGGTCCCATTAGGTCGACTGCTACCGTTTTCCAAGCATATTTTGCCGCGCGGTGGTCGCAAATTAGGCGTTAAGTCCTGTCCCACTGGTTTGCAGCAGATGCACAAGTGACAACCGGACACATATCGCCGTATATCTCGATGCATCCCTGGCCAAAAAAAACGTTGGCGGATGTCCCGTATTGTTTCGTCTGATCCAGGGTGTCCCGAGAGAGGTGCGTCGTGGAATTCCCAGAGGATTCGGGGACGTAGTGTCATGGGCACCTGGAGTCGCCATTCATTGTCTGACTTTTCTCTACGCCAGAAGCCACGCACATCCAGGTGATTATTCGAAAGGAAATCCTGATCCTCCTGTGTGTTACTCGGGTTTAACGAAAGCTGGCGCCAGCGTTCAACATCACGGCAGATAGTCGGGTCGAACTGTTGTTCCTGGACAACTTCTTCCGCCAAAGGCATCGTGTAGAGAGCGCTCAAAGTGGGAGTCGCGAGATCTGTTCCGACCTCTAAGCTCTGACGGCTAGGTGGGAACATTCTTTCCAATTCAGGTTCTCCTGATGATGTCTCCGCTGTGCACGGGTTCCTTAAGAGAGTGTCTGGTAGTTCGTTGTCCTTTCCAGGTACATGTTCGATTGTGAACGTAAGTTCACTAAGCAACATATACCATCTTGTGAGTTTAGCGCGAGAGTCCTTTGTGCTTCCAACCATGTCAGGGTCTTGCTGTCGGTACGTAACGTGAAAGCACGGTCCTCTAAATAGGGCCTGATCTTCTTGACGGACCACATTATCGCGAGGCACTCTTGATCGTTGCAATGGTAACGGCTTTCGGCTGGCGAAAACTTGGCGCTAGCGAATGCGATTATCTTACGTGTGCCTTCAGGAGTTTAATTCCCTCAAAAGATTGTTGTAGGGCAGGTGTCCACTTGTAGGGTCGTTTTGGTGAGAGCAAATTGGTCAATGGTGACATTATTTCGGAGGCATTTGGGATGTATTCCTTGACCCAATTACAAGTCCCTATGAACGACCGAAGCTGTTTTCGCGTTTTTGGAACTAGGAATTCACGTATTGATTCGAGGTGGCCTTGTTGTGCTGTGTTACCATCAGAATTGACGAGATGGCCCAAGTACGGCAGTGTGGTTTGTCCAAATTTGCACTTCCCAGGGGAGACAGTCAAACCGTAAATTGACAGCCGTTCGAAAACGAGTGAGATATGTTGCAGATGTTCTTTCCAAGTGTCTGAGTAAATAATAATGTCGTCCAGGTAGGCCATGGCGAAAACGTTCCATTGTTCTGCGATAACTTCTCGCATCAGATTCTGGAATGTACCAGGTGCATTCTTGAGTCCGAAAGGCATTACTTTATACTGATATTGCCCTCCACCAGGTACAGAGAATGCTGTGTATTTTCGAGAGGCGCGAGCTAAACGAATTTGCCAATAGCCACTTTTGAAGTCTAAGGTCTTCACGTGCTGGTGAAGTTGCTGGTGAGGGGAGCATGATTCTCTTTAAGAATGAAGATGATACCGAAGGAATGAACGAAACCCTCGTTAGGATAATTGAGTCTTCCCAGTGCCCAATTGGAGCGGCGGAGAATCTAATCGAAGTCAGGAGGGGTGTATTACTCGTGGGAGCTGGCCGAGGTCGGTAACCTTTAGTGTCTTCCCGCGGGAGAAATGGAATATCGAAGCCCCCGTCGGTTGGGGGGGGCGACTAAACAATGCTACACGTCGCTTTGGGCATTATTTTAACGTGCAAACCAAACAGGTGTTAGGGGGGAGGGGAGGTCTAACGAATGTTCGGACCAGTGATAAGGGTCTTAATGTAAGATCGTACGCGATAATTAAAACACAGAACGAAAGTGAAGGGGTGAAAGAAAAGAAAGCGTCAAGGAAACTTCGCGAGCGGAGAGCGAGAAAGACGCGTGAATTAAGTCGAGTCCGAGAGATAGAGCGAATCACGGACTCTTCGCCGTGTGCCGTATGGTGTTATCCAACATCTCGAAACTATTAATGATAATAATAATTTTCTGAAGGAAAATTATAATAATAATGGTAGTAACAATTAGGTTAATAATAAAAATATTGATAAAGTTCCTAATAATGGTAATAATAATAATATTAATATTAATATTAATATTAATTAATATTAATAATATTAATTAATTTTATTAAAAATTCAAAAATTAAAGATAATGTTCAGAGACAAATTGGTCCAATTTCTCAAGACGAGAAAAATTCAGCCCTTAAATTGATTTTAAAATTAACTCAATCAGATTGTTTTTCACGAGAACTTGTCGATTTAAACAATAATTGACTTGTGACAGAGTCAAACAATCTTTTTAATTTGAATCCCTTCTTAGAAAATGGTATTATAAAGGTTAAGGGAAGATTGGTACACGCTGACATTCTTGAATCACAGAAATTCCCTATAATTTGACCAAAAAACAATCACGTTACTAATATAATAATTAGGGATGAGCATAAGAAACAATTCCATGCCGGCATATCAAGTACTTTGTACGGAATACGTCAAAAATATTGGCTCATTAATGGGCGCAGCACTGTTAGAAACATTATCCGAAAATGTGTGCAATGTTTCCGAGTTAAACCACAGGAAATTAAATATCTCATTGGGAATTTACCAAAAGATAGAATTTCGTTTTCTCGTCCTTTTCTTCAAGTAGGTGTTGATTTCTGTGGTCCGTTTTATACAAAGAAACACCGTTATCGTAATCGAACAAAAATCAAAACTTATGTTTCTGTCTTTGTATGTTTTGCTACTAAAGCAGTTCATTTGGAGCCTGTTAATGATTTGAGTACCGAAGCCTTTCTCGCTTGTCTTAAACGTGTTTTTGCACGACGGGGTGTATCAAAATCGCTTCATTCAGATAACGCAACAAATTTTGTTGGTGCTAATACGGTCTTAAAAGATCTATTTAAAGAAATTGACTTTGTCACGCAACATGAAAGGATACAAAATTATCTGTCTGAAATGGGAATTAGCTGGCATTTTATCCCACCTAGAGCTCCACACTTTGGTGGCCTTTGGGAAGCTGCAGTAAAGTCATTCAAAACACATTTCACACGAATTGCTGGGAATTCATTGTTAACTTATGAACAACTTCATACTTATGTTGTTATAATCGAAGCTATTCTTAATTCCAGACCTTTGACTCCTCAGATCAAAATGATTTACTTCCCTTAACTCCTGGACATTTCCTAATTGGCAACTCTATGACATGCTTACCTCAACAGGATCTATGCAACATTCCAACCAATCGCCTTAATTGTTGGGAATTAGCACAACAAATGAGACACCACTTTTGGAATCGATGGTACAAGGAGCAGCTTAATGAACTATTATCCAGAAGCAAGTAGCAATCGGCTACTGATCAAGAAAATGTTAAACTAGACACATTAGTAATCGTCAAAGAAGATGACCTTTCACCAATGAAGTGGAAATTAGTTCGTATTATTGAACTACACCCAGGTCAAGTTGGAATAGTGCGAACTGTTACTATAAAAAGTGCGTCAGGAACATACAAACGTGCTTTAAAAAAGTTATATCCACTTCCAATTGACTAAAAACTATAGTTTAAAACAAATGAACATTAACTTTATTTAGAATTTAGTTTTTTTTACAAGATAAACTTAAAGAGTTCATAGAGACATTGCTTGTTTCGAACGCAAGTCGTTCAAGGAGGCCGGTATGTTTTGTCGTAACAAAATTATATCAAGTTAAAAAATAAAAATATTCTAAAAATATATATGACGGAATAATTCTTGCTACATTTACGAAAACTTATTTATGAATACATTCAGGTAGTTTAGAATTCAAGTTTTGACACGTTTTCTGTTTATTGCTTAAGATTTTAACAGAAAAAATTATTTGTGGATTTCTCAAAAAAATTTGTATAAAATTTAGTGTTTTATTACTATAAGCCAAAACAGCTACAACATGATGGTCACATCTGCACCTTTATTACGGAGATGGAACCATAGTCGGAATTAGGCGACAAATTTACAAATTTACAAATTATACTTAAAAATTTGTACCTACTTTTTGTCCCCTTCTGTATACCCCTTCTCTAACTCACATTTTGAATGCTACGTTGCCAAAACTAACTTCAGAAAATTGAATGTTGCCAAATGTACGTTTTTGAAAAACTGATTACCTGTAAGATACCTTCCAAATCAGTCTAGCTCGGACAACCGAAAGATACATATATATCGGCTCCAACAATATTACACTGTGCAAATTGTATTACACAACACAAACCAAATATAATAAAAGTTATCATTATTTGTTACATATCACAAACAACTTTAAAATTTATTTCAACTCCTTCTTTATACAACAATACAAAACATATATTTTCATTGCCAATATTTATTTTCATCATTTTCCGAAGTTATTTAAAAAAGAATTGAAAAATTGAGCGAAATTAGCCTAATTTACGGTATGTCGTGGGGGGAATGATTTATTTTTTCATATAAATAGATGAAAAAATTGTAAGGATCGTTTTTAACACCGACAAAGAAACATGGAATATAAAATTATTAATTTAACAATTGTTTAAAAGAATATTTTTTTCTTTATAAACACCTTATACAAAGAGCCTAAAAATCTATTTTTTTCTAAGTTTGAAAATAGCTAGTGTGTACAATAAAAATTTTGCATGTTTTTAGCAAACTATGTTTCTTGAAACCCCAAAAATTTACTAAATGTATGTGTTCGCGCTTAAATAGTGAAATTAACCTCTGCAGCACTTAAAAACTAATCTTCAAAAAACTATTTTAACTTTTTTTTGTTTAATTTTTTCTAAAACTATCTTATTTACATTTAAAACAAATATTACATTAATTATTAATAAAAAAAAGTGAGAAGTAAAAAAATCAGAAAAAATGATAAAAATTGTATGAAGATTGTATAGAGATAATGGAAACGGTGTTAATTGAATGCAACTTGGGAGTCTATTTAATGGAGATAAATAAGTTGAAGCTTTAAGATCGTCTTGTTTTGTTTTTGTTTGTCTTTTTATCTTCTTTTTTCTTTTTTTCTTCTTTTTTTTGTAAAGTGAAGACAAGCATGAAATGGTTGCACTCGGGGCGAAACGTTTTAGCGGACATTAGGCGACCCGACAGATGAATTAACGCGAAATCACATCATCGACTCATGATGAAGCTCAGTTGTTGGGTCGTCATCGTGAAAGAGGAATTAAACGTACCAAGAAGAAGTCTCTGCGAACGCAAATAGATTCTCGATCATCCGGTGAAGTACGATCGGCGCCTGCCGCATGTCTTCGCATTCGAAACACATAACTTGGAATCCCGTTGTTAAGCACTCGACAATGCATTTTATGCTTTTCTGTTTTTACATTTCACACTTAATTATCCAATTTCACTGAATGCCTAGTTTCTTTTCGCTCATTTTATGTTTCAATTTCCTTCTGTTATGATATCTAATAACATTTTTAATAATATTATTATATTAATTAAATGTTTCTAAGAAATATTAAATTGAGACAAAAATGTTACTTCACAACTATTTTGATACGTTTTTTGTTTCGATTTAATATCCTTAAAGAAACTGTGAATATATTATCTTAATATTATAATTGATAATAATTATACACTGAAAAAATAATTAATAATAATTATACAATGAAAAAATATTTATTGGATTCAAATATTCAAATTTGAACCAATAATTTTAGTATTTAAAGCAAATACAATTTAATTGACTCCAATAAATATTATTTGATTCAATTACATATTCAGGGTTGCCACAAAACATCGATTTTAAAATTCCATGACTTTTCCAGGTTTTCCAGACCATTTTTTTTAATTCCAGACCCAAAAATAAAATCGTTTTGGTATGTTTTTAGCTATAATTACGACAAAAAATATAATATCCTTCAAGTAAATTGTTAATAAATAAAATAAGTTATTAATATTTAATTTTATTAATAACAAAAATTTTAGTTAAAATTTGTGAGATTATTTGAGATACGCTCCGAAGAAAGGTGAGGAGCAAATCTCTTTTAATTTAAAAATTTAGTTTAGTTCAGAATTTTACACAATTAAACAAGTATTTTAAACATTTTAAAAACATTTTATGAAACTAGAGTTACCTACGTTTATTCAATGGCAATTTTTTCTTTTGATAATTATTTATTTTAATGTTACAATCACTTTAAAAAATTTCCAAAGATGGAAGTCGGGGAAAATGAGTAATTTTGATTTTTTACACGAATTTTCAAAAACCATATATTTCAACAAAATTATTATTTCCTCAGCTCATAAGCAATTTTTTCTTTTAGTAGTTATTTATTTTAATGTGAGAAATCATTTTAAAAAATTGTAAGAGGATCTAAGGCAAGAATATCAGTGATTTTTAATTATTTTTGTCGTGGATTTTCCAAATATCCCGAAATTTCAACTAAATTATTATTTCCTCGCTACAGAAGCCTTTTTTCTATTACTAATTGTGTTTACATTCTCATCAAAAATAAGAAAGTCTTGGATTTGTGCGATTTTGAGCATTGTCTAATTTTGCTAAATCTTTACGTTTTATGACCCACTGATTCCAAAAAAATGGTTTTTAGAAAAGTGTCTGTCCGTCTGTCTGTCTGTCGTCTGTCTGTAGAAAAATTTGTCTCGACGATAACTCGAATGAATTTTAATGAATCGACTTGAAATTTGGCACACTTTCTCAGTCCGTAAAAATAAAGCCTAAGTTCGTTGGGCAGCCAATTTCGTCCAAAAACAACAAAAATACAACATTTTGAAATTTTCAAAATTTTGTTTTTTTGACATTTTTCAAAAAAATATATTTTTCTATTTTTTTCCTTAAATTTTGAACAAAAACAAACAACCTTTTCTTTCGACACTTTTTTGTATTTTTTTTTTTAAGTTTTTGGGCCAGACTTTTTTTATAAGTTTTTGAGACAGACTTTTCTTTTTGTTTTATAAGTTTTAGAGTTTTTATTTTTGAATCAAAATATTGTTTTAACTCTTTAACTTGATTTAAATGTATCCTTGTTGATGTTAAGCAGACAAATTTTGTTGAATTTTAAATTTTTTAAAAATTTTTGAAAATGGTATATCTCTAAGGAAAATTAATGAAATGTAATGAAATTTTCAGAAACTGCTTATTGTTTACAGACAATTTAAGAAAATATTTTTTAAAAAAATAATTTTTTTAACAAATTATTAAAAAAATAATCTTTAAATATACAATTTTTTGAAAAGTGACTTTTTTTTAATAATAATAATTCAATTCCCACTAATTTCACGAGTATTTTCCAAAAAAACAGTACCAAAAATGAATTATCTCAATTGCAAGTGTTGTTCCTTCTGTGATAATCTTCAAATCAACACATATTTGATGAGAATGTAAACCTTAAAGTCGTAGTAACTTTAAGACAAATAAATATTTTAGCCTTTCAAAAAAAGTACGGCGTGTCTAATACAAAGTCGCAGTTGATTAAATTCGAAATACAGCGAAATATTTTTTGTGGAGGAGTCAGGAAATTGTAGTTTAACTTTTTTTATAAAATATATCTAATAGAAATTTAACGTATGTATAAGCAGAAATAAGATGAAGAACGCAAATAGTGTGCAACGTCCGGAAATCACCGCGAGCGCAGCGAGCCATTTGCGCGCGAAGCGCGACGACAAATTTCGCGCGCCCCAAGGTACTTGGTTACGCGGGGGTTTTGAGGGTCGTTGAACACGAATCTGGCGTTAGTTTTTCAAAGTTCCAAATGGCGGATCTAATATGGCAAACATTATTTTGAAAAATTGATTCAATTTACCTGAAAACCTTTACTCGAGGTGTTTTCGGGGTTACTGATTACGAATCCGAGGTCCGTTTTTCAAGATTCAAAATGGCGACTTCAATGTGATAGAATCATGGAGCAAAATTGTATGGATTTGCTTGGAACTCACTGTTCATCAGTTTTTAGCCTTTCTGATTAAAAATCTTAATTTACATTATCAAAATTGAAAATTAAGCTAATACCTAATAAATTGAGTATCAATTTTAATTAAAATTTAAATTACATTATTTCAACCAATCCGCCTATTTTTAGTAATTTTGAACCGTCATTTTGAATTTTGAAAAACGGACCGCGGATTTGTAATCAGCGACCCCGAAAACCCCCGAGTAACCATTTTCAATCGAATCCGATTAGTTTTGAAAAATTGTCCGCCATATTTAATCCGCCATTTCGAATTTTGAAAAACTAACGCCAGATTCGTTTTCAGCGACCCCGAAAACACACTTTTGGTCAAAACAGTGGAAATCTCGTCGACAGCAAAGGACAGCAAAGGAAAAAATAATTGTTTAACAACAATTATTTTTTCCTCAATAAATTATTTTAAACAATAGTACTTACCTGTGTAAATTATTTAACTGCACTTCACAGATTTAAATCAATAATACACTTCAATTACTTTTCGATACTTTCTTTCACTCCCTGTTTTGAATCCAAATTTCAAAAAATGGTAGTTGACTTTTGAAAATTTATTTCAAATTCCACTAAATTTTGAATTTTTTTCAAATTGACATATAGATAATTCCAGAATAGTTTAAATAATATTAATTATTTATAATAACTTATTTACCTATAAAATTAAATAATTTATACTGATCTTAAATCATATTTATGTATGTAAATAAATTGATATATAGAAAGTATATGTCTAATTTATATCAAATAAAATAATATTCTTTAACAAATGCTAATATTTCAGCTCATTTACAGATTTGTTTGTAAAAATATAATAATGCTACCGTTTGTAGACTAAAACATTTTTATCCCAAAAAACAAAAAATGAGAGAAACAATTAAATTGTAAAATATTAAAAGGAACATAGCGACACTCATGGCAATAAAAAACTATTTTTTCCTCTCAAACGCATTGAAATGGATTTTCCTACCTATAAACATATGGATACCCAGAAAATAAAATGTTAAATAAAAGTATTTTTCTTTAAAGTCTACAAAATTATTCATTTCCTACAAACAAAAATTTGATTCAAGTTACTTCAGATGTTTCAAAAATAATCTATTTGAACAAAGAAACATTTTTCCGAACTAAAGAAAGTTTATTTGGACCAAACAAATTAAATTCGACTCAAGTAAATTATATTTGAGCCAAATAAAATTGATTTGAACTAAGTAAGAACCAAATAAATTTAATCCGAACCAAATAAGGTTTATTGAAAACAAATAAAAAGTTTAGTAGGCTCTGAGTCTGGATGAAGAAATAAATAAATAAACAAATTTAACGATCGTTTAATCTCTTCCAGAAATTAAACTGCATGATTCTCGCACATACCGCCCAGATGCAAAAAGCTGTAGATGCAGACCTACAGCATTTCTAAGCGTCTATAAAGGGCGCGCCTTTAGACTCAATAAATCTGCATTTCCGGAGTAATCAGAATGATCGCCTTCCCCTCTCAGTGAATTTAAATATCGTCTGCGCAGTGAAAACTGTTTCATTTTGTAACCACGTTTAAAAAACTAATTTTTATATTTTATTAATTAATATTTGAACTATATTTGCCTAAAAAATACACAACACACCATTTCTGACGATATCTGTACGCAAAAATATCTGCTTTGGTATGTTTTACAAATTCTATTTGAACAAAGTGCAACATAAGATTTATGTTTGTTTATTGAAACATAAAAAAACAATTTCTAACAATTATTCAAACTTTTATAAATTTCCACTGAGTCGACGATGTGTCGCTATGTTACTAGAAAAAATACTTTACTTGCCGGTCGCAGATATACTCTCGACGGTGCGTTGACAGCATTTCGTTTTCTCCTCGCTCTCCATCTGCCTGAAATATTAAAAAAAATATTAAATAATTTTTATTTATAATTTTTTTAGCAATTTAATATTATTTCCCTGGGATCGTTCGTAAACCACGCAGCCCTTTTTGGGAATTTTAACCCCATTCCTCCCAATGGAGCACACTGTCCATTTTTTTTTTGAAAATATTTTTAACAAAATGAAGTAAAAAAATTAATTTTTCAAAAATAAAAAGGGGTTCTCAAACTATGCCTTACTTAGTTTGTGTACAGCCCTTTAATATGCAGATCTCGATTTAAATTAAAAATTTATTATTAAAAATCTTACCAACCAATTCTTTTGTCCATTGCATGACCACTATCCTGACGCTGCACTCAATATCCTCCGCATTGAAAAAAGCACACACACACTCAATTTTAAAATTTCAAATACTCACGAATAGTTTTTATTTTAGAAAATTATAAAGACACACCCTAAAAACGATCGCGATTTTAAGAAAAATACGAAACACTCCCGTAGCTAAAATTTTTCTTATTTAATTTTTTTTTATTATTCGTCATTTTCAAAAATCTGTGGCTTTATTAAAAATACGTAAGCACTACGAAGTACTGTGGAAGACTTCTTTTTTCGACATCTGAAAAATAATAAGGACAAACACTTATACATTAATTATTCAAAAATTATATTTGTTTTTATTTATATTAATAAAATAATAAAATAATCTGGAGGAGACATATTCCAGCAAATAAAAAACTGTTTATTAACAATTGATTTTTCGGCCGAGTGATAAAATCATTATTTTAAATTATAACAATATTGTTAATGTAACTTCTTCAAAATTGTTTTCATCATTTCAATTCAATTATTATTATTAGGTATTTAATATTTTTAAATCAATTTTTATTAGAAAATTCTACACAGAAAGAAAGGTTTTGGAAAGAACAGACAAACGTGTATGTTTGTTGGTTTTGGTTCGAACTTAAATACAAAAATGAATATTTACGACGAATTTTAATAAAATTTTAAAGAATAATAAAATTTTTCGAGTAATTTAATAATAATTCTATTAAAAATAATCAAAATTTGAATTTGAAAATTGATATTTACTTCCTATACAAATATTATCGAATTCCTGAAAAGAAATTTTTATTATTTATGAAAGTAATTGAATCTCTGTTAAAAAATGTTATTATTTGTAAAAATAATAGAATTGTTGCGAAGAAATATTTAAAAAAATTTGTAAATAATTGAATTCCTGTGAAATTTTTTTTCAAATAATTGAATACTTTTGGAAAATCTTATTAAAATAGTAGTAATATTAAAAATCATTGAATTATGGAAAATTTTTGAAGAATTAAATTGTTAAAAATTTCTAATTAAATTCATTAAAAATTCTAATTTTATAAAAATTCGAATTGAAACCTTTTGAAAGTTCATCTATTTATGAAAATTGTAAACGCAACTTTTTAAAAATTCAATTAATTTTACAATATTTAAATATAATTATTCTTTAAAAAATTTATAATTAATTATTTTATGATGTAAGAATTAAGTTCTTTACAAAAAATTATTGTCAGAAATCGTAACAATGAAAGATTTTGTAATTTGTAATAATTTAATTATGTTTACAGGGTTGACACGCTTTTACCCTTTTCAAATTCCCTGATTTCTCCCGGTTTTCCAGGTTAAAAAAAGGAATTTTTCCAGGTTTTTAAAACTACGTTTATTACACTGGCACACAAAAAAAATTGATGCTCTGAGCTTTTGATCAGACTATAACTACTTTATGTTTTTAGGGTCGCTGAAACCGAATCTGAAGTTCATTTAACCCCATCACGTCAGGGTTTTGAGATAACCTAAAAAAAACTCAAAATTTGACCACAAAATTTTTAACTCAACAAAAATTTTTATTTTTAAGTGTTACTTTAACTGCTTTATGTTTTTAGGGTCGCTGAAACCGAATCTGAAGTTTATTTAACCCCATCACGTCAGGGTTTTGAGATAACCCTTGAAAAAACTCAAAATATGACCCTAAAATTTTTTTAACCAGAAATATATTTATTTTCATGTCTTACTATCACTACTTTATGTTTTTGGGGTTGCTGAACCTGAACCTAAAGTTCATTTAACTCCATCACGACAGCGTTTTGAGATCTTTCGACTCAAAAAAACTCAAAATTTGCCACAAAAAAGAAAATTTTTATTTTCTACTATCCACTAATTTTTGTTTTTGGGGTTGCTAAACCCGAATCTGAAGTTCATTTAACCCCATCACGGCAGGGTTTTGAGATAACCTCAAAAAACTCAAAATTTATTTTAAAAAGTTCTTGATAAAAATTTTTTTTGTGTCATGTTTTAAGTTTTTTTAAAGTCATCTGAAATCCTTGACGTGATAGGGTTACATACACTTCAGATTCAGTTTCAGCAACCCCAAAAACATAGAGTAGTGATATTAAGACATGAAAATAAAAATTTTTGGGTCAAATTTTGAGTTTTTTGAGATTATCTCAAAACCCTGACGTGATGGGGTTAAATGAACTTCAGATTCGGTTTCAGCAACCCCCGAAACATAAAGTAGTGATAGTAAGACATAAAAATAAATATTCTTCTTCATGATTAAAAGAATTGATTAAAATATTAGGGTCAAATTTTAAGTTTTTTTTGTTATCTCAAAACCCTGACATGCTGGGGTTAAATGAAGTTTTGATTCGGGTTCAGCAACTCCAAAAACATAAAATAGTGATAGTAAGACATAAAAATAAATATTTTTCTGGTTAAAATAATTTTGTGGTCAAATTTTGAAATTTTTCGGGGGTTATCTCCAAACCCTGACGTGATGGGGTTAAATGAACTCCAGATTCGGTTTCAGCGACCCCATAAACATACAGTAGTGATAGTGAGACTTAAAAATAAAAATTTTTGATGATTAAACAATTTTGGGGTCAAATTTTGAGTTTTTTGAGGTTATCTCAAAACCCTGACGTGATGGGGTTAAATGAACTTCAGATTCGTTTTTAGCGACCCCGAAAACAAAAAGTACTCATAGTCTGATCAAAAGCTCAGAGCATCAATTTTTTTTTGTGTGCCAGTGTAATTATTAATAAGAAAATTATTGGAAACCTCGAGAATTTGATTATTTTCAAAAATAGCATAATCCTTCAGAAAGATCTAATTATGTTTCAAAATTGTCAAAATTTAAATAATCTTAATAAATAATACAATTTTTCTCCGAAATTTCCAATTACTTTTAAAAATTTTAATAAAATTCTTATCAGAATTTAAAAATTTGTTGATTCTTCATGAAAATTTAATTTTAAAAGAAGTTCAATTATTTAGTAAAATATTTATTTTTAGAGTGAAATAAATGAATTCTCGTAGAATTTTCAAATAAATAATAATTATTATTATATATTGTCATGAGACAAATTTTAAAAAACTTTAATAATTATTTCATTTTTCGAGAAATTCGATGAAAATCTTGTTTATTATAAATAATTGAAATTCTGCCAAGAATATTATTAAGATTGTTGAAAATAATTGAATTTCGGAGAAAAATATTATTTATAAAAACAATTTAAAGAATGACAAGAATTTTTGTAAATTTTCAAACATAATAATTGGATTTTTCGGAAGAATTATATCACGTTTGAAAATAATTGAATTTTTTAGACTAATTTTATTTAAATTTTTGTTTAAATAATTGAATTGTTTCGTGAAATTTTATTCAAATAGCAAATATCGAAAATAATTGAATTTAAAAAAATTTTTGAAATCAATTAAATTTCTACGAAGAGTTTTATTAAAATTATTTTGAAAAAAATTAAATAGTCACAAAAGAATTTCATTGAAATTTTTGAAAATAATTTAATTCTTTAAAGAATACCTAAATAATAAATGATAAGAAAAATGATTTAACTTTTAAGAAGAATTTTACTTTTTCTCAAAATAATTGAATTTTCAATTAAATATATATAATTATATATTAAATTTTTTAAATAATTTTAGAAGAATTATAGTTATTAAGGTTTTTAAAAATCTAGGTTTTTCAATTTTTTAATAAAATTCATTTAAAATAAAGTTTTACAAAATTTTAAACGAACATATTTTCATGTTCATCTATTTATAAAAATTTTAATTACAATTCTTTTAAAATTGAATTAATTTTGAAATATATTTGAGTAAAATTAGATTTCAAAAATAAATTTTCCAGGATTTCGATCAAAATTCCCTGATTTTTCGAGGTTTTTTCAATTTTTAAAAAATTCCCTGACATATTCTGCTTTCTAACTTTTATTATTTACAAAATAAAACTAAAACTGTCTGAAACTTCTGCGCTGATTTCTGTCAATTTTTACTATTTTAAAAGCTCTTAACTAATAAAAAAAGCTTCAAATTGATGAGAAAAGCCCAAAAAGTCAATTTAATGAAAAAAGCCCAAATTTGATATTCGACTCCAAAAATTGTGAAAATAAAATGTCAAGACCAGCGTCATTTTTCAAGACCCAAATTTTTTATGAATCAAAAACAAAGTTTTTAAAAATGACCGTATTTCAACTTATTATTAGACTCTAATTATAATAGAATAGTTAAAATATTATTAAAATAATAAATTTGCAGAATTTTCAGGGGACACTTCCATATGGAATTTTTTAATGTGGGATAAAATAAAAAATTTTTAAAATCCCCATTATTTCTGTAATCTCGAAGGTCACAAAATTTTTATATCTCTGTCCAATGTTCATCAATCCTAAAAGCAACTCAACTCAACTCAACTAAAAAAAAAAAATGTCAAGGCTGCTGAAGAAAGAGATGATGACTGTTCGATGGATTGCTTTCTCATGTTAGATGGTGATCTGCAACATAACGATGAAAGCGCGAGCTAACAACGAAAAACCGATGAAGAGGCGTCGCGACGCCTTTCGCCTAGCATTAGTAGCAGTCTCGAGATAGCCGCCGACTGGCTTCTTACCGTCTCGATTTATTCGCGGGTTTTCCACGCAAAGTGACCAAACGATTCAGGAGGAGGACACAACTTTTCGAATCTGTCTTCCGACCCTCTCTTGTGAATCGTCATTTTCCCGCGCGCGCTCACAACCTCCCCCATTCGAAATTCCCGTAATTGACAACTATACCGGCTTTTGACGACAGTGAATTCCCATTTCCTTTTCTCGGAGGTGAGTTACGTTCTTTTTTTTTCTTTTTTTTCTGTGTGTGTATGTGTGTGAAAGAGAGAGAGCAGCTATCGGAGCTCTCGTCAACGTTCTATTCTTGTGCGTCCTATGTTGTGCAAGTATCAAATTAAGGTGCCATTTAAAATGCGAACGCTGGATCGGCTAAATTAAATATCGATCAGTATTTAAACAAACATTTTTTTTCCTTTTTCTTCCTATCAAGTTACTAATTTTCCAAAATCCACTGTCTTCAGAAAATAAACCAAACTACCTTTGAAATAATTATTTATTCTTTTAATATCAATTTATTTTTTCAACTGTTCAATTTATTATTTTTCTTATTCACTTTCTCTTCCAAAATCCACTGTATCTACAAAATAAACCCATTTTCTTTTGAAACGATTATTTATCTTTTTAATATCAATTAATTTTTTCAATTATTATTCCTATTCAATCGTTTTATTATTTTAATATCAATTTTTATTTAATTATTTTTCTTATTCACTTTCTCTTCCAAAATTCAATGTTTCTACAAAATAAACCCATTTTCTTTTGAAACGATTATTTATCTTTTTAATATCAATTAATTTTTTCAATTATTATTCCTATTCAATCGTTTTATTATCTTAATATCAATTTTTATTTAATTATTTTTCTTATTTACTTTCTCTTCCAAAATCCACTGTTTTTACAGAATAAACTAATTTTTTGTTTAAACGATTATTTATTGCTTTAATATCAATTTATTTTTTTAATTATTATGCCTATTCGATTTCCCTACCGAAATTCATTGTTTTAACAAGATAAACAAATTGTTGAGCAATAAAACAGATGTAAAAATCGCCAAACAAATAAATTAATTTTTATTTAAACGATTATTTATTCTTTATATCAACTTTTTTCAATTATTTTTCTCAATCAATATCTTTTCCAAAATCCACTGTTTTTACGAAATAAACTAATTTTCTTTTAAAACGTTCTTTGAATCGTTTATTTATTTTTTTCCATTTCAATTTATTTCTTAAAATTATTTTTCATATTCAATAATTTCTCTTCGAAAAGAGAATTTTTAATTTTAAAAAATCTTTCAAATTAGAAATAAAACTATAAACTGTCGATTCGCGGTTCCAAATGGAAAATTCCAGGTGGACTCGATCAAGCAATTTTAGTACAAAAATAAAAATTTTTCTGTTTTAGAAATTTTTTTTTAATTTTACAATTTTAAATTTAAACTACCGGTTTTTTGAGTAATTTTAGCATGGGAATAAAAACTACTTTAAGGAATAAAATTGTACTATTATAGAAAATGTTTACTCTATTGTTTAGTTTTATTATTTTTATTCTACTTTTTTATTTTTTCTATATTTTTATAATCATTTTTAATTACATTTTTTATTACTTTTTACAACTTTTTGATGGTTCATAAAAATACATTTGTTCCAAATGAAAAAAAAAATTGAAGCCATATTTAGAGAGATTTTTTTCAATGTTTACTGCCAAAATTTCTATTTTTCCTTTCTCTACTTATTTTGGATTTTAAACAAGCAAATTGTTTGCCAAGAATTTTAATAAATCAACGACAACAAATATTCCGTTGACATATTGCAAAATTTCCGCATCCCATTGAAATAATAATTGTTCTCATTAATTGAAGATTAATTATAATCAAGATCAATGTTTAAAAGGAAAAAAATTATAATTTCTGCAAGATAATAAAAATCGAAATTAAAATAAAACAATTAATTAAATAATAATACTTATTATTATTATTCAATAAATAAAAAATAAACAATACAGAAAAAATTAACATGAATAAACTAAAAATAATTTCCTTTTTCTAAATGAATAAAAGGAGATTCTACATTAAATTTTAATCAATTGGTTATTATCATTATAAAAATACTTAAAAAATATTTCAAATGTTATTTTATTTATTATTTTTTTCTAAATCAATTTGTTTAGATGCAACGAATATAATTTTTCAAAACCAATTTGGAAATGAAACGAAAATAAAAGAAATAAAGCATAAAAATTTAAAAATTGCGAAATATTAAAAGTAAAAGAATTAAATTAATTAACAATTAACAATTAAAATTGAATCTAAAGAGAAATTGATTCAAATTGAAACGAACCAATTATACTAAAACAATTAAAATTAAAAATTAAAGTTTAAAAATTAAATTTAAATTTAAAAACTTTTAAAACCTTTAAATAAAATTATGTTTATTTTCTTTTTAAACTATTTTTCATGTTTGAAAATTGTTATATGTGTGTGTTTGTGGTCGTAACTGAAGCAACAGGCGACACAAGTTGTGCGCATGTCTACATTTATTCTAACGTTCATCTTTTCTGTTCCTCGGTCATTCATCCAAAAAATAGTAAACATTCAATTGTTTCTTAACATTTGTTGTTTTTTAATTGTTCATCCGATAAAGAAATACATAAAATTTCTTTAAATTTAACAATTCATTTTGTTAAATATAAAAATATATTATTATTATTTTAATTTTTAATTTTAATTTTTTTTCAATTACTATTATTATTATTATTATTATTATTATTATTATTATTACTAATCATTATTAATATTAATTTAATTAAATTTAAATTAAATAGTAATACATTCTAATATTTAATTTAAATAGTAATTTCCAAAAACTCAACTTAAAGATTGAAATTAAAAAAAATTTTTTGCTATGAAAATAATTTAACGTAGTTTTATTATTGTAATAAAAAGTTATTTAATATATTTCATACAATTAATATTATTTTACTATTATTATTTTTTTTAGGTCTAATTTTTACTAATAGTTTTATGCGAAAGAAATTATTTTTTACGAGAAATTTGATATTAGCAAAGTTTTTTTCAATTTTAATGATTAACGGGAAGTTTTTGCAAGTTATTATTTAAATTAAATATTAAAATTAATTCATTATGTTACCGCAATATTATTATTATTTTTACTAAAAGTTTTATGCAAGTAACATATTGTGTTGTTTACAAGAAATTTTATGTTAGCAAAGTATTTCAATTTTTTTAATTTTTCTTATCTTATTATTTTTTAATCAAAAATATTTTTATTTAACCAAAATATTTATTAAAATATTTACTTACGATTCAAGCAAATTTACTTGAATTAAATAAAAAAAATTAATTGATTTCCATTAACATTAGTATATAATTTAAATAATAATTTCCCTCAAAATTTTTTTTAAAAAATCGTCGCTAACATAAAATTTCTCGTAAAAAAATTTTTTCACTTATACAAAATTTTTGGTCCACTTTTCTCAAAATAATTTAAATAAATCTTTTTCTTTCCCAATCGAAGACTGGCACAAGGCATAGCCGTGCCAGTTAAATTGATAATTAGGCCACGCGAGAAACAAACTTCAAAACTATGTGGAAAAACATCTTAATGAAATAAAAACATCGTGAATTTTCAAAAAAAAAATTCCCCCATCTATAATATAAAAAATAAAATCCCATTTCCATAATATAATATAAACTTAAATTTATCAAAAGTGTTCATGAAAATTTGTTCACGAAAAAAAAAATTTTAATATCTTTCAAGGTCCATCATGAAATAGATGCGCGCTCTGTTTTCCTGGCACACTTTGAGAGAGAGTCAAAAGTATCTGATTCAAATTGGCGACGTTTCTAGTTTGAAGGCCAAATTTTTCACCCACCCATTTTAATGTAAATCAGATATCATTAAAAAAAAGAAAAACACAAAACATCGTTCTATGAATTATTATTGAAAACCAATAAAGAAAAAAACTCTTGAAACAAATTTCCTCGGCATGAAATTTGATAATTTTATTTTTGTACAATTTTTTCAAAACAAAAATAATTTTCTATAGGAAGTAACAAAATTTGTATGTATAGATGAAACAGATGTATTTGCCATAAAGAAACACAGTTAACCGAAACGTTTCTGGCAATTGTCCCAATCGGAGAAAAATACATTTAAAACTTTTTACACTCGCGTGCATAAAACCACAAGATATAATAAATAAAATAACATAATAAATAAAATAAAAAATAATTTTGCAACAAAATTTGTTCAACTAAAATATAATTAAAATTGACAAGAAAAATAAACAGGAAACCGAAAAAAATTGTTTTAAAAAATTATTTCTTAGATTAATAACTTTCTAAATTCGAATATTACTAGTTAATTTGTTCAACTGAATTTATATATGTTAAATAATTTATTACAATTTATTTTTTCCAATTTTCAAAATTTAAAATCGTTCATAAAGAAAACGAATTAGAAAAAAGAGCATTTTATTAGGTGGGGTAAATTTTGAAGAAAAAATCAAAATTGACAAATGTACGTGACCTAATTAACTGATTAAAAGAGATGAAAATGCGGCCAACCGCGCAGACCTACACGCCAGCCAATCCTCAACGAGTTCCGTTCCTTGTGTCGGAAATAGATTTTCTTCAAACTACTCGTCAAAGCTTCACGTTTTAAATGCTCGATTTTTGTTTAATGTTTCTTTTATCGATCAACAATATTTCAGAAAATCGAAAACTTCCTCATCTCTTTATTTTTATTGGAGAATGGAACCAACACTAATGGAAATATTTTTAAATATAATATTGCCACCGAATGTAAAGAAAAATGTTGTTTCAAAATATTCAAGGAAAAACTATAAAAAAGTTTATAATTATATATTCAAATAAATAACTAAAAATAACTTAATACTAATAAATAATTATTAATTCTAATTTTTTAATCTAAATTAGTTAAAAATTAGTAATTATTGGTAGAAAATAACTAATGATTAGTAAATTAATAATTATCAATAAAAAATAACTAATTATTAGTAAAAAAACTTATTATTTAAAAATTAATAACTAGTAGCAAAAAAGAACTAATTATTAGTTGACAACTGATTATTAGTAAAAAATAGTTAATTATTTACAAGTATAAAATAACTAATTATTAGTAAAAAATAATTAATTATTTATTAATGAAAAATTTATTAGTACAAAATTATGAATTATTAGTTACGAAAATAGTCCAATTTGACTAATTAAATTAATTGTCCAGAATTTTAGTTATTTAATCACTTATTTTTCATAATTTAACTAATAATTATTCATTAACTATTCGATTAATAAAATATTGTACTTTATGAAACAATAAATTATTTTTACCGTCGAATTAATTTTTTTTAACTAATTTAAATTTAGAGAATAACAAATATAATTATAATTTATTACTCACAAGCCAACCTAACTTTTGAACAATTAATTGGAAATTCTGTTTTAGTAAAATTTTTGAAAATTAATTAAAAATAAATTTTTTTAGTACAAATTAAAAAAAATTAATTGAAAATTCTATTTTTTTAAATTAGATAGAAATATTTTGTTAATGCAAATTTCAAAAAATTAATTGGAAATTCTTTTTTTTAATTAGATGGAAATTATTTTGTTATCAAAAAATTTTTAAAAATTAATTGAACATTCTTTTTTTAGTGAAAATTGTTGAAAATTAATTTAAAATACATTTTTTAAATAAAGAAAGAAGTGATGAAAAAATTTGAAAACTAATCAGAATTGAATTTATTCATGATTTGAAATTTATAAAAATTAAATAATTTTAATTTAATATTTTGATTTAAAAACATTATGTCGATAAGTTATCAATCTCTCTGCTTTAATTTCAAGCGGGACCAAAAATAAAAATCAAAATTTGTTTCGTTTCATTCTTGTCTACCAAGGTGGCGACACTGACAAGATTCAAGAAAATTCAAACTTTTTCCTCTGCAGTAGCTTTTTTAAAAATTCTATTAGTAACATTTCTAATAATAATGTAACATTTTTACTTCCTGACTAATTTCTCAAAAATACTTTTTGTCACTAAAATTATTTTAACAAATTGAATATTTTCTTGGTATATTTAAAGATTATATTAAAAGTTAATAGAAAAAGTAAAACAATTTCAGATAAACAATTTTTCAAATTCAAAAATAAAAAATAATAAATAATAAAAATTTATTTGCTTCAGAATAATGACGAATCGATAATCGCGACGTCATGGCCGGTAGGAAAACAGGTAATTATTTTACTTCCCTAAAGAAATATTAAAATTAAGAAACAATTTTTTTTAATTCCGGAAAAATTGTTTCAATTTTCTTAAACATTTAATTTATATTTTGATTTTTTAAAATTATTTTCAGAATTTTCGGCAACTTTAAGTCGTACTTTGGTGAGGGGTTCGACGACCGTTCAAGAAATAACTTCAACCCAAGTCGAAGAATCTTCTAAAGTGAGTAAAAAATTGTTCAACTTTGAGAAAAACAGTGAAAATTAATAAAGTTAATTTCTAAATTTATTTTATTTATTTCTTTATTATTAAAATTTTGCCAAATGATGGCTTTAATTAATATTCTTTTTTATTAATTATTAATTAATTTATTTAATATTGATATAATAAATATTACTTGATTCAATTAAATATTTAATTGATAATACAGTCAAGTAACCGGTTCTTTAAATAAAATAAATTTTTTTTCAGTGAATGTATAACTAATATTAGTTATCAATAATAATTAATATAATTAATTTATAATAAATTTAATATTATTATTTATTGATTCAATATCCTTTTCCATAAAATTAATTAAACTATTTTCATTCCATAATTAATTTCTAGGAAAAATGAAAAATTTTTAATTTTTTTTGCATAGTTGTTTTTTCTTACAATTTGAAAACACTTCCCAATCAAATTGCATCTAATAAGACGAATAAACTTCCCATGTATATATGTATATTACGTCACAGATCCCACTATCTAAATTAAACTAACTTCACATCAAGAAGAAGGTGAAAATCTGAGACTGTGCCAAAACTTCACTCTCTACCGGAATCTAATCACTTAAAACACACGCACTTCCAATTAATCTTGATTGTACAATTTTTCATTCTTTCTTACGATCTGTATGAGAGAAAGGCTCTCGAATAATAATTTCTCAAAAATATTATTAAAATATTATCTTTAAAAAAAAGGTCTCATAATTTTTTTGCTAGGATGTTGCTGCACAACATCCTGAAGGATGTTGATAATTCGCACTTGATAATAATTAATTTTTAAAAAGTAGTAAAAAGTAACTTTCAAACTAAAAAAAGTAGTAAAAATTTAACTATCGAAAAATTAATAAATAATTTTGTTATTTATCGATATAATTGAATTCTTTCGAAGAATTATTTATGTAAATAATTGAATTCCTAAGAAGAATTATATTAAAATCTAAAAGAATACTTGAATTGTTTCAACAAAAAAATTTAATTAAACTTGCTCTCAAAATAATTGATTTCTTTCAAACAATTTTGAAAATAATTTGATTCCTGTAAAAAATTCTAAGATTTGTGTAAATAATTGAATTCTTTCAAAGAATTAAAAAAAACATTTTTTAATAATTGATTTTTTCAGGGAATTGAAATTAAATTTTTAAGAATAATTACACTTTTTGAGCAATTCATAAGTAAAATTGTATTAAAAATAATTGAAATACTGCAATGAATTTTGATATTTAGGAAAATAATTGAATAGTCGCAAAGAATTTTATTTAAATTTTCAAAAATAATTCAATTCCTGAGAAACATTATAATACTATTTTTGAAAATAACTCAGTTTCAACAAATTTGATGTAAATTTTATTTTAAATAATTGAATTAATAAAAAATGTTTATATTCATGAAAAAATTGAATCCTTACGAAAATTTTAAAATAATTAAATTTTGCAAAGAATTTTATTCAAATTCTTCAAAATAATTATATTTTTGGGAAAAACTTTGTTAATTATCGATATAATTGAATTCTTGGGAAGAATTATATTAAAATGTAAAAAAATAATGGAATTGTTTAAAACAAACATTAATTATTATTGTATATTTAATTAATGTTTATTAAATTTATTAAATTGTTTATTTAATTTATTTATTTGTTTCTTTCGAATAATTTTATTTAAAATATTTGAAAATAATTGAATTCCTGTAAAAAATCCAACATTCTCGTAAATAATTGAATTCTTCCAAAGAATTTGAAAATAACCACTTTTTTAAGAGTTGATTTTTTCGTGGAATTGAAATTCTGAATAATTACATTTTAGAGCATTACATGTACAATTGTATTAAAAATAATTGAAAATCTAAAATGAATTTTAGGAATTAGAAAAATACACTGAAAAAAATGATAATGTTAATTTTGACATACAAGTATGGTTAGGCCCCGTTAAAAATTCCTGTGAAGGATCTTATACAGGATCCTATTCCACGAATATTCGTAAGATCCTTTGCAAGTTCGTAGATAAGACCGCAATAGCGTTCTTATGTACCCAGGGTTCCCTAATGAACCTTAACAAGATCAAGCGTGTTATCCTTTGTACCGAAACAAACAACAACATAGCATCCTGGACAGTTTCCTTTGTAAAATCTTGCATTAACAATAATCTGGAAGTAAAAACTCAGCTTAAAATCCCCGTACAGGATCCTGAAAGGATCCTTTCGGGATCCTGTGCAGGTTCCGATGCAGGAACTTTAGCTATTAAAGGACCATGTAAAGATTTCTGTACCGGAACACTTGCAGGAACCTGTATAAGAAACTTTGTAGAGGTTACTGTACAAGAACCTTCGCAGTTTTGTAAACTGCAGGTACTTAAGTGTAAATGATCCTGTAAGGGACCCGTAAAAGATCCTATACGGTTTCTTCAATTAATTAATTTATATTTTTAACCCCTGCGCAGTAGTTTTCTATGAGTTTTTCGAATGCGCAAACCATTTTTCTGTCCAACAGTGTTATACGGGCCTAACATATTAAAGTATGAAGTTTATGTCTGTCAAATGCTGCGTAACATAAAAAAACATGTAAAACTTAACATTTAAAAAATTAAAAAGTTTCCTGTAGAGGATCCTGCAAGTGTTCCTGTACAGTACCCTTGCAGGAACATTTAATAGCTAAAGTTCCTGTATCGGAACCTGCACAGGATCCCTAGAGGATCCTGTACGGGGATTTTAAGCTGAGTTTTTACTTCCAGATTATTGTTAATGCAAGATCTTACAAATGATTTTATAAAGGAAACTACCCAAAATGCTATGTTGTTGTTTGTTTCGGTACAAAGGATAACACGCTTGATCTTATTAAGGTTCATTAGGGAACCCTGGGTAGTAGCGTTCTTATGTAGGAACTTGCAAAGGATCTTATTAATATTCCTGGAACAGGATCCTGTATAAGATCCTTCGCAGGGATTTTTAACAGGGGGATGTATAGCTGAAACAGCAATACCGTATTGCTGTTCTTAAAATACAGTATTCGTGTTCTCCGCATACATATTATTGTCTCTCAAATACATATTGCTGTTCTACACTGCGTATGGCTAAAACAGCAATACTGTATGGCAGTATCATATCTACCAATATAATATGTCAGAATTGGCTATATTTATGGCAGTACCATAAATATATTTTTTTCAGTGTAATTGAATAGTCGTAAATAATTTTATTATGAAAATAATTGAATTATTTGATGAGTTATATTATTTATGAAAGTACTTGAATTCATTCTTAGAATTTAATCAAAAATTTAAAAAAAAAATAATTTCCATGAATTCCTGTAAAAATTGTATTATTTATGAAAATAATTAAATTTTGGATGAATTCTATCAATTTTGTTTTAAATAATTAAATTCTTTTGCGAGATTTTATGAAAATACTAAATGTTGACAATATTTTTTAAATATAATTGAATCATTTTAAAAAATTTGATTATAATTTTTGGGAATTTTAGTTTTTGATTTCTAGTATTAACGAATTTAAAGTAGTGAAAATTCTCAAAAAAACAAAAATAGTATCTTTTAGGAGCTAAAATCTTAAAAAATTCCTAATTCTAATAATAATTTTCTATCAGCTGGTAATGACCTGAATTATTGCTGGGTTGTTTCTGATTAACATTATGAAGGATAAAAAATTTAATTTCAATATTGATATCAATTTTTTGCATCTGGTAATGATCTGAATTATTGGGGTAGGGATATTGCTGGACAACATCCAAAAAAGAATAAAAAGTTTTATTGTTTATTCGTTTGCTTCTTAGGTACCTACTCGTCTTAGGAGTACGTCACATTTCTTAAATATTTTTTCAATACTTTCTATAAAAATTTAATAACCACACTGAGAGAAGAAAAGCACAGAATCCGTACGGTGACAGACACCGGGCGTGTAAAATGCGTGTCAGTTGCCGTTCTTAATTTTATTCAGTTCGTGTCATTCATAGTTCAGATACTATACTCAAAAAGCGCGGCGGCGGTACGAACTAATTAGTACAGGATCTGTTTCATAGCGACCGACAGATACTGTACTTCTAAACAGTAGCATTTGAAGTACAACATCGGTACCTCAAGCCAAAGTCAAAATCCGTTTCACATTTTAGCACGACACCTATCCCACAGTGGCACTGCTGCTGCGTCTAATTGGAGTCCAGATGCTCAACTTTTATATTTCAGAATCTGTGCTTTTCTTCTCTCAGTGCAGTAAAATCTAAACTCTTTTTTTGTTTTGTTAAAATTGGTAGTTAAAATTTAAAAATTAATTTCCGCAAAAATTCAAGGATATAAATGAAAAAGAAAAAGAGATGAGTATTGATTCCTATTTTATGCAGTAAAACGAGAGAAAATTTTGTTTTGACTCACGGTGTTTCGAACACGAGTAGAAAGTGTAGTTGAGCTTCAAGTCTCCAGTTGAATCATTCAATCACCCAAGAATCGCTCGTATGTTTATGCCAAAAATTCAATGCTCTGTTGAGACTTCCATCTTCCTTGTTAGCAATCTGTCAGATTCGTTTATCGCAATCAAGTCTCGAATGTTCCAGTTTCTGCAAAACAAATTATAAATTCAATTTATAATTAGAAAATGTTCACTCAAATTAAAAAAAAGAATTTCGTACATCATATAAAAATTTTTAAAATTAACATGTATATTTTGATGACGACTTTTCATCATAGTAATTTTTTACAAAATCAGATTTAGAGCGCACACTGTAAACTTAAAAGTATCAAACTACAACGAATTGATACAAAAAAATGTGAATCAAATGAAAAAATGATCTACATTTTGGCATTAATTTGATCCACTTTAGTATCAATTTGATACTTTCAAGAAATTTGTGTATGTAACTAATAATTGTTAAAGTAAAATCAATCACTGATTTAAATCAGTAATACTTTACTAGACAAATAGTTAATAACTAATTATTAATCCGATCGCAATGATTTTGTTAGCAAAGAAAAATTACTTTTCTACATAAAATGTAAGAAAAAAATTCAAAAGTTTCGCTCCCTTAACGTTTTAAATTTCCCCTCATGGCACGTGATAGACGTGAAAATTAACTGGCGCATTTGAACTAATTTATAAAAGTCACTCTCATGTAGACTGAATAAACAATGCCGCCTCTATGATATAAAATTTCATGTCCGGCAATAAATTATTTTTGAATGTTTCTTTAAAGAAAAACAGCAATTGGAATTTAGAAAAGAACTAGAAGGTGAAGTTCGCGTGTAAAATTTGCTATACATGCAAAGTTATGAATGATTAATTCTAGCAGGTGTGTTTGTAAACGTTTAACATTTGAAAATATGTAAAAGCACACACAAAATGCATGTATATTCAATTTTTTCTAAAAATACGACAATTGCTCATTAAATCAATTTGCTCATTAAAATAGAAACTGCATAAAATGTAAACTTTTTATTCGCAATTTGAATACACTTTTAGTTTTTTCCTTCTGTCTTATATATTTTTTATATATATCTTTTGTGGATACTTTTCTATTTACTCTTGGGCTTTATATTTCTTTTTCTTAAACATAATTCAAAAAAATGATTTCCTCAAAATTTCAACTCAGAAAATATATCTCTATTCACGAGTGACTCAAAAAGAAAATTTACTTGAAATAAAATCCACAAATAAACTTCAAATAACTTTTTTGAAGAGTTTAAGAGAACTTTTCAGAATTTGTGGTTTTTGGCCGTTTATCAAAATCACATATCAATCGAGCCAGTATCTCTTATAATGTATACAATTACCGTCTAAAGTTCATGGTTAATTCATTATATTTCTTTTAGAACTTAAATAGTAAATAACAAAAATAACAAAATAAAAAGTAAGTGACTAAATAACTATATGTATAGATATTTGTAATATAAAACCATAACTGTTAAACAAATTAATATTTCTAGTCTTGTCTAGTAAAGAATCTAATTTAACTAATTTTGCACCTATTTGTCAAAAACGTTTCTCAATAATATCATTTATTGCACCAAACAAACAATAAAATCGTATAAGTGATTTGAAAACAGTCAATTTTACGATTTTAACTTATTTACTATCTGCGTGAAATATTAATAAATTCTCTCAATACTTTATATTAATTTTACTATTATAAATAAATCACACGAATTATCTTTTTTCATTCTTAAAGTTAACGTTTCGTATAATTTCAAATATCACATAATTTAGCAAATTTCATAAAAAAAATAAATAATAAAACTATATTAATAATAATAACGGCAAAAATATTATTTTTAACATAATTTTCTTCTTAAAGCTGAACCCAGAGATATAATTCATAAACTTAATTTCTTTATACCTCCGCGGGTGATAAATTCATAATATTATAATAACAATAAAATTAATCAGAATAATAACAATAGTAATAAATAATAATACTCTTAATTATTATAGTACTATATACAAGATAAAAATTCATATACAATATTTTTTTTCTACTCGTAAACTTTATTTGTAAAGGAAATTTTTGCTTTTTGTTTTTCCACTTTCATCCAACAGTAAAAAATTGTTCAATGAACCATTGCCAATAATAATTGCTCACTCATATGTTCTCTTGACATTGTCAGGAAACAAAGGATAGATGCCTCGTAAATTTAACAACACTAAGAGATCATAAATTGAATGCTTTTATTATCTCATAAAATTTCAAGTATGAATTATATTTGTGATCGAATTATACAGATGCACTTTGATATTTATCTATTTCCATGTTTATATTTGAAGTAAATAAATAAATAAGTTTTATAATATCTATATTATTATTTAATAACATTCCTATCATTATTGTAATCATTACCATTATAATTTGTATTATTAGCAATATTAGAACTATTATTATTATCACCATCGTTGTTGTTATTATTATTATTAACGTTACCATCATTATCATTACTATCATCATCATCATCATCATCATTAGCATTTCTATCATAATCATCATTACCATTTTTAGCACTATTATTATCACCAATCATCATCATCATCGATCATTTATTGTCTTTATTATTATTGATAATAAACGTTCGTATTGTTTGGTGATGTATTTTTATGATCTCATGTTGTTGAGGCCCTTGTAAAAATGTTTTTACAGATGATTATACATCATCGTTGTAATTTTTACCATCACTATGCACTTAATTATGATCACATTAAAATTTAAAATTACAAATTCGAAACCTAGAATTCTCTTTTCGATTGTATTTATTACAAAACAATTCTTAAAGAAGCAAATTTGGCAAATCAAAAATCAAAAGGTCTATACAATAGAGTCAAAAGAACACGTTTTAGAGTCACTACTATGAACTGATTGATGTATAGATACCTCGAGATTAAATTGTGATGAAAACTTGGAAGCAAAATGCATAGAATTATAACACAATATTATATGAGAGAATGGTGTCAGAAAAACAGGGCGTGAATTTATGAGAATTTTCAAACACACACGGTCTAGTTGGCCCTTTAACCAATTTATCACACGCATCACTTCAATCGTTTAGGCTTCTACAACTATTGCATTTATTCGCTCGCAAATAATTCAAAAATTATTACCCACTTTTTCCAAAATCACTGCATGCTATACTTTCAGGATAATTTATTTCCTCACTAATATTCATTTAATTGACTCTAGTTAAATTATAAATAAAATTAAATACTATTCGGAAAATAAGGGCCATTCAACAAAATACGTAACCAGGTGACTGTTTTCTTGTAATTTAAAAAAAAATTGTCAAATATTATAAATAAAAAACTAATATAATAAAAAAATATAAAAACTACTCTCTAAATTTGAATTAGTGACTGTTCGCTAAAGAATTAGTAAAAATGTTTACTAATTAGAATAAGTGACTTTTTGCATTGAATTAGTAAATTTTACGGATAACTAATAAATATTAATTAATTTCTAATAATTTATTAGTGAAATTCACTATGTAATTTCTATGAAATTATTAGTAAAATTGACTAATTCAAATGCAAAAGGTACAATCACGTATCCAAACTGGTAATCATCTCTACCAATTCAAATTTAATATAAATAAAAGTAATGACAAATAATAATGATAATTACAGAAAACAAAATTAAACTTCTCTAAAAATAAATTTCATACAAATTTTACTAACAATAATGTTTTTAAATTTTACCGTGAATGATCCACAAGTTTTGAACTTTCAAATAAACGAAATATTTTTTATTAAAACATTTCATAAATATTCATCATCAAAAATATTTTCATAAATTTCCTATTGCAATAAAAATTTAAAACTTAAATTTTACTTAAACTTAGTAAAGTAATTAGTGATTAAATTTAGTATAATTAGTATATTCGTAATTAAATGAGTAATTTCTTTGATAATAACGAAAAATTATTCAAATGAAAATTTAATTTGAAAATTAAATAAACAAATTTCGTTCAATTGAACATTCAAAACCTTAGAATTTAAACGAACGAAAATTATTACACGAAATGTTCGGGAACACTTAGAAGAACATAGGAGAGTGCAAGTAGAAAACTTTTGTCTACTGCTTTTTACAAAAAAACTAATATATCATATATACTTGGACTGATCTTAACTTGCGTTCATTACGGGAGTTTGTATTCTAAAGTTGTATTGGAGAAGTTATTTCTGTTTCGTGGGGAGAGACTCGCTTAGCCACTTCGTGCATCTAGTAGTCTGGCGTTCGCCGCGAATCGCAAAACACTTTTACGAGGGCCTCAACAACATGAGACCATGAAAAAATGCATCACCGAACAATACAAACGTTATAAGTAATACCGACAAATTACTAAAAAAAGAAAAAGTTAACAATAATCTTAAACGGTACATGAAGGCAACTCCGAATTTCTCCGAAAGAAAAAAAACTTCCAACGACCACAATGCAAGACTAATAAAAAATTGACCACAAGAATAATAATCGGAAATATAATTACAACGGGTCCATTAATTTGATCTCAACAATTTTTTTTTTGAGAAATCTTTCCCTTTTTTACACACTATTTCCTTCTTTGTAATAAATATATATATTGTGCAAGTAGATAGAAATATGTGACAAGTTGACACTTGAGTATTAATGTCGAAGATTAAAGTGTCCAAATTGTTAAAATCTGATTAGAGAAATAAATTTTAAAATCAAAGCTTAAGGGAAGCAATAGTTTTGTTAATCTCTTTCGATTTTTTAATCTATTGACGCGTGTGTGTGTGTCTCTCTCTCTCTCTCTCTTGAAAGAGTAATGATCTCTGAATAATTTATTCGAACCAATCAAAACAATCAATGAATCAGATGAATTGAATGCAGCAGTGTGCCATTTGACATTTTTTCACGCGTGGAAAATTTGCGAATTGGCCAACTACCAGATGATCGTGTGTGAGCCCCATTGGAATCTCGCAAGGCATCTTTAAAGCAAAAATAACTATTATACTCCTCCAAGTGAAAGTAATGCAACCACTTTTTTTCCAATCGAACACGAACGAAAAAGGACAAAAGTTTCTTTCAATCCCAAAACAAAAATATGATCTTCATTGAATGAAAATAATCCTCCAGTGATCATTTTATACTAACAGCAAAATTTTACATCTGCAATTTTATTTTCATCTAAAGTGTATTTGATCTAATTGCTATTCGGTCTAATTATTTTTATCTAATTGCTATTCGATCTAATTATTTTGATCTAATTACTATTTTGATCTGATCACAATTTGATCTAATTACCGTTTTTATCTAATTACAATTTGGTTCCAATTACGATTTGGTTCTAATTACAATTTAATGCTAATTACCATTTGGTTCCAATTACAATTGGTTCTAATTACAATTTGGACCTAATTACGATTCAATCTTCAAGTTCTGTATTTTTTCTCAACTATAAATTTTACTCTCCAACGAAATATTGACGAGTTTCAACAAAAATTCATCCAATCTGTGATCTTGTATTTTAAAAGTATTGAAAAATGACGTTCCAAAATTAGGAATTTATTAAGGATTTACAGCACCAACGAAAGTTTGTGAATATTAGACTTAAAGTCCTCAAAGTGCCATTACTTTTTAAAATTAAAGAGTTAAAATTAATCAACAGTTAAGCAAGAGAGAAAAAATCTTCCCAAACAAAAGATAAATATTTCGCATAAATACATAAATATTCAAACGATGAAATGCGATTATAATCTACAAATGGATAAAAGCAATCTAGTCTACAAATTTTCTACAAGAAAAAATAATACTCCAAAAGGAATACTAATACTACTACTCAAGTACTACTAAAAGAAGAACCAATCAAGATGCAAAAAATGATTCGAAATTCATCTCAAAATAAAAAAGAACAAAATCATCTCATGACAAAATTTTATCAAAATGTTTAAATTGTAGAAAGAATGAAAGATAATTTGCACTAAGATTTTTTAAATTAGGAAAGATGTCTTACTGCAGAATCACAGGCAGGAGTCGGGGACTCCCAAAACCAAATTACTTTCCCCTTTTACCACCAATAAGTCCTGCTGATGCAAAACGTTTTTGTCGCATCACCGGTAAATCCTATGGATTACCAACTCATCACTACATTCCAGTTCTTTTGGGTGTTCACACGCATGACAAATCAAAATGTAAAATCACGAGTTCATCTGAACATGGTCCACATCATTTCACCGATGGTTTGATACTAGGTGAAAAAAAGAAGCACGTCGTTCTAAAAGACTATCGCTACATATTTCCCATACTAAAAGGCGAAGGCGAGGAACAAAAAGCCCTTCGCGAATTACTCACTAAAAAAGAGACATCACCAGAAGAGGAGAAATGCAATTTTGTCTACAGAGTGGATGAGAGACGATGCAGTCTCGTTTTTCCAGCACGTCTCGAAGCTGCAGTTCGCGATGGTGACGTGCGCGATGTTATGCTCTCCAGAGATTGTGATAGTGTCCTTCTAAGACTAAAGCAAGGCAAAAATGTTTCTGTTGATTTTAAGAATTTGGAAAATTTCGATGAACTTTATGAGGGACTTGGACCACGAGAGGATGTTGTTAAGGAGAGAGAAAAACAAGAATCAGAAGCAAAAAAGAAGAAGAGAAAACGACAGAATGTTTTGAATCATGCGAAGAAGATTTTTGAGGATAAGGAAAAAGCAGCCGAGGAAGAGGAATTAAAGACAGCGAAACAGTTAAAACTAAGAAGCATCAAAGAAGAGCGAGACGGCAAATTAGTTGATTGGAAACATGTGGACATTGGACACGCGAGATCGAGGGGAAGTTTAGTCATGTCTTCCAGTGAATGGAGAGACTGGATAAAGCCTTTGAATCAATCCTGCGACTGGTCGACGTTTGAAGAAACTACCATTCATGGCACTCCGGTTATAGATCAAATTCCAGAACCCGTCAACATTAAACCTCAAATTATCAACCTTGATGACACTCCCCTAGGATCGATTAACACCCCAATTGCCGAAAAAACCGGCGGATTCGAAGCAATATCGGTCGTGCAACCATTCGCCCCCCTTACCTTGGAACCCGATCCTCAAGTTCAAGAGGCACTGAGAAATATCTCCTTGGACGACTTAAAAACAACAATGAACGTCGATCGGAATTTCGCCATCGATAAAGAGTCCCTCGAAACTTTACCAAAGGTCGATGAAATTCCCACCCTGATCCAGAATTTCGCCAAAGGAGAAAAAGCCGAGCTTCTAAAAGTTAAGGGTCTAAAACTCGACATTAACTCAGCACAGAAATTCATTGCAGGTCAAACGATACACACCCCAACGGGTCCAATTTTCGTACCCGGACAAACTTTATCAACTCCCAAGGGTGACATTTTTGTTCCTGGTTTCACGGTCAAAACACCCGAGGGACCAATGTTGATTCCTGGACAAATTATCTCAATTCCGGAAGAGAGTGGAAAAATGACGCCCGTCTTTGTTGCTGGACAAACACTAAGTACTAAGAATGGAGAACAATTTGTTCAAGGTCAAACTATTCACATGAACGATGCAGCAAAATTCATCCCAGGACAAACCGTGTTAACCAAAGAGGGTCCAAAATTCGTCGCTGGTCAAGTGACAAACGAAGGTAATTTCATACCTGGTCAAACGATTTCAATGTCTCAGGGTAGTAAATTTATGCCAGGTCAAACAATCACCGATCAACATGGAGAACAACTGTTTGTCCCAGGTCAAAGTATTCAGATACAGGACTCATGGGAATTTGTTCCAGGGCAGTGTCTCAAGACACCAACCGGAGACGATCAGTTCGTTCCTGGACAAACCATGTTAACTACCGAAGGTGCCCGTTTTGTACCCGGTCAAACAGTAATTCAAAAATCAGGAGAACCAAGTTTCGTTCCTGGCATTTCACTCGAAATGGAGGAAAAATTGAAATTCATCCCCGGTATCACAATGAACACACCTCAAGGTATCAAGTTCGTTCAGGGACAAATGGTAAAGACAGAAGACGGAGAGAAATTCGTTCCTGGATTAACAACGAACGGAAAAAATGGTCTTCAATTTGCGGCTGCAAAAAGCATCAACGATGTTGTATTTCTAGAAGCAACACCTGTCGGTCTCGCCATAGATCCAAAAACAGCAAACGCAATCTCACACTTCCAACAGCAGGAAATCTTTGGTCATATGGTACAAACGGACAAAGGTGTTGAATTTATTCCCGAAAGTGTACAAAAGTTTCCGGAGGGGAAGAGAATAGTTCCAGGACAATTGGTTCGAGGTGGCAAAGACAGTCCTCGATTTGTACCAGGAGTGATGACCGAAGATGGCTTCCTCCCAGGTCAAATAGTAATGACCGAAAACGGCGAACAGTTCGTTCCTGGTCAGGTAGTTGACACCAGCGCTGGACCAAAGTTCGTTCCAGGACAAATGGTGGAAGCCCGATCGGGAACAAAATTCGTTCCTGGTCAAACTATTGAAACAGCAGAAGGTCCCAGATTCGTTCCAGGCCAAATAGTCGAAACCAAAGCTGGACCAACCTTCATTCCTGGCCAAGTGATATCAACCGAAGACGAAGGTTCACGATTTGTTCCCGGCCAAGTTGTCGATACACCAGACGGGCCTAGATTCGTTCCCGGTCGTGTAGTCGAGTCCAGCGAGCACGGAGTGATTTTTGTGCCCGGTCAAATTGTTCAAACCGAAGAAGGACCAAGATTTGTCGCTCCAGACTTGACAGACACTCCCGAAGGGGAACTCGAATTCTCCGTTCAAGGCTTTGAAGTAACTCCGGAGGAACTCCGTCTCTTGAGACCTCAGCATTTACACTTCAATGCCACCGCTCAGCATCATGGCGAATCGTGCATTGATTCCCGCATGCTTCAAGAATTATCCAAAGCTGGAATGTCAGTCGGAAGAAAAATTTCCACCGATTTACCACATGTTGACGTCGACATGGATTCAAAAGCTGTCACTCTTGAGCAAGCTCTTGTAATTGCCGAGAAACTCGGTCTCAGAGGCACGTCTGCAGTGAAAATGGCTCAAGTCGTCTCGACCGTTGCTCAATTAGCCAAAAATATAGTTCAGCAACAAAACCAACGAATTGTCATGAATGGAGAACAATCGAACGATAATGAAGTTATCTCCGCTTCTGGCCTATCTCACAAGTTACAAAATGGAGAATCGACCAAGGTCGAAGAGAATCTACAGGGCCAACAGAACAAACAGAAACGAATTCAGAAACTACCAAAGATCCACAAAAATCAAACAAACGGTCACGATATTTTGACAAATGGAGATCTTCCTCTACAAAATGGTCTCGCATCAAATAAAACTCATCAACAAAACGGAGAACATCCGCAAAATCACAGTCACGACCAAATGAATGGAAATTCGATTCTAACGAACGGGGCAGAAGAGGAAATGAATACAAATTGGTTACACACCGCAGTGAAATCTGCAATATCAGCAGCAATAGTTACTCTCACGAACGAGAAAATCGAGAACGGTCAAGATCTTCTCTTATCATCAATAAGTGAAGCATTCAACGTCCTCCTAAGGCAACAATCCCCCAGCATGGACGAAGCAGTGGACGATGTACTCCAAATACTTCTAATCCCACGAAATCGCAGTCTACTCTGTCGCCAAGTTCTGATCGACTTAGCCGAGGCGAATTACAACAAAGTAGACCTTTTAAAATCCACCCTGATGAATTATTCCCAAAACGAAGAGGTCGTCTTAGAAAAGCTCTTTCAAGTCGTCGAAGAAGAGCATGGCAGTGACCTCTTTGTCTCAGCTTTCCGCGCCATGTCAAAAGGAGATCCCGATTTACTTTCCCGAGTATTGAAAAAAGTATCCGAAGAAGTTGCTACAGTGGAAACAGAAAAAGAAGCCGCAGAAACGGTACATAAGGCAATTGTTCAAGCAGTACGGGAATCAAGTGAACTTAGGGTAAAAGAATTATTGAACGACGAGGGTACGAAGGTGAAGGAGATGCTTCTTCAAGCTGTCGGATTAGCAAGGGCTTTGGGAATGACCTCAACAGCCAGTAGTCTTTTGGCAGTACTCAGTGATGTGAAATCGACCCGAGTTCTAGCAGGAGATAAAGTGACACTCGACATTCTGAAAAGATTAACAGTAATGAGAAAATTAGCGGAAGAGAGACCGCAATTTGTATCAGCTCTAGGCGATCTTTGCAGTGATCCAGAATTGGCGAGATCGGATCCAGTTTTAAGAACACTGGTTCGTGAGAGTGCGGCTCTGATGATTGTTCCCGAGGAAGGACCTCTACAGTCGTCAATAGATGTTCCAACATCTTTACTACATGCTGAGAACAGTCTTGCAATTGAGGAGTTCCTAATGCGAAGGAGTCATAGACCCTCGTCGATATTTATGATTTTGAAACAAGGTTTTCAGTGTGTTGTACCAAGGGAGGCTGCGAGGAGTGTATTGACAGGAGAGGTCGCCTATACTGTTCTCGATGAAGATGGTATTCATCATTTTGAACCGCTCAATGTATTTTCGGCACTGAGAATGAATAAACCAGCTGCTCATCGATTTTCAATGTACTGCTGTCCAGTGGCCAGGGAAGAGGATATTGACACTGAGATGCTATCTACTTTTAATGGACCAATTCCAATAACAAACACCAGCAGTTTCGATGAATCGACATTTGAGAATTATGAAAGACTCGAGAGCATCGGCGTTACTTTGTCAAAGTCTGACAAATCCGTTGGATGCGTTGACAGTCGGGAAAATACACCCAGCTTCCGGAAGATTTGTAACCTCTATAACGAGAGGGTAATTGCAATTTTTCTCCTAATTTTAAAGAACCAATTAATTTAAATCCTAGAACTAAGACTAATATTTTTCAACCCTTTTTATCATTTTTCACAAAGCATTTCTTTTTCCGTAGACATTTTTGTTAATTCTACTTTTAGAGATTCAAAATAAAACTTGAAACAAAGAAATTTACAATAAACACAAGATCCAAAAATAAATAGAAGCCAAGAAAAAAAAGTCCGAAATGACGCAAATCATAAACCAGACTTCTCTTTTTTGCTTTCAGAAATCGGAAAATTACGTGGTCGTTAAGGAGTTCGCTGAGGGCAACTTTTCAGTGGATGTCGGTGAAATCGTCGAAGCCGTCGAATATGGGGATTCAAAGTAAGCATCGTTTCGTTTGAGTACGCACACGCATCAAAGAAAAGCAAATAATTAAAGAAACAAAAAGAAAAAATAAATTTTGACGCTTAGGGAAAACAGAATCTCTATAAAAATAAAAGAAAAGATAACAAGTTTTTAACGCTTAAGAAAAGAAAAATGCAAAAAAAATTTTCAAGCTTTTAACAAAAAAAAAATATAAAAATCCAATGCAAAGTTCGCTGGCACATTGGACTTTGTATTTGTGTGTGTGTATTGAAGTACAAATGTGAAAACGTGTATGAGTGTTGCATTGCTATTTTGGCAGCGTGATAATTTTGGCTTTCTAAATATAGCTCTATAACCATAGAGAATAACGCATCTAAACGATAACAGACAGCCTGCCACATGGATCTCTCGCGATTTACTATATGAACTTTTTAATAGGTTTTTTTCATGAAAAACAATAAACATTAAGCAACAATGGCAACATTGAATTCTAGACAGTGCAGATAACAATGAGCTTCCGAAAAGCTTCACTGCCAATTTCCGACAATGTCAGTTTACACCACTCAAGAAATTCGTTTAAAAAAAACAAAAAGACTTCTTTTATTTCAGTTCACATATTAATATTTAAATAATTTTCTCTTATTTAATACCTTGTTAATATAAATTACTCTTGCTTATTAATATATTAGTTTAAATTATCCTTCCATTTTAATATATTAATATAAATTACTCTTTCACATTAATATATTAATATAAAATTACTTTGCATACTTTGCATATTAATAAAAATAAATAAAAAAAAATTAATATAAATCACTTTTGTACATTACTACAAAATATTGTATTATTATCACTATAAATTACTCTTGTATATTAATATATTATATATTAATTAAATTTGCCCTTTATTAATTTATTTTCATTATTTAATTACTTTCTGCGTGTAATGATTATAAAATATAAGTGTAAATTATAATCACTCCAATAAGGTTATAGTGTTATTTTAGTAAATATTAAGTATAATAATAATAAAAATAATAATGTACAGAAAATAAATGCAGCAATATTCAAGAAATATTTTTTAGCATTTTCTTTTATAACTTTGTGCAAGCAATCCCCTTAATGTTCAGATAAATAAAAAATAAAAACATACTATTTTAGTCTGATAATAATAATTATAATAATAATTAATAATATCAATTATTAATTCACCATTAATAGTCAGTTCTATTATGAAAATAATGATTCAAATTATTTTAAATTTTGTGAAAATAATAATAAAAATTCAAATTTAATTAAAATTAATGTATGTCAATTCGTAAAATTTTTAAATTAATTACTATTAACTTATTATTAATTTAATATTAATATTTGTTTCTATTTGTCAATTCATTTTATTAATCCTACATAAAATAATGCCTAGTTTTTTAAAATAGTTTAACAAATTAAATAATATTCTTCAAATAATATTCAAACATAAAATTAACTAATTTTTTATATAAAATTGATTAAACTAAACAAAGTTTTATTTAAATTTATTAAAATTGTGTAATAATGACAAAAATTATTTTAAAAAATTTTTCGAATTAATTAGAAGCTTCGTAATTCTTCCAAAATTAATTTTTTTCAATCATTTTTTTCTAACTCTAAACCAACTTTAATAACTTTTTAGCAAAATAGTAAATTAATAAATTTGGAAAATAAATACTTTAAATATTATTAGTTCTACAACGGTTACAATTTTCAAAAACTTCAATTTAAAATCTTTTTGAAATTCAATTATTATTTTTAAAAATTCACATTGCATTGTTTGTAATATTTAAATATTATATCTAACATTTTAATTAAAATTCATTTTTAAATCAAATTCTCATTAGAAAGTTCGACGAGAATTCGATTATTTGAGTATCAAAATAAATAAAAGAAAATTAATTATTTCTCAAAATAAAATTCTTATACCTACAGAATTTTATCAAAATTTTTGAAAATAAATTAATTTTTTAGAAAAATTTTAATAAAGTTTTTGAAAAAAATTGAATTGAATAATTGCATTTTGAAAAAAATTTTATTATTTGTAAAAATAATGGAATTTTTGTATAGAACTTTATAAAATTTTTTGAAAATAATAGAATTCTTTCAAGGAATTTAATTAAAATTGAGAATATAACAATTCCTACAAACAAATTTTATCGAAATTATTAAAAATAACATTTTTGTTTAAAAGACTTTAAAAATTTTTTTTTAAGTAATTGAATTCTTTTGAGAACTTTTAATAAAATAAAAGATATTGAAAAAATTATGGATTTTGCAACACGTTTTATTACAAATTTTTTAAATAATTTAATTTTTTATCCAGAACTTTGAAAATAATTTAATTTTTTCGAGGATTTTAATTACAAATAAATATAACTGAGAATAATCTAATTTTTATAAACAAATTTTAGTAAATTTTTTAAGAATAATTGATTTTTCCATAATAATTTTATACATTTTATTTTTAATTAATTGAATTATTTCGTGAACATTTATTCAATAAAAAATTAAATTCCTGCAAAGAATTTTATCATTTGTGTAAATAATTGAATTTTTGCAAAAAATTTTAAAAAGATTTTTGATAATAATTAAATTGTTTCCAAAGAATTTTATCTCAATTATTAAAAGTAAATTTTATTAAACTAGAAGATATTATAAATAATTGAATTCCTACGAAGAATCCCATCATTTGCGAAAATAATTTAATCTTTGCAAAAAAGTTTATTAAAATCTTTGAAAATAATTAAATTCTTTCCAAAAATATTTTAAATATTTTTTAAAATACTTTTTTTCCCTTGAACTTTTCTTTATCAAATAAATTCTTCCAATTCTATTTTAAATTTATTTTCCTGAATTTGTTTATAAGAATTTTTTCCATTTCTATTTTTTTTCTTCTTTTTTGTGAATGAAAACTGACTTTTTCCAAATAAAGTGTAATGTACGAAGAAATTTCAATAAACAAATTCAAGATGGATGCTATTCGTGTGAATTTATCAAAACAAAAATCTTCTTTGAAAGCTTGCAGCAGTGATTCTATATAAAATGCAATTCAAAAAAATCTTTAAAAAAAAGAAGAGGTGGGGGATAGAAATGCACGCTATTCATTCTGACGCATCTCGTATGTATAATAGTGTGAAAGTTAACGATCTGCAGATCATAAAATCCAAAAAAGAAAAGATAAATGGTGATGCTTTGAAACAGTGTTAACGACATAAGCACGTAAAATTGAAAAATGACGTATGTAGACATTCATTATTGTGAGATGTGAAACAGAAAGGATCATTGCTCCGCCGTTGAAGCGTTTTTTTCTGTTTATTTTTAAATACATATTTTTACGATCTTTTCGAGTCTATAATATAGTCAGTCATTATACAACTGTGCTGAGGGAAAAATTATTAACGCGTGTGAACTCTCATTGAAATTTTACAATATCATTGTTATTATAATTTTTTATTGGTAGTTTTTACTAATTAATACAATTAATTAGTAGATAAAAACTAATTTATATAATTAAATAGTTTATATTACAAACTAAAAAAACGTATAATTAATTAGCATATAGACTAATTGCAATATATTTTGCAATTTTTACTAAAATTTAATTAGTACAACTGTTACTAATTTATTAAAAAAACATAACAGGTACGCTGCTGAATTAGTCAAAAGCGACTGATTCAGATTTAGAGAGTACAATTCACTACTATATGAAGACTAATAAATTGGAAAATCTAGTTCAATAATTGTTAATATATATATATATATATATATATATATATATATATATATATATATAATTGGAGAATTTTAACTAATTAGTATAAGTAATTAGCAAATATGAACTAATTAATATAATTAATTAGCATGTCTAAAGTAATTAATATAATTATTTAGAAAATCTGTTCTAATTAATATAATTAATTACTATTATTAAAATTTTATTCCTACAATACTTGAATATAATTTATTCGGACGTTAAAAATAGATTTAATAGTATTATTAATCTTTACGAATTATATTACTTATTAGAGTAAAACTTTTGTTCCCCCAATTAATTCTTAGGGTTTTTAAATATATTTTTTAGATACATTCACTCCTGAAACTTTATCAATTATCAAAAATTTAAACTACTAGTAATTAATTAATTAGAGATATTAATAAAATTTATTTGATTAAAAAAATTGTGAATTAATTAAATTAGATCATTTTTCCAAAAAAGTATATTCAAATATTTTTTTATTAATTATGTTTCTAAAGTTTCGAACGTTTAAATGAAGAACAATTTGTTTTTAATTATTTTATAATAACTTTACCTTTTTTTATAAACAAAACATGTATATTAAAAAAATGATTTTTAACAAAATAAACGTTCTACTTTAATTATTTTTCTTCTTTGTATTATTAAGATAACAAAATAATTAAATTAAATTGAACGTGTTCAAAACTTTAGAAACATTATTAATTCCCATGAACTATATTCAGAAAATCCATATCATCAATCAATCAAAAAAAAAAGAAAAATGAAAATCGTATACAAAACTTTCAACATCGCGGCATGCTTTTCTAGTAATTCTATTTTAGCATTCACATATCAACTTTTGACGGTAATCGTATATTCGTTTCATTTTGCAATTTCCTAAGATCTTCGAATCTCGTTACTCTCGTCAAAGGGATATATTATGAAACAGCAACTGCAAATGGATATTTAAATATAAAAAAGAACTTGATTCCTATATGATTAGTGAGCATTTGCCAAAAATATAACAATATATTTCTTAATACCAAAATTATTCAAACAAAATGTCTGGAGATTTGGCATCGGCTAATATCAATTTTCAAAAGAAACACACATATTAGATTTGCTTTGCACGCTAATAAATCAGCCTACTAATTGCTTAAAAATCTTGATAATATACGTGACATAACAAAAATTTATATTAAATAAATAATTGATTAATAGCTATTCATATAATTATTAATACGGAAATTAATATTAATTAATTAATTGATACTAAAATATAATTAATAAATAAGGAAATTAATATTAATTAATTAATTGCTACTAAAATATAATTAATAAATACGGAAATCAATATTAATTAATTGATACAGGGCCCGAACCTGTGAAAGTATTTAAAAATACGGACTTTACGTTTACGGACCAACAAAGAAATATTACAGACGATTTAGAGACAAAAATATAACCAGTCAAAGTCAAATAAGAGAACATTTTATTTAAAACTATAAATTAAATTTTTCAATTTTATCAAAAAATTTATTAATAATAGAATTTCTTCGAAGAATTTTATTATTTATGAAAATAATTGAATTCACACGAAGAACTTTGTTCAAATTTTTGAAAATTTTAATTAAATTTGTTTTAATTAATGCCTTAGATTGTTTTTTAATAATGTAGTTTCTTTAATATTTTTAATTATAATTTTAAAAAATAATTAAATTTTAATTACATTTTTCGTTTTATTATTAAAACATTAAGTTTTATTATTTTAGGAAAATAATTAAACGTTTGCATAAAATTTTATTGCATTATTTTTTAAATAACTGAATTCTTTTGGAAAATTATATTAAAATAGCAGATAATAAAAATCATTGAATTGATGAACTTTCTTGATAATAATTGAAAATTTGACAAGAATTTTATTAAATTTTTTAAAAATAATTGAATTTCTTTATTATAACGTACAATTTACGAACTTTTCGTCTCACTTTAAGGACCTTCTTTTAAAAAATGACTTTTATGGACTTCAAACAAATTTACGGACCTAGTTCGAGCCCTAAAATTAATATTAATATAATCAATAATACGGATATTAATAAAAATGACGAAATTTAACTTGAAGGCAATAACAATAAAAAATAATAACGAAATAATAAAAACTGAACGACTAACGAGAAATGGAACATCTTGCTTTTGAATTAATACAGATAATAATTGGCAAAGCTGCATGGAACTAAAAACAAAATCAACAAAAGGACTAATGGAAGTTAATGAAGAACAATATTCTGAAGAAGAATTTTGACATTGTTTTTTTAGGAAATTGAAGCTAGATCCTGAATTAGAAGTCGGTGAAGTCAGTGACCGATTGGATAGTTCGGCTGCCAAACATAAATTGTCTGTAAGACCGCGAAAAAAATATGCGGATCCTCGAGCTCGTAATATTTCAAGGTCAAGTTCAGACTCCAATATCAACAGGTACGTTACAATAAAAAAAAATGAAAAAATATCTTCCATTTAATTAACACCAGCGAAACGATTCGCTTAATTCAAAATTATTAAACTAATAAGCTACTCGACAATTTTCTACACTGAACAAACATTTATTTGATTCAAATAAATATTCATTTGATAACTATTAAATAAAATCTAATCATTCGATTTGTAAATAAATAATATTAATTCAATTAAATAATAATTTAATAAATTAAAATTTAAAAAAAAACACTATTTTGTTTTTAAATGTTGATACTAATAAAATAAATGTCTAGAAATAAGAAAACATAATATAATTAAAGAAAATAAAAAAATTCAAAAAAAGCAAAGAAGGATAAAACAGAATAATCTAAATATTATTTAGAAAGGTAAAAGAAATGTTCAAAATAAAAATGTTGAACTTTGGTGGACCTTTTCGAAGAAAGATTTAAAATAATTCAATGATCGAGACTCATCGAAATCAATTAAAAGAATTATTAAGACAAGAGAAAAAATTAAATCTTCAATAGAGAGGAAGAAAAGTTGTTGAACTTGAGGAAGAAATATCACGAACGCCAGGTGCAATGTGTGAAGAAAATGATGATAAAGTTGAGTTTTGTATATATAAGTCATGAGAAGAAAGACTAAGCCAACGACCCCATCATTTCTCACCCCCCAACTTTGGAGTATATGACTCTCGCAATTGAGACGCCTGTTTAATTAATTTCAATTCATAAATCTCAATGTGCATTCTCCATCAAGGAAAACAATTTCGAAAATTCCTGGAAAATATATTATATTAGCATCCAGTGCTGTAATAATTTTTATTATTCCCTGGAATCAAGAGCTGAAATTTATAAATTCCCCTCACTTCAAACACTGAACTGAATAATAATTTTTGCTCGTAATTCTCAATTTTATTTACAGGTCTCGGAAATTTCGACTTTTCCGATTTTTTTCGACTATTTTCAGAAAAGGCGACTGTTTTCGACTTATTTTTAAAAACTTCGACTTTTCCTAATTATTTTTAAAAAAAGACAAATTTGTCGACTTTTCTAACTAATCAAATATTTCAAAAACTCTTGACCTTTCTACAAGCTAATTAAATTTTCAAAAAATATATATTTTACATTAAGTGTTTTTGAAAATTACTTCACAGAAAAGAAAAATAATTGAAATTAAATAATATTTAGTTAAGAATGAATTTGTTTTCATTTAAAAAAGAATTAAATACAAATGATCAATTTTTAAAAATTTGATGAATTTTTATTTTCAGTTTTTGAAAGTAATTAAATCTTTAAAGATTGTAGTGAAAAATCAAAATAAGAATTCCTTTTAAAAAATTATAATAAATAATTGTTTCAAAAAAATTATTCTTGCAATTCTTTAATTAAAATTTTTCAAAAATTCTTACTAAAAATTCAATTGTCAAAAAACTTTACTAATTTAAATTATTTCCAAATTTTTCAATATTTAATTCAAAAAATTTCTATTATTTAAAAATTATTTTCAAAAATATTCTAAAAAAATTAATGTTAAGAATTTTTAATCAAAATTATTTTAAACTTGATTGTTTTCAATATTTCTGGTAATATATTTTCAACAATTCATTTAAATTACTTTAAAAAGAAGTAGTTACAATTATTGTCAAATAATTTATCTTTTGTGTTTAAATAATTGAATTCTGGAGAAACTTTTGGAAAAAAAAAATTTTGTCTGGGAAGAAGTTTTGTTGAAATTTATTGTCAATAATTAAATTTTGAATAAATTGCAGTTTCGATTTTTAGAAATAGTTTTTTTTAGAAGGTTTGAAGTTAAAATTGTTAAAATTATTTAAATTTCTGTGGAAAAATAAATACATTTTTTGTGACAATAGCGAATAAAATAAATTACTTTTTCATCTTTGAATCTTCAATCGAAAAAATGAACATTTTTTGTGCCTTAAAGTCAAACCGAAGCCTGAATTTATAAATGCAATATTTAATATATAAATTTATAAATACAATATTTAAATCTATAATTTCATAAACGTAATATTTATATTTATAAATTTACAAATGTTACATTAAAATAAAGAATTAAGAAAAAAATAAATTTCCATAATACAGAAAATAACTTGTTTTTATAAAATAACAAAAAACTTGCAGAAGTAAAAAAAAGTATCGTTGTTCATTTCAAAGTTCCAAATTTTAGGCAAATTTTTCAACACGTAAAATATCTATTTATACATTTATAAATATATTCAAACGAAATAACGAATAAAATTTATAAATTTAACCTCAAAATCCATTAAAGTTAAAATATGGATTTGAAAAAATTAAAAATGTTTAAATGTTCTAAAAATATACTAATAAATATAATGTTTAAAAAAGATCCACATACCATTTTACCGTGAAACAATTTTGCTATTATTTTACAATAATTGAATTGTTCCTTCCTTTATATTGTGTATATATTCCCATTATCCAAAAATATTAATTATTAACACGATCGTGTATTTTCAATTCCAACTATTTCGATATTATTTTTATTTGCACAATTATTGGCTTTTTCTTTCCAAGTATATATATATATTTTTTTCCTATTAACCAAAAATTATTATTAATTTCCACTATCCTGTATTTGCAACTGCAAAAATTATAGCACAACCTGAAACAAAAAAAATTAAAATAGAAATTAAAAATGATTTGAGAATATTATGGAAAAATTGCAAAAAATTTTTCGAAAATATCCTCAATTTTTGAAAGACGGAAAAAAATTTAATTTTTTATTAAAAATGTTCTCAACGAGCTTTGAAAAAAATGTTCTATCAAAGCTAAATAGATACTTCGGTTACTTCTCTAAAAATTCAACTTTTCACGTAGTTGGAAGTTAAATTTTTCCTATCTAAAGTATTAAATGAATTTCTAAAGAACTTCTAAAATTTTCAAATTTAGAGTAAGAGAATTTCCCAGAAATATCGATAGACGAAAGATCTATCGAAAGTCATATAAATATATTATACAGACATACGCGTTTCTTATATCACAAGGACTTTTGTCAAGTAATTCACTCTCTCAACCTACATTTTCTACATCTACTTTATTATTCGAGAAATCTGGAGCAGCCCATTTCATGTCGTCGTATAAGAAAATTCATGTAAAAATAAATAGCAAACACACAAAAGAATTTTAATCGTAATATTGGCCACAATTATCAAAATCTCTCTCTCTCTCTCACTCTCGCACTCTTTCTCATTGTATAAAATAAATTCTAAATGTCACGAGATTTATGATGACGCTAATGAAGACTAAATGATTATAAGTGCTCGTGCATTAATTGTTTAATGGATTTTATTGAGAGACTCTGGCATGAAAGCAAAGCGATTTTAAATAAATTTCCAATCGCCATCTAATAAGAATTATCATTTACAAAATTTCAAACTAATCTTGACGCTTTTGACAAATTTTGAATGATAATCCTCATATTTGGCATTTTGACAGAATTCCATTATTTTCAAATATCTTTCGAATTAAACATATCCATTATTATTATTAATATTATTATATAAATTCTGTCAATTTAAATTCAAATTATTTTTATCATCTATTTTATTTATATTTTTTTTAATATAATTTATTGTATTTTTATTTGTCTAAAATTAAAAATATTTAATTTTACACTAAAACGATTAAATGTAAATATGTTTGTTTTGGACAAAAGACAAAAGTGATGCCAAATAGTTTGCAAGACCAATGTCACATAACAGGTTAATTCTTGTAGGAAATAGATCGAAACCAAAAGGAACCGATACACGAGACATCGAGAGAGAGAGATAAAATTAATTTTATTGCTAATTGATGTGTCAAATATGTCTGTGACAATGCAGTCTCTTTATATTTTGTCGGAATTAGATCAAGACGTCTCTGGCAACTCCCGTTTTTATCGTACAATTTCAATGTTTAATGTTCCTTTTTACCATAAAGATTTGAGGAATTTTAAACATTCAAATTTAACATAAAAAAATTTTCTATTTTTATAAAATCATTCTCAAATTCCTGATGTCATATTTCGAAAAATATATAATTTTTCTTCTTCTAGTCAATAAAGTGTGACCACAAAAATAAACACACGGATGTTTACGACTCATGTTGCTCTTAAATAAATAGAAATAAATTTTCGATAGTCGAGTGATATAATTTCATGTAAATATAATTTATGGTTGATAGTTAAATCTTAAGATTAAATTTAATAATGACGAATTATGAAATGATTAAGAATTGCCCGATTGACGATTAAATAATTACGAGCATTGTTTTTCCGAAGCAATTAACTCCATTTGCACGTCAATGACATGACTGACATGACAACAATCGACAATTTCGACCAAAGCAGTTTTTTCAATTGTTTTATATTATTTAATAATATTAATTCAATTGTTTAATGCGTTTAATGCTTAATAACGTGCTGATTTATAAAAAAAACTATATTTATAAGACGAAAATTTTCAGCAGATAGAAGTCAAAAAGTGATTAAAAATAAGTTACAAAAATTTTGAGGTTAACTTTTGGTCGAAACATATTTTAAGAAATTTATCAGTTTTTCTTCTAGTTCTTATCAAACTTTTATAAATTATCAATTCTTTACACAAATTAAAACTTAATTATCGATAAATATTTCATACAAACGCGAAAATCTAAATGATTTCTTTAGATTTTATTACTTTTGAGGCGAGGAATTTCTTCTACTGTCGGGCGCGGGGCGACCATTGCACTGATCAGTGTTGCCAATGTATGAAAAAGAAAATTTTAATCTTTCGCTACTCGCTACTGTCAATATAAACACATGAATTTTTAATTTATTTCGATTTAATTTTTGATACAAGTATATACAAGTAAATAAATATTTACCACTAGTAGCAAATATGAGTATAAATACGAAATGGATAAGGAAAACAATGTAAAATTATAAACTACTGTAATCTGCATACGTACCAATTACAGAGTCCCAAATTTCCAGAAGTACATTTTTCTTTCCATATACATCGCAGATATGTATTTTACTTTCACTTTTCTATTTAATTCGTCTATTTTTATTACTCAGATATTGATACGTATTGCTTTTTTATGAACTTTTAATATAATTTTATACGAACAACACAAAAATTTTGTAAAAATCTGCCGAACTGAAGTTAACAGACAGAGGTGGGAAGATGACACTAGTGAGACCAGACAAGCAAGGTTGGGAAGATATATGTTTGATGTTTTTTTATTGGCCAATTTATTTCCAGTCATTTTAATAAACCAATAAAAAATTATTTACTTGTCGCTTCCCAACCCTGCTGTTTGTTCGTTTTTCCAGAAGAAAATTCAAATATTGTAAACAGATTTTAACGGTCAAAAGCAACAAATGCGTTCTCAACTATTTTATCTTTAAATTAGTGAATTTTCTTTGGTTCTTCTGTTTTTTTATACAAGAAATAAATAATAACATAAATAATCATATTCTAAAGGATGGGGTAAAAATATATTTTGATCTGGTGACATTAAGATTAGGAGGTTATGTGATCACTCAATCCACAAACAATATTATTAAAAGGAGAATAAACATAATGAAGCAATATTTAATCGAATAAATAAAAATGGGACAAAATTAACTGACCGAAATCTTCAATTGCTTACTACTTCATCAATAAACACAAATAAGTTAAATGTTAAATCTTTTCAATATACCAAAATTTCAACGCAGGAAAAAGGTAATAAAATATTCAATACTGTTATAGAAGATAAATTAAATCACGACGATTATTGCTTTTCGAATTGACATTTGAAATGTCTACTATTTTATTCCCAGTCAATTTATGCCACCGCAAATTAATATAAAACAATTTTCTATTCACAAAACTTTTGGCATTACATATAAACTGATTATTTTCACACTTTCTGATTTCACGTGGCACTTAAAATTATTATTATTATATACAAAATTTTACATCGAGAAGATTTGTAAATCCAAATCTCTTAATACATTTTGGGCACTTTCCCAAAAATTTCTAAATATCTTGTACCATATTTTTAAGAATCATCCTCTGATTCATCAACAAATATAGTCATCATAGTTTAGACTAATATTTTTTAAAATTTTTATGTTAAAAAATCAATTATTTGAAGTATTTTCGAAAATAGAATATTAACATTGTTGTCTTTCTTCAGGAGAATAAATAACTGGATAATTAAAATTATTATTGAAAAATCACGTGCGGAATATATACAAAATTTAAAGAATGAATAATGTTAAACGTCTTTTTAAATTCATTCAATAATCACGAAATTCTTTGGCACTGTTTATGTATTTTATTTACTTGACAGTCACTGACACGTGAAAATCTTTGTTTTTTTATTAAATATTCCATTCTTGCTTTTCAAATTAAACAGAAAAAAGAAATTATTGTTAGAATGCGATAATAAACTTTGCTTTTTAAAACTTCATAAAAAATAACAAAACTGTCAAAACTGTTCTTTTCAAATTTTTATTTTGAGTATTTAAATAACTTTGGCAATTTAGAAATCATCAATTTTCGTTTTCTTGTCAGCAATTTCCGCTGGACATAAATTCTTTTTCGTACCTATTCTTTAATTTTTTATTTTTTTTCTAATATTTGAAAACACATTTTATCTCACTTTTCGGTGTTCGAGAAATGTCATGTTTCTTTTTTATTTATCATTTTTGCTAAAATTTTCATCATTCGTATTTCTCTATTTTTTACTTCACTAATGAGAGTTTTTTGTAGAATTTTTTTTACAAATTCTATGAATAAATTTTTTTTTTTGCAAAAATTATACATTTCTTGTACTAATCGCAAAATTTTTTGTAGAGTCTACGTAAGAACATCAAAGGGAAAAGAAGGATGGCTACCCACGTCTATTGTCATGCAAACTTTGCTAAGCGACGAAAATTCAGCTTTTTCGGGCTCTCATCGACGAGAAGACTCTACATATCGAAGAGAGTAAGTTTCTTTTAAAGAATTTTTTTTGTTTTTTTTTCATTCAAAAATAAAAAATAAAGAATAATTTTTTTAAATGAATCTAAAACTTTATGAAAATTTTTTAGGGCAGTAATAAAGGAATTGGTTGAGACGGAAGAAGAATTTGGTAGAGACCTTCAACAAGTTGTAGAAAGATATTTGAAACCTCTCGACAATCCGGGAGTGCCTCGTGTTGTTCGAGACAACAAGGAAATCATCTTCACAAATCTCAAGCAAATCGCTGAATTTCACAATACGTATGTATAAACATTGGAAACACAAAACATTTCACAGTCAATCGTCAACTCATTGCGATAACAATACAATTTCACTAAAGAAAACAAAAAAAACAGTCCTCCCTAAAAAAAGCCTTTTTACAATAAAATTAAAATGCGAATTTTTCTTTTACATTAACGAGAAAAGAAAGGAAAAGACAAATTTTTTGTTCAAAAAAATTAATTAATTTCAAATTTTTCATTTTCATTAAAAGCAAAGATATTAAATTCGATTTTTTAATTTTAATTCAAAGAAAAAGAAAATTAAAGACAAATTTTTTATTCGAAGAAAGAATTTATTTTGAAATTTTTCGTTTTCATTAAAGAAAAGAAGAAATTAATTTTGAAATTTATATTTTCGTTCAAAAAAGGAATTTATTTGGAAAGGACCCCGCACTAAACACACTAAAGATGGCTTTCAGTTATTTATTTCCTGGCCTTCGCTCAATTTTTTTTTTTTTAAACAGAAAACCTTTAACTAAAAGTTTTGAAAATTTTCCGAATTTTAAGCGAAAGCCATTTTTAGTATATTTAGGGCGGTTTCCTTTTTATTTTCATTCAAAGAAAATAATTTAATTCCGAATTTTTCATTGTCGTTCAAAAAGCAGAAATTAATTTGGAATTTTTCATTTTCATTGAATAAAAATAAATTAATTTCAAAATTTTCATTCACAGAAAAGAATTTAATTTCAAATTTTTAATTAATATTGAAAAAAAGAAACTAAAAGACAAATTTTTTATTCGAAGAAAGAAGTTAATTTAGAATTATTCATTTTTATTCAAAGAAAAGAAATTAATTTCGAATTTTTCATTTTATCCAAAGAAAAAGATATTAAAAAACAAATTATTCATTTGAAGAGAAAAATTCATTTTTCATTTTTCATTTTCCTTAAAAAAAGAAAATAACTTTTTATACTTTTTCATTTCTATTGAATAAAAGGAAATTAATGTCAAATTGTTCAATTGCATTTAAAGAAAAAGAAATTAATTTGAAGTTTTTCATTTTGTTAAATAAAAGAAATTAATTTCGAATTATTTAAAGAAGAAAGCAAACTAATATTCATATTAAACAGAATAATTGTAAAACGAACATTTATACATTTTTTGACAATCATTACACGCAATTTAAAAGTTCACGAAATCATTATTCAGTTTTAAAAAAAAATTTATAATAAAAGAAAAATTAACTAATCTAAAAATAAAACCACAATACAAACGAATATACTTTCAATGAACAATAGTGAAATAAATACGTAAGTTAAAGGTTTGAAAATTGTTTTTGTGACGTCTGCGTGTATCTAACGAAATTGTTTTCTACATTTACCCATTTTTAATGAATCAAAAAAATGTGGTTTTGTGTTTTAATTCTAAATGTACTTTGTGTTTAGAAATTCGTAAATACTTCCCTTTAATTGCTTTTTACAAAGTAAATCAAAAATAAGTAAATCATAACAAATAATATTGTTATAGTAGTTATTATAATTATAACACATTTTACTCAATATTTTTTATAGTAAAAAATTGCAATAATTCATTCATTATAATTTAAAAATTCCACAAAATTTTTTTTCCAATTATAAAAATTGGCTTATTGTAAACGTATTAACTTTTAGAACTAATTGCCAAAAAAATGTCCTTAAAGTAAAATTAATCCAGTGGATAAATTTCTCGTCTCTTGTCTCTCACACATTTCTAATATGACAATGAAATGAAAAAACCCGATTAATTGTCATTTTGTTCTGTCGCATTAATGAGAAGTCGAAACTGTTTCTCGTAAGCGTGATTGTGAGTTTGGCATGTCATTAATTCCGGCCTTACTTAGATCGTTCGGCAGGGTGTTAATCGAGGGTGTCAAATACTACGCGGACCAGCCACGAATGCTTGGGAAAACTTTTCTCCGACTGGTGAGTTTTATTTCTTATAGAAAAGAAATGGAACAAAATTCGAAACAAATTTCTTGAATTTTTGTAATTGCTTAAATATTTACATAATGTTAATTAAGCAGTTAGATTAAAATCTCTAAATTAAAAAAAATCATTGTAAAATTTAATTTGTAGAAGAAATAAATAAATTTCATTGATTTATTTGAACGTTTAGAATTTAAGGATGATCCAAAATCTGTTATTTGATGACAAAAATTTCATTTTAAAAACATTTAAATTCAGTCACGAAAATTTTGTAATTTTTAATTTGGAACAATTACAAAAATTAACCATTTTGAACAATTACAATTTCTCTTTTTTCACGTTTGGAAAAATAATGCTAATGAAACGAATTTTTTCCAGGAACGAGATTTTGACAAACACGTGGCTTATTGTAGAGACGAACCAGCCGCTCAAGAATTTCTTCAAATGAACGATGGAGTTCGAGAATATTTCGAGGTAAAAATTAAAAAATTAAAATTAAACTTCATGGTTTTAAATACGAACAGAATAGAATCGAAAATTTTAATTCAGTTAAAAGGCGGAAAAAATAGTTCTTAAAAAAAAGATAAATAGAATGTTGAAAATGGAGGAAAATATTAAAATTGTTCTTTCTCCACTAAACGAATTTCTTTCTAATCGAATAAAAAGTGATTTATTTTGTTTACTTAACATATATTTATTACGAAGACATACTTTACATAATATATTATCTATTTGTATATTTGTTCTATTTTCTATGTTTTATATTGTTTTTTATTTTATTTAATTATTATTCTTTTCAAATTCCTGATAATTATACATTTTTTTTTTGCTTACAAAATTTAAAATAATTCTAAATCGAAAATTTTCTGAATACTTACAATTTTCGAATAAATTTCGAATTGTCCAAAAATTTTGTGTATTCTCCATCGACGGTTTCTGCTTTTCTTAATTCATCCAAAACACATTTTCTAATTTTCTCAGGATTCTGAATGCCCATACGAAGAAAACGATCGCCAACAAGCAATTCGCAATTTTTGAAAGCTTTCAAAAATACCCTTTCACTTTTAATATTATCCTCACTGTTATTTTCATTCTTAATTTGTCGTTTTTCTTTCTTATCTTCTAGTGTGGTATTTGTTAAAGACTTTTCTGTAACAGACGTAATTGTTTCAGTCAAATTCGTCAGATTTTTCTCATTTTTCTCCAATTCTGTACAATTTTTATTCTCACTATCAATTGTTTTTAAATTCAAATTGATAGTTGTATTACTATCAATTTTTGTTGATTCCTGATTGTTTTTTGTCTCTAGTTTTTCGATTGTTGAATTCAAAATTGGCTCTGAAGTATTTTGTGTCAAATTGTCTGTACTTTCCTTTCTTGAATAATCAGTTGTCGAGGAAGAATTTTTTTCCTCTATCGTTTGCTCCGAATTTGTAATGTTATTTGTAGTATTTACTGATTTATTGTTTTCCGCTTCGTCTGTTAAATTTTTTGAAACATTTTCCGTTGAGTTTGCAATCAATTTAGATGATTCCAGATTTGTTGAATTGTCACTCTCTATTTTTGTTTCCGAACTTGTCGTTTGGTTCGAATCTCTAATTTCTTTCGATTCTTTCTGAAAGCAGGGAACTGCATTTTCCGCTGTTGTCTCCTACGAAAACTTTTTATTAATAAAATGATAATTAACAAGTATTATAATTTTAAAATATAGAAGTAAATAAATTTCGACAGAAAAAATTTTTAGACTTCTTAAAATCAAAATTATTATTAATTAATCAAATTAAACGAATTAATATAATTTTACTTTTAATACTAGACGTTTTCGTTATAATAAAATTTTTAATTAATGTTCAATTAATCTTTAATTCATAATGCATTAAAATATAATTAGTATTAAATTAATTTATATAATTTATACAATTAATTAAAATTTAAATATTAAGAAAACTGACAAATTTTAAAAAGTATTTAATAAATAAATATAATTTATTTTCGAATTTAATTGAATAAATTTAATTATTTCTCTTTCAATTGTTTTTACTTACCAGTATTGAAATAACAGAAACAATGCAGAGAATTGTTTTAAACGTTGCAAACATTTTGACTTCTCTCAAACAATTAATATCGGAGAACGTTTCAAAATTCTAAAACACATATTAACCTTCGCGAGTCAATCAACATAATTAATTGCCCATTTAATGTCAGATTTTTAATTTAAAATCCAATTATATGACTTCATATTTTTTCAAAATTGTAAAAAAATTGCCTTTATTCTTTCTGATTAAAAAAATTATAATCGATTGAATTTGAATTCAAATTTAAAAATCAATGAAATAAAAATAAATTTTTTTTGTATTAATAAATAATTTTTAATTTTTATAATAATTTATAATTTAATAATTTAAATTAGAAAGAGTGAAGACACATTTTCAAATGATAAATTCTATTATTTATAAATCGAATTATAACTTCATAAATTGTATAAAAATTTACAAAGTTTTTCCTGATGTAAATAATTAAAAAACTTTGAACATTAAACTTTTTTTAAGATCTTAAAAAATAAAAAAATACTAATAAAAGCAATTGATGGAATTTGCAAGAATTAAAAAAATAACGTAAAAAAATATGTATTTTTGTTATTATAAATAATTTATAGAACTGAAAGCGAATAATGATAAAGAAGATTTCTTTTGATTCCTACAGGGTGTCACGAAAGCTGATTGACTAATCAACAAATTTTCATCCCACGCTTCACGTTCTAATATAAATCACAATTCGCACTTAATTTTCCCTAACAAGAGCCGACTCCTTTTAAACACGAGACATTTTCACATTTTGAATTTTCGAAACGATTGAAATCAAATAAAAGGAATAATTCTAATTAATTAATTAATTAATTAATTTTCATCGATTTATTACTGTTATTCACGAAGAAGGAGAAAATTAAAAAAAACTTAACAATAGGAAATAGAAAGAGAAAAAATTTTCAAAAAAATAAATTTTTAATAATTCGTTGTGTGAATGCTGTATGGATATTAAAATAAGAAGAAGATGATGATGATGATATGGAATAGTGAAAATGTATAGCAAATTACATAATATGCTGGGACATACGGGCGGCTGTCCAGACATCAAAATAGCTGAGTTTATTTTTGAGATGGGAACATTTTCTTTTCCTGTTGAACGCACTATGTCATCCTGAAATTTTCATAGCGCTTCAAAAGAAGCGAGGGGTGGTGGGAAGAAAGGGGAAAAACGGGAATGAAGAAAAGAGTAATTATATAGTCGTCATGAACCAGTGACGTCATTGCGGTGACGTTGTAGGGAAACATTTTTCTCGTACAGTGTCACCGAACACACGCAACTCACGCCACTGAAATAAATGACTCCTAAACATAATCACAAGGTCGAAATCAACTTCATTTTTTTTTCTTTTTCTTCTTTCTTTTCTCTTTCTTCTCTTCTATATTAGGAAACATTCTCGTTGGTGTGCCATTCTAAATTAGCGCAATCGAATCGTAAAGAATTCATTCATTTATAACTCATTACTTCATGCGTTCAAAAATGATTAGTTCAATTACTAAATTATAAAATAGGGCAAAATTATAATTACTAAATTATAATTTTATTCTAATTCCAGCAATTTGGAAAAGAAAATTCTATTTACTTTTTTATTCATTTATTCATTTTCTGTCAATTAAATTCTGTCGATTCAATTGTAGAATTTCGATTTTGATGTTCGTAAAATCTTTTAGTAACGATTTTTAAATGTCGACTATTTCGAAAGGGAAAAAGAACTTCTAGACTCTAATTGCGGAAATGAAATTTGGAAATTCGGAAAATTGTGTAAAAATTCAATGTCATTGTATTTATAAAATTAGAAGACTTCAGTGTTAAAGCAATTATTTTTAAGTTAAACTGGTTCTGTTAAAAATTTGCAAAAAACGAAAAATCTCCGTAAAAAACAGATTGTCGAAAGTTGAATGTTTCGAAGAGCTGTTTTTTCAATTATATTTCAATTTTCGAATTTTGAATTTAACAATTAATTTTCATAAAATAAGAAATTTCAACATTTTTTATAGAAGAAACCAAAAAACAAAGAAATGTGAATTTCCCAGAAAGCTAAATTTTTAAATAATTAAATTTTCCAATTTTCAATTGAAAAATACAAAATTCGAAATTTTCTACAAAAAACGCCGATTATTTAAAAATAGTCAATTTATCAAATATTTTAAAATTACCCAATTTTCAATTGAAAATTATTTTTTAATTAAAAAATGCGAATTTCCTATTTGAAAGTGACTGTTTATTAAAATTGTGAATTGTTCAAATATTTAAATATAGCAATTTTCAATTAAAAAATTAAATTTCTATTAAAAAATGCAAAGTTGAAATTTTTTATGGAATAAAGAGGATTTGCTAAAAAATGAGAATTTTCCAAATTTAAATTTCACAATTTTCAATTCAAAAATACGAAACTTTTTGTAAAAAAAACTCGATTATCTTAAAAATGTGAATTTTTCAAACGGATAATTTGTCAAATATTTAATCACGTAATTTTTAATTTAATAATTAATTTTCATTAAAAAAGTGAAAAATTCGGAATTTTGTTTCGTAAAAAATCGATTATCTAAAAATTATTAACATTAAGATTATTTCAATCCTCCAACTTTTCAATTAAAAAATTAATTTCCTATTCAAAAATGTAAATTTTCTGCATAAGTGCTCAATTATTAAAAATTTTGAAATTTCCAGAAAACTAATTTTTCAGATATTTAAATTTTTCTAATTTTTTGGTTTAAAAATAGATTTTCAATTCAAAAAATTAAAGTAAATAAATTAAAAATAGTAAATTTTTCAGTGAGTAATTTTTCTAAACATTGTGAATTTTTTAAATATATAAAACTACCAATTTTCAATTAAAAAATGCAAAATTTGGATTTTTTCTGTAAAAAGCCAATAATTAAAAATTGTGAATTATTCAGAAACCAATTTTCTTAAATATTTGCATTTCCCAATTTTCGGTTTAAAAAAAATATTTTTAATTTAAAAATTCGAAATTTTCTGTAGAAGAAACCAAAATAAATAAATAATCTCAATATTATGAAATTTGCAAAGAACTAATATTAAAATTTTCCAATTTTTAATTTAAAAATTAATTTTCAATTTCAAAAATCGATATATTATTTGGAATTTTTTATGGAAAAACCGTTTAGTAGAAATTGTGATTTTATCAACTATTTGGAATTTCCGAATTTTCGGTTTAAAAATAGATTTTTATTTAAAAATTTTGAAATTCTAAATTTTCTGTGGAAAAAGCGAAATAAATAAATAATCTACAAATTGTGAATTTTGCACGGAGTTAACATTTAAATTTACCAATTTTCTATTTAAATAATTCGAAATTCGGAATTTTCTATAGAAAACAAAACCGATTATTTGGAAATTGTAAATTTTCCAAAGAGTTATTGTAATTTTTCAAATATTTAAATTTTCCAATTTTCAATTAACAATTTTTAAAAATTCGAAATTCGAGATTGGAAAAATCCTTGGAAAAACAAGGAAAAATTTATTTTTCTTCTTCGTCTCTTATGAACGAAAAAAATTGTTGCAGGATAATGTTACCGTATTATCATCGATATGCATAGCAATGGTCGTGAATTAGTATTTGTTCGTGGTCAGTCTTAGTTCTCCGGCTAAGTATAGCCGTGGCCGTATTGGTCTCACTGGTTTTCAGACTGGTGAGGGGGTTTCGTTAACCACTGACTATCCGGATTTCAAAGTGTGGATCAAGTCAATCCAGTCTGCGACCAACAACGTGGGCACCCCGAACCATAATTTTCCGGAGTCAATTTTTCACACTCGATAGGTCATTAGACCTTAAGACACCTTTCAGGTGTGTTTATCACGTGCTCCAATTAAACCCCCCTTCCCCCCCCTCTCTCTCTCTCTTCCAATTGAAAACCTTCCTCCAAAAGAAAGGAAAAAATTTCTAGTTTTTTTTCTATTTTCCAAAAAAAAATCATTTTTAATTTTCTTTTTCGTCAAGAGAATAAAAGTATTGTCAACAATGACACTGTCAGTCACTGTGACGAACAAGTTTCGTGTGACGGAAGTTAAAGTGCCAAATGATGTGTCCCAGAAATACTTCCGACATTGGATTACACTTTGTTTTTCTGTTTAATCTCCAGAATGGATTTTGTGATTTTGTGATAATTTGGAATTTAATAGTGCAAAATTGAAGTCCAGCCGATTATTAGTGATTGGAAAATTTATAAATTGCTGTGTACAATTTGGTGTTTTTTTTCGTTGTAATTCGGAATTCAAATTGAAGAATAATGTTTATTTCGGAAGCGCCGAAAAATATTTTTCCACTCGATTTTTCGTATTTTTAAATTAAATTAAAATAATTATTAATTTTCAAAATAAAGTTTTAATTAAAATAATGATTTATTTATAAATTAAAATTGAATGCAAATTGAATTCAAATTAAAATAATTATTTAAATTAAATTTTTAATTATTTACGCTTTGGGGATTTATTAAAAATGGATCGAAATAATTTTTTAGGAGCTGAGCCAGACTCTTGGAGATGATAAAAGATTATCGGAACATTTAAAACTTCCGATACAACGCATAAACGACTACCAACTCCTCTTGAAGGTAAAAAACAAACAAAAATTTATTTTCTCTGACATTATTTAAAAAAAAATTTTTTTTCTATGATTTAAATTTTCTGCATGAAAATTGTCAATTTTTTTCCAAGCTGAAAATCAAAGTTGTAATTTAAATTAAATTAATTAAAAAGATACGACTTTTAGAAAATATAACGAAAATAACGTGAAATTTATTCAGTAGATTAAAATAAAAAATTAATGATAAATATAATGTTAATATATTTTTATAGACAACCAAAAAGCCTATTTTTGTTTATCTAAACATGTTTTATTTCTTTAAAAATTGTTTATATTTTGTACGAATATATTTATAAATATTATAAAGAATATAAAATATAAAGAAAAATTATAAAGCAATAAATATTTTTGTGTAAATTGAAAAATAAATATATTTCTATAAATAAATGTTTTTATATAAAATTATAAATAGAAGATAAATTTTTTTATAAAGAATGATAAAAAACAAAAATCATGTAAATTTATAAAATATATTCATAAAAATAAAATTTATTTTTCTCCAAACCAATTTGTAAACTAATGGAAAATTTTTTTTGAAAAATAATTTTTTGAAATATTATTCCAAGCTTCGAGCCAAGAAAGAAAATTAAAAAACTGTTGACAAAAGAAAACGAGGAACTATTTTATTTATAAAATTTTTGATCAGTCGTGTCTATTTTTGAATTACGATATACATTTTATAAGAATTTTTGACTCATAATTCTCAAACGTAAACAAAACCTCGTGTTCTCGTTTCATTATAGTATTGTTTAACGGCCTCATCTATTATACTCTCTTTTGTAAATATTTAAATGAAGTAAAACAATTAACAATTTTTTCTATATTTTAAATTTCAATTATTGTCTTTATAGAAATAGCATCTGGTATCTAGAGAAGAGAGTATTTGTAAAAAATTTTTTACATTCAATATTTTGTGATTTATTGCGTTTAGAAATATCGATAGACGACAAAACGAAATTCAAATCAGTTTCAACGCGTCTGTGTTGGTATTTACTTCTATCACATATGCGATTTTAAGATAGTGTGAGGAGTGAGAGTGGGCGCCCGTACAGATTTAGCGCTCTAAAAACAGGTCATCTTCATGGCACGTTATCCTTTCGGATGCTATTCGAATGCTACTAAAAAGTCCAACAACATTTTGTTTATCTCGCGAAAGAGAGAGAAAAAGCGAAACATTCTTTCTCGAGAATTTTTTTTTCTTTCTTTTTGGAAAAATGTCTGTTTTAATCTTGGAGAATTTTCTTTCTTTTTCTGTCAAAGAGTTAATTTTTTTTTGCTATAAAAATTATGCTTAATTATAAACTCTTTTATATTCAGTTAATTAATTTCTAATTAGATTTTTGCAAATAGAAATATTTTTCGATTTTCAATTTTTTTGTTTAATAATTCTTAATAACAAAAAAAATTATATTTTTTTAACTTTGTTTTCGAATATCATATTTATTATTTATAAATTGTTTCACTACTTTGGATTATATTATTATTATATTATTGATTAGATAATTATTTTCAGTCAAGTAATTTTGAATTAGAATTTTGCAACCAAAAATATTTATTTATTTTCTTTTTTTCATTGCTAATCCTTAATGATAAAAAATTTTTTTGATTTGAAATTATCAAGTTTGTGATTTATAAATTATTCCACTACTTTAGATTGTAATAGAATTATATTAATTTACTAAAAATTGTGAATTTAGAAAATTATAAATTTAAAAAAAAAAAATTTTTTTAAACAGTAAGAAAAAGAAAAGTGAAAAAAGTTTCGCTTGAAATTGATACTGAGAATACAAATAGGATTTTCTTAAGTCTAATAAAACAAAATTTTGCCATGAATTCATGACTTTCACTACTTGTCTGACTATATTTGGCTCTCCACTACTGGAGAGTTTATCAAAAAAGATTGTTTTGAATTGAAGACCTATGGATTCGATTTAAAATTGATTTTATTTTATAATTGTAAAGATGGATTTCTTTTTCGTTTATAAAAACACTAAAAATTTTCTTTTACAGGAGTTGGTGAAGTATTCGACCCGGCTAGGCGAAAATTGTGACGACCTCCAGAACGCTCTGGAGTTAATGCTAGGAATCCCTCATCGAGCAACTGACAATAAATTCATCAGTAATATCGAGGGATACAAAGGGAATATTCACAAATTAGGACGATTGCTAACTCACGTCAGTAATAAAAATCACAAAATTAATTTATCCTCAACAGAACACAATTAAATTATTGCGAAATAAATTAATTAATAGACAAAAAAATTAATTTTATTTTCAATTATTAAATGGATAATTATTGAATTCTTTTAATTATTGAATCAATAATTTAACTATTTGAATTATTCTATTAATAATTGAATTAATTTAATTATTGAGTTAGTAATTCGACTATTTTAATTAATTACTGAATTAATACTTGAATTATTGAATTAGTTGTTAAATTATTTGATGAATTACTATTTGATAAATATTAATTATAAAAATATTAAAATTCCAGGAGTGGTACACAGTAATCGACAAAGACGGAAAAAGCAAGGAAAGATATTTATTTTTGTTTAAAGCCAGAATTCTAGTTTGCAAAGTCAGACGTATTTCTGAAGATCGTTCAGTTTTTGTACTCAAGGATATAATTCGAGTGAGTTTTTAAATATTTTATTTAAAAAAAAGATACACCACAGAAAAATATGATCAAATTTAATACAATTTTGTTTCCTAACTTTTTATAGATAATTCTTTTAGATACTTTTGAGTTTAAAAATCATTAAGTTTTTGCGAAAAGTTTCATCAATATTTTTGAAAATATTTAAGTTCTTTTAAAGAATTTCTCTAAATTAAAAAAAAAATAATGTAGTTTTTTATAATAATTTTTGTTTAAAATTTTTTAAAGCAATTAGATTTTATGAAAAATTAGGTTCATATTTTAAAAATTCAGTTATTTTATGTGTTTAATAACTGTTGTAATTAAAAATTTAATTATTGAATTTTTCTATTAATTTTTAGGGAAATTACTGAATACTTACAAGAATTTTATTTCAATTTTTGAAAATAATAAAATTCTTTTGAGAAATTCCTTAAAAAACATACTAAAAATAATCAAATGCCAAAGAAGAATATCATTATTTATAATAATTACAATTGAATTTTTATAAAACATATCAAAATTTTTTAAAATCATTAAATTCTTTCAAAAAATATCATGAAAATTTTTTTAAAATGATTGAATTTTATCGAGAAATTTCATTAAAATTTTGATATAAATACTTTAATTCCTGGGAAGAATTTTATTATCTTTCTGTGAAATATCAAAATGTTTTAAAGTAGTTGAATTTTTATGTAGAATTATCGTAAAATTATTTTAAATATTTTAATTTTTTCCAGAAATTTTATTAAAAGTGCGTTTAAAAAAAAATAAAGGCCTGCGAAGAATGTTATTATTTATTAAAATAATTGAATTTTTCTAGAAATTTTATTAAAATTTTTTTAAAAACAATTCAATTTTCTCGAAGATTTTAATGAGAATTCTATTTTAAAAAATTGAATTTTCTGTAAGAATTTTACTAAAAAATTTTTTAATAATTTTTTGATTATATTCAGTTAATAAATTTTTGGTTATATTCAAATAATGGAATTCTTGTTAAAAATTAAATTACAAATTTTAAAATAGTTAAATTATTTTTAAAAATGTGAGGAAAAATGTATTAAAAATAATTGAATTGTTATAAAGTAGGTACTTTATTAAAACGGTTAATAATAATAATTGAATTGTTTTTTAGAATTTTATTAAAACTGTAAATAATACTTTAATTTTTTGAGAAAATTTTATTCTTTTTGTAAATAATTCAATTCTTACTTAGAATTTAAATTTTTAAAAATTGTATTGAAACTATTTGAATTCCTACAAAAATTTTATTATTCATGAAAATAATTGAATTCCTTCGAAGGAATTTGTTATTTATAAAACTAATTGAATTCTTACGACGAATTTTTTATTCATGCAAATAATTAAATTTTAGCAAAATTTTTTTGAAAATAATTGAATTCTTACGAAGAATTTTATCAAAATTTTTTTAAATAATTGAATTCTTGTAAAAAATTTTATTAAAACGTTAGAGAAAATACTAAATAATAATAATTGAAAACAAAAACTGTTATAATTTACATAGTAACAATAACCATAAATTTAATCCCGCTTTTCGTCGAATTTATTACTATTATTATCATCGAAATTCCAATGTTAAAACTATTTATAGATTCCAGAAGTGGAAGTAAAAGATCATCCGGAAGAAGCAAGATCATTTGAACTGCATCAACCAGGTGCATCAGGCTATCCAATAACTCTCGTTGCCCATAAGGATCCAGTTAAGGAATATTGGCTCAAGGAAATTCGACAATACACAAGTGACGTTATTGCACTTGCCGAACACGCCGCCGATGATTTGCAAGTAACCGACGAACCAGAAATTTCCAGCTCCAAAGCTGAACCAATTAACATTCAACCCCCAACAACTGACAAACCGTCTGATTCAAAATTAACCGAAAAACGAAAGGAGGAGTCCACCATCAAGGCGACTGAATCCAAAAAGGCCAAGGTCGAAGAAGCCGAGGACATGTCGCGATATTCATCTAGTCGCTACAGCGCCTCCTCCAAAGTCGTCGAGGGTAGGGATAAATCTATTTTTTCAAATAATAATCAGGAGAATCAAATCAAAACACATTTTTTTAATACTAAATGAATAATAAACAGGAAATAACAAATAAATCTTTGAAATTCCAAAAGTAAATTGAATTTTTGTTAATTATGTGTAGCTAATATTATAATTTTGTAGTATAAAAATATTATCTAATTTGCAACTTTAGATATAAAATAAAATTTTATAAATAAATTTAAATACAATATACTTTTTTTTATTTATTGAAAATCTAAATTTGAAAAATCTAATTAGTACAATAAAATTACAAAAGTTCTTTTCTTTTTATAAAGAATACTCGTCAGTGTCGAGCAGTAGAAATGGAACGACAACTCACATGGAATCTTCTGCTTCGTTATCGAGTGGAAGAAGAGAGTCGTCATCTCTCTACGGAAACGATCGAGTGACGGAGAGTTCGAGTTCTTATCAGACCGTGGTTGGTGGTTCAAATGTCGACTCTGAAATGAGAACAGCGAGAGTGGCATTGTCAGCCACTGAAACTGGAAAACCATGTTTTTCACAAACAATCGAAGGATGCGAGGCTCAATGTAAGTTTACGATTACAAAAGAAATTTGAAAATTTTTCCATTTTGCCTCAATATTTTTAATTTTATTGCAATCGAATCAAAGTATTTTGAATTTTATTTTAATTGAATCAAAGTATTTTGAATTTTATTGAATCAAAATATTTGAATTTTATTTTAATTGAATCAAAGTATTTTGAATTTTATTGAATCAAAATATTTGAATTTTATTGAAACAAAAGATTTGAATTTTATTGAATCAAAATATTTTGAATTTTATTTTAATCGTATGAAAATTTTTGAAATTTTATTTCAATTTGAATAAAAATATTTTTAACCCTGTTTAATAAGGGTGTGAAATATTTAAAATTAGCGAGGGTAAAACAAATTTTTCCTGTTCTAGCGACGCAATCAAAAATGGCTTTGATACACGTGATAGGTAAAGTGAAATCGTGAAGTCACTTTTGCTCGTCTCTTCATATCATTTCAAACATCTTTCTCTTCTCTCTCTTTTGGAACACAAAAAATATTCATATTTTTGCTTTGTAAAAGCTTTCAAAAAGTTGATTATCGCTTTCAATCGAAATATCGATCAGAATCATTATGCTTATTGGCTGAATCTTCATATTCAAAATTCAATTTACACTTTTTTTCAACACTTACACATATTCACGAATCACAAACATTTACCATACTCACACAATACAACTTTTCGATTTCAAATCAAATTGGAAAATTACAAAATTAAATTTTTTTTACTTAGAATTTTATAATGTTTTAGTTCCTCTTTATTTTTTTTTTAGTTTTGTATTTTTAAATTTTTTTTCTATTTTTTGATTCCCAGCGACTGGTTTTGAAATTAGGAAAAAAGAAATCGCTGAATTAGGTTTTTTTTTATTTAAGAGACAGTTGCGATTAATGATTACAAGAAATCTGTCACCTGTTCTTTTGGGGGAATGTAAAAACGAGATAGGCGCCTCGAGGTTGTTGGAAACGATTCGGAAACTCGAAAAGAGTATAGATTTCAAATTGTGCATGATGCCAAATTCTCACGGCCCACATGTTTCGATTAGAGCCAAGAATCGTTAAGTGTCTAAGACACAAACGAGACTAGAAAATATAGAAAAATATTCTACACAAAAAAACGAAGCACAATCTTATTGAATTTCGACAAATTTGATTTTTTGAAAAAAGAAACAAAAATGGTGACAAATTTCCTAGAAACGTAATTAGATAACAAAAAAATAATAAATGGATAAAATAAAATACACAAAAAATAAATACCTAGGTAAAGATAAATAAAAATAATTAGAAGATAGAAAATTAAAAAAAGATAAAAGTAAATTAAATTATTAACTAATAAATTAAATAAATAAAAGAAGAGAATTAGAGTAGAATATAAATTGAAGAGTAAAGTAGTAATTTAAAAACACTGAAGAACATAATCTTTCTTCATTTTCGTAAACAACATAAGAAATTATTGTATGACATTACGAATTTTCTATTATTTATAAATATATCATTTTCATTGAACATATGCTTGTAGTTGTTAAATAATTTAGGGGAATTAATGAAATATTTTAATGAAATTTGTATTTTATTTTTTCTCCCCTAAAAGCTGGAGAAAGTGCCACTTTCGAGTGTGTTCTTGCATCAATTTTCGCTCAAACAAAAATGCAATGGCTGAAGGACAATAGACCATTTAATGACAAATTGGCAGATCGTGTGAAAATCTCTCGAGCTGATTCCAGTTTCAAACTTGAGATTAACAACGTTTTGGAATCAGATTCTGGAATTTACACTGCACGAGCAGTGAGTGGGGACAGCAAAGCTTCTTGTACCGCTCAATTAATTGTCACCGATTGTAAGTAAATATGAGAAGAAAAAAATTTTGATTTTCCTATCCAATCATAAATTTTCGCAGTCGCAATTTTTTCGAATTCGAACTTTTTTCAATTTCTATTTTAAATTAAATTAAGAAAAAGAAGAAAAAAAATAATATTAAGAATAATAGTAATAGTAATAATGATAATAATTAAGATGATGATAATACTAATTTTATAGAATAATTTGATAGTTTTATATAATAATAATAATAATTTAAAATAGAAATTCCATTGCTTCCAAAAAAGCAAATTTACAAATTTCTATTTTAAAGCAAATTTACAAAATGCAAAAATCGAAAGAAACTACATTAATCTTAATTATGTCTTATTATGATTAGTTTATTTCAGATTTTATTTTTAACTGTTCGAAATTTATTTCAGTAACACCTGAGGAACGAAAAGCTCGTTTAGATGGAAACAAACCGGATTTCCTGGTTCGTCTCAAGGACACAGAACTTTTGGAAAACACTTATCTTCGTTTTATGATCAAGGTCAAAGGGGATCCTAATCCAGAACTCAAATTGTAAGTGAATTTTTCTTTTGCCCTCAATATAATTTTAAAGAGAATCGTTTCATTGAAATTAAAAGAAGAATCTCTATAATGAAATTAAATTGTTTCTGGAATTTAGCCAAAAATTATTAAACTTTAAGTAGTAGAGAAAATGATTTTGATGTATGTAGTAAATTTGATTTTAGTTTTTAAAACTATTACACCCTTGAAATTATTTTGACAGTATTAATAATCTCATTAACTTTGGGAGTTTTGTGTTATTGAACCAATTTTCGTTTTAATGGAAAATTTACAAAAAATTCGAATATAAAATATATTTCAATGAAATTTAAGACAAAATTTTCGATTGATTAAATTTTTTTAATTACTTTCGGGAATTCTAAATATTTTAATTACGATTTTTTAAAAACCTCATTCCTTTTTTGGAATTTATAATTAAATTATTTGAAACTTCAATTATTTAATATTATTTTTCCACAGAAATTAATATTTTAAATAATACCAATGTAAGTCATTTTGAAATTTAATATCTTGTTCTACGTAGAATTGAAAACTTAATTTTGTTAAACTTTTAAAAATAACTAAATTTTTGCGAGGAACTTCATTTAAATTCGTGGGTAGAATTTTATAAAAATAATTGATTCCTTTTAAGAAATTGTATTAAAACTTTATTGAAAATAATTTAATTATTAAAAATATTTTATTAAAATTCTTGTAAAAAATTTTATAAATTATGAAAATAATTGAAATTTTCCGTAAGAATTTTATTAAAAATTTTCGAAAGAAATTGAATTTTTTAAAAGATTTTAATAAACTCATTAACTCTTTATTCTCATAAAAGAACTTTATTGAAATTTTACAAAATAATAAAATTTTGGAGAAAAACTTATTACAATTCTTCAAAATACTCAAATTCATGCGAATTTATTATTAATGAATAATGACAATAATTGAATTCTTGATATATGAATTTTATGAAAAGTATTTCCAAATAATAAAAATAATAAATTAATTAGCTAATTAGTTAACAAGTGAATCCTTTTTTTTTAAATTCTCGGAATCGTAATTTATTGAAAAATTGAGTTTAATATTTGAATTTTTATATTTTTTAATTTCAAAACCTGTTAAAAATTGTTTTCAAAGATTTCAATTAATAACAAATTATTTGAATAAATATAGTTAAAAAGGAAAAAAAAATGTTTAAAGTAACAATAGAATAATAACATAACAGTAGAAAAATAATACCTCATAGATAACATGATAACATTTTTATTCAATCATAAATTTTGTTCAATTGTACATTTTCTAAAAGTTGTTAAACCATTTTTCAGTTACAAAGACGATGTTCTCATTGACTCAAAGAATGAACGAATGAAAATCATCACCGAAAAGGCGGATAAAGGATTTTATGAATTAGTTATTCCGGATGTATTGAGAGAGGACGCGGGTAAATATTCGTGTACAGCGACAAATAGTCATGGAGAAGCGTCATGCGAGGCTGTGGTAACAGTGACTGACGATAAAGTGATTTTTGCCGGTCTTCCTGAGGGTCTCCTCGAACCCGGTGAAGTTCCCAAATTCAAATGGTCCAGAGATGGAGTTCCCTTCGATCCAGAGGAGAGATTTAAAGTTCTATTCAAAGACGAGGAAGACACTTTGGCATTGGTCTTTCAACACGTCAAACCGGAAGACGCGGGTTTATACACCTGTGTTGCACAAACAAGCACTGGAAATATTAGTTGTAGTGCCGAACTCACTGTTCAAGGAACAGTTCGACAATTATTGAAGGAACCAGCAAAACCCGCTCTACAATCGGAATCGCGCCATTCCGAATGCAGTGTCGGTGGTTCCGCAATGTTGGACCTTCAAGTGAGTTTTATTTTCGCAAAAAATAATATTCGAAAAAAATTTAAATCCAATAGTAGTTAAAACTAATCGAATATTTATAATAATTATTTTGATATTTAGATATTTTCTAAACTTTTCACTTTAATCGTAAAATTAGTATCGTATTTTCAGATTCAAAGATTTTCTACAGTTTCTAATATTTAATTTTTTTTAAATAATTGAATTTAATCAACGAATTTAATTAAAATTGTATGGAAAATATTTCATTTCTCATAAAGAATTTAATTGAATTCTTTGATGAGTTCTATTGAAATTATATAAAAGTTAATTCGATTTCAGCAAAGAATTTTATTAAGTTATTTAAAAAGAATAAATAATTATAATTAATTGGTAGTTAATAATTGAATTTTAAAAGTTTTAATTCTGAAATTATTGCAAAATTGAAATTAATATTTAAAAACAAAAAAAATTTTAATTACCCTAATGATAATAATTAAAATACCGTGTTTCGCGCGCTGTTTATATATAATCCTAATAATTTATAATACAAACAAAATACATTAATGCAATACAAATGTTCATTAAAGGTAAAAGGTTATCCAAAACCAGATATCAAATGGACAAAGAATGGAGAGGAAATAGTCGCCGGTGGAAGGATAAAATATCTTTGGGAAGACGAAGAATCCCTCTCTTTAGTAATAAAGAATGTAACAGTTCAAGACGCCGGTACATACGTTATTAAAGCAAAGAACGAACTCGGCGAAGACAGTACACAAATTGAATTGATCGTCAAGTCAGCGCCGAAAATAACGAAAAAAATGAACGATCTCCTAGGACAAGTGGAGGAGACACTCTACATGAGTGTACAAATACAGGCATCGCCAAAACCGGAAGTTAAGTGGTTTAAGGACGGTCAACTGATTGAGGAATCGGAGCGGATTTCATTCCGAAAGGAGGAAAACGATACCTATACTCTTGTGATAAAAGACGCTAGATTAGACGATTCGGGTTCATATTCGGTATCAGCCAAGAACGAAGTCAATCAAACGTCAGAATTTTGGAACGTCTCCGTGCGATATCCGCCGAAAATAACGAAAAAATTAATGGAACCACAAATTATTGACGAGGGTGATAGTTTGACTTTATTAATTGAAGTTGAAGCCGAACCAAAACCAACGGTTACTTGGTTGAGAGACGAGGAAGTTGTCATATCCGACGAACGAGTGAAAATTGTTCAAGACGGAAAGCGACACATGCTGAAAATAACCGGTGCTTGTCACATTGACGCTGCGACTTATAGAGTTGAAGTCGAAAATAAAGACGGAAAGAGCGTCGATTCAACGAACATAAAGGTGACTTCCCTTTTTTTCTCTCTTTATTTCTCTCTCAATTTTTCTTTCTCTAAAAATATAATTTTTGTTTTCAGGTTCGTTGCGCGCCGGTATTTAGGACAAAACTCGAAGACACAATAGCGAAGGAAAATCAAGTGAATCTTGAATTAAAGGTAAAAGTTGACAGTATTGAGGAGCCGACAGTCGAATGGTTCCTTAGAAATACAGCGATAACAGAAGAGAAGAAGGACTATCAAATAATTGAGAATGGCGATGTTTATCGATTGGTGATCAATCAAGTGAAACCGGAACTGGCCGGAAAGTATATTTGTAAAATAAAAAATCAATACGGTGAGAATAAGTGCGAGGCAAATTTGACAGTCTACACGAGACCAAAAATAAATAAAAAGCTTGCCGATCAAAAAGTCAATGAGGGCGAGACATTGAGTTTGAAGGTGGAAATTTCCGGTACACCAGAGCCGGAAGTAAAATGGTACAAGGATGGAAAGCAAGTTGATGCATCAGCGGATGCGAGAATTAAAATTTCCCGTGACACGAAACGCAAGGAAAATTATGATTTGACGCTAACACTTATCAAGGGTTCGGATGGTGGTGTCTATGAAGTGAGAGCTGAAAATGAACTCGGTCAAGTCAGCTGCAAGAGCAAAGTCATCATTCTGAGTAAGTTTGAGAATATTTTTCGATAAAGATTTTACAAAAATTTGAATTTAAATCGAAATTCTGTTCCAATAAGCGAAAAAGGAACATGGGATATCAGCAAAGTAGGTTCTGTTTCCTTTTTTCTAAAAAAGTTTCCTTTCGTGGTTCCAGTTTTCTGTTTTATCTATTTTCCGTTTATCAATAACTAATTTTCTTCATTTTCCCTTTTTTTATTTGTACCTGTTATTTTTGTTTTTCATTTTTTTTAATTGTTCCAATTTTTCCAATTTCTCAAAATGTTACTGTTTTCTTTTTATCAATGACTTTTTGTTTAATTTCCCTTTTGTTACTTGAACCTGTTATTTTTTTTCTAAATTTTTTCAAGTGTCCCCATTTCTCAAAATGTTACTAAAAATGTATTCTTTTCGCGAATTTTAAAAGTAAATTGTTTTAAAATAAGCATCTTGTTTAGCAAAAACGGAGGAAATTGTCGAGAAAACGAAAGAAAGTGCACAGGAAGTGAAAGAAGAGGATGTTTCGGTACAAAGCCAAGAGGTTGAGGAATCAGGACCTGAAGGTAATTTACACATTCTACACATTTTACACGTAACGATAGAAAACCATGATTTCAAATTAGAAAAGTTATTGAATTCAAAACACTAGGCTTCGCACTCGTTCATTAATTTAAAATTAGGAGCAAAAAATATCAAAAAGTACGAAAAAAGCTTTAAGACTGAAAAAATAGTAAAAAAATAGATATCAAAAAATTTAATTTAACTACTTTACAAAATCGTTTTACTCAATTTAATGCGCAAAAAATATTATTATCTTTCTACAAGAATTAGAATTTTTAAATAATTGAATTTAAAAACATTTGGAGTTTAAATTGAATTTCAAAAAAGTTTTTAAATTGAAATCGAGGAAGAAAGGGAATGTCAGGAAAATTGAAATTAGACAGGAAAATCATGGAAATGTCAAGAAATTGAATTTTATGAAATGTACTGAAAAAATATCAAATTTCTAAAATTACTCCAAAATGATTAGTTCTTGGTTTCAAAAAACATTCTTCAAAAAGTCAAAAACTTTTAATTCTTCTTGAATTGTTTTTCCATCTTAAAAATTTTTGAACCATTATAAATTTTAAAATAATATCTTAAGTTTTCTTATTTTCTGTCTACAATTAAATTTTATAATAAATTTCATTGCAGTTCCTGATGTGAAGAATTTAATCAAAATTACCAATAATTGAATTTTTTAAAAGAATTTTCAAATAATTGTATTGAAACTTTTGAAAATGAAATTCAGAATTCTATTTGGAAATCAGAGAAAAACAAAAACAAATTTTTGTGTCAACTCTATTAATTTTATAAAATTTTACGCGAGAAAAAAAGTTTTGAAATATAAAAATAAATAATAAAATAATTTTTATATTATTGAAATAAAATAATTTATAAAATACAGATTATAAAAAAGTATCCAAATAATAACAAATCGTAAGAAAATTAGTAAATTTAGTAAAAATTTAGTATTTTAGTAGTTAGTAGATAAATTTAATAAAAAAAAGTAAAATTAGTAAATCTTTTTAGTAGTTAAGTGCGAAGCCTGAAATACATTTTTTACTTCACTTATTTAACTTTTGCCTTTTTTATTGTCTTGCAAATGAACCTGCATTTTCAACTAAAATCAATAGACACTTTAGTTGAGCACAAAATAAAAATATTTTCAAAATATTATTGTAAAAATCAAAATAGAGAGTTGAAAATCGCATCAATCGATTAATAAAACTCACCGATCGATGGAGAAGAGAAAAAAAATTCCCTAGCTTTAGCTTTGGTAGTGTTTTTTTGTAGTTTATATTTGATAAATCCAGGTCGAGTCAAGTTGGAAAAACAAAAGGTCGAGGTAATTCGTGGCGCAGGTGACAAGATAACCATCTCTGTAGCCTCAACAACAACACACGAGGCTATTTTGACAGGTAAAATCATGCACATCAAGAACATTATCAATCTACAGCTGGAGCAACCGCATTTTTTAGTATTATTTTCCATTCAAATTAAAACTATATTACTTAAAATTAAAAAAAAACATTTTTTTTCTCTAAAAAAGCAAGAAAATTTAAAAAGTAAAGTAAAAAAGGAATTAAAATAAAATTTGCAACAATAGAAATTAAATCACTGTTTGATGATTAAAATATTCAATTTTTAAAGCGAAAGTTTTGAGTTAAAATTTTAATTTCTGTTTTAAAACAAAATTTTGTTTTTATCAGTGAGTTTATCAAAAAAGTTTGTTTTTGCTTTTTGCTATTGTTTGAACAAAAATTTTTAATTGTCTCAATAATAAGTTTATGAATATTATTTTAGTATTTAAAACTTGATTTTTTTTATTTTGCAGTATTTTACTTTGCCTCTAATAATTTGTTTTCAAAAGAAAAATTTTTTGGTTGCTAAAAATAGAATTCACAAATTGTAAATTCACTGACACAGATTATTCAAAACACTCACATTTGCTTTCGTACACTTACGCTTCTTGCAATTGCTTCGAACGTTAGCCATCATCTGAACTCAATTGTAATTTTGCTTTCTATTTTCTGATTAGTTTCTTCTTTAATTAACTAATTATTTAATTCAGAGATAATTTAATGGATTATTTATATCAATTAATTATTCAATTAATTACTGATTTAGTTAATTATTTAACTTATTGTTTAATTAATTAATTAGTTAATTCGGAGAATATTGAAAATAAAAGTGCTCTATATTTGTTTTCTAACTTAAAGCTTAAAATCCTGAGTCGTAGAAAAATTAGTGATAAAGGCAGACCCTTCACAGGTCCCGATGAAAGACACACAATCCACAAAATGACCTCGACGAAAGTTGAGTGCCAAGAGATGCACTCCGAGGGACCGCACGTCGAAGAAATTGCCTCCTACAGTTACACGATTCACCAGGAGGACGGCACAAAGGCACAAAATGGCGTTCTCATCGAAGAATATTCAGAAGGCGATGATAATAAAGCAAAACTCCAAGTTAACAGAGGCGTTTCCATTGTATCAGTTTCTGACGACGAATCAACAATGAAGGCAATTTCCCGCGATGTCAGTACCGACGATGTTCACGCCGAACTATCAGACGATCACAAATTAATCACCAACGGTTCCATAGACGACATCTTTGGAAATTCTAATACCAAATTCGAAGAGAAATCCTACGACGATCGTAAAGCACAACGAGGAATTCTCCTCACCGAAACAATAATCGAGGAACGTTCCATTGACGAATCACTAGAATTACCAGAAGTAAAAGACACTTCTCCGTCGAAACATCAAAAAGCCGAGGAGAGTAAAATCGAGCGACAAACATCGGTGAAAATTCAAGAAACATTAAAATTCGAAGAAATTGAAAAACCAACCACAGAGAAGGGAAAATTCTCCAAAGAAAGAAGTATTTCAGTCGAGAGCTCCCACTCGAGGAAGAATTCAATAAAAACCGAAATTCTCGATTCGGCCGAATTACAAACGCCACTTATCGAAGAGAGTATCGTCTCTAAAGAGAAATCAGTCAAAGTTGAAGCAAAATACAGTTCGATTAGTAAAACCGATTCGCTTGAATCACAAGAACCACAAACACCAATTATCGAGGAGAGTGTAATATCCAAACAGAAATCCGTCAAGGTAAAAACTCAATACAGTCGGGAGAATTCGACAAAATCGGAAAATGTCAATCAGCCAGAATCGCCACTTATTGAGGAGAGTATCATTTCTAAGGAAAAATCTGTCAAGGTAAAAACACAGTTCAGTAGGGAAAGTTCGATAAAATCGGAAAAACCACTAAATGAAGATGAAGAATTAAATTCTCAGGAGAATAAAAAGGAGAATAATTTTTCGAGACAAAATTCATCACAAAGTACACATCACGACGAAAGTAAACTCTCTCGACAATCGTCAAAATTGGAAAGATTCAATTCGAATGAATCGAAAAAGTCGATTAAAGAATATTCCAGGGAAAACTCACAGAAGGGAGTGAAAAATGATGAAGAGGAGGTTGATGAAGAAATGGAAAAATTATTCGAACGAATTAAACGACAGAGAAGTGTATTAGATGAAATTCTTGATCAAACTACGGGTGATAGGGAAAAATCAGGTAAGACAATGATTATAAACAGGGTTGCCATAGATCAGAGAAATTGGGAAATTCAGTAAAAAGTAGGGGAATTTTTAAAAGAGTACTATGGAAAAATATTCAATTTTCAGAATTCAGAAAAAAATTCTAAACTTTATCATCCATTGACATTTAAAAATTTTAATGAATAGTATAACTTTGAAAAATTATTAAATTTTTTAACAAATTTTGTTTTCTTTGTAAATTATGTTATATAATTTGTATATAAATTACATATAAATTTTTGTATAAATTTTGAAATATCCAAGAATTTTGAATATAAAAGTTTCAATTTTTTCTATTTCTGACAATAATTTATTTTAAATAATTTGATTTTTGAAAAACTATCATAAAATAACTATGTACAAATTAAGTATTTAACGAATAATTTTGCAATAAATGTTCAAAAATAATTAAATTTTAAAGGAGTTACATATACGTTTACAATTTTTAAAAGGAATTAAAATGAAATTTAAAAATAACTTTAATTCTAAGTATAATAAAATATAAAAAGTTAGGTTTTGAAAAATTTTGTAATTAAAAAATTTTTTTTTAAATTAAACATTTACATAATTAGAATTTTTAAAAAGTAATTGAATTGAAATTTAAAAAAAAATAATTGGAAATGATTGATTTTTCAAAAAATGTTATTCTATTTAAATCTATTAATAATTATTCAAAATAATTGATATTTTAAAGAATTTTAGTAACAAATTCCAAAAAATAATTGAATTAAAATATTAAATAATTTTTTAGAAAAATAATTGAAAATGATAGATTTTTCAAAAAAAATATTATTTTATTTAAACCTATTATTTGAAATATTTAATTTTCTAATTAAATTTTAGTTAGAAATTCTTAAAAATTGTTGTAATTTCTCAAAGAATTTTAGTTAAAAATTCTAGAAAATAATTGAATTAAAATTTTAAAAATAATTTTAAAAAATGATTGAAAATAATTTAATTGGAAAAGAATTCTAGTTAGAAATTATGGAAAACATTTTGTAAATAATTTATTTGGAAAAAAATTGTGTAAGTTTTAAAAAATAATTAAAAATTGAAATCTTGAGAATTATTTTGAAAAAGAAATAAAAAATAATTGATTTCGAAAAAAGATTTTAGTTACAAATTCTAGAAAATATTTGAATTATTGTTAACTTGAAAATAATTTTGAGAATAATTGAAATAAATAATAATAAAAAATAGTCCAAGTAAATATATTAGAGACATTTTTTGAGTAATTATTTTTACAATGAATTTAAAAATTCTTTAGAGTCAGGGAAAAACGAAAAAGTCGAATTTTTATCTGAAAATCTGCGAAAAGTGAGGGAAAATGAAAAGTTTATTTTTGTGGCAACCCTGGTAAATTTTATCAAATAATTTTTTTAATAAAAATTTACTCTATTTTTTACTTACAAATCCGTGTGATTCTAATCTCACTTTTTTTATCCCTACTAATTGTGAAAAAGAAATTCTAACGTAAATGTAATTCCATAAATTTTGTAAATGTAGAAAATGTAAATTTACTTTCTTTTCGTAAAAATTTCCCTCTGGAAATTCACTGTAACAATGAAGTTCGGTCATTATAATCACAAGCTGAGCTTGCATGAAAACACAGAGTCAAATCAACTCAGAACTTGCACTTCGTGAACGGTAGGTGACTGCAAGAATAATTTACTATTCTTTTAAAAAAAAGAGCTTGTACTTTAAAAAAATGATCTATAATTGTTTATTATTAAAATTTCAATAAGTAATATCATTTTTTGTTCCTTTTAAAAATTTAAATTATTGATTAAATTTTTAAAATTAAAATTTTAATTAATGAATATATTGTTTATTATAAAAATTTTATTAATGACTAATTTTTTGTTATTAAAATTTTTCTAAATTATAAATTGTCTCCAAGTATAAACAATGTTTGGAATTTGAATTTTTCTTTTTTAAAATTCAGCTTCTCCGAATATAATCAGTTCGACGCTGGAGGACAAGGAAATTTTCGAAACGCAGAACGTTAGTTTTGAAATAAAAGCCACGGCATTGCCACGACCGGAAGCAAAATGGTACAAGGATGCGAATCCACTGAAGACCTCCGACAGAATTAAATATTCAAATGTGGGAGACATGTTCCAGTTGACGATAAAAAAGGCCGATCTAGAAGACGCTGGTTGCTACTCTTGTGTATTCACGAATAAATTGGGCGAAAAAACTGTCGACGGTGTTCTATTGGTTCTACCAGTTGAGGAACTTCGTAAACCAAGATTTGTTCGTCCTCTCGGCGATGTTGACGTTGCTCAACATACAACAGGAACTTTCAAGGCTGTCGCTACTGGCGAACCAATTCCAGTTGCAACTTGGTAGGAAAACATATTTTCAATTTTTAAAAGTATTTTTTTTATTTTTAACTAACATTGAAATTAAATTAACCGAAATTAAACTCATATGAAATGAATTTAAATTATATTCAAAAATAAAACATAAATTCAAAATATGGGCATGAATTCAAATTGGAGCGTAAAATAAAATAAAAATAATTAAATGGAAGAAATTTAATTTCACACATAGTAAAATAAAATTAAAATAAATTAATAGACAAATTTCAAATTCGAAAATATGTAATTGTATTCTTTACAGGAATTTAATTAAAATTGTATTGGAAATATTTCAATTTTTATAAAGAAACTATTTAAAATTTTTGAAAATAATTTAATTTCTACGAAGAATTGTATCAAATTTTTAAAATACTTAAAAGAGAAATTCTATTGAAATTGTTTTCAAAATAATTGAATTCTAGAGAAAAATTTTATATTTATGAAAACAAGAAATAATTATAATTAGTAAAATAGTAAATAAGTGAATTTTTTCAAGTTTAGGAATGTGAAATTATTGCAGAAGAATTTTATTAATTATGAACATAATTGAAAACTAGCTAAGAATGTAAATAAAAATTTGGAATTTATTCCGAGCAGTTAATTAAAATTGTATTGAAAATATTTTAATTGATATAAAAGATGTAATTAAAATTTTGCATAATATTATAATTTCTGCGTTGATTTTTATTATTTAGAAGAAGAAATTATTATTTTCAAAGTATTCAATTAACTTTCTTTCTTATGAAGAATTCTATTGAAATATCTCAAAAAAATAAAATTCATGCGAAGAATTTCATTAAAATTCTTTTAAATATAATTAAATTTCTGCGATGAATTAAAAATTGTTTAAAATACTTGAAAGAGAAATTGAATTGAAAATAATTGATTTGCAGGGAAGAATTTTTTTAAAATAATTGTTGAAAATTTGAAATCATTATTATTAATTAGTAAATTAGTTAATTAATCAATTGTTTTAAATTTTCAATCTGATATTATTCCAAAATTGAAATTAGTATTTGAAAATGGAAATTTTTTTAAATTTACGCTTCGAGCGTAACATTTGATAGTAAAATAAATATAAAAAGAGGAAAAATTTTTAATGGAACATAAAATATGTAAAATAAAAATAATGGGGAGTGGCATAAATAATAAAGAAAAAAATGTAATCAAATATTTATTTTATTTACAGGTACCATTTGGGAGAGGAAATTCCCGTCGATGAAGAAAGATTTGAGGCAACAGTTCGCAGTGAACCTGTCGAAGATGGACTGAAAGAATGCACATTTACCCTAAAAATGGACAATTGTGATGTCGATGATGTGGGAAAATATTCCATAAAAGTCAAGAACAGTAATGGTGAAGCTGAATCGAGCGTAAGTTTTTGTTTTTGTGCAAAGAAAAATATTTTTGTAAATTAGAAATTACTCTTGAAGAAATTTTTATCGTATTTCTTTATTTGCTACAAGTTATCGAGATATTTTACTTTATTTAAGTAAATGTTATTATTTAATTTATTATTCATTTGTCATACAGGCCGATTTGGATCTTTTGATACGTCCAATAATCGAGGAATTCAAGGACATAAATCCTCCCGTTGGCGAGAAGGGCGAATGGGAAATAATCATAAAAGCAAATCCAAAGCCTGATGTCTATTGGGTGAGAAATGATAAAGATCTAGGAGAAGATGATCGTTTTGATTTCGACGAAGATCACAAGAAGAAAAGCTATAAACTTATTATAAAACAAGTTGAAATGGATGACGCTGGTCCTTATAAAGTGGTTGCCATTAATGAATTTGGAGAAGCAACGGCTGTCGCTGATTTAACGCCTTACAGTAAGTTCCGTATTGTTTAGTAATAAAATTCAGCTCGACTAATTTTAATTTCATAGTACTTCTTTGAAAATATAAGACAGATTTTATATTTCTCCAATTTTTTTATTTAGCTTGTAAACTAAAATCACTACATAAAATAAATTAAAATTCTTTAAAATAATTAAATTGTTTTGAAGAATATATTTCAAAATAATCTTTAAAATAGTGAAGTTTTTTAAAATAATTTTTACTGAAAATTTTGAAAATATTTGAAATTCACAAAGAATTATAATTAAAAACTTTTGAAAACAATTGAAGTATTTAGAAAAATTTTATAACAATTTTTAAAAATATTAAAATTTTTTCGTATAAATTAAAATTAAATTGCAATAAAAATAATTGAATTCTTGACAACAATTTTACAATTTATAAGAATAATGTTAATAAAAATTGTATTTCTATTAAAACTCTTGATAATAATTGAATTTAAATAATAATTTTAAAAATAATTATATTTTTTTCAGAAATTTAAGAAATAATGATTTTTTATAAAAGAATTTAATAGAAATAGTGTTGAAAATAATTGAATTTATATTAATATTTTGAAAAATAATTGTATTATTTCGAGAAATTTTATTAAAAATAATTGAATTGAATTATATTATTTATATGAATAATAAAATTCTTGATGAAAATTATATTAAAATTTTTGAAAAATAATAAAATAAACAATAATATTTAATTATGTACTTAATAATTGAGAATTGCGTTTGTAATCTTTATGTAATTTAAATATTTTTTCCTCTCTAGCTGAAGCGCCTATTTTCACAAAAGAACTGAAAAAAGAATCAGTGAGAGATCAGAATAATTATGAGGCTGAAATTCGAGTGACCGGTTATCCGCGACCGGAAGTACAATGGCTCAAGGATGGTGTGGAAATTGAAAATGACGATCGACACAAAATTACAACGAGCGTCAATGGAAATGAAGTGATTAGTACGTACACAATTGATAGATTTTCCGAGAGCGACGCTGGAACTATAACAGTGAATGCGACAAATTTTGTTGGAACCAGTCAAACAGTGGCAGAACTTGCTCTAACGCGATTCCCACCCAAATTCTTTGCGACACTACCAAAATCATTGAATCTCGACGAAGGAAAACCACTCGAACTGTCAATTAATGTCGATGGAAGTCCAATACCAGTTGTTAAATGGTTCAAAGACGGCGAGGAAATAAAACCCGATGGTCATATCAAATTGGAGAAACTTCCAGACGGTGGGATGAAACTTTCTATCGATAAAGTCATTCCCACAGATTGTGGAGCCTATAAAGTTGTTAGTAAAAATTCCGGCGGTGAAGAGACATCTCTTTGCGCTGTTGCCATCAAACGTGAGTATTTAAATTTTTATTCTTTAATTCTGAATGAAATTTAATTTAATGTTGAAATTCAAAACCTTGTGGCTTATTTTACAGCCGAAACACGAAAACCTTCATTTTCGAAGAACTTGGAAGACGCAAAGGCTTTGGTTGGTCAACCTTTGAAATTAGAGGCGAGAGTGGACGCTTTCCCAAATCCACAACTACAATGGCTGAAAGATGGCTTTCCGATTAGACCGTCGAAGGAAATTAATTTCGTAAATGAGCCGAATGGTCTCATTGGTCTTTCAATCGATAAACTGCGACCGGAAGATGCGGGAATTTATTCCTTAGTCGTTTCAAATGATCTTGGAGAAATAACGGGCACAGCTAACGTACAAGTCGAGGAACTTGAGAAGAAACCGGAATTCATGGGAACTATACAACCATTGACGGTTGTCGAGGGTTTCCCCGCGAAAATGGAAGTCAAAACCATTGGCAAACCAGCACCAACGATCAAATGGACACATAACGGAAAAGAGGTTTTTATTGTTTTCAGATCTTTTGAATACTATATCTTTATTAGTTCTTATATTTTTCGGGATTTTAAAAAAAGTTTAAAGTTTAATGATTTTAAATATTTCTATTATATCGCTTTTCTAAAAGTCAATTGTTTTCTAGAATTGTTACTGAAATTCTTTATTAAATCAATTCTTATCAGAAAGTTTGCCGAGAATTCAATTATTCAAATACAAAAATTATTAATTGAATGTTTTTGAAAATTGAAACCATAAATCTTTATGTTGATTATTTTGAAGAAAATTGATAATTTCATTTTTTTATGCCAACTATTAGCGAATTTAAAGTATTGCAAATTTTCAAAAAAGAGAACATCTAAAAATAGATGAAAATAAATTAAAATACATATAAAAAATTTATCGAAGTAGTATTAAATAGTTACAAAATATAGTAAATAGTATGTTTTAAAAGATGAGTTTAAAATCTGTCTTTATCAATAATACAAAAAATATAATTTAATTTCAGATCGTTCCCGATGGACAGCATGTGAAAATAATCGATCAACCAGACGGAAGTCAGGCTCTAATAATCGGCGAAGTAAGGCCTCAGGATGCTGGAACATACGAAGCAGTGGCTAGTAATTCCCAAGGTGAAATTTCATGCAAAGGTAATTTGGAAATCGCTAAAAAGAGCGACAACACAACTCCCGAGGAGAAACCAACATTCATGAGTCCAATTCGTGACACAACGGCCGAAGAGGGACAGGAAATGATTTTCAGTGCACCATTCACTGGAAACCCCATTCCAGAAGTAATCTGGACTAAAGATGGCCAAGAATTGAAACCATCAGAAAAAGTAATGATGACATGCGATGGGAAAAAAGTGGGACTGGAAATTAATCCAGTTGAACATAGTGATGCCGGTGTTTATGGATGTACCCTGAGAAATCCACTTGGCGAGGACACGTCTAAAGCCGAGGCGAACGTGAGAAAAGTCTATCAACCACCGACATTCGCTCAAAAATTCACCGACTTTCAACAAATGCCAAAACAAGACGCTAAATTTCCCGTCAGGGTATTTGGCATTCCTCAGCCTGAAATTAGTTGGTACTTTAATGACACGCCGATATTGAGGGACAGTAATAAATACAAAATACGAAGAGACGGCGACGCTTGTTGTTTGTACGTTAAAGATTGTCAATCGTACGACGCTGGGAAATATAAATGCAAAGCTGTGAATAGAGAAGGAGAAGCTGAATGTGCAGCGACATTCTCAATTGTCGATAAAATGTAAGTTTTCAATTTTTATTCATACAGATTTAGGAAATAAGTTTGGTGCTATTTTTACAATTGAAAAATTTTTAAATTATTATTTTCCAATTTTTTTCGTTTTAAAAATATTTTTGTTATCAAAACTTTGTTAAATAACAAATTTTGTTTGAGAAAAAAAATTTAAATTTAAGCTAATTTTTTAGAATTTTTAATTAATATTTTAAAAATTGGCTAGGCACAAAAAACTAAAATTTTCTTATGAATTAGTTTTTTGAAAAATTTTTATTCCATTTTTTTAGTGATTAATTCAATTTTTGAATATATTTAATTAAAAAAGTTACGAATTATGGTAATATTATATTAATTTTATTATTAATTTATTAATAAATTATTGTCAGAAAATTAAACTCTTTTAAATACAATTTTGATTAGTTTTAGTAAAAAATTACATTATTTTGGAGAATTTCTTTAAATGAATATACGTGAGAAAAATTTAATTATTTGTTAAAAAGTAATTTAATTTTAGCGATGAGTTTTAAAAAAAATTTATTTTTTTCGAAGGATTTATTATAATTTTAGAAAATAATTGAATTTCTTGAAAGGAAAATAAATTAAAATTGAAAATACTTGACTTTTTTCGAAGATTTTGTTATTTTAAAATATAATTGAATTGTTTCGAACGATTAATTAAATTTTTTAAAAAAATTTTTTTTAATTTATTTTTTTTATTATTTTTTTATTTAATAATTAAATTGTTTCAAAGAATGTTATTATTTATGAAAATAATTAAATTCTTTTGAAAAAAATGATAAAGAATTAAGAAAAAAATTCAATTCTTTATTATTGGATTTTTGCACATAATTTCACTATTTATAAAAATAATTGAATTGTTACGAAAAATTATATAAAAAAATATGAAAATATAAACAAGAATAATTAAGTACTCAGTAAATGAATTTTTTTAATTTTTAAGGAAATTATTTAAAAATTTATTTTAAAAAATAGAATATTTTATAGTTTGCATAATAATAAATTAAATATTACGTTCCGCGCGTAACATTTGCTATTAATAATAATAATAATTTTTAATTATTATTTTGAATCTGAAATTATTTAGAAATTTAAGGCGATACTTAAAAATAAAGAATTCTGTATTTGATGTAATAATACAATATAAATAATAATAATAATAATAATAATAATAATAATAATAATAATAATAAAAACCCAGTCAACATTTGTTGGATTAATTAAAATTTTTCCAAAATTACTAATTTTTAGTGACAAAAAGCAGAAAGTGGAGGCTCCGTCCTTCTTGAAGAGATTGGGAGATTGCGAGGTTTATAAAGGAATGACAGCCAAATTCACCGCCTGTGTGACTGGATATCCAGAACCGGAATTCGAATGGTTCCACGAGGGTGGCAAACTCTGGCCCACTGATCGCATCCTCATGGATCAGGAAGGCAGTCTCTTGAGATTAACCCTCTATCACATTGATGAAAGCGACGCTGGAAAGTACAGTCTAAGAATCTTTAATCCCCACGGCGAGGACACTTGCCACGCAGAAATGATTTACGAATGTAAGTATAATTACAAAACAAAAAAAAGTTTATTAATTTCGAAATTATTTTCGAGTTTATTTTGAATTTAAAATATCAAGAAACTTATTAAACAATTGCTTTGCGTGAATTGCTTTTGTTCTTCAGCAAAATTTACCTGAGTAAAAAACACGTTCTGTCCAATGTTGTTTAGTGTACTACTATTTAATTTTGAATTTATTTAGAATTTTTCAATTGATTTTGAATTAATTTTGTATATTTTTCGAATTTTTACTATAATGACATTTTTTTGACTAAATTTGAATTTGTCAAATAGCTCTGGAGCCAAGAGTGAAGAAACCATTAGCAGATCAGTACATCGACTACGATAAACGAAGATCAGGTCTACCGTTACCCTTATCCGACAGACCCATAATAAGTCGTATGATGGATCGACATTTGACACTCTCATGGAAACCATCGATACCAATTGGTCCCAGAATTCCAGTCACCTATCTCGTTGAAATGTGCGAATTACCAGACGGCGATTGGTTCACAGCACGCTCAGGTCTAAGAACATGTGTCTGTGATATTCGCAATTTGGAACCGTTTCGCGATTACAAATTTCGAATTCGCGTGGAAAATAAATATGGAATCAGTGATCCATCGCCATTCGCACAGACATATCGCGCAAAATTAGAACCTGAACCACCGAAATTCTTTCCCTATTTACCGCCTGGAATTGATTTTAGACCCGAGACGAGTCCCTATTTTCCCAAGGACTTTGACATTGAACGACCGCCGCACGATGGATATGCACAAGCGCCAAGATTCTTGCGACAGGAGCACGACGCTCAGTATGGCGTGAAGAATCATAATTGTAATTTGTTTTGGTTTGTCTACGGTTATCCGAAGCCAAAAATGTCATATTATTTTAATGACGAATTGATTGAATCGGGAGGAAGGTATGATCAGAGTTACACGAGAAATGGACAGGCGACGTTGTTTATTAATCGAATGTTGGAGAGAGATGTGGGAATTTACGAAGCTGTCGCTACAAATGAACATGGACAAGCGAGACAGAGAGTGAGATTGGAAATTGCCGAGTATCCGCAATTTATTCAGAGACCTGATGAAACTGTCATTATGTTGAGGAAACATGGTAGAATTGAAGCCAGAGTTATTGGTGTTCCTTATCCAGAATTGAAGTGGTACAAGGACTGGAAACCTCTTGCCCCTTCAACGAGAATCAAAGTAAGATTTAATTTTCTTATGGTTGCACAATAAATATCAAATTTTAAATCATTTTAGATTCAAAATTTGAAAAATTCACTTATTACTACAGAAGAATTCATTTATTTTAAATATGATTTTTGTAAAATATTCTCGTAAAATTTCAATTATCTTCAATATTAATAATGTTCCAGTAAACTGTTCATTAAAATCATTAAAATTACTGGGAAGAATCCTATAATTTATAAAAATAATTGAATGTTTTGAAAGAATTTTTTTTAATTTTCAAAATAATTGTTATCAATCGAAAACTTTTATTAAATATTTTTAAAAATAAATGTATTCTGTTGATAAATTTGATTAAAGGACTTAAAAAAAATTGAATTCCCGCAAAGAATTTTACTATTTTAAAAAATAATTAAGTTTTTCCGAAGAATTTTATCACAAATTCTGAAGAAAAATGAATTTAATTAATATTTTTAAAAATAATTGTATACTTTTGAGAAATTTTACTACAGTAAATTAAAAATAATGGCACTATTTTGAAGAGTTTTATTAAATTAATAAAAAAATTAAATTCTTGCGAAGAATTTCATATAAAAATTTCAAAATCAATATTAAATTTTTTTGAAGAATTTCTTTCACATTTTTAAATTAATCGATTCTATTAAAAATTATATTTAAATACTGTATTGTTGAAGTTTATTAAAATTATTTTGAATATAATTGAATTCATGTGAAAAATTTTATTAAAAATTGAAATAATACAATTTTTATAAACAAATTGTGTCATTTTAAAATTTTTTAAAATTGTAATTTAATATTTTACAAGAGTTTTCTTTAAAAAAATTGGAAACTAATTGAATTTTTCAAATAAATTTTACTGGCAATCTTAGAAATAATTGAATTTTTGATATTAAATCACTTTTAGAATTACTTTTAAGAAAATTCCTTGGAAAATTCAATGTTTTTTAGAATATTTTTTTCCTGTGAAGAGTTTTTTTATTTATAAAAATAAATGAATAATTTTAAAGTATTTTATTAAAATTTTTGAAAATTATAAATTCTAATAGCCAATTAGTTAGTAAGTGAATTCTTTAAAATGTTGAATCTGCAATTACTTAGAAATTGAATCAATTTAAATTTTCAAAGAATTCAATTAAAAATCCTTTTTAAAATTAATTATTTCTAAATTCCTTTCATAACGCCTCTAATTGTTAATTATTTTCTAAAATTTTTTTATTTAACTTATTATTTTCTTTATAGATTCAATTTGTCGAGCCAGACACTTCAATTCTGGTGATTGACGACGCAATTCACAAGGACGAGGGTCTTTACTCGTTAAGCGCAAGAAATGTCGCTGGTTGCATCTCAAGTTCGGCGATGATTCACATTGAGGAAAATGAACATGAATATGGTTACAGAACGTACACGAGAAAACCGGACATTAAACCGCGACATAAACCATTCGCCGACTATTATGACATTGGTGACGAATTGGGACGAGGAACAACGGGTGTTATCTACCATACAGTTGAGAGACCAACTGGAAAGAGTTTCGCCGCCAAAGTCATGCACGGTGGTGGCGAGTACAGACCATTCATGTACAACGAAATGGATGTCATGAATAATTTCAGTCATCGTAAACTTATTCGTTTACACGACGCTTACGAAACAGATCGAACCGTGATCATTGTCACTGAACTGTATCCTTTTTTACTCACATCAGGATTTTTCATTTTTTCATTTAAAAACAATTTTTTATATTCGATTTTCTTTTTATTTCAATTTAATTCTATTTTTTCTCTTTTTTCCTGCTTTCATTTTCTTCGCTATTTTCTCTTTTTCATATTTTCATATTCTTTTTTTTTAATATTTCATCGTAAATGTATTTTTCTTAATAAAATGGAAATTTAGAGCTGGAGGAGGCGAATTAGTTGACAATCTAACGAGACAATCGTATTACACGGAAAGCGATATTGCTGGTTACATAAGACAAGTGCTTTGGGGTTTGGAATATATGCACAATAATAATTACGCTCATCTTGGTTTGACGGTAAATTTTTTTTCTTTATTTACTAACAATAGGCCTCGGATAAAATGACTTTTTGGACTTTTTTTTCAATTTTCACATTCGAAAAAGTCTATTTTTCGATTAATTTAAAAAAATGGGACTTTTTCGACTTTTCTTCAAAATTTGAAACAAAAAACCACTGTATAAATTGCAATTATTTATTTCAATGTTAATAGAATGGAAAAGAACTATAGTCAAAATTTTCAAAAATTACTGTTAAATAATTTTCTTAAGATAATCACATTTTTACAAATATATTAATTAAAAATTTTAAATAATTGAAGTTTTATAAAATTTTATTGAAAAGAATAAATTTTTAATTATATTACTAAAGTTCTTGGAAATAAAATTTTGAAAAATAATTGAATTCTCAACAATTTTATAGAAGGTTATTCATGAAAATAATTCAATTAAAAAAAAAATTAGTTTTTACAAAGAATTTTATTAAAATTTTTAAAGTAATTGAATTCTAAGTAGAATTTCATAATTTATAAAATAAATTGAAATCTCGACAAGAGTTTTAACAAAATTTTTGAAAATAATCGAATTATTTCGAAGAAAATTAAACTTTTGTTGTGAATTCTTTGCTGAAAATTTATCTAAAGTTTTGAAAAAGAATTGAACTGTTTCGAAAAATTTTTTTAAAATTTTTGAAAATAATCAAAAAATTCTTTTACAGATTTTATTTTATTTTGAAAAATTCAGTTATATTAAAAAAAGTAAATTGAACTTTTTAAAAACTACCTTTTTAACACTTATCATTAATATTTGAATGAAATAATGTTTTATATATTTTTCGAACATTCTTTTTGCAAAATTCAATTATTTTAAAAGTATTTTAAATAAATAAAAAAATAAAATTTAAATTATACAAAATTATTTACAAAAGTTCCAATAATATATATTTATATAGAATTGAAAAATGTTATTATTTTTCAAAAATTGTTTTAAACTATTTTTAAGAAACTTATTTTATGAATATTTTTTATTAAAATTTCCAAAAAAAACCAATTATTTTTATTGTTTTTCATTACACATTTTTTAAATAATCCACTTAATTATCTGTTTAGAAAGACAATGAAGAGTTATTGTTTTATATGTAATGAATTATTAAAAAATAATTGATTTAGACATAAGTTTTAGTTTAAAAATTTAGAAAAAAATTAAATATTTGAAAAGTTATAGTGAAAATTTATAGAACGAATTAAACTTTAAGAGGTTTTTAAAAGGAAATTTTGTAAAATTTGAATTTCATGGAAACAAAAATTGAATATTTGTACACTGAAAAAAATTTAATTGATACAAATAACCGATTTCTTGACTATTATCAATTAAATATTTACTTGAATCAAAGAATATTTAATGGACTGAATTAAATGGTATTTAAATCAATAACTTTAGTATTTGAAGCAAATACTATTTAATTGACTTTAATAAATATTATGTGATTCAATTAAATATTTAATTGATATTAGTCAATTAATCGGTTACTTGATTCAATTACATTTTTTTCCATTGTATTAAACCTAATTAAATTTTAGAAAAACTTTTGTAAAATTATTAAAAATAATTGATTTACATAAGAATTTTAGTTAGAAATTCTAGAAAATAAAATTTTAAGAAGTTTCAGCACCAATTTTTTTTTAAATGACTAAAATTTAGAATTTTTCAAAATTTTAATTCAAGTTATTTAACAATAACATTTGAATTCTTATTTAAAAAATTAGACCGTTTAATATATTTAGTAAAAAATTCTAGAAAATACTTGAATTTTAGAAATATTCAAATTTCGCAGAAGGTTAAAAAATTGAAATTAAATTCTTTATTCCTGTAGAAAAATAAATAATGAGTATTTAAATATTTATCTTTTTGAAAAAATTATTAATGTTTCGAATAATTTAATTTAGAAATTCAAAGAAAGTTCAGGAAAATTCGAAATTAAATTTTTGTGCCAACACTGTATAAAATAAACGCCTTTTTCGATTTTTATCCAAGACCTGACTAACAAATAAAAAAGCGAAACTAATAGAGATTTTCATTTCCAGCTTGGAGATTTGTTGATCTCACATACTGGTGGTGATGATTTGAAAATTGGTGATTTTGGATTATCAAGAAGAATTGGACATCAGTTGATGAATTTACATTATGGAATGCCCGAATACGTTGCACCGGAAATTGTCAATGGCGAGGGTGTTACATATCGTACGGATATGTGGTCGGTGGGAATTATCACATACATTTTACTTTCGGGAATATCGCCATTTAGAGGATTAAATGACAGAGAAACGTTGACAAGAATTAGGGAGGGTAAATGGGATTTCGACGAAAGATGGAACTTTATTTCCGATGATGGCAAGGACTTTATTCGCAGTCTTCTCGTTTATCAATGGGAGAGACGAATAGACGTTTATACTGCTCTCAGACATCCGTGGCTAACTTATGCCGATAGAACATTCACCGAACCGTACAAAATTCCCTCGGAGAATTTGAAGAATTACTATAGACTTTATAAGTAAGTTTCTGTACTTTTTATTTTACTTTCTTTTTACTTTTGAGTTTTTTACGTTTACATACGATTTTTTTATTTGGAAAAAGGACTCTCGTTTATATAAGTTGAATTTAATTGTTCTGGAAATTAAATTAATTTAGTGGATTGAAAAGGTAAATGGTTTTTTGTGATTTTAGGGACTGGTACACCAACGCCTCTTGTAGAACGTGGTACAGGAGAAGGAAACTCAGCAGTGCTTTTGAGCATCCTTCGAAAATGGTTTATCCACCCGGGCATAGATACACACCGGAGCCAAGTCCAGAAAGAACTTATAGTCCTACCAAAAGACCACCTCCGAAAGCTTGGGAAAATAGAATTCCTTCGAGGGAGCCAATCGACTCGGAAATTGGACTCATCAAGAATGAAAGCCAGTTAGTTTTTACTTTCAGTACAACTAAAATTTTAATTTTAATCTTGAATTCAAATAGCGTAATATTTGGATGTTTGAATTCAAAAATTCGACTTCAAATTTCCAATCAAATAAAAATTCCGAATTCAAATTAAAGTTCTAAACTCAAACTAAAATTCTAAATTCAATTTACAATTCTGAATTCTAAACACAATAGAAATTCCGAAATCAAATTAAAATTCTGAATTCAATTTGAAATTTCGAATTCTAAACAAAATAAAAATTCCGAATTTAAACTAAAATTGTAATTTCAATTTAAATTACAAAAATTGAAATTTAATTTTCCAGCTACCAGAATGGTCCAGACACTTATTTACTACAACTTCGAGACACTGATTTCCCTGTAAGATTGCGTGAATACATGAAAGTCGCTTACAATCGTGGATCAGGATATCCAAGACCAGTTGATGATCCCTACGATTGGAGAGTAAGTAAATCTAAAAATAATTTACTTCCTTTCTGAAATTTATTTCGTTTTTAATTTTGAAGGCATCAAAAGATCACGAAATGAAAAGAATTTTATGAATAATTTTTCACATTTATTTTGAAATATGAGTTTAAACAAGATTGCTACAGACCAGGCATTTTTATCAAAAGTACTGAAAAAATAAAATTTTCACAGAATTATTTCATAATCTTTAGTATTTGTCATTCAGAGAAACATGTCTTCAATGTACTTTAAAATCTTAAATTCTCCATGAATTTAATTCATTCAAAAAATGTCTTTAATTTATAGAATATAATGAATTTCGTTAGTAATTGTAAATTACAATTTTGCTATTAAACACTTCTTAAAATTATTGATAGAAAATAAAACTTTATTAAACAATTTTACTAGAGTTTCTGTAAATAATTAAATTCTTTTAAAGAATTTTTTTTTAGGTTTTTTTAAAAAGTAATTTTAACTGAAAATCTTGAAAGTAATTGAATAAAACAATAAATTTTTTAAAACTTTTTATAAAATAATTTAATTTTTATGAAAAAAGTTTAAAACAATTTTTTAAAATAACATTAATAACAATAAAATAATAGAATACTTTCGTGAAATTTTATTAAACTTTTATTGAAAATAATTGAAATTATTTTTGATTGCACCGAATTTTACTATTTATATAGTAATTGAAATGATTCGAAGAAATTATTAAAATTTTTAAAAATAATCGAAAATTCGAAAAATTTTAATAAAATTCTTCTAAAAAATTAAATTATTTTCTAAAATTTTGATAAAATTCTTTATAAAAATTGATTTATTTACAGTATTATTTCTAAAATTTTGATAAAATTCTTTATAAAAATTGATTTATTTACAGTATTATTATTAACAATTTTAATAAAATTTTATCAAAGAATTAAAATCATTTCAGCTTCAAAATTATAAAAGTTAGAAAAATTACTTTTAGATTGATTAACGCAAAATTACAAAAAATAAAAAAAAGTTTTTAATTTTTCTTGCAAAAATTATGTTACAAAAACTTTTGTTAAAAATCTAAATTTTGTAAAAAATTTTAACTAATTAGAACAAAAGTTATATGAAAGTTTTAAAAATTAAATTTTTTAAATTATCGCTCAATTGGTTTGTATGTTAAAATTTTCTTTTATTAATTTATTCCCCTAATCGCTTCATTTATGGGTAAAAATCGCAAGCTTAGTCTATTTGACACGTAAACTTTGAAATAATAAATTGGATTATTTGCAAATAGTTAATAAATTGTCAGTTTTCGTTTCAAATTCATAGCTAAGAATAAATGTAAAAATTTTCCTTAGAATTCTTTTAATTTCGTGACCTTGACACCTTTGAAATATTACTTTTGCAAAATATTTCATTTTTTTATAAATTAGTTGTCGATTTACAACTATTTTTAGTTGAAATATAATAAATTGACTGAATAATATTTCTTTTTTGCAGACACCAGTAATAAGGGAACGTCGACGATTCACTGATGTGATGGACGAAGAGATTGATGACGAGAGAAAAGCAAGAATCAATCAATATGGAAATGTCGATACAGGAACATTGAGACGTCTTCGTCACGAAATTGGAATTCGTCTTGATAGTTACGCAGAGGCTGAAGCATTAATGGAATCAAAGAAAGGTGGACATATGCCATTTTTCAGAGAAAAACCACAAATCCTACCGATACAAGAGGATAAAGTTGGACAACTTGGATGTTTGGCGGTTGGAAATCCAAAACCAATTATTCAATGGTTCAAGAACGATATGGTCGTTCAAGAGAGCAATCGAGTTAAAATCACCGAAGACAATGAGGGACGTTCGATTTTGAGTTTTGATCCCGCCCGTGAATATGATATTGGAATTTATAAGGTTGTCGCGAGAAATAAAGTTGGACAAACTGTTGCCAGAACAAGAGTTCTACTTGCAACTGTTCCATCAGCTCCAGATTCACCTCAGGTAGAATTTTTTATTCATTTTAATTATTTATAATACAATTTTAATATCAAAATAATCTAAATTAAATTTAATTTTAAATTTTAATCATATTTCCGAAAAATAATTATATTTTTTCAAATATATTTTAAAAGCAGGCCTCGGATCGACTTTAAAGGGCAAAAAAAAGATGTTTTAGTCCATTTAAAGTAGGAAAAAACTACTTTTCGTACTTTCCTCTGATTTTGAGGAAATTTATAAACTTTTTTCCTTAGTTCAATAATAACTTCAATTCTAAGTTTTCGTAAAATTCAATTATTTTCTACCAAGTTTTTGATATTTTCTAATATTTTTCTTCAAAAGTTGGAATAATTTTTAAAAATGGTAAGAAAATTGTTTAAATGTTATTACATTTATTTAAATAATAAGAATTCCCCTATTTCTAACATTTACAGATCCAATTCTTTTAAAATTTAACTATTTTCTAGAATTTTAAACTATTCAAAAGTTTAATAACACTTACAACTCAATTATTTTCTAACTTTGAAATTAAAACTCATCAAATTTGACTTTCGAATAATTTTAATAAAATGCTTTTTAAAAAATCCATTAATTTGACGGCTTTTAAATCATATATTTAAAAAATGTAATTAATTATCTTAGAATATGTTAAAAAATTTAAAAATTCTTCCCAGTTATAATTTTGGAAAGATTTAAATTTGTTATTTTTACACTATAAAAAGCGAACTTAGTTGCATTTTATTCCAAAAAGTGTCATTTTGTTGAAATATTTAGAAGAAAAGTGAAAAAATCCAATCTTTGAAAATAATATTATCAAAAGTTGTATTAAAAAAGATGATTGAATTTCTTCGAAGAATTTTAATAAAATTTTTAGAAATAATTAATATCGTAAAGAGTCGCCTTTTTTGAAATTAGGCGAAAAAAGTAATACATATCCAAGGCTTGAATAAGTATAAAAAAATGAATAAACAAATAAACTTATGATAACTGTATAGTGATAAAAATAAATAAAATAAAAATGAAAATAAAATGAATAAACAACTAAATTTATGATTTATTAATTTATAGTGATCATAAATTATATTGTTTATTCATTTAATTTAATGTTTCTACCATTTTAATTTAATTTTTTATTTTCAAAAATCAGGAATCTGATGCATCGGATACAGAGATTCTATTACGCTGGAAGCAGCCAAAGTACGATGGCAATTCACCAGTTCTGTGTTACAATCTTCAATACAAAGAAGGCGATTCAACAAATTGGATCGATTTGGGCAACAACATTGATCACGAATTTTATTTAGTACGAGATTTAAAACCAAATACAAGTTATGACTTTAGATTAGCCGCTCGTAATCGCATAGGTTGGAGTGATAGAGGAATTCCAGCGCACGTGATAAAAACACGAGAAAAAGGTGTTCCAAAAGTGCAAGTAACAAGAGCAATGAAACACCTTCAACAATTAACAGAATCAGGTCAAGAAATTATCGAGGACGAAAGTAAACCACACTTTGATTATTCAATTGAGGATAGTCCAATAAATTGGTCAACTGAGGGTCAATTAACAAGTAAATACAGTTTTATTTCCGAATTATCGCGCGGACAATTCTCCGTTGTTGTCAAGGGTGTTGAGAAATCAACGGATAAAGTGATAGTTGGAAAAATATTGGAAATCAGTTCGGAGACAGAGGAACAAGTTAATGCCGAATACGAAGTGCTGAGATCATTGAGACACGAGAAAATTGCTCTATTATTGTCGGCTTACAGAACTCCTGAATCGTCATTGGCTGTATTTATTTTGGAGAAATTGCAAGGCGCCGATGTACTCACTTATTTATCGAGTCGACATGAATATACGGAGAATTGTGTGGCGACGATTATTTCACAAATTTTGGATGCTCTTCAATATTTACATTGGAGGGGATATTGTCACATGGACATACAACCGGATAATGTTGTAATGGCGTCAGTACGATCGGTACAAATTAAATTAGTTGACATGGGTTCGGCACAAAAAGTGACAAAAATGGGTGCACTTGTTTCGCAAGTCGGTCATCCGGAATATCGAGCGCCCGAAGTTCTTAATGAAGAAGCAGCTTTTCCACAAACGGACATTTGGATGGTCGGTGTACTCATGTATGTTCTATTGTCGGGAGTTTCTCCATTTAGAGGCGAAGATGATAATGAAACAAGGCAAAATATTTCCTTCGTTAGATTCAGATTTGAATATTTATTCAAGGAACTTAGTCAGGAGGCGACGAGATTTTTAATGCTTATTTTCAAACGTACACCAAGGTTTGTATTATTAAAGCTACATTTTATTTTATTACTATTGCACTAATTAGCCTATATTAATAAAATCGTATTCCGGTAATTCGTTCGCAGTTAATTATTGCTTCTTAATTTTTGTAATGAAAATAATTGAATTTTTGCAAAGATTTTACTATTTTAAAACATAATCGAATTATTTCGAAGAATTTTTTAAAATTTGGTTGAAAAAATTGACTTCTTGCCAAAAATTATACTACTTATTTATCACAACAATTTAATATTATATTTTCCTGATTTCCAGTAAGTAAATCAACTTCTTTCTCTATCCCACTAATAACTCCAATTTTTTATTTTTCTAAAATCCAATTACTTTCTAAATTTCCAGTTACAATTCTTTCAAAAATCTAATTTTGTCCAGAATTTCTGAGTTAAATTATTATACAAAAAGCAAATGATTTATGTTAAATAAATATTTATAATACTTATTGCTATTTATCGTTTCACGTGAAATTCAATTTTAAAATAATTTCAAAGTAAAACTTTTGGAAATTTAATTATTTCCAAAAATTACAAACTCCTTCAAATCTTCAAAAATTCAATTATTTTCTTAAAAATTGTTTAAATGAAATTATTCAAAACATTATTTTTTAGAAAAATAATAAATTGACAAAAATGATTGTCGTGAGTAACGTATTAATTAAATAAATATGATTAACCAGTAATTCCTGAAAATTATTATTCAATAATAAATTGATAATGATTGAAAATAAATGTTTCAATAGTATTATAGTTTAACATCAAGGAAAATATTCAAAGATTTCAATTTAAAAACAGTTTGAAATTTATATCAAATTTTAATACGATTTTAAATTAAAAGTTAATAAAATTAAAATTAATTAAAAATTGTTTAAAATTTAATTAAAATAAAGGGAATGTCAGGAAAATGTCAAGGCATTTTATCAAAAATGATGTAAAAGAAAAATTTCTAAAATTATTTCAAAATTTTTAGTTTCTGATATTTAAAAATATTTTTTTTTATGCTTGTAGAAAACTGGAATTTTCCTTTAATTTTTTTATCACCTTATTAACATTTGAATCAAATTAAATTTTAATATAATACCTTGAATTTTATTTCTGACAATAATTAAATTTTACAATAATTTTTTTAAAATTATTAATTATAATTAACTTAAAAAAAATTTGAATTAAAAACAAGTTGCAACTTTGAAAATTATTTGAATTTCATAACGTTTTGAACTAAAATTTTAAAAAATTGAAATTCCTGTGAAGAAATTGAAAACAATAATCAATTATTCAGTCTTAAATTCTCGTAAAATTTTATGATAAGATATGATTTATAAAAAAGTTTTTAACTTAAGTTTTAGAAAATAATTGAATATTTAAAGAGTTCTAGTAGGAATTTTTACAATTAAATTTTAAAGGGGTTTTAAATCGAAAATTCAAATATTAACTTCAATTTTTTAAAATAATTTCAGATTCAAAAATTAAAAAAAAATTCACTTATGTATTATTAATTACTTTTGAAAATTTTAATTTAATTCATCCCGAGAATTCAATTATTGTCATATATAAAAAAATTCTATTCTCGAATTTTTCGGGCAGCTCGAAATTTTCGAATACCTGTTTTCATAATTATATAGTTAACATTTTAGAAAAAGTAATAAATCAAAAAAAATTTGAAGCAATAAATAGTAGATTTTAGTAATGATTGCGAAATCTCTACTAATTCTAAGAGAATAATTTTCCATTTCTTTTCCAGTAAACGACCAACAGCGGAGGAGTGTCAAGAGCACAGATGGTTGGTCCCAACCGAATTCATGATTAGAAAACGCGAGAGAGCCGTATTTCTTGGCAATCGTTTGAAAAATTATTCAGACGAATATCATCAAGAGAAACAAAAATTGGCCACACACAGCGAGAGTTTATCAGAGGTTTTTGGATCGACGAGACAATTAATAAGATCGAATAGCATACAAGACGAATTGTTTACCACATTTTAAGATCTAGTATAATGAGATTTTCCAAAAATCACGTATTTATTTATTTATTGAAACAATGTTTATAGTCCATGAGTCTAGTCTGTTGTGAAAGATATTTTGAGAATATGATTGAATGAAATTTTCCGAATGTAAAAGAAAGATTTAACTATTATATAGAGTGAATGTAAAGGAAAAGTCCATTTTAACGGAAGTCAGTGAACAAAAAAAAATTACACTTTTTAAAGGATCGTGAGAATTTTCTTTGATTTTGTTATTATTTATTTGTTATAACTTGCAGTTATTACGTGTGTTTTTTGTCACTTGGTAATAATTCAGATGCAATTTTATCAAAAGAAACAACTAATGTGCAAGTAATATTACAAATTAATATCACGTAATAAAGGAAAAAAAAGCAATTTAATTTCCATTTTTTGTTTATTTTAAAATTTTTCTTTTCGAAATTCAGAATTTTTTTAAAATTTATTATTTAAATATGTTCTTTATTTACAAGTTTAATTTATCCCTGCCATTTTTGCATGCTTTCATGAACAAAAAAAATTGATAAATATATTGTGCACTCAGCAATAAGTTATTTTCTAAAACTCTCTGCCATACTTTTAGAAATTACTAATATTTTTAAAGGATCATAATACTTTATACGTTTTAATGAAGGATGTAAAAAATTGTTTTTTTACGTATAATTATCAATCCTTCATATAAAAAGGCAGTAGCGGTGCAAAACTTGAAAATAAGTTTTGGCAGAAACAGTGATTTTCGGAGAAAAAACATTTGATAAATGTACAATTATTTTGACATTTTAATCATCTTTTTGCATAATGATTGAGATATTCTTTCACTTTTACTCCAAATGCTTCCTTATCTTTAATGAATAATTCGGCAGCGTCTTTATTCAATGGATCGTCGAAATTCAGTAGATCCTGCGCAAAAGAAGTTGAAATTTGTAATAATTTATAATAAAAAGTAGAATTCAATCGTCAATTAATTAAAACCAATTGATTTTAATTGATTTCTTGGAAGTAGAAAAAGTGGGGTCAAAACTTACGGTAAATAAGGAATTTAAACCCCAAACAACATCGAGAAGTTTTCTAGTTGGGGCCCAACCTAGACCATCTAAATTACTTTCTCTTAAAATCGAAAGACAAACGGATCCATCTTCACTAATATTAGGGTGCCATAATTTTGTTAAACATTTCACATTAGGTGGCTAGAAAATATTAAATTAATAATTAAAATACTATATTTTTAACTTCATTGGGGTTGCCAGTGATTAAGGAATTTAATTTAAAGTCCTGGAAAGAATTAAAAATTTAGAATTCGTAAGAAAATTCTGAATTTTGGTGTTTTTTTCGTTTACATCATAAACTATGAAATTACCACGGATTTTAATAAAATATCTTCAATTTTTTTCCATTTCTGAGAATAATTAATTTTAAATAAATTGATTCTTAAAGAACTATCATAAAATTAAAGCTTATAATTTATTTAATCAATAGTTTTACTTAAATAATATAAGAGTTGCGAATATAATTATTTTCTTAAGTAAATGAATTTCGAAAGATTTAAACTTGAAACCTTAGAAAACTTCAATGTTGAATTCGAATTTAATTTAGAAATTTTTAATAATTCAGTTGTTAGCAAAACTTTAGTAATTCAAATTCTTCGATTAGTTAAATTTGTTAAAATTGTAAATTTAATTAATTATTAAAAATAATGGATTCATAAAAAAATTTTAGTTTAAAAACTCGAAAAAACATGAATTTTGAAGAAGTTACAAATAATTGCAAATTTTGGAAATAATTGAATTGTAAGAAGGTTTTAAATTCAAATCTTTGGAAAATCTGATTTTTTCATACTTTTAATTAATAATTCTGTAGAACTATTTTATTTGTTATATTTCAATTCTATAATTGTTTCCTTAAATGATAAAATTCTTCGCAAAAATTAAATTTGTTTTCAAAATATTTTTTATAAAATTCTTGGCAAGAATTTCGTTATTTTTATAAATAATCAATTTTTTTCTTCTCAGGAATTCAAATATTTTTAATACAATTCTAGTAGAATTTCTCAAAAAAATCCAATGACTTTTGAAAATTTTAATAAATTTCTGTGAAGAATTCAGCTATTATTCAAAATTGTTTAAAATTCTTCCCAAAAATTTAATTATTTTCTTAAATACTAAAATTCCTAGCAGGAATTCAATTATTTTCATAAATAATAAAATTCTTAGCAGGAATTTAATTATTTTTAAAAATAATAAATTTGTTTTAGGAATTTAATTATTTTCTTGAATAATGAAACTCGTTACATTACTTGGAATATTTAATACATTTTTTAATGAATTCCTCGAAAAATGTAATTATTCTTAAAAACTTTATTAAAATTTGTCAAAAGAATTCAATTATTAAAAAATTCGTTGATAACATTTTGTATAAAAATTCAATTTAGGAAACATGTAATTATTCAATAAATTGTTTTTTTGTTTTTAAATTAGTTAATTTTCCAATAAAAATTCATTAAAATATGAATTTTAGTTGAAATTTTAGTTAATAATTAAGTACTATAAGTATTCAAGTAACAATATTTTTATAATATAAAGCAATGATTTTATTTGTCGATCATTTTTAATTATTATAAATCATGAAGAAATCAATCGATATCTCTTTTATAATAATATTCTTACAAGTGGTTAAATTACAAAAAGGTTTGAATTTAAATATTTTAAAAATTTGAATTCCTTTCGAAAAATAATAATGCATTAAATATTTATTGACAAATGAAGCTATTGATATCTTCGAATAATTTTTCTTTTAAAGAAATTCGTAAATAAATCCAAAAGAACATTTTTTGAGTATCTACTAATTTTTCAAGTGAATCCAGAATATTTTTTTGAATCAGGGGAAGAGTTAACATTTTGTCTGAAAATCAGGGAAAAGTTAGGGAAAGAAAAAATTAAATTTTTCTGGCAACCCTGTTAATATTTTCTAAATATAAAAATATTGAATGAAAGTATAAATAAAATAACGTACGATCATGTTATATTCTTCGGGTATAAATATGTGAAAGCAAAAGCGTCCACCACACCAATATCCTTCGTCAGGGGTTATTAAAAGATTAAATTCATGAAGCCGATGAGGATCATTAAATGAAACTTTACAAGTACTTGGTAAAGTTTGCTCCATTTCTTGAACCTTGAAAAAATATCAAAATACTGACAAAAACATCGATTACTTGCCTTAATAGTTAATTACATTTATATGAACACAATTAACATTTATTTTAATAACAATTTAATTAATATTAAATGGAAATATTTACCTCCTTGACCAGTAGTTTATCTCGAACAGATATACGTTTATAATTCAGATCTTTGTTTTTTGAATTAGAAACATCTGCATCCTTTTTCAGTTTTCCTCTAAGAGTAATCATTCCTTTTATGGAGTCTCATAAACTACCACTGTGAGATTAAAGGTAATTTTCATTTAATACGTTTAGTAGCGTCAAACATTTTTCACATTCAAAGAAATTTAAATATTAAATAATAATTCAAATAAAAAATAAAATTTACAAAAAGAATCGAATTTAAACAATATATTTATTTCCAGATCTTCTTTTCTTTACAGTAATTTTATAGTATAAAAAGCATTTCACTTTCTTTCAATTTTCAAAAAACGTAAAAAATATACTCACATAATTTAGAAAATTAAGAAATGTTTGCCTTCACAAATTAGTTTTCTTAGGACTTTTTTTATCACAGTAAAACATTTTTGGAGTAAAAACTAATATTAATGATACCAAATTCATCATCAAAGAGAAAACTATTTTTAGAAAATTAATAAAAATAATGAAAGAGAAAAATTTTATTAGACATATAATAAATACTTTCTACTGATTAGAAATTGACTTTCAAAGAATTTTTTTCGCCATAAAATCCGCATAAAAAATGGAGCAAAAATGATTTGTCGGTTAAATCCTAACATAACCTTAAAAATAAAAAATTATTTAACGTAATGATATTTGACTCACCAAGAAAAAATATCCTTCAAGGGTAATGAGTTATATTTTCAATAATAATACGTTGCTCTTCAAAAAATAAGCAGATTAAAATATTAAGTTCCTTAAAATATTAGCAGTCTGATGGCAGTAAATGTTGAACATAACAAAACGTTGACTTAGTTGCTTGACTTTTTAAGTGATTATAAACGATTCAAATTGTTTGGTATAACATAGCAAGGAATTCTACGTTAATTTACACTTATTTTATTAGAAAACAAACACTTTTTAGTGATATTTTTCACTAAAATATACAAAAAACTTGCGGTTCGCGCACTACAATAAGTTTATTTTTTGTTAGCGACACTAGCGCCATGACGTAAACAACAAAAACTAAAAAACATCAAACAAACAGGCCTGCCATCATGCTAGCCAACATAAAACGTTTTTCGCGCAAAAAATTAAAATACAGTATAGAAAAATACTTATTTTTTAAACAATTTTTAAAACGATTGTAATAGTCGTTAATTATTAATATCACCTATTCATATTTTTAACAATTTTAATTTTATTTCATCTTTTCGGTTTATTTTTAATACTTTCACACCGAGGAAGGAGATGAAGTAACTTCTTTCTTTAAATATGGGTTTATTTATAGGTTAGGTTCAAAGTGTAACAACAACAACACACATTACATTTTTTTTCTTTCAGAAAATATACTTATGACTTTTAAAATAGAAATTGTCAATGAGATTTGACGTGACCTTAACTTTTGACTTGATCTTTGGACAAAGACTTATAAAATTTATTCTTTGTAACTGAAAATAAAATTTAAGAATAGGAAATACCGTTATTTAAGAAAATTCCGGAAATTCGTATATTTCGACATACATATTTGAGCTGCCTGAAAAAAGCACGAAAAGAAACGCGTGTGTTGTTGTGCTCAAGTGTAGTGCCTAAGCTATTGAATGATTCCTGCAAGAAAATTTTCTTTAATTAATCTAAATAAAAGTGATTTAACAATGTTTGCAAGAGTGACATTTTATCCTTCGCTATTTTATAATGTTGTAATGGAAAAAGTATCGGCGAGAAGATGGTTTGATAGAATTGATGATACCGTTATCCTGGGTGCATTACCTTTTCGAGGAATGACAAAACAGGTGAACAAATTAATCTTTGTAGTTTATACTTTAAAACAAATTTAAAAAAAAATAGTGGTAATTATTGTTAATAGTTTAGAATAATTTTTATATTATTTAATTCATCATTTTTAATATAACTTCATTAATATGTATAAAATGTAAAAAAATATATCGTCATATTTAATTATAAATTCACTCAACTCGTTTAGAATTTCATCATTTCAAAAAAAATGAATTTTAATGAATTTTATCTATTTTTCTAGTTAATAGCTGAAGAAAATGTTAAGGCTGTAATTTCCATGAACGAAGATTATGAATTGACACTTTTTTCAAATAATGGAGAGGTAAATATATTTGAAAAGAAAAATAATGTATGGAACATTATTCTTTCTTTTCTTTTTTTATTAATTTATTAAAGGAAAATTATTTCAGGAATGGAAGAAGCATGGTGTAAATTTTTTACAACTTCCAACAGTAGATATTTTCGAAACTCCCTGTCAGGAAATGTTGCAAAGAGGAGTCGAGTTTATTAATAAATTTCAAAAAAATCAAATTAATGAAAATAGTGATCCATTGAAACCAAAGGCAACAGTTTATATTCATTGTAAAGCAGGAAGAACTCGAAGTGCAACATTAGTTGGCTGTTATCTTATGAAGGTTTGCATAATTGAATAATATTAATATTTAATAATAATAATTTTAATAATTTTGAATTTTAATTTTCTTTTCTTTGCTGACATTTTTTATTATTTTACACGAAACAAATTTTTTTTTTAGAAACACGCCTGGACGCCGGAAACTGCAATAGATCATATAAGAAGTAAAAGAGAACATATTTTAATTCACACAGCTCAATGGAGAGCGTTAAAAACATTTTATAAAGAGAACATAGCAAAAAATGTAAAGAAAAATCCTAGTGAAAATAGTTAATGACAAATATTTGTAAATATTCTTTTAAATTTATTAATTATATAGCGATTTATTTTTCTTTCCGAAGATATATTCAGCGTTTAGGGAAAATTAATTTTACGGAAGTTTTGAATACAAATGAAAATGACTCGCTGGACATGTTCGGAGTACCTCAAATTAAGGGAAATATTGTTAACATTTTTAAAATGGAAAATAAATTGAATATTTTACTATTTTTCGACTTTATTTGCTTTCATTTTATCTAAATTACTATCAAAATATAAATGAGCAATTTCTTTTGTTTTCTCTAAAGCAGATTCAATAAGAGATTCCGATTTTCTTCTTGACATCTTTTGCGTTGACATTCCACAAATTAAATTTGAAGTTTTATGCGTGGGGAAATATTTGGAAACTTTGAATATTTGTAATAATGGTTTTGTCCAAACATCTGCGTTAAATGAGTCCGAATATATTTCCTAGATAAATTGAAATTATAATTAATATTAACAAATTTTTAATTAGATAGAAATGAAGTTTTATGAATATTTGTAATTACCTTTGGAACCATGCATCTGGCTTTGACTGATGTATCATTGCTTAAAATAATAAATGTTGGAACGTCTGAAATGACATCTAATTTACCCAAAGGCAGTCCACTAAATTCATAATCGTCGACTTCTAAATGAAGTACCACAAATGGTAAATTATTTGATTCTTGTTCTTCTTTAATTTTTGACTTTAAATATTCCCTAGAAGATTGCAAAATTTTATTACTACATTAAAAGTAGATTTTAATGATACTTAATTAAATTTATTAATCTATATTATTCCTAAACAAGCAATTGTTACGCGCGGAACGATATTTAAATTAATTATAATATAAATATTAAAAATTTTTATTTTCAAATTTAAATTTTTGAATAAATTCATAATGAAAATATGAAAAAATCCCCTTCATTTAAAGAATTTTATTATTAGCTTTAAAAATAATTGAATTTTCTAGAAGAATTTTATTAAAACTAGAAAAATCCTACGCGCGCGATGTGCGTGTGAATGATTTAAAGCATTATCAGGGTAGCAATTTACCTGTCTGTCATACCTCAGAAAAAGTACATACGGGAAAATGTTCATGAATAATAAAATGAAGAATATATTTCAGAACTATGGATACGGAAAATTTTTTGAAAATCCTACAAAACCGTACGTTGAAAATGTACGAAAAAAATTTTTCAGGGAAAGTTCTCGAATTGTACCTGAATACCTGAACAGTGAGAAAAGAACATGAATTTAATGGGAACTTTCTCAACTTTAGATAGAATAATTGTTGAACTACTCAACAATCGCAAAATTTTAAATTGTCTCTCAGTTTTCTCTTTTTTACTAATTAATATTGGTATATATTGTAATTTTTTGTAACTTCTCTAAAAAATTTTCCATATTCACCATTTTAGAATAAATTCTCGATTTTTGTGAGACAAAATTTTTCTGTGTTCCTTTTACAAATTGAAACATATCTTTGCAGAAATTCAATTATTATTAATAACATTTTAATAAAATTAAATAATCAAATTTTCAATTAAAATTATTAAAAAAACATTATTTTCAAAAAATTTTAAGAAACTCGCAAAAAGAATTATTTATCTAAAGTTTAATGCTAACATTATTTCTTAGATTTTATTTTATTTCACTGAATACGTAATTCGTAGAATATTCTATAAATTAATGAAAATCTATTGTTGATACCTTAAGAGTAATTGGTGTTTATAAATTTTAAAATTCTATTAAATAACAATTATAATTATATAATGTAGAATTTGGGGGAAGTCATGCGCCCCGAATTTTTAACTACAAAATAGAAACAACACTTTAAAACATATCTGTCAATCAAAACATTAATTACTATAGAAAAACAAAAGACGACACTTTCTGTTCACGGAATAGCAAATTATTATTATGTAAAATTTTGCAAAACAATTGATTCGTTTCGAAAAATTTTATATTATAAATTTTTGAAAATAATTAAATTATTTAAAAGAATTCAGTTGAAAACTATGAATTGAATTCATACAAAAGAAATTAAAAATTTATTTATAAAAACAAATTAAATTTTTTCGAGAAATGTTATTTCGTCCTCTGACGAATTTTATTACTTATAAGATTTTTTGACAAAAAAATTACCTTAAATTTGTATGTAAAATAATTGAATTTTTGAAAAGAGTTTTAATAGTTATGAAAAAATTAAAGACTTGTGAAGAATTCTGTTAAAATTCATTAAAAATAATTTAATTATTAGGAAGAACTTCATTAAACATTTTTAAGAATAAATTCATTTTTGAAAAATTTAATTAAAATTGAATTAAAAATAATTTAATTTTGCAATAAGTTATTTCTGAAAATAATAATTGAATTACTAAACAGAATCCTGTGAAGAAATCTATTGAAATTATAAAAAGCAATTTAATGATGTATTTCGAAGAATTTTATAAAAAAAATTTTTAATAATTCAATTCTTTCGAGAAAATTTATTTGAAAACAATTGAATTCTTATACAGGACTTTATTAAAACTCTTGAAAATAACTTAGTTCGTCACAAAATTTTTTAATAATATAATAAAATAAATTTTCGGTGACATTTTACTAATATTTTATTATATTCAAAATAATTGAATTTTAGAGAAGAATTTTGTCAAAATTCTTTAAAAATAATTGAATGTTTAAGAGAAATTTTTTTACAATTATATTATAAATAAATTAATTCCTCTGCAAAATTTTATTATCTATGAAATTAATTGAATTTTTTGTGAAACTACATTAAAATTCTACAAATAATAACTGAATTCTTGAGAAAAACCTGATTAATTTTGAAAATAATTGAATTCTTTTAAAGAATATTTAAATATTTAAAAATAAATAAATTTATTTGAGAAATTGAAATTTAACAATAGAAAAATTTTTCAATTTCCATATAATAATAAGAAATTGAATATTGCGTGACGCTCGTAATATTTGCTATTAATTCCTGATATTTAAAAATTTAATCCTAATTTAATTTACTTTAAATTTTTTAACAAAACTACCTTAATTTCCCCCTTCGTTTGGTTTCCAACTTCCTCGATAACCCCGAAAGTTTCTCTTGACATTCTCGATAGTCAACAAAGCTTATTAATCTTTTATCCTTCCTTAGCGATAAATTTTGATGCAAATTATTAATTGTGTCTGTTATAGCATCAAGATTTGCATTCTTAACACTCAATGCTTCTTCTAGTCCTAATATTTTATCTCTTAATTGCTCTCCCGACAAGCGAATGTACCGCGTAAATGGTCCAGTTGCCGCTTCAATTGTAACGCTAATTTTTCCTTGTGACTTAAGATATAAAATGCAAAAATGGTCCAAAATTGAAGTTCTATGAACATGAGTTCCACAGCACGCTTCTCTGAAATTCAAAAGAATAAAATAAAATTTGAAATAAAATAAAATAAAATAAAATAAAAATTTTAATAAATTAAATTTTTAATAATAAAACTCAAAATCAATCATTTTCATACGTAAATACTTTTTTCTCTAAGCTTACTTTGATTTTAAATCCGGACTATCAATCGAAGTGATTTTAATTCCAGTCATTGGATACACTTCGCCGGGTATTATTCTGAGATCATCTTCCATCATCATTTCCGACATATTGACAGTTTTCCTTTCAACCGGTACATCGGATTCAATGCATTTATTTACAAGATTTTCTATGTTTGTGATTCGCTCGTTATTCAGTTTTTGGCCAAATACACTGCACTCAAAAGTTAACTTATCCTTTTCCACATAACTACCACGTTGTTCAATTGTTGGCAAAACTTTTCTAAGCGCTGCATTTAATAAATGAGTCGCCGTGTGATTTCTCATAATACTTAATCTTCTTCTTGAATTTATCCAAACTTGACAGTCTTCTTCATTTCGAATATTGAGCTCCGATTCATTCAAAGGGATCTTTCTGAAAATTATTCAAAAACAATGTTGATAAAATTTAACATTTCAAAAAATTGTGATTTAAAAAATAATTTCAATTTAAAAAATACTTATAAATACTTATAAAGATAATTAAAATAATAAGACAGGAACATAAATTTTCTAATTAATAATCACAATTCATTTTCTTAATATTAATTAAAAAGGGAAATTTAAAATACCTAGAATCGTTATTAATAAGATGTCCCACGTGAAAAACGTAGCCGCGAATTTTCCTCACTTCGTAAATGTCGAAAAGAAGATTTTTAATTTGAATAAAACCTTTATCGAAAGCTTGACCTCCTTCATTAACATAAAAAGGAGTTTTATCCAAAACTATATAGACTTCTGATTCCCTTAATTCATCTTTGTCCAAATGGCAATTCTTTACTTCCGGAGAAATCTTCAATTTATCTAAAAAACAAAACAAAGAAGAAGAAGAAGATATAGATAGAAGATTTAATGTTTGAGTTTTTCACTGATTTGAAATTTTAATTATTTAAAAGTTATTTTAAAAAGCAATAATTTAAAATTTTAATAAGAATTAATCCTTAGATTTTTCAAATTAGTTTCTCAATAAATAGTTCTTTAGAAAATTAAATTAAAAAAATTATTACCATTACTGATAAAACCTAATAGTTTACTTTTCACAATCGGAAAAGAATAACCCTTCTCCTCGGGAATATAATTGTATTTATACGAATCGTCCGTTTTTGGTAGATTCGATTTTTCAAATAATTCCAAAGACAAGTCGGAAATTTTTGTCATATCTTTTTTTCCTTCCGTCCTTGCTTTGGAACGTGCTTTCACCTTATTAAGTTCCTCCTCAAAATCGCTGACATTAAAGTTCAACGATTCAACTTCGGCTAATTTTGAAATTGTCTTCACACTCAATCCATGTGTGTCGTACAATCGAAAAGCAAATTCTCCCGGTAATGTCTCAAGTTTTTTCCTAAAAAAAAAAATGAATTTTAGAAATTTTATAACAAATCTGTTTATAATAATAAAAAGAAAAAAAAAATCTATTTTCCTTAAACAATAAATAAGAAAATAAATACTCAGATAAAAATTTCTTTAGATTTTGATAGCCGAGAATTAAACCAGGAGTTACATCATCCGAGAGTGATGCTAATTTACAGTGACCATCTATCATCTTTTTCCACTTTATATAAGTTGTGTTTCTTAACGAATAGTACATGTCGGCTTCGTAAGCAATTATATGCTGCATCTTAAAAAACAGAAAGACAAATTAATTAAAATAATCCGGATAATGAAATATTTAATAAAAATTAATAAATTAATCAAAGATTGATTAATAATTATTTAATAATAAAGAAAGGATAGTTAGTTTTCTCAATACCTGTTTGATATTTTTGTGTAATTCTGGATAAGCTTCTCCAAGACTTTCAGCGACGTGAAAAGTTAATTCATGTAATAAAACATCTTTCCTAAATACTTCATTGCTTATGTCTAATGCTTTTCGCAAAACTCTTCTTAACTTTTGACTGAAATAGAAAGAACTCAAGTTTAGTTAATAATTATAAAAAACTAATTTAAACTGAAATTTCCCTAAAGAGGAAATCATTTCAATTTTGAAACGTTGAAGAAAAAAAAGTGAAATAATAAAAACTTTTTCCGAATGATTCTTTTAAATAGATTAATATACGTACTTATTGTCAGGCAGTGCACCATCAGCTAAAGCGACAGTCACCATTCTTGCGTGATCGGCTAAAATTCTATAATTAACGTCTAAATTCTCATTTTTTTTATAGGCTGGTGCTTTTGCAAATTTTTGAATACTCTCGAACAAGGGTACAAAAAGATCAGTGTCATAATTGGATTTCTTTCCTTGCAAAGTAGCAACTAATCTTTCAAATCCCATTCCAGTGTCGACATGATGTTTCGGTAGGGGAATTATACTACCGTCATTTAATCTAAAAAGTGAAACATTCAATTTTCTACTTAATATATCATGTTAATTGTATTATTAGTAAAAAATAAATAAATTTACAGTAAGTCAGGGTTGACACAAAAATATTAATTTGTTTTTGAATATTCCCTAAAGAATATTCAGATTCACTCTAAAAATGACTAGATACTAAAAAAAAAGTTCTATTACATTTTTTACGAATTTTTTTAATTGTAAGATTATTCGACAAACATCAATAAATTCTTTTTTAAATAAACACTTAATCATTATTATTTTTTAATAGGCATTAAAATTGAAAAAAATTTCAAATTCAAACCTTTCTTTAATGCAACAACACATATGTAAAAATTTATTTTTTATTATAAAATAAATAAATAGAAGAGTCTTCGAGTCTTCAACTCGGAGTGTTTGATATCTTCATTGTTTTCTAATAATTTAAATTTTCATGAAATTTTTCAAAAGAAAAAAAAATATTTTTCATAGGAATTCATTTATTTTTAATACAATTTTAAGTGAATTCCTCAAAAAATGTAATTATTTTTACAATTTTTTTGCAAAAAAATTCTCGTGAAGAATTTTATTAAAATTTTAATAAATCCTAATTAAATTCTTTTAAAGAATTTCTTTGAACTTTTTTTAACTAATGGAGATTCTTTAATAATTTTAATTGAAAATTTTGAAAGCAATTGGATTCTATGAAGAAGAATTTTATTAAAATTGTAAAAAATAATTGAATTCTTGCGAAGAATTTTATTACTATTTATAAAAATAATTTTATTGTTCTGAAGAATTTATTAAAATTTTTAAAAATAAATGAATTTTATGCTAATATTTGAAGATTAAAATTCTTTCGAAAAGTTAAAATTTATGAAAATATTTAAAAATATTTGAGTTCATCTGAGGAATTTAATTAAAATTGTTTTAAAAATAATTGATGTCCTACAAAGAATTTTACTAGTTATAAAATTAATTGAATTCTTGCAATGAATTTTACTATAATATTTATAAGAATAATTTAATTGTTTAGAAGGACTTATTAAAATTTTAGAAAATTTTTTAAAAATGAACAGTAATAATTAATTTTGTACTTAATAAGAGAATTTTTTAAATTTTGAGTATGAAATTATTTAAATAATTTATATTTGAAAATAAAAATTTTGTAATTTGCATAACAACAAATTGAATAACACGTTCCACGCGTAACATTTGCTAGTAATGTAATAAAGTTCGTTGCAAGAATTCAATTATATTTATATTTTATGAAAATAATTGAGTTCCTGCTTAGAATTTCATATGAAAATTTCATATGAAAATTGTAGAATCTCTGTAAAAAATTTTGTTTTTAAGAAAATAATTTGAATAGTTTTGCCAAGATTTTTATGAAAATTTTTGAAAATAATTATATCTCTCCAAAGAATTGTATTACTTTTTTAAGAATAATAATTAAATTACTGCAATTTTTTTTAACTTCACCAAAATTTAATTATTCTAGTGTTTTTAGAAACGTGTTGAGGAGGAAACCGTCGAAAGGTATAGAAACTGATTTTACTTTGCAATGAGAAAAACAAAAGTTATTGAAAAAATAATTAAACCGGAGAGGGTTGACGGAGGGTTCAAATTTGTCAAAAATGTAAGTTCTTTAAAATTTCTAATTAAATTAATTGAAAAATTGAAATTTTCTCAATTTTTAATTTGAAACCTTTTAAAGTTTATCTATTTATAAAAATGGTAAAAGCGACTCTTTTAAAATTCAATTAATTTTGAAATATTTAGGTAACATTAAAAATTAAGTGAATTAAAAAATAAATCTTCACAGAAATAAAAAAATTAAATGCTTTGTATTAGACTTCGTGGTAATTCTACAGTTTATGAGCCAAACCAAAATTCGGAATTTTCTTATAAATTCTAAAATTTTAATTTTCTTCAGGACTTTTAATAAAATTCCCTGACTTCAATGACGGTAATTAAAATTTATTGCAAATAAATAGTAAGTAAATGTGTATTAAACCTTTCATGCTGAATGAAGACTATATTCCAAAGTTCAATGAGATTTACGGGTTTATTAACATCCTCGCTAATGTGAATTTCCGTACAAACACCACACGGTCCCGTTGAACTCATTTCCCAAAAATTATCCTTAGTGCCAAGAGCTATAATATGACTTTCAGGAACACCCAAACGTAGCCAAATATCCTTACATTCTAAATCAGCTTTTAAACCCAATTTCTCATCGCCGGAATAATAAGTCACGTATAAAAGATCTTTATTAATTCCATAAACATCGGTTAATAAATTCCATGCGTATTTACAAGCCTCTTCCTGAAAAATAGAACAATATTGCAAACAGTGAAAAAAGGAGAACCATCTATGAAGACAGGTAAGAAAAAGTATTTTTTTAATCTATAAAGTAGAAAAAACTGATGAATTACTTTCGAATAATCACCAAAGGACCAATTTCCGAGCATTTCAAAAAACGTATGATGATACGTGTCCAATCCAACTTCTTCCAAATCATTATGTTTGCCACCAACTCTAATGCATTTTTGCGAATTAGCAACCCTCGGAAATGGAGGATCGTAGAGTCCCAAAAATACGCCCTTAAACTTGAAAACAAAAATCATGAAGCAAAATAGAATTATTAAAATAAAATACTTTTCTGTAAATTAAATACTCACTTGATTCATTCCCGCATTTACAAAAGGTGTCGAGGGATCATTTAAATTCAAAATAGAACTCGATCGAATGAACGCATGATCTTTTAGAAAATAATCGAGAAATTCTTTTCTAATACTATTCGCAGATTTAAACTTTTCATTAGTGTTATAAAATCTTAATACTATATTCTTATTCACTAAATAAAAACGCCGAAATAACATTTTTGCTATTATGCACAATCACAAATTGCCGCAATGCTTTTTAGGTTATACTTTACGTTTCTTATTAGACGAAAATAAACATATTTGCATAAAAAGAATAAGACATTTTCTTTTTTTTGAAAAAAGCTCACTGCTTAATTTATTAAGTTAAAAAAACATTATGGATATTCTTTTCAGTGTTTTCGGTAAAATCCTATAATATAGTAATAACGTAAAACGTAAAAATAAATAAACACTATACACGTGAAGATTTTTTCCTTTTGAAATCAGCTGATTCGTCACAGCAGACGACAGAAATTTGTATTCTAGCGGTAAAATTCAAATAGTATCAAATTGTATTTTCACTTTCGGTGAATGTTCTCTCACTCTTTTTATAATAAATAGAAAATAAAATAACAACATTTATCCAGAGTATCGCCTGTGACACTGTGTCGAGCAAAAGTAACAATCGAACGGAACATTCGAATATCCAGAGGCAATAACAGATGTAGCAAATCGATCTGCAGAGAGATCAACGGTACTTCGAATGTAGCTACTGAAGCAAGGATTTCCGCAAACACAGAATTGTGTTTTATTTATGTACTTGACTAAAGTTGCAGGTATAATGCTCGCATCGAAATAAATCCTGTAAAAATTATTTTTAAAAAACGAATATTTTAAATATTAAATAATAATTTTTATTATTACATAATAACTTATTATTTAATTATTTCGAACTTTTTCACATTATAACAATATAATTTAAGGCGCTAGCGATTCTATGAAATGTAATTCTACAATTTAATTTCCGCGAAGAATTTTATAATTTAAAAAAATAATCGAATTCTTGCAACAAATTTGATTAAAATTTGTGAAAATAATTAAATTCCTATGAAAAATTTTATAATATAACAAAATAATTGAATTCTTGGGAGAAAAAATTTTAAATATTGTTAAAAATAATTTAAATTCTGTAAAAACATTATTTATAAAAATAATTGAACTCTTGCAAGACGCTTGATACAAATCTTTATTTTTTAAAAGTAATTAAATTCCTGCGAAGATTTTTATAATTTAAGAAAATTATTAAATTCTTGAAAAGAATTATAGAAAATTTTCAAAAGTAATTAAAATTCTCTAAAATGTATTATTATATAATTTATTCAAATAATTGAATTCTTCAGACAATTTTGATTAAAATTTTTTAAAATGATTGCAAAGATTATTGAATTTTTTTTTTTAATATTATTTATAAAACTAATTGAATTCATTGCGAGGAGTTTGTTTAAACTTTCATAAGAAAATTGAATTCTTGGAAAGAATTTTAAAAATTTACAAAAATAATTAAAATTCTGTAAAAAATAATTATTTATAAAAATAATTGAATTCCTTCGAATAATGTCTTTATTTAAGAAAAGAATTAAATTCTCGCAAGGAATTTTATTAAAATTTTTTAAAATTCTAATTAAATTCTTTTAAGAAATTTCAAAAATTTTTATAAAATAATGAAGTTATCTTAATAATTTTTATTAAATATTGAATTAAAAATAAATTAATTTCTGAGAAGTTTTTTATTATTTATTAAAGTAATTTAATTCTTGCGAAGAATTTTACTATGAATAAAAATTTATAACCAAGTTCTTTCCAGAAATTCAATAAAAGTTTATTCGAAAATAATTAAATTTCTGTAAAGAATTTGATTAAAATTAAGTATAATTATTGAAAATAATTAAATTCTTTCAGTTTTGTTGACAAATATATATTAAAATTTCATAGAATAAAATTTAATTTTAATATAGAATTTTTAAAAATTATTTTTAGTGTAAATTCTTGTAGAAATAGAATATTATGTAAATTTTTAGATAATTGATGTCTTTAGTGTAACTTTATTTAAATAGGATTAAAAATAATTTAATTCCTGCAAAGAATTTTAGTTTTTATAAAAATAGTTAAATTATGTCGAATAATTTATTAAAACTGTAGGAAATAATTGAATTTTTTGAAAATATTTTGAATTCTTCCGAGGAATTATTTAAAAAATTTTTTGAAAATAATTAAATTCCAGCAAGCAATTTTACTGTTCATAAAAGTAATTGAATTTTTTAGAAGAATTTACAATTTATAAAAATAATTATAATTATTGTTTCCAATGATTCATTAAAGTTGTAGAAAATAATTGAATTTATTCTAAATATGTTAAACATTTTTTTTCAAATTGAATTCTTTCAAGAAATTCAATTAAAATTGTTTTGAAAATAATTGAATTCTTGCAAAGACTCAAAGAGTTTTATTGTTTATAAAAATAATTTAATTGTTTTGACGGATTTATTAAAAATTAAAGAAAATAATTTAATTCTTTTTAAAATTTTTATGATGAATTAAGAGAAATAATAAAATTCTTTCGTAAAATTTTATAGAAAAAAAATTGGATTTTTGCAATGATTTAACTATTTAAAAATAATTGAATTCTTTCGTAAAATTTCATTAAATCGCTACCGTTCCAAATAATTAGTTACTAACGTTAATAAAAAGCTTGTGAAAAATTCTATTTAATAATAATTGTAAAATAGCTAATAAAATAAATAAACTAATATTAAAATAGTCCAATTTTGAACAAACCTCGCTTGATAAACAACTTTAGCAGCAATTTCAACAAGGTTCGCCAATTTAAATCGAACTGAAGTTATATTTTCAGACATAATAAAATTATTATTCGCTATATTCAATGTCGTCAGTCTTAAATTTCTTATACTTCCAGGAAGCTTAGAGAGATTATTTTTCGAAACATCCAAAAACTTCAATGCATCCAGACATCCTAAACTTTGAGGTAACGATTGCAGTAAATTTGTACTCAGTCTTAAAGTCACTAAAGATCTCAATTTAATGATCGGGTCTGGTACTTCCGTCAACTAGAATAAAACATCGTTTTTATGTAAAATTATAACAATAAATAATATTTATCATAATATTTTTAATAAATATTTTAATGATCTATTATTTTCCAAAAGTTTTGACTATTCAAAATGAAGGAAATCTATTTTTACTTAGATGATTTAAAATATTGCTTTACAATAAGGAAAAATAATTTCAATTAAATATTTATATAGTTAAGAATTATTTATTTTTTAAATAAAAATAATTATTTTGAAAAAAAAATAAATGCAAAATAAAAGATGTACAAATAATTAAATTTCAGCAAAGAATTTAATTATTTACGGAATTAATAAATTACATTCTTAAAAAAAATTTGTGTACTGAGATTTTTGAAAATAATTAAATTGTTTAGAAGAATTTCTTTGAATTTATCTAAAATGTTTTTTTAAATAATTTTAACTGAAAATTTTGAAAGTAATTAAATCTTATGACGAAATTCTTAAAAGTTTTTTAAATAATCGCTTCTGTTGAAAATTATAAGTAAATATTATTAATTTTTGCATTTTATTAAAATATCGAAAATAACTTAGTTCCTTCGAAAAATAATATTGAAGTTTTTGCCAATAATTCAATTCATTGAAAGCATTTCTTTAATTATTTTTTAATGTGTTAGATTTTTTTAATGTTTGTAATTAACAATTTTATTAATAGGTATTAATTAAACATAATTAAATTCTCGCGAGGAATTTTATTAAAATTTTTAAAAATTCTAATTAAATTCTTTTAAGAAATTAAATTTTTATTTAAGAAGATAATTGAATTTTTGTGAAGAATTTCAAAAAATTTTTGAAAATAATTGAAGTTCTGTGAAAAATTATTATTTATAAACTTCGAATTCCTTCGAAGGATTTTTTTTAATGAAAAGAATTAAATTCTCGCGAGGAATACAATTATTTTTCGAAATATTTAAAACTTCTTCTCAAAAATTCAATTATCTTCTTAAATTATAAAATTCTTGGCAGAAATTAAATTGTTTTCAAAAATTTGTTATAAAATAAAGAAGTTATCTTAATAATTTTAATTGAAAATTGAATTAAAAATAAATTAATTTCTGAGAAGAATTTTATTATTTATTAAAGTAATTTAATTCTTGCGAAGAATTTTACTATGAATAAAAATTAATAAACAATTTATAAAAATAATTGAAATGTTTCGAAAAGTTTCATGCAAATATTTCAAAAACAATTTAATCTTGTCAATAAATTTTGCGATAGAAATTTTTTTTAAGTAATTGACTAAAATTATTCTGAAAGCAATTGAATTTCTGAGAAAAATTTTGTTATTTACGAACATAATTGAATATATGCCAAGAATTATATGAAAAATTCTGAACAAAATAGACTTTATACGAAGAATTTTTATTATTCACGAATATAATTAAATTCTTCCCAACAATATTATTAAATATTTTGAAGATAATTGAATTCCTACAAAGAATTTTTTTATTTATGAAAATAATTGAGATCTTTCCAAAAATGTTAGTAAATATTTTGAAGATAATTGAATTACGACAAAGAATTCTGTTATTTATGAAAATATTAATAATAATTTATAACGTAGTTAATAAGTGAATTTGTTTGAACTTTGTATCTAAAATTATTCACAAAATTAAATTGATATAAATTTGAGAATTAAATATCAATTTAATAATAATGAATATTTACCTCATTAGAACTGAGATCCAATAATTTTAAATTTTTCCCCAATTTCAATTGATCCATCCATGTCCACTTTGTTTTTGGACATTTGTGTAATTTATTTTGTGATACATTCAATTCTTGTAGATTTGGCAAATTTCCCAAGTCCTTTGGAAGACTGTTTATACAATTATTTGATAAATTCAAAATTCTCAAATTTTGTAATTTCAAAATATTCCTGTCAAAGGATTTTCTCTCTAAACCAGCGAGATGTAGTTCCATAACTTTTCTTGGAAATCCCTCTAATACAGGATAAGTAGCGGCACTTTTAATTACCATTTTTGTTTTTAATGCATCTTGTAGATTCTTTGCCTTTAAATCAGTCATTGATAATACGGATGCATCCAATTTATTCGAATGTCCTAATTTTAAAACGTGAGCAAAACTCTTAAGTTGAATTGCATCCGATTGTATTAAAATATCGTGAGGCGGCTGTTTCAAGCGTATTGTCATTTTTCCTTCGTTTATACATTTTGTGAATACAATTTCAATGTTGTCACTTAACTGAAAATAAGGTACATGATGAATAATTTTTGTTAATTTATTCGGAAATTGAATTCGAATTCAATTAACAAATTTGAAGTCGAGTAACAAGTGAATTTGAAGTCAAATAACAATTGAAGTAGGAAGGAAAAGTAATAGGCTCGGATTGTTTTTACCTTGTACTTAACACCCTGCTTATTTTCCATAGTTTGCAGCAACAGGTACAAATCATTTTCGGTTGATTTAAGTTTTCCTATGGAAAGGCAAGATTTTTTCGGCTTTCTTTTAATGTTTCCTTCACATAACCTATTACTCACTTCTACTGTACACATCAACTTCATCGTATTTTTAAATTTCACAAAATTACCCTAATAATAAAATACAGAGTGTTAATTTATTCTCCTAACTATTGATATTATTTACAGTCATCCGGGACTTAGTGATAACTTTTAAAACATTTAGAACATTCTACTGTTAACCCCTGTAATCAAAATAATCACGATAAACAAACCGGTGTTGTCAGTTTAAATGACTCAGTTCAATCAGTTCACTCTAGATGGACTGCCTGTCAGCCAATCAGAAAACAGAACAACATATACTTCGCCACTGTGAATTGCACTTAAGTTTAAATGTCCTGCCACGTAATATTTATGTATTGCACTTTATATGCTGTTATTCCTAACCTTACTGAAAGTGTAAATCGTGTAAATTGTCAACAATTAGTAAATTTGTCATTGAAATACATCTAAAAAGTGAATAATTAGTTGTAATAAGTTTAATTCAACATGTCTTATCAATTATATAGAAATACAACATTAGGAAATACTCTGCAAGAAAGTCTAGATGAATTAATTCAGGTAAAATTGTCTTATCAGAAAAATTTCTATTCTGCTTGCATTTTTTCGTTTAAAAAAAAATTACCCGACTATTAATAAAACTTATTTTTTAAATTGTATTTCACAGTATGGACAGATTACACCACAACTTGCAATTAAAGTATTATTACAATTCGACAAAGCTATCAATCAGGCGCTTGCAACTCGAGTTAAATCAAGACTTACATTCAAGGTAATCTATTTTACTTTATTTTATAATTGAATTAAATTCTTTTATCGATTCTAAAGAAAAATTCCTCCACAGGCTGGCAAATTAAACACATACAGATTTTGTGACAATGTTTGGACTTTTATGCTGAATGATGTTGAATTTCGAGAAGTTCAAGAAGTGGCCATAGTCGATAAAGTTAAAATAGTTGCATGTGATGGAAAAAGTAAGTTTCTTCCATTTATTCCTTACAACGAATTTCCTACATTAGTAATAAAAAATTACCGATTTTTTTCCAGCCCTAGACGCGGATGCTGCTCAAAAACGATAATATATCAAATTTTACAATATGCAATTTTTTCATGTAGATTTTACAAAAAAAAGCGAACTTTTGGATGAAAATAATATTTGTATTTCTCACTATATTGTATGTGCCAAAAGATTATTTAAAAAATTAGTATGTTTGGACAATATTCAATTTTTTTTTTAGAATAAATGGAGACAAACGGTTTTTCATTGTTTGTGCATTTGTTTTATACAAAAATTGAAATGAGTGTGAGTGATGTTTACGTATTTCAAGGTTAAACGAAAAGTGAAAGTGTTTTTAAAACACACGATTGTATATGAACACGGAAAAATGTTAAAAGTATAATTCAACTCAAATATATGAACTATTCCATGAAATCTTATCATCGTGTGAAAATAAATTTTTTTCTTCTTTTAAATGCGAGTCACCATTCAACAAGGTCAGTAGAATAAATTTTAAGAAACTAGAAAAAGTCGTAGGTCATAAATAAGTCATATAGTTTTTAATATTTATTCAATATATTAAGTGAAAAATATTTTTTTGTCACAAATAATGTACAATAAATACATAACAATATCATACCTAAATTTTTTTTTGTTTTTAAAATGTCGGTGGATTTAGAATGAATAATCGATCCTCTTCTTTTTTTATCCATTTTAACATTTTACTAATTGCATTGATGGCATCGGGTTTTGTAACTAGAGGTCCAAAAGTAGCGTAAAGTTCAAAACCGGATGTAACCTTTAAAAATTTGTAATATTTAGAAAATCATTTCTAAATTAAAAAAAAAAAATCGAAGTTAAACAGAGCTTGAACTAGGTCCGCAAACGTCAGTTTTTTTTAAAAAGAAAAAGACCGTAATTTGATTAAAAATTGCCGAAAAGTTCGTAAATTGAATCACATCGTTTAGAGAAATTAGAAAGTCAATTATTTTCAAAACTAATCAAATTCTCTTTCGAAATTCAATTATTTATAAAAATTCAAATACAATTCTTGTGAATATTTAAATTATTTTTATAAATACTAAAACCTTAACAGGAATTCAATTATTTACCAATATCAATTTCTTCTGAATAATTCAACAATTTTCATAAATAATAAATTTTTTATAAGGGTTCAATTATTTTCGTAAATAATGAAATTCTTTTTAGAAATTAAATTATTATTATTTTCATAAGTAGAAAAACGCATCTTCTTAAATAATAAAATTCTTCACAGGAATTCAATTATTTTCAAAAATATTTAAATATTCTTCACAAAAATTCAATTATTTTCTTAAATTATAAAAATTTTTTGCAAAATTTAATTGATTTCAAAATTTGTTATAAAATTATTGGCAAAAATTACGTTATTTTAAAAAATAATCAAATTTATTCTTTTCGAAAATTCAAAACTTTTTGATAAAATTCTGTGAAGAATTAAATTATTTTCATAAAGAATAAAAATTTCACAGGAATTCAATTATTTTCATACGTAATAAAATTGTTTACAGTAATTTAAGTATTTTCATAAATAATAATACTCAACGCACAATTTCAATTGTTTTTAAAACTCTTTGTAAAAAGGAATTATTGTTAAAAAAATTTTTCATAACAGTCTTTATGAGAAATAAAGTTTTATAACATTCAATTATTCAATAATTTTTTATTGTATTTAAATAGTTTAATTCTCGTAGAATTTGAATTTATTTAAAAATGGATTTCAGTTAAAATTTTAGATTATAATTAATATTAAAAGCAGTATAGCGTGAATTTTTTTAGAAATAATTGAATTTTGAAAAGGTTTCAAACTAAAATCATTCAAAATTTAAATATTTCATACTTTTAACTAACAATTCTTATAGTAATTTATTTATTTGGGAAAAGTTTGACTTTATATATAAATTATTTGGAATTTTTAATAATAAGTTTTTATTAATATATTTTTGATTAAAGAATTTCAGATTAATTAAAATTTTGAAAATTTGTATTGTAAATATATATGTATTTGAAACTTATCAAAGAACTTATCTAAAATAATAAATTGATGGAAGAATTTTAGTTGAAAACACTAAAAAAAAATTATTTTTTGAGATATTACAAATTATTGTATATGAATTAAAAATAGATAGATAATAATCGTATGTTAAAAGCATTATAGCGTAGACTTTTTTGGAAATAATTGAATTTTGAAATTAATTTTTTTGAAAAAGTTTAATTGAATTTTTTATATTATTTGAAGTTTTCATTTTCTAATATATATTTAATTAAAGAATTTACGAATAATTGAAATTTCGTAAAATCGAATATTGCAATCAAATGGATTTGAAAATTGTCAAAGAACTTTTTCGAAAATTATTTTAAAAAATCGATTTAAAGAAGAATTTTAGTTAAAAATTCTTGAAAATAATAATTGAATTGATAATGATTTTATCACTCGGTCTTCTTTAATTATTTTAAAACGTTAAGGAATTGAACACTCCGAGTAGAAGACTCAGATTTACCGATATTTTAATGTTCAACAGTTATAAAAATTTAATTTATAGTTTCATGTAAAATGTTCTTTTATTTGACTCGGACTAGTTATACTTTTGCCAGTAATTGATCCGTAATTTTTCATTTTCGGTCTATAAAGTACGTACTTTTTAAATACTTTTTCTGGTTCGAGCTCTGAGTTAACCCTCTGCTGATGCTAATTTATTCCCACTCTATCGCCAAAGAACGTAACTTCCATAGTCTCCACCAAGCGTCCAGAATGACGATTTTTGACAATAACAATCGTTAGCATCAGCAGAGACTTAAATTAAATATTTTAATTAATTTATATATTTACCCAAGCCAGCATTGTTTCTTTGTCAAATTGTTGAAAAATCAACTTCAAGGGACGACTGGACGTGTGTAATCTATGATGTAGACATTGATACGAACCAAGTAGCCTAAAAAAATCATAAATAGAATTATGCATAAAAAAAATTGCCAATTGTGAGTTTTAATTATTCTGGCAGTGAACCAAACTCAACACAAACGTTTGGTAACTGTCCCTGTACCCTGGCAATAAAATCAACTTGAAGTCTACCTTTCGATTTCCTCGTCAGAATTGTACGGGGGCTGAAAACCAGGGCTCCAAAATTGCGCTGTGGTTCTGCATTTATAAAGAATGTGACGAATTTCCGGTAATCCGATTTCGGCTGTTGTTATCGACATTTTATTCATTGATTCATTTATTGCTTCTAAACAATTCGTTCTTCGTAATTTTTCCATTATTTTCTAGGAAAAAAGAATTATTTTTATTATTAGATATATTTATTCTTAGATCAGCGAAGCCTATTATTAGACTTTGCAATAGTTAATTGAAAAAAATTAACAAAAAGCAGCTTTAATATTTTTTTCTCATTTTATAAAAAATTCCCTTACTTTTTTCGCTTCGGATAAAGTAAAGAATACATCTCTATCTACGGTGAGCAATAATAAACAAGCTTGACAGTCTTCTGATAAATATGATACATGACCGTGCATAAAGCCATTAGCATCAAATTTTGGTAGACAAATTGGTGTCCAACTCTCGGCCGTTTTAAATGACTCCGAACTACTCACTAAATTTTGTATCAAATGCAAATCCGCTGGATGAATGAAACATTTTTTCATTCTCACTAATGTTACCAATTGATTATTCGCTAAAAGTATTGCAAACACTAAATCCTGAAATTGAAAATTAATAAAAAAATTAATCATCAGTTGAAGTAAATTCTGTACCTATTAATTAATTCAGTGCACATTAATTAATTAATTAATTGAAAACAATTAAACAAAACTTACTTTAATTTTTCCACAAATTTGAATGATGGTTTGTGTTATTAAATCTCGTATTGATGGTAATATTGGTAAACATTTAACAGCTCCTAAAAAGAATGCCGGCTCTCTGTCCATAAAATTTAATAAATGATCTATCAATCTCTCACTACCAGTCAAAAGTCGTCTCAAATCAAAATTTCTCCTTTGATCATATACTTTCGTTAATTGTTTCTGTGTCAATACTGACAGTATTTGATTATAAACATATCTGTAAAAAATATAAAAAATTACACAAATTTGACTATAAATAGAAAAATTCTATAGAAAATGAACTTGAATAAAAATATATAAAGAATTTTCCATTTCTGATTAATAATAATTGCCTTATTCCGATAGTCTGTTGGCAATTTGAAACTAGTTGTTTTTTTCTTTCTTCATTTTTTATTAGTTAAAATTTAACATTTTTTGTAGTATTTTTAGTTTTTTGGCTTTTTAAATTGAATGTAAAATTTTGAATTCAAAAAAAAAAATAAATTCAATTTTTAACGTTAATCAAATCGTAATTTAACATTATCAAGATTAAATAGAAACAAAAATTAATTAAAACAAAATATTGTTCTTAATTAAAAATTATAATTTAATTGGAGAAATTCATTTTGCATTTTATATTTGACCTTAAAATATAAGAATAGTTCATTATAAATTATTGTATAATAGGCATTCCATTTCAAAACGTCCCTCTTTATAAACAATTGCCATTGTACGGCAATTTTCAAATAATTATTTCTCCTATTTATTGAATCCAAACTTTATTTACTATTAGTGTTTTTAAAAGAAATATTTCTTACTTTTACGATAGTAAACAATTTTTTTTTAAATATTATTTATGAAAAAAATTAAGTTTGAAATATCCTTTTAAATATTCCAAAACACGTTATATCTGATTTTTTTTAAAGTTATGTCAAAATAAAGCTTAAATATTCTAGTTTCGTTTCCTGACAAAATTATAATGGACAATTCAGGAGATTTTATGAAATTAATTTATTTTTATAAGAATCTACAAGTTTATAATGTATTTACCAAATGGAATTTTTTTATAATTTTTGAATCTGAAGTTATAATTTTAAATTTGCATACAATTTTTATTAAAATTTTTGAAAATATTAGAATTGATTAAAAAAATGTTATTACAATAATGTTGCACAAATATTTGAATTCTTTAGATAAATGTAATTAAAATTATATCCAAACACTTCAATTCATTCGAGGAATTAAATTAAGATCCTACTAAATATGATTAAATCAGGGTGTCTACTAACCGGGAAATCCGGGAAATAACCGGGATTTTATACAAATCCGGGAATTTTTACACCAAAATTCAAAATTCAAACAGATTATGTAAATAAATTTTAAAAAATTATGGTGTTAATAGAAATATTGTGAAATTCGACTGAAAATATGTAATTGAATTTCTTAAAGAATTTCTTTAGAAACTTTTTAACAAATAAAATTTTCAAAGTATTTTAATTTAATAATTAATTAATAATTAGATTTTATAGTCACATTTTAATGAATTCATGTTTCTTAGTGCGAAGATTAATAATTAAAATTTTTATTAGTTAATTTAAAGAAAAAGATATGCACTTCAAATTTTTTTATCAAAATTGAATTCTCGCAAATTTTTTTTTTTAAATTCTGAAAAATAAAATTGTTGAAATTTTTCAATTCTATTGTTGCAAGATAATTTAATTTTTCTAAACAAATACATAATTAAAAATTTTTGAAATAATTGAAATTTCTTTACATTTTATTTTTAGAGAATTTAATTCTTTGAAAGAAATTTAATTTAAATTTTTCGAAAATAATCAAGGGAAGTTAGTGACCGTAATTATAATTTTATTTTTAAAATATAAAGTCCCTCTTAAAGTTTTAAATCAATTTTTTGCTTCTAAAAATTATATTATTCTATTATTATTTAATAGTTATAATTATTGAACTTCTCTTAAATTTTTATAATTTCAAATTTCTAAATGTTCAAATAAATGATATTTATCATTTCTTAAGCAAATTTAATGTTTATTACTTATTAAGTAAATAATTAATTATTACAGCTTTTTTTATAAATTGTAATAAAATTCTTCACAGGAGTTAAATTATTTTCATAAATAATTCTTTGGAAGAATTTCAATTATTTTTGTAAATAGTAAAATTCTTTGCAGAAATTCAATTATTATCAATAGAATTGTAATAAACTTGAAAAAGAAAATTTCCAATTTTAATTATAAACAGACAAGATTATTTTTAAAAAATTGAAAAAATTATTTTCCAAATTTTTAATTAAAATTATTATTTATTTATGTTCGAAATCAAATTTAAATTTAAATTTTATGAGAAAAGAAAACCAGGAAAAAATTAGGCCATAACCGGGAAAACCCGGGAATTTTGTTGAATGAAAATAGTAGACACCCTTTTAAATTTTTTCAAAAAATTGTATTAAAATTAAAATTTAAAAAAGTAATCAATTGAATTGTCAAGAATTTTTATTAAAATTATATTGAAAATATAACTGAATTTCAGTAAATAATTTTGTTATTTAAACAAACAATAATTGATTAGTCAATTAGTTAAGTGGATTTTTTAAAATTTCGAAACCTAAATTATTGAAAAATGAAAATTAATGTTTATCATCCAAAATTTTCCAATTTCTATGATAATAATAAATTAAATATTGCGTTTTGCGCGAAAAATTTTCGACTTTAATATTTAACATTGGAGAAAATAAATTACATTTTTAAATGACAATTGAATTTAAAAAATAAATTTTTGTCATAAAAATAATTGAAGAAATAATGGTAAAATTTAGAAATTTGATACTTACGTTAATTGTAAAACAACTTGTGAGACACTTTCCAGTGTTTTGGAAACAGCAACTAATATCAACGGTCCTTTAGTGGCAAAAACAAAACAAGTATCTCCTGCGTGCACTGACCTAATCATATCGTCACTTGCTTGAACAAATGATACCAGAGCTTGCATTACTCCCATCACGGTTACTAATTTATCTTCCGAACTGTAACGCGAATAAATTGGCTTTCCAGCTTGGCTCAAGACAAATATGTGTTTTTTACGTGAAAGCCATACTTTACAAGTCAAAGGATCGACAGTGTCAATGCAATTTTGACTCAATTGTTGAGTTAAATCCTCCTGTTTGTAAAAGCAAAGAATTATTATCTTCATTGCAATCCAAAAAACTTTTTTGGTTTATTTTACACGTAAATACTAAAAATAAACTGCTGATTAGTATATATAATAAAATAATTAAAAAAATGATAATTTAAGGGAAGTTAGAGAAACATTTAAAATTTTTCCTTTGGGAGAAAATCGGTTTTTTTCCAACTTACACAAGAATTATCCTTACTGTCTTTCTGCAATGTTTTAACTGTATTTGTCGATTGTTCATTACTTTGCGTTTCATTTTTACTACTTGTCATTGCTTGCTCATATTCTTCGTAATTATCAGTTGTAACTAACATTGTCTCTGAAGATGCTCCAGGTCTTATCTCACAATCCATGTTATCAGAGATAACATTCTCAAATTTCTTTGTAGCCATTGCGAAAAAAAGTATACAGAACAGAAAACACTTTACACGAAATTTTTCATATTTAAAACTAATATATACTATAATTACAGAGAACAATTAATATTTTAGCTATTATTTTGTTTTTTCAATTGTTGCAAATCTTTCAACTTGCAAATTTAAAGAATATTTATCACACATTGAAGGTTAGAATTGTCATTCCTTTCCGCATCAATTGCCTTTGCCTACTGTCAATTCCATTCTAATTGGATTAAATTTACTCTAATTTAATAAGTCATTTTTTTATTATATTTCAATTAAAAAATGACAGGTACTCGCAAAAATGTATATAGAAAGAAAAAAAATACTTTTGACAATAATTTCCGTTAGAGCTGTCAAAATCTAAAGTTGACATCTTAATTGTTATTGGTGGATTGTTTACGGCAATCGAAAATTTTAATTGGCTGGGTAACATACGTTAAAGAAGCATTATCCAATGAAAAACAAGCATATAGAAAAAAACAAATGAATAGGGCTTAATGTTATTTAACAGTTTCGCGGTTATATTTTAAAGTTCGAAAATAAACAAAGTTTTTTTTTTAAATTAACAAATTAATAAAGATTTTTTAAATTAAGGTCAAAGAAGAAAAATACTAAAGAAAATTAAGAAGAATAATAAAAGTTTCGAAATAATAAGAAGGCAATCAGGTAGTATGTGTATAGTATGTCAGTTACATACGACCGTCTGTCACTCAGAAACCGAAATGAAACAAATACTTTATCTCTCATTTTTTATTATTGTTGACTAGAATAAACTAATAGTATGTTTTATCCGTTTAGACGAGTTTTTAAAATTCGATCAAATCCATTTGGTGAGTAAATAAAAAATTTTGTTTTTAATCATTTTTGCCCGAATTCGATTTTTAGGTTAACTTTTTTGAAGTCTTTGTTTTTAATTTTTGTTATTAATTTTTTTAATGAAAAGAGCATTCTAATGAAACGAAATTGACTTCTATTTGATAAAATCATGCTTAAATTGTGTTTATTCGAATTTTGTCTGAATTCGATTTTTAGGTTAACTTTTTAAATATTGTTTTTATTTCATTTTTCTAAAGTGCAACATTAATTATTAAAAAGTTAAAAAGAACTATAAAAAAATGGGGAACGTTGATAGGGTAGTCACAAGTTTCAGACTATTAATTTCTCGAAAATTTTCCTATCACTTTACTGACATTAATATTATTTTGCCTGATAAAATTCTTTTTACAGGAAAATATCAAATTTACAAATAATAAGTAAAATTTATGAATTTTAATAATTTAAAAAAAAATTTTAATTAAATTTCTTAAAAGAATTTTTGTATAATTTAAAAAAACTAATTTATTTCTTGGGGAACTTTAATTACAAATTTTGAACAAGATTTTTTTTCTCCAACATGTTAAAAATAATTTTAATATATTTTTTGTATCTATTTGAATTATCAGATATATATATTTGAAAATATTGAATTTTAAAAAATTAGAAACTAATTGTCGATTATTTTTATTTTTAAATTTCTATTTAAAGATTTTTCATAAAAATTTTTGATAATTCAATTATTTTCAAAATTTTGAATTAAAACTTGTGAAAATTGATTATTTTCAAAATTTTTACAAAAATTAATTATTTTCAATTCAATTTTACGAAATTTTAATTATTTAAAACGATTTTTAATGTAGATATATTTGAATTAAATTTTTAAAAAAATTAATCGAAAATAATTTTTAAAAGATTTGTTTGTAATTACTTTTCGTACTATAAGAATCAAAATAATTTGCGCATTTTATACTAAAAAATGTGGTATTTTGTTGCAATATTTAAAAGAAAGGTCGATAAAGTCACAATTTTTAAAAATAAATCGAAAAAAGTCTCAGTTTTCTTGATTTTCTTGTCAAAAAATTTTATTTTTTGTCATTTTCCTACGACTTTACTGACAAAATTTTTTTTTTGTTTCCTAATTTTGTATTCAGTGTTCTTTTTAATTTTTTTCAATTTTATACCTATTTATTGTCATGATAATCATTAAAATTCTTGCGAAGAATCTTACAATTTATAAAAATAATTAAATTGTTTTAAAGAATTTTAACATAATTTTTGAAAATATCTGAATGCTTGGAAATAATTTTTTAAAAACTTCTCAAAATAATTGTATTCAATCAAAAACTTTTATTACATTTTTTTTTGTTGAAAATTCTGAGAGTAATTGAATTTTAGGAATAATTTCTTTCAAGCTTTTAAAATAATTGGTTCTGTTAAATATTATAATTAAATTCGTTATTCTTGAAGTTTATTGAAATTGTTTTCAATTTTATTGAATCCTTCACTGAAATTTGATTAAAACATTAACATAATAAAATTTTTATAAACAAATTGTTTCATTTTTTAATTTTCAAAGAAAATAATTTAATATTTTAAAAGAATTTTCTTAAAAATTTGGAAAATAATTGAATTTTTCAGAAGAGTTATTTACAAATTTTGGAAAATATAAACAATAATAAGTATTTTCTTAATAAGTAAATTTTTCAAATTTTGATTATGAATTTGAAAATAAAAAGTTATGTAATTTGCATTGTAGGAAATAAATAAAAATAATTAAATAAATTTGAACATCACGTTTCGCGCGTAATATTTGCTAAACATAATTTTGAATAAACATTTTTCAGCGAGCCAATTGTCTAAGTATTCGACGAAAGTTGTGCAGAATACATCATGCGAAAGTTTATCGAGAGTCATGCAGACCAGTTTTGGTCAGCCAACTTTTCAAACACATCCTCATTTAATAAAAGAAGGCGAAGTTGTCCCTGGAATTCAAATGGAAGAATTTAAAAGCAGACGAAGCAAATTAATGGAACAGATTTTTCTCAACAGTAACAATGAAAAATTATCGCATATTGTTGTAATTCCATCGTCAACGACAGTGTACATGACTGAAAAAATACCCTACGTGTTTCGTCAAAATTCCGATTTTCTCTATTTCACCGGTTGTCAGGAGCCCGACAGTTGTCTCATTATCACAGGGCGAGGTGACAGTTTCACCTCAACTCTATTCATGAGAAGCAAAGATCCACGTTCGGAATTATGGAATGGTACACGAACGGGAGTCGATGCAGCGGTACCATTATTTGGTGTCGATGAAGCGCTTCCAATTTCTGACTTTGACAGATTTTATTCATCGTTCATTAATGAAAATCGACAGAGTAAAATTTGGTACGATTCGGAGGATGTCGTTCAACCGGAGATACATAAAGTATTGATGAATCTTTTAAAAGTAAGTGATGGAAAAATATTTACTTGTCCAAAGACAGTATTTCATCGGATGCGTTTGATTAAATCGAAAGCTGAGATTGCATTGATGCAGAGAAGTTGTGATATTGCTTCGGATGCAATTGCGAAGGCGATAAGTTCATCGAAACCGGGAATAAGTGAACATCAATTGTTTGCTATTGTTGATTATCAATCGAGAATGAATGGAGCGGAATTTTTGGCATATCCACCAGTTGTTGCCGGTGGTAAAAATGCCTGTACTATTCACTATATAACGAATAATCAAATTGTTAAAAATGGAGAAATGGTTTTAATGGACGCAGGCAAGTTTTTTAATAAACAAATTTTCTCTTAGTAAAAATATAATACTAATTAATCATTCATAAATATATCTTGGTAATCGTAAATTAAATACTACTAATTTAGTATTTAATTAATTTACCTTTTAAACTTAAAAAATAATCTAATTTTAAATTTGCCACGTACAACAAATTTAAAATGAATTTTGGTCTGTCCATTTTATTTTACCTAAAGTCGTTGCAGCCTATTTTTAGAAAAATATCATAATTTGCAGAAATAATGTTTAATATCTGAAGAATTCACTTTCGATAATTATCTTCCGCAACGACTTTAGGTAAAATAAAATGGACTGGCCCATTTATTTTTTTAATTTTAAAAGATTAAATTGTCTATTTTTTTCTAAGGTTGTGAATATCATGGTTATTCGTCGGACATCACGAGGACGTGGCCGGTTAATGGAACATTTACCCAGCAGCAGAGAATCTTGTATGAAATTATTCTTGAGACGCAAAAAGAAATGATAGTAAAATTGAGAGATATGCCGAGTTTAGAGCAATTATTTCGGGAAATGTGTTTATTTTTAGGAAAACGATTGCAGGAGGTTTGTCTCGTTCCAAAACATTATGGAGGTGATAAATTAATTGCAGCCGGTTATGCCTATTGTCCACACCATGTTAGTCACTATTTGGGAATGGATGTTCACGATACGGCGAAAATGTCGAGAAATACTAAAGTCGAACCAGGAATGATTGTCACCGTTGAGCCAGGTAAATAAATACATTTCACTTGTTTTTAAAAAAAAGCAGATTTTCCCCCACTCCTACTACAACTTTTACTATTACTTTTATTTTGACGATTTGACAACATTTGGAAATTTTTTTTTGTACCACTAAAATCAAATTGAAAAAAATCACTTATTGTGCAATTAAATAGTTGATTATTACTTAAAACTTTCAAAAATTTGAATAAACTTGTTCGAAAGAATTCAATTCATTTTTAAAAATTTTTATTAAAATTTATCGAAAAAATTCAATTCATTTTCATATAATTCTCATTAAACTCATGCGAAAATATTATTTAGAAAAAGTAAAAATATCCAACACAGGAACTCAATTATTTTCAATTCAACCTTAGTGAAATAAATATTAAGAGAATTCAATTATTAAAAAATTTTTTTTTTAATTTTCTAAATATTTCACTTGTTATTAAAAGTTTTGATAAAATGTTTCATAAGAATTCTATTTTTTAAATAATTTCTTTTCATCAAATCAATTATTTTCATAATTAATAAATTTTTTTACATAAATTATTTCCAAAAGTAATAAATTTCTTTTCATGAATTAAAATATTTTCAAAAATAAAAAAATTTTTTCGCCGAAATTACATTATTTTCAGTAAAATTTTTGTCAAAATTCTTAAAAGAATTCAATTATTTTCATAAACAATAAATTTATTCGCAGGAATTCAATTATTTTTAAAAATTGTAACAACATTGTAGGTAAAATTCATTTATTTAAAAAAAATATCAATTCTTTAAAACTTTTCAATAATTTTCAAAAATTAAGTAATAAAAACAATAAAATTCTTTACAGAAATCCAATTAATTTTATAAATAATAATAATAAATAATTTTTTCAGAAATTGAATTAGTTTCACTACAATTTTTAATTTTTCAGAAAAATTGAATTATTTTAAAAAGATTTCAATAAAATTCTTTTTAAGAATTCAATTATTTTTAGGATTTTTTAGAAGATTTTCCATAAGAATTTAATTATTTTTAATACAATTTTAATTAAATTACTTGAATTTTAATTTATTTTTATTTAAAACTATGACTTTTAATTCTAAACTTTTTTGTTTAATTAATTTTGGTTATTATTCCATCTTTAAAGCATTGCAGTAGAATTTGAATAATTTTAAATTACAAAATAGTTTTAATTCAATTTTCCATTTTAAGTAAATTAAATTTTTTACGTTAAAAAATTATTTTGGAAAATATTTTAGAATCGGCAAAGTAATTGAATTTTAGAAAAATTTTGAATTGAAGTTATTACCAGGATAAGAAGAAAAGTTATTATTCTTTCTAAAAATCAGAGAAATTCATAATCAAAATTTTCGTTATATCCTTGATGGAAATGAGTTGCTTTTCTTACAACTCAACTAAAATTTAATTCAAATTTAATCTTTCCATAGCTTCTTTTTTTACATCTTTTTATTCTCTTTAGCAAATAAGCTACAATTTTCAAAATAATTAACGAGTTCGAAGGATGAAAACGCTAATATAAAAATATTAATAAGAAAATATTTTATTTCATCCACTTACAGGCATATACGTAAGTCCAAAAAATCAGTTCGCACTTCCAGAATTTCACAATTTGGGTATTCGAATAGAAGACGATGTATTGATACAAGAAGGAGAAACTTTAGTTCTATCCCGAAAATGTCCAAAAGAAGTCGATGAAATTGAAGACTTGGCAAAACTAAGTCAATAAATCTGAATGTAAGTATGTTAATAAATTTTGTACAAAACAAAAGAATGTTTATGTAAATAAATATTTATCAAAATTGTTCATTTTTACAAATTTTATTAATTTTTCTATCCATTAAAAATGAGATTTTTTTCAAATAAACTAAAACAAAGAATGTTTAATTAGAACATTTTTTTATTCAAAAACCTCTCGAAATGGAAACAAATGAATATTGTAGACTTGCAGCCAGTAGAGACTAATTAAAATTACCAATAATAAGACATAAACAAAAACTGCTATCATAAACATCAAGTTTTTTTCCTTTTTTATTTCGTAAATTTAAATAATCATTCGAAAACAGGTTGCATAAGAAATATATCTATTTTATAAACATGTGAAAAAGTATAGAGGAGGAGTAAGAGAAAGAGGAGAATTGTATAAATTGAAAGCGCGATAAAAAACATTTGATGTAAAATATTTTTCAAAAACAAATCACAATTTTCACCAAGACTTTCATCAGCTTTTTGAAAGATTAAAAAAATATATTTACTTGTTTGGTAATAAAAGTTTCTTTTATCTCACTGATATTACAATGTCATTTTTCGCATTTTAACATCTGCTTGTTTTAAGGTGATGAAATTTGTCAATTTTTTCACTCTCAATCGCGACCAAACTAAATGATCATTCAGGGCGTGAATTTGTGCTGCTGCAAGGGCGGCGCTCTCCGGATAAACGACAGTTGTACAACCGAGACCTGTAGAAAAAGAATTCATTTCTTCACTAATTAAGTATAAGAATTTTTAACTTTTATCTTTGTTCTCAAATTTTACAAACTGAGAAAAAATTTTAACACTCTTTCTAGTTTCTTTTTTCTAAACAGAAAAATTAGATTTATAAATTATGGAAAATGTTTACGTTATTTTTATTATATTCTCTACAATTGTTTTAAATAACACTAAGTACTGGAAAAGAGAAATAATTTTTGTTGGTCTATCTATTTTACAAAACAAAAATTATAAATTAAAACATTTAAAGTAATACTCATTCTCAAAATAAAATAATTTATATAATAAATCATTCTTAACTTTACAATTAGAAATAAAGAATAAAGAGACAAACATTTCATTTTCACGAAAAGTATAAAAAACTTACCTGATGGAACTTTGAGAGACGACCAAATATCGTGACCAATATCTTCAGCTTTAACAGGTGGACAATTAATGACGGGAAGAGTTGAATTTCCAGAAAGAACTGGACCCAATCCGTTGCTTCGTCCCGCAACAGCAATCAATACCACCTACAAAGAGAGAAAAAAAACAGAAAATTGATAAATTATAAACTCAATAACAATCCGACGTCATCGCCGTTAAATTTATTATCACAGAGTTGAAGGAAGGGACCAAAAGTCAACACAGGTCAATTCTTTTGATAGTGATATACCTTTTCGCCACTGCCTTCATATTCAGCGAGAATTCGCAGCGTTTCCTCCGTTTCTTTATGAGCACTGCTCACTCGCAATTGAACACGAAGACCCAATGCTGTCGCGTATGTGGCAATTTTTTTACAATGCTCCTCGTCCGACGGTGAACCCATTAAAACAACAACTAATGCACTTGGTGGTGGAACCAAATAATCCAATTGATCGGCAACCCATTTGAAATTGCGCTTCACCGATTCCAAATCTTCCTGTGTCACTGTCGCGAGATTTCTGTAGACCTAGAAAAATTCATTTGTAAGCTAAATTTTGAATATTGAAAATTTCGATTTGTTCTTTTCGTATTATTATTTTTCAACTAGAAAAATATTTTTAGTTTTATGTTATAAGAGTAATTTCAATTTTCATCTAAAAGAATATTTTTCGTTTTTTATTATAAGAGTATTTTCAATTTTCAACAAAAGGAATATTTTCCTTTCTCTTTGCAGAATGTAAAAATTACCTGCTTGTCCTTCATGAGTCTCTTATCGCCAGAAGGCCAGAGTCTCCAGGAGTCGCTGTCAATAATATCAGCGACGAGAATTTCGCCATTACAATCAATGCCAAATTCAATCTTCATGTCAATCAAAGCACAATCTCTTGTCGACCAGGCTTTTTCTAAAACTTCAAAAACTGCCAATGTCATGGCATTCATAATGTCATATTCGTCCTTTCCAATCACAACACCATTCAATTTAAAATTGGCAGAAACTAATTGTTGTTCAGACCATTGTGGATCGTGATTCGCGTCGTCTTTGTAGAATGTCTCCTGCAGAGGAGGATTGAATCTGAATCCCTCCGGAACTCCTTTGTTTTTAAAAAGAAAAATTCAAATTAAAAATGGAAATAGAAAATTACCCATTGTTTTTACAACAAAAATTCAAACTAAAACTTAATCCTCTCTCTATAATGAGAAGTAAAAGGAAAACAAAATTTTAATGTCACAAACGGATAAAAATTCACATTCAAATTAAAAAAGGAAAAAAAATGTAACGATACAAATGGATGAAAATTCATATTGAAAAAGGAAGAAAAATGAACAATCGTTTATAAAATTAGAATTAATTAGAATTAAAGAAGGGAAAAAATTTGACGATACAAATATAAACGGATAAAAATTCAGGTTGAAAAAGGAAAAAATTAACGTTGAGTATAAATACAAAACAGATGAAAATTATTAATGAAAAAGGAAAAAAATATATAAATATGTGAATACAAAAGTAAAACATTCAAATTAAAAGCGGAAAAAAAATTTAACTTCACAAACGGATAAAAATCAAATTGAAAAGGGGAGAAAAATAAACATCGTTTTTAAAATAAAAATTGAAACAAAGAAAAAAATTTAACTATATAAATACAAAAGGATAATTTTTATTCGGGTTTTAAAACGAAAAAAATTGACGATGAGTATTAAAAAAGAAAAAAAATTAACAATAAAAATACAAACGGATAAAAATTCAAAAAAGGAACGAAAAAATTCAAAGATACAAATGCAAACGAACAACAATTCGAATTGAAGAAAAAAACAATTAATGAAACAAATACAGATAAAAGTTCAAATTAAAAAAGAAAAACATATTGACAATAAAAAAATAAGCAGATAAAAGTAAAATTGAAAAACAAAAAAAATTAACGATACAAATACAAATAAACAAAAATTCAACTTAGAAAATAAAAAATTAACTATATCGTTCTTAAGACAAAAATTCAAATTAAAAGAAACGATACAAATACAAACACACAAAAATTCAATTAATAATAGAGATACAAACAAAAATTTTTAAATTAAAAAAGGAAAAAATTAACGATAAAATAATTACATTAATCAAAGTAGAGCAAAAATTAATTTTATCGAATTATTTTGACGATTACTACCTGGATTTCTCTTCAGGAAACTTCCAGTTGCCAAGCGCCTAGTGACCCACTCGATAGGGACCATTTCACATTTTTTGGCGATAAAAGCCGTGTCATTGGCTACTTTAACGAAAGCAGTTTTAAGACCAGCTTGATTTAGGAGTTGAAAAACTTTTGCTGTAGTTGCCGTACTAATTGCAGCTTTTCCCTCCAATTCATGGGCCTTAACTCCATCACCGGCTGTTATTCGATCCTTACTTTGAAGGAGGCAAAGGGAATTATCGTCCGTCAGTTCAAAGACTTTTTTCGTCTTCCCCTCAATTATCAATTTTCCCAGTTTGTAGCCTGAAAACAGCAGATTTTGTTATTCATTTTTATTCAATTAACAAAAATTACCACTATTTTTACCTCCAATTTTCTACTTCTTACAGAAATAAATAGAAAACGAAAACAAATATTTTCCAAAAAATTACATTTAAAAGAATTGAATAAAAAATCGATATTAACAAAAATTAATCACAAAAAATTCAACCTAATATAAAATCAAAGTAAAATAAATATTTTACAAAAAATAAACAAAATTAAAATTAATTACAACTTTTTTTAATTTCGTTTTTCTATTCCTTATAGAAAGAAATATTTTGCAAAAAATTTTTAAAGTAATTACTTTAATAATTAACTAGTTATGAATTAAATTACTACATAATTAAATAAAATTAAATTCAAATAATTAAATTAATTTCAAAGACTTAAATTAAATGCAAAGAATAAAATTAAATCCAAATAATTAAATTAAAATTCAAGTACTTAAAGTAAATAAAATTCATATAAAAAACATAAACGAAATCAGAATAAATATTTGTATAATAAATTAAAATAATTGATGTCTCATGAATTAAAGTACATTTTATTTCGGACTTGCATTTTGAAGTGTAAAACCAAAGCAATAGAATTTTATTTGACAGCGAAATAATGAATGGAAATTAAACCTTACCTGCCATCTTCACCCTCTAATGTGCCTTGTGCAAGTGTCTGTTACCAGGCACAAGTCTCCTTAATAATCCCTTCCTCTCGTTGAATTTCTTATCTAAAAACACGCAACATATTTATAAATCAGAAGCAACAAGTGTCCATAGATAATATGCAAACCTTAAAACGAAAAAATACACAAACAATGATCTATATATATAACGAAAGAAAAGTTAAAATCCAGAAATAAAAAAACAATATATAATAATAATAATAAATAGAGACTAGAATCTGGACAAAATCCCCCGTAAAAAAAATATTCCGCCTAAACTAGAAAAACGTGTCGGCTCACTTTCTTTTGACCTTGAATTTATAAATTTAAATCTTCAAATCTCGTCGAAATTTTAATTTAAGATTGTAAATAAATCAAAATTCTGATGAGAGAATTCTTTAATTGGCTTTTGAAAATTAAAAAATACAGAGAAACTGATTTTACGTACATTGAAAACGAGTCGTTATTTTTGGGTAAAGCTCAACTTGATTCGACAATTCGACACTGAAGGGGAGAAAAAGAGGAGATATAATATAAAATTTTCTGTCCTTTCATTCTCAAAAGTGTCTTTCTATTGGTGGGATTATTCATTCAACGTTTGAGAATTTTTATTACTCACCGTATCAAGGAGAGAGAACTAGCAGCGTGGTGCGAGATTCTATTACAATAAACTCGAAGAGACACGTGCTGACAGTACTCTGAAAAAAGCAAACAAAAATTTTTGACAAAAAGCCTTGAACACATCTTTAAAAATAGTGCAAGAAAAACTTTTAACGTCTTCTTTCAAAATAATAAGAAGCAAAACTTTTTCTTTAAGTAGTAATTTCTTTTTTTTGTTATTAAAAAAAAAGTTTTAAAATTAACTTTTCGGAGTAGAGATTAGAAATTTTCGCGCATATGATAATTGATCTAATTGAACACAGTAGCTGCTAAAACATTCCATCTCTGATTTAATATTTTCAAATGGACCAATAAATTTTAATTGAATATTTCCTATAATAAAATTCTCTCCAAATATTCGCCTCGTGTAATTTAAATAATAATTGAAATAGACAACTAGGAAATAGTTTTCTAAATTTTTGTCTTTTAATAGCTTTAATTTCTTGTTTTCTCATCATTCAATCTTTTTTCATTTCTAAAATTTTTGTTTTGTTTTGTTCGCTATTCTTGATTGTTAATCTAGAAAAAAATGTTACCGCCAGTTATCTTTAAAATTTATTATACAAGTATTCAAATTGTTAAGATTCAGAGAAATGATTTCAATCCACACAGACTACATTTTTCTTAATAGAAATTAAGAAATTAAAATATATTAAAAATAATTGAATTCTTTCAAAAAAGAATAGCAAGTTTGGTGCTAATCGTCAAAACTGTCTATTGGGCCAATCAAACAACTACACGAATCCACTGATGACTGGATAAATTCCTAATCGAAGAACGAATAAAATTAATCTCAATTTTCCAATGTTCATTAAAAAAAACTGTCCAACAAAAAAATCGCTATTCACAAAAAAATTGACAGTTTGGAGCCAAATCACCAATATACTGGCAACACTGGATAATCTCCCGCTTCCTTTCGATTGATTTTCTTATCTGAAAACACGCAATATATTCATATATCAAAAGCAACAACAGTCCATAGATAATGTGCAAAATCTTTAAATGAATTCAAACAAATACGAACTGATAAAAAAATTCAGATTAAAGAATATAAAACGGAACTGTATAATAGAGTATAGAAAACAAACTTCGAATAATAGAAAGTAGAGTCTGGACAAAATAGAATATTTAGGGTCCCGAAAAAAAATTCTGCAAAAACTAGAAAAACGAGTCTCACTTTCCCTTGACCTTGACTAATAATTCTAAATCTTCAAATCATTTTTAATTTTTAGTTTCATGATTCAAAATTCCAAGCGAGAGAAAAGTTCAAAACTTCTTTTGGAAATGTGAAAAATTAATTCCCAAAACCTATAAAAGAAACGAAGCCATAACAATCAAAAAGCAAAAATCAATTATACATTTCTCGAAAAACGAAACAAGAAAATGTTGAAAATTAATTTTGTGTAACTGCTCTTGATTCGACACTTACAATCTGCTCACAAGTAAAGAGGAAAAAGAAAAAAAAGAAGAGAAGAGAAGGTATATAAAATTCCGAAACTGCCCTTTCATTCAAAAGCCTCTTTCCATTGGTCGGATTATTCATTCAATCTTGAGAACTCAGTCAGTTATTACGCATCGTTCAGAGAGAGAAATAGTGTGTGCGGTGAAAGATTCTATTACGTTGACGACAACGAACTTGAAACACGTGGTGAGTAACACTGAAAAAAGAAAACAAAAATTTCAACAACTTCTTAACAAACAAAATCCAAAAATAGTAAGTAAATTTACAATTTTGTCATTTTTTTTTTGACTTATTTAAAGAAAATTCGGCTCTTGTTTTAAAATAAAAATTATCTCTGAAAATTATTTTTTTCGGAGCACAGATTAGAAATATTGTCGTGTGTATGTCAAAAGGGCATCTTTTCTTTTTCTCAATAATAATTGATCTAATTGGACACATTGGTAAAAAAAAATTCCATCACTGATTACTTTTAACACTTTTCAATTGGCTTAATAAAATTTTAATTGAATACATTTTGGAAATAAAATTCTCGTTCTCGTTGTGTAGTATTTAAAAAGCCGACGCTGACCTGTAGGTAATTTTGTATTCTAAAATTTTTCCCATTTACTAGATTTTTTACATTTGGGGTTATTTTTCCAGTATTTCATTTTTTTCCTTCTGATAAAATCATCTATTTTTAGATCAGTTTTGACTAGCTATTTTTATCAACTAAAAAAATGGAGAAGAAATTTTTCATAAATAAAGTTTTAGTAAAAATTAAATACGAATTGTAAACATATTAAATTCCAAATTGTATTTACAAAAATTTTTATAATTGTTATAATTTTTGGTCAGTGTTTTTAATTCAGTAAACAATGGAGAATACCTTTTTTTGTAATAAATCAGTTTTTAGTAAAAATTGAATATTATTTTATTTTATAGATAATTGTTATAATTGTATAAAAAGATAATATTGTAAATATATTGTCATGATTAAAAAATAAATAAAGAAGTAAATGAATTAGATGGTAATAAATATTAATTAATAAATTAAATTAATTAATAACTGAAACATTCGGTAGTGATTAAATTAATTCTTATTATCGCGTAGTTTAGCAATAAAAAAACTATTTAAAAATAAATTTGATTAACTATTTCTACTTTTCGTAATAAATGGACATTGAAATTGCTTTGAAATTTATTTTTTCTACTATCTACTTCAATTCAGCACTATACTTTGATAATAAAAACTAGAAATATGATATGTTATTATAACGTTATGCAAAATTTAAAACCACAGTCTAAATTAATAATAAACTTACAAATTTTTCTGCAGAATATTTTTGAAAAAAGAAAACACTGTTGCAAAACTTAGGAATGAAAATTTCTATTAATTTTTTAAAAATTCTATTAAATTCTATTAATTATTAAAAATTTTAATAGTAAATTTTAATAATAAAATAATTTTAATAGCGAAGGAAATAAAAAATAGAAAATAATGTTAATTAGTAAAAATTAATATTAATTACTGGAAATTATTCGAAGTTAATAGAAATTAATAAAAATTAGTGGAAATTAATAGAAATTAGTGAAAATGAATAGAAATTAATATTTTTTCGAATTCTTGAATTAAAATTTGAATTAAAAAAGATTTGTCTCTAATTTATGAAAAATAGAAAAAATAAATATTTACGTCACTACGACGATTATGATATTATTGTCTAAATAATTATTTTTCAAATTTTACATCTGTTTGCTTTTCTATTCTTACAAAATAATAATTATTTACGCACACATATAATTAATGGACGACAAATAAACAAAAAAGATTTTTTTAAAGAACAAACAAAAACAGTTTATTATTATTTCTAATAATATTTTTTGTGGAAATTTATATATAGGTCCCTATATCGAATGACGAAACTTGTTGCAAAATCAAACTGACTAGGGAATCCTGATCTATAAAATTATCGTAAACAATAAATAAACAATTTCTTTAATCAATCATAAAGTCAATAGTTCATAGGAACATAACTGATAATATTTATTGAAATTGTCTCTTGGGGGTCTCTCAATAAATATTAACATAACATTATGTTTTTTTACTGCAAAATTTCGAAAAAATGCAAATATATTTTTAATAATAGAATATTAATTTTTTTTCGAAAACTAACAAAATTCTTTCTCGAAATTCAAATACTTTTATAAATTTATAAATTCTTTGCAAGAATTAAATTATTTTCGTAAATAATAAAATTTTTTGAAAGAATTCAATTATATGTGCTAAAGTTTTTAATAAAATACATCGAAAAAATAAAATTTTTTAAAAATAATTTTAGTAAAATTTGTCCCAAGAGACTTAAATTATTTTCATATTAAAAATAAAATGCAATTATTTTTAACATAATTTTAACTAAATTCTTTGTAAGAATTTTTTCTTCTTCGAAACTGTTAAATTATTTTCAAAAACTAAAAGATAATTTAACCTGATTAAAATAGTGAAAAGTTTAAAATACATTAATTCATAAAGCTACATTTAAGAATCGTGAAAATAAACAAATTGCCAATTTTTATTGTTTTTACTTCCACATTTGTGAAGGAAAAAGAAAGTGATAAGAAAAACTAAAAGTTAATCACAGGCACTTTATATTTGATAAGGTTTTATTCAATTTAAAGATTTCTCATTTCCACATTTAGTGAATGAAATTTACAAAATTAGGTTCTTTGCCAGGTGAACTTTAAAATTATATTTTTCTTTTAAACAAACTGAACAAAAAATGTTATTTTTATTCTTTTTTATTTCAATATATTTTGTTGTTAACTTGAATGTTAATAAAAATATTTTATTCCTAAATTCCAAATTACTGAATTTTGAAAAGAAATGAAAAAATAATTTTTTTCAATTTTTTCGGAATAAAAAAATATTTGCTTCTCTGAAGGTTTATCATTGCCTGCAATTATTAAATTATCTACTATTATCTGCATTTCTGACTAAATATATCTAAGATTCGACTCAATTTCAAGCTTATCCCATGTTCTTTGACCTTATTAAAATTTCATCATTAACAAGATTCACATCAGTATTTTTTCTACATTACTAAAGTATATTTTGTATGAATATAATATACGGAAAATTACGGAAAAGTTTCTCGTATAGTTAAAGAAAAAAGTAGAAAAAAAAATTTTTGAAAATTTAATTCTCCTTTTTTTTGCATTTGTTTCAGATTAATTTTTTTCAAGAGTAAAATATAAATATGTCCAGCGATAATAAAATTGAAACCTGTTCAGATGGAATTTCAAGACTTATGATTGATACAGTAAAAGTGAGACAAAGACGAAGTAAAGGTGAAACAAGAGGACAACGAGGAACAGGATTAACACACGAATGTGGAGTTTTTGGCTGCATTGCTGCCGGCGATTGGCCATCAACAATTGATGTTGGTCAAGTTATTTGTCTCGGTGAGTTTCTTCCTCAAATTCAAGTTTGTACATTTTTTTCAATCGAGAATCGAAATTTTCGGAATTGAAATAGACACGAAAAAAGTCAACTTCTAATGATTTTCAAACCTATTTTCAAATCAAATTTAATTGTTTGTAATTATAATTTTATAATTATTAAAATATCGATTTTCGAATCAATTAAAAATTCGATCATTTTTGATAATTGTTCAAAAATCAAATTCAATTTTCAAATATTTAATTGTTTGTAATTATAATTATAATTATTAAAATATCGATTTTCGAATCAATTAAAAATTCGATCATTTTTGATAATTGTTCAAAGTTCACGGAAGATAAGAAAAAAGTTTGCACTCTATCTTCATAATAAGTGTAAATTTTGATCTATTATTTATTTACACTTTTAGAAAAGTTAAAAAAATGTGTAAATAAGGTAAATGTAGAAATTTGAGAATTCTTCTAAAGATATTAATTGCATTTTCAGGTTTGGTTGCCCTGCAGCATAGAGGACAGGAAAGTGCGGGAATTGTAACGAGCGAGGGTGTTTGCGCTAAATCATTTCACGTTCACAAGGGAATGGGAATGATAAATAATATTTTCAATGATGACAGTATGAAAAAGTTGAGAGGAAATTTAGGAATTGGACACACAAGATACAGTACAAGTGCGGCGAGTGAAGAAGTGAATTGTCAACCATTTGTTGTTCATACAGCTCATGGTGCATTGGCAGTTGCTCACAATGGTGAACTCGTCAATACCGAATCATTGAGAAAAATGGTGAGAAAATAATTTGCAAAAAACATCAATAAATTCAGGCCTTGGGTTGACTTTAAGGGGGGAGAAAAAATATAAGTCGTTTCAGTAGAATTTTAAAGGAGAAAAAAGTCGAAAAAGTAAAAAAAATTGATTGATTTTATTGAAATTAAATTATGTTCAGAGAATTTTCTACAAAATTTATTCAAAATTCAATTTTCCAGAATTTTTTAGTAGAAATTTCCAAAAAAGTTTATTCGAAACCTTCTAAAATGTAAATGGTTCTAAAAATTGATATTATAACTTCGAAATTCAGTTATTTTCAAGCATTTTTAATTAAATTTCTTCAAAATTGAATTATTTTCTGAAATTTCTAATTAAAATTCATCTTCAAATCAAATATTTTTTTAAATAGTTAAATATTTTTTTTTATAATTCTAAAAATTGATACCATACCTTTGAAATTCAATTTTTTTCAAGCATTTTCAACTAAATTAAATAAAAATTAAATTGTTTTGGAGAATTTTTAACTAAAAGTCATCTTCATTAAATAAATTATTTTTAAATCCAAAATCCAAAATCTCCAAAATTTAATTATTTTCTACAAGTTTCACTTTAAATTGATTAATTGCATTAACTTTAAGAAAGTTTTTCCAAAGTTTAGTTATAAAATTTAGTCCAAAATTCGATTATTTTCCCCAATTATTCCTAACTATTTTTTTATCAAAATAAATTTAAAATAATTTTTCGGAAAAATAGTCAAGAATTGTACTGTTTAAGAACAAAAATTAATTTTTCTTATAAAACTTGCAAATAAAGTAATAGGTTTTTCTAAGAATTAATGTTTAAAAATCACGAATTATAATTTTTCAAAAATAAATAAGTTTTTGTTTATTTGAAGAAATTAATTTATTAATTTTATTAAAGACTTTTAATACAAAATTTAAAAATGATTAAATTCTCAAAAATCTTTATACGATTATAAAAAATTAATTTAAAAAAATAGAATTTACGTTTTTGGAAAATAATTGAATTGTAAGAAATTGTGATAAGAAACATATTTTTTAATTTATGTGAAAAATTTTTAAAAATAAATGAATTTCTTAAAATAATTTTTGATACTTTAGAAAAATAATAAATTAGTTTTGCAGAATTTTGATTAAAAATTTTGAAAAATTTTAAAAACTGTTGATAAAAAATCTAAAAATTTGTTCTTAAAAAATATTGTAATGTAATTTCTCTAAAATAATTGAATTTCTTAAAAGAATTGTTGACAATTTAAGAACTAATCAAGTTTTTAAAGATTTTAATTAAAATTTTTAAAAATAATTAACTTCTCCAAAATTATACTAATAACTCAAAAAAATTGTTTTTTGAAATTATAATGTAATTAGTTTTTGTATCTGGAGATTTGAATTTTGCAAATATTATAATTGAAAATAATTGATTTTTATAAATTAAAATGAAAAAATTCCTTTTTTAAAAAATATTTCATAATTTTTTTAGAAATATTTTGAAGAAAAATCGCTTTTTATTAAAATATGTAGAATAAAGTCACATTTTTCGAAAATACTGGAACAAATTCGAAAAAGTCAAACTATTCGAGATCTGCACTATTAAAACAAAATCACTTTTTTAAATCAGTTTCTCCTGAAAAATGAAATTCAAACTAAAATAAAAGATGAAATTTTCAAAATAGGTTTTAGGCCGAGGAGTCGGTCTCTCAACGCATTCAGATTCGGAATTAATCACACAAGCATTGTGCCTCAATCCACCTGAGGGTGAATTAAATGGACCCGATTGGCCAGCGAGAATTAAACATTTAATGCAATTGGCACCACTTTCTTATTCGCTCGTCATAATGCAGAGAGATAAGATTTACGGTGTTCGCGATCCCTATGGAAATCGACCTCTCTGTTTGGGAAAAATTGTCCCCGTTGGTAATCTAGGTAAGAAAAAAGAGAAAGAATAAAATTAGCATATAAGAAAATAAAAAACAAATACTTACATTTCCAAAAACCAAAACAAAATTAGGTAACGATTCCGACGAGGAAAACGATGCCGAAGGTTGGGTAATTTCATCAGAATCGTGTGGTTTCCTCAGCATTGGCGCACGATACGTTCGAGAAGTATTTCCCGGTGAAATTGTCGAATTAACACGAGAAGGCATCAAGACAATTGACATCGTTGAGAGGCCTGACAAAAAACCCCAGGCATTTTGCATCTTTGAATACGTTTACTTTGCTAGGAGCGATAGTATTTTCGAAGGTAATCCTCTTCGTCGAGTCTAAAAACAAAATAATAATTTAGTAATTTGAAAATTAATAAATACACAAAAAGATATTTCTCTAAATTAGAATTCCTGAAGTAAATTTATTTTGTTATTTTTTAGTTATTTTTTAGTTTAGAAAAGGACTTAAGCCCAAAAAATATTTATTTTATTCTAAACTGATTTTTCTGAAGTGGATTTTTCAAAAATAATTCTTTCGAGCTTGAAATTTTTTAGCTTTTAGTTTAATTTTAATTTAAAAAAGAAGTGAAAGAAAATAGTTTAAAAGAAAAATTCTCGATTTCAGGTCAAATGGTCTATTCAGTTCGAATGCAATGTGGAAGAGTTTTGGCTCTAGAATCTCCGGTCGTGGCCGATATTGTCAGTTCGGTTCCCGAATCGGGAACAGCTGCAGCACACGGCTATGCAAGACAGGTTTGTTTCTTTTTCTACTCGCTCCATAAAAAAGGAAAAAATTGTCTATAAAAGTCAAGAAAGTATTAATAAAAAATATTCTAAAATTGCATTAATTTTTTGCAGTCACAAATTCCTTTTGCAGAGGTTCTTTGCAAAAATCGATACGTTGGTAGAACTTTTATTCAGCCAAGCACACGATTAAGACAATTAGGAGTGGCGAAAAAATTCGGTGCCTTGTCTGAAAATGTAAAAGGCAAAAAATTGATTTTAATCGATGATTCAATTGTCCGAGGAAACACTATTGGTCCAATTATCAAACTGCTGCGAGACGCTGGAGCAAAAGAGGTAAATACACGGACATTTTTGAGAAATTAAATTGAGATTAATCCAATATTGCGAAATGTAATTATAATTAATTCAAAATCTTATTCTATTTTGTGAAATTAAATTAAAGTTAATTCAAAATCATTCAATTCTATGAAATTAAATTGAAATATTGAACTAATTTAAAATTAATTCAATTTGATGAAACTTAATTAAAATGTATTCAATTTTACCAAGTTAATTCAATTATACAAAAATTGATTCAATTATACAAAATTAATTCATTTCTTCAATTTCACAAAATTTATTCAAATTTAAAAATTTTATTAAAATTGATTCAATTTCACGAAATTAATTCAATTTTACGATATTAAATTGAAATTAATTTAAAATAATTTAATTCTTCGAAATTTCACATTTATTCAATTGAATGAGATTAAATTAAAACTAATTCAAAATAATTCAATTTTACAAAATTCAATTGAAATTTATGCATTTATTCAAAATTGAATTAAAACAAACTCAATTTTAAGAGATGAAATTTAAATTAATTCAATTTTTCGAAGTTTAGTTGTAATTTATTCAAATCTAATTTAATTTTACGAAATTAAATTAAAAGTAATTCAATTTCACGAAACTCATGCAAAATTTTAAACTTATTCAATTTTACAAAATTAAAGTATAACTTTTATTAAATACAATTTTGCAAAAACATATTAAACTTTTTCACTTAAACGAAACTATGTAAATAATTATTTTCAAATAATTCAATTTAATGACAGTTAATGTTTTCGAAGATAAGGTAAACATTCCGCATGAAAGGAATTCAAAATCAATTTACGAGAAAAAATAGAAATTAATCGAACGTTTACAGAATTCATTAACGAAAAGTAATTAATGTAAAGTAAAGTAAATCAAAACTTCACAAATTTAATTAGAATTAATTAGATTTATGAAAATAAAGAAAAATTTTCAAATAAAATTTAAAACATTTAATTAAAATAATTTGTAGGTATTCAAATTTTAATTAATCAAAATTAAAAATATTACTTTAATTTCATGGAATTGAAGTAAAATTTTTAATTAATTAAATTTCACAAACTGAATTAGAATTAATGGAATGTCATAAATTTAAATTAATTAAATTTTACAAAATAAAATTAATACAAAATCAAATAATAAAATTTACTGAAATAGAAAATAAAATTAATTCGAAATAACTTAATTTATGAAAATTGAATTTTTATTTTAAATTTAGATTTATTAAGTTCTATAAAATTTATATAAAATTTTGAATTAAAAGGAAAATTAGTTCTTTTTACGAAACTATAATAAAATTAATTCAAGTTTACAGAATTGAAGTAAAATTTTGGATAATTTAATTTTACGTAGAGTAGAACCTCGGTTATCCGAGCCTCGATTATCCGAGATTCCGGATTATCCGAGGCACTAAACATGCTCAGATAATGCGGAATAACTCGGATAAAACGGATCGAGCGACTAAATTTGGAAAGTAAATTTTACAAAACCACTGTTTGTGATCATTCCATTTAAAATTTCGTCCATTTTTGTCATTTAATATTATTCTAACACTTTAAACACTTGAAAAATAATTTAAAATTTTGAAATTTTCATTGGTTCCGTGTTATCCGAGTTTTCGATTATCCGAGGTACCTCTTCCCCACATTACCTCGGATAATCGAGGTTCTACTGTAATTGAAGTAATATTTTCTATTAAAATTAAAAATATTTAATTCAAAAGTTAATTAAAATTAAAATTTATTCCATTTGAGAAAATGAAATTTATTTAATTTTATAAAATTCAATTAAAATTAATTTTAAATAATTTAATAATTTATCTGTCTAAATTATTATTTATGATTAAAATTAATTACATTTTACGAAATAAAATTAGGGTGCCCCTAAAATTAGTTCAATTTCACGGATTTAGAGTAAAATTTTTAATTAATTCAATTTCACAAAATTGAATAGAAATTAATTCAAGTTTTTTCGAATATAAGTTAAAAATTATATGAAAGGAATGTAAAATTAATTTAATTTTATGAGATAAAAAAATTAATCAAACGTTTACGGATTTGATTCTAGAAAAATGCAACTTTACGAAAGTAAAGCAAAATTTCACACATTTAATTTGAATTAATTGAATTTTATGAAATCAAATTGAATTGAATTAAAATTTTAAATTTCAATAAAAATTAATTTCATTTTATGAAATCAAATTAAAATTATGAATAAATTTAGTTTCACGACGTCTAAGTTAAGTTTTCAATTGAAATTTGAAATATTCAATTAACGATTAAAAAGTTTTGAATTCAAATTAAAATTAATTATATTTTACGAAATAAAATGAATTCAATTTTACAGAATTTAAGAAAAATTTTGAATTCAATTTCACGAAGTAAAGTAAAATTTCTAATTAAAATTAAAAATGTTTAATTAAAAAGTTTTTAATTCAATTTTGAATTGAATTTTTGAATTTATATTATAATTAATTATATTTTACTAAATAAATTTTCAATTCTTAATTAATGAAAAATTAATTAAACTGACTCATTTTCTAGGTCCATATAAGAATTGCTTCGCCGCCTCTAAAGTACCCCTGCTATATGGGAATAAATATTCCCACGAGAGAGGAATTAATTGCAAATAAATTGGACAGCGTGAAATTGGCGAAACACGTCGGCGCTGATAGTTTAACATATCTTTCAGTTGACGGTCTCGTTGATGCTGTCCGACACGGAATGGATAATCGAGAAAGTAGTTACATTGGTCACTGCACTGCTTGTTTGACCGGCGAATATCCCGATGAATTACCAGGCGACTTGGGATGGTGAGGACTCAATTTCATTCGGGAACATTCCTAATTTAAATGAGAGAGAAAAAAACAAGTTCAAATCGTTCTCCATTTTTTTTCAAATATACTTGTGTCACGTCGTTGCTCACAGAGATTTATCAAATTTTCAATTTAGAGTCTTAGATAATTTTTTTTTAAAAGAAAATATAATAATTTTAATGTTGTTAGAAAGAAAGAAAAATATTTTTTGATAATTTTTAATGATTGAGAAACATTTTTAAAAAGCAGGATGTAAATTTTTTCTTGGATTAATATTGTACTTACTGAATACGGTAAATTGATATAGGAATTTTTGGTAAAAAAAGCAGCTGATCATCTTGCAGTACTTTTATTTAAATAAAATAGTTTTTTTTTAAATGAAGTTTTCCTTTATATGATCATTTCCTCTTCTTCCTCTGCCTCCTCATCCTGAGTGATTCCGCTCATCTTTCTCAACTGTTCGGATATTTCTTTCATTTTTGCTTCACGTTTTTCTTTCTTATGTAATTTTTTATCAGCTGCTGATGTAAATTCCCTTTTTATCGTTCGACTATGTTCGGTGTGAATTTCATCGGTGATAAATTCTTCAACTTCAGAATCGTTAACATTTTCGGTTTGGGGAAAATTTTCGTACATTAGTTCTTGATTAGATTGGTCCATTTCTAACGTCTCTTTACGTAATTGCTTCTTTTTGTCGACAGGCTTTTGATTTTTGGCAATAGTTTTTCTTTTTCCTTTTACAACTTTAACCGCACCTTTGTTACGAATGACAGTTTTACCAGGACCGATAAACGGTTTAAATTCTCTCGATGTCGATGGTTGGGGTTCATCAATTTCGTCCTCAGGATAATCTGAAGGTTGCTCGGCAGAATTTTCCACAAAGCGTTCAAATTCGTTTAATTCTGGATTACAATCGGATAGATTTTCCTCCTCGTCTTCTTCTTCGATTAATCTATCTTCTCCATCGAGTACTTCATCGGGTTCTTCTTCCTCTTCTCCGTTATTTTGAGGTAGTGTGAACATAAACGGATTGTCATCATCCGATTCGGAAACGGGACTAATACCACGTGCTCTTTTCTCTCTACGAATTCGTTGTTTTTCGATGTAATTATTCAATATATCGATTCTTTCAGCTCTCGCGTCTGTCCAAAAGGCTAACGCTAAAAATAATAACAATGTCAATATTATTGTACAGTAAATGTTAAGCGCGAAACACGATATTCAATTTATTATTATGCAAGATACAAAAATTCTTATTTTCAAATATCAAATTCAATTCATTAGTCGCAAAAGAATTAAATTATTTTTAATACAATTTGATTAAAATTTCTTGATAGAAATAAATTATTTTCAAAAATTTTACAGAATTCAATTATTTACAATATAATTTTTACTACATTTATTTAAAGAATTTCAATTTTATTCGAAATAATCAAATTAATTTCAAAAATTTTAATAGTGTTCTTTGAAAGAATTCAATTACTTTCATAAATAATTAAATTATTCCCAGGAATTCAATTATTTTCAAAAAAATTTCCATGAGAATTGTAATTTTCTTTTTAATTCGTTATGAAATTATCTAAAAGAATTTAATAATTTTCTAATATTTTAATAAATTCTTCGAAACAATTCAATTATTTTTATAAATAGTCAAATTTTTCGCTAAAATTAGATTTTTTTATAAAATAAAAAAATTCTTCTGAGAGATTCAATTATTTTCTATACAATTAAAAAATTCATTTATTTAAAAAAAATGTAATTAAATTTTCTAAAAGATCTATATTGCCGACAAAATTTAAATAAAAACTAATAATCAAATTTTTTCATTACTGTTATTAACAAATACGACTTTTTTTTAAACTCGAAAGAAATTCTTTGTTAAATTCAATTACTTTGAAAATATTCAATTAAAATTATTTAAAAAAACAATAAAATTCTACGCAAAAATAAAAAATTTCCTTATAAATAAAGAAATTCTCAGGCTTTTAATTATTTTCAATACAATTTTTCAAGGGATTCATTTATTTTTTAAAAATGTAATGAAATTTTTCTAAAGGATTAAATTCTTTCGAAACCAATTTTAATATTAATTGAATTATTATCAAAAAATTTTAATTACAATTATTAAAAACACAATTATTTTTAAAACTCGAAGAAAATTCTTTGAAAAATTCAATTTATTACTTTCAATATTTTCAATTAAAATCATTTAAAAAATAAAATTCCACAGAAAAATTCAATTATTTTCATAAATAGTAAAATTCTTGGCCGGAATTCAATTATTTCAATACGATTTTAATACAATTCTTCTGAAAAATTCAATTATTTTCATAAATAGTAAAATGTTTAGCAAAAATTACATTTTTTTTATAAACCGAAAAAATTCGTTTCAGGGATTCAATTATTTTTAATAGAATTTCTCGAAAGAATTAATTTATTTTTAAAAATTTTAATAAAATTTTTTAAAGGTTTCAATTATTTCCAAAACAATTTTAATAAAATGCAATAATTCAATTTTTTGATTACTATTATTAACAAATACGATTATTTGAAAAACTTGGAAGAAATTCTTTGTAAAATTTAATTACTTTTAAAATTTTCCATCAAAATTATTTTAAAAAGTACATGACTTTTAAGAAACTTAAAAAAATTTAATTATTTACGAAAAATCTAATAAAATTGTTCAAACGTATTTAATTTTCTATCAGTAATTTGAATGAAGTTTAATTGAATTATTTTCTAAAAATCTTAATAAAATTCAATAATAAATGTTTAATTATAATTATTGATAATCACGATTATTTTAAAAACTTGAAAGAAACACTTCTTGAAATTCAACTAGGTACTTGAAAAATTTTCAATGAAACATTATAAATAAATATTATTTTTTAAAAATTCAATTATTTTTATAAATAATGAAATTTTTCGAAAAAATCCAATATTACTTTTAATACAATTTTTAGAAAATTCTTCTATTGAATTCAACTATTTTCAAATTTTTTTGATAAAACTCTTTGCTTAATTGTAAAATTGAAAACATTTTGAAAGAAAAATTATTTAAAAAGTTAGGAAACAAAAAAGCAAATAACTAATTTCAAACTGTGAACAGGTTATATCGGTATACAATGATTATTAATATAGAAAATTATAAATAAATGAAAAACAACAAAATATGATTATAACCTTCGTCCTGATACTTGGGAGGAACTCCAGCTTCTACTATCGTCTCCATATTCGGTAAAGATTCATTGTGTACAGAATTGCCTAAAACTTCTGTTCTGGGTGCAATGAATACTCTCTGCATTTTTAACAATTTTCTACTTTTCGTCAAATATCTGAGAGTTGGTGCAACTTCAAAAACAGGATCGTCAACACTGATAGTGTTGTCCTTTTCAAAAAACATGTAAGTGCCGACAGCATCCTCATAAACACCCTCGAAAAACTGAAAGAAAAATATCACAAAGTTAAAAAAAAGCAATAAAAGATAGAAAAATTATTAAAAGTAATTTGTAGAAAAAAAAAGAAATTTTCTACTGTAGAAAATAGTAGAGAATGTTATCCAAAAAGAGAGACTTACCTTTCCATTAACTTGTATTATCGGTGTCTCAGTGTCAATTCCAAGTATATCAAGTTTCAGTCTCTCGATACCAAACATGCTGTTTTCATCACAATTTGGAAATTCTACATAAACTAAAAGTTCTTCTTCATCCTCCTGCAATTCATCGTCATCAAAATCTTCACTGGCTTCAAACATTTTTTAAAACACCGCTTTTCAAATTCCTTCTTGATTCCTCTTTAAAATCGTTGTTGCTTTTCCAAAATAATCAAACTTCGATAAACTTTAATTATAACCTTAAAAAATATATTTAATCTTGCTGTTGACTTTGTTTTTGAAAGAAAAAGACGATCCAAAAGACTTCCGAGCTTTCCGACATTTACAAAAACAGTGCAAAACGTGTAAAATTTCGAAAGCGTCTAACATAACCTAAAAATCACTTCTGTCAAAAACAAAATCACGTGACATGGCGCCATATTTTTAAATATTTGAAAAATTTGAAAAATTCAAAAAGAAGAGAAAAAATTCGCATAAAAATGTTTAAAACTAAAAAAGAGTAAGAACATTGTTAAATAAATAAAATCGAGTAACTATTAATTATATAATTAGGAATCAAATTTATTTAGTACATAACTACCTACGAAGTTATAATAATAGCGAGTAGATGTATTTATTAATTATTATTTCTTACTTTAAAAATTGTGATTTCAATTTTAAAATAAATTTGCGAAATTCAGGCTCTGCACTCGTAAATTAATTAAAAAAAACGTTAGGAAAAAGTAGCTTTAAGAATGAAAAGCTTAAGATAATTAATTAATTACTATTGTAAAATTAATTTTTTTTAAATTATCTAATAACAATTAAAATTAAATTTAACGACTATAAAATTCAATTATTTTCTAAAAATGCCAGTTAAAAATATTCGAAATAAAATTAACATTCTTAAAAATATAAAATTTGACAAAATTTCTAAAGGTTTTGATTTTTTAAAATTATTTTCAGGAATTAATCAAATTAATAAAATTGTAATTACAATTTTTCAAGAACCTCATTTTTCAAAATTAATAAACAAAATTAATCAAAACATTAATAATTTTTTCGAAAAATAATAAAATAACAATTTTTAGAAATATACATATAATTTTTAAACTAAATTTCGAAATATTTTCAATCTAGTTCTAACTGTAAATTAAAATTTAATTGAATCAAAAAATAAATTCTTTAGAATTTTTAATTAAAATTTTCTTAAATTTCCATTTAAAATCTTTTGAAATTCAATTATTTATAAAAATTGTAAAAACAAATTGTGAACACAAGAATTATATGAACTTTTCAAAATTAAATTATTACTCTCTGAATTTTTGAGCAAAAATAATTTTAAACTTTAATAGTTTTCTTCAAAAATAAAAACTATAACCCTGATTTTCCACAATCTCAACTAAAATTAATTTTTAATTTAATTCGTATCAGAAATTTCTACGAGAATTCAATTATTTAAATACAAAAAAATATTGGATTAATTCTGAAAAATGCAACTTTAACTCTTTATGATTGCTTTAATTACAAAAATAATTTAATTCTTGAGAAGAAATTTATTAAATTATTTTTTATAAATAATAAAATTCTTCTCATGAATTCAATAAATTATTTTCAATCTACTTTCAATAAAATTCAATAATCAATTTTTAATTATAATTATTAAACAAATAAGATTATTTCAGAAAGTCGCAAAATATTCTTTATTTAATTCTATTACTTTTTGAATTTGCGATGAAAATTATTTTAAAAACTACATTATTTTCTAAAAAAAACTTAAAGAAATTCTTCAAAAGAATTTTATTTATTATTTACAAAAACTCTAATAAAATTGTTTAAAAGAATTTAATTCTCTATCAATAATTGAAATAAAATTTTAATAGTAAAACTATTAATTACAGTTATTAATAAAATCGATTATATGTATTCAAAAGATTAAAGAATTCAATTGTGTTCTAGATTTTTATTAAATTTTTGGAATAAATTAAATTATTTTTAAAAATTGTAATAAATTCTGAGAAGAATTTAATTACTTTCTGACAATTTTAATCAAATTCAATAATTAAATATTTAATTGAAATTATTATTTAAGAATCGCAATTATTTAATTATTTTGATAAATAATTAAATTTTTCGAAGGAATTCAAAATGTAAATTCTCACAAAAAATAAAAAGTATCTCTTAGTGGCACATATTGAAAAAAATGATCCAAATAGTAGAAAATCGTCAAAAATTTTGTTTTTAGTAAATGAATGCGAAGCCTGCATGAGATTAAGATTTTTGAGTTGGGTCAAATTTTTTCTTCAAATCCTGCCAACATTTATTGTAATTGGAATCAATCTTTTTGCAATTTTTCCCACCCCATTTCGTTAATGTCATGCTGTAATAAGTTTCAAACATAAACGCCTGAGTTCCATCGGCAATACGTTCGGGTCCCAATTTCGAATTAGAAGCACTTTCAAAACAATTTGTATCGGGACCATGCGGTGTCATTATTGAATGTAAAGAGCCACCACCAGCCTGAAATCCATCTTCCTTGGCCTCATAACGTCCCTTGATTAAACCCATAAATTCACTCATGCAATTTCCTTAAAATAGAAAACTATAATTAATTCCCATTTTTTTTTCTCATCGATTAATTTTTGCAAATTTAATCAATTTTAATTAATTTTCCAATATTATCTTCATTGAGTATTATCGATTTACTATCAGAGTAGAAAATTGTAAATGAACGAAATAATTATTCGTTGAAAATATTATTTTCATAAAGAGAGTGTGGTTCTATTCTCTTCCGTCCTATATTTTCTGAATTTCTCGGTCCACTATGTAGAGTGAAGAAAAAAAGGGGAAATCGTTCAATTGACATTCACCATAATAGAGATAATATTGTGCGGAAAATTCCGACTTTTCACAATTGGAATTCAAAGAGAGATCAATTTTCAAAAGCACTCTTCCGGAACGATTTCGCATCATTTCGACAAGCCGCAGTAAATTACAAGAAAATGAAAAATCTCTTTACGTACTTACGTATTTATCGATTTTCATTTAATTTCTCCAAAACATACCCGTCATTATTCAATCATCTTCGTTCTAGTTTTTTTTCTAAACAGTGTGATAATAAGTGATACTGAACTAAAAAAAAATCTAGTCACATAAAAACTTAAACTCTTAAAATAAAAATGAATAAATAAATTAAATAGAAAAACAAAAGTGATTGCATTTGCAAAGATTGCTTTTGCTTTCAAGAATCGAGATATGTGTGAATTTAATTGTTTACCGATTGAATAAGAGATGTTATCAGAAAAGCAAAAGATCGGAAAGTAAGATAATTTCTTAATCCGCGTTGGAGGCTTCTTTTCTTTCTTTATATATTTCCCGGCACGCGCGTTGCTTAATTCTATACAGTCAATCTTTAGAAAGGCGTATAGAGTGAAAGAAAGGGAGCATCGGCTGTGTATTTTCAATCATTCTTTTAGATTTACTCTATTATTAAATGTAAATCATTAAAGAATATTCTCAGCTCGAATCATTAATTTATCAATCTACTTACGATGATAATAAGGTGGACGGAAAGTGTTCTCCTGAACGGACCAACGAGGAGGAAAAATCACAAAATCAGCAATTGCTGTGCCGGGTTTCGTCGAGGGACAAGTGAGAACGGTAAATATTGATGGGTCCTAAAAGAAATGCATTTTCGAATTAATTAAGAAGTATGAATAATTTACTATATTTTAAATATCAATTTACTATATTAAAAATTGTTTACAATTTTTTTATTTTACTAAATATTTATGTACTACCATTTTTTTTAAAATTTTTTCCTCAAATAAATAAACAATTTACTCACTGTAATTAATTAAAGATTAATACTCACGCAATGATCGAAGGAAACCGAATTGATGACCATAAAACGTTCAAGATTGTATCTATAGGGGACATAATTCCCATGCCATGCGACAACATCAAACGGACTGTGACGTTGATTGGCGACAAACTTTTTTCCATGATATTTGCAAATTATTTTATAATCCACGTCCCGATCCTCGTACCATGCAGAAGGAGTTTCAAAATCTCGAGGATTTGCCAGTCCATTGGCACCTGTAAAATCAAATTTAACTTCATTTATTATTATTATTAAAATCAATTAATTAATTAATTAATTATTTCTTAATATTATGAAAATTACAAAATTTGATAGTTCTAAATATCAACTTAAATTATTTTTGAATAATTTCAGACACAAAATAAAAAAAATAACTTAATAATTAATTAACAAATTATTAATTAATTAGCAAATTTACGCGCGCTGAACGTGATATTCAATTTATTATAATGAAAATTACAAAATTTTTTATATTAAAATTTAAATTTTTAAAAAATTCACAATTAAAATTTAAAAAAATTAACTTATTAAGTAAATATTTAATTATTATTATTTATATATTTTCATAAATAGTACAACTCTTTGCAAAAATTAAATTATTTTCAATAGGATTTTAAAAAATTACACAAAAAAATTCAATTATTCTCTGAAATTTTCACAAATCCATAGGAACAATTCAAATATTTAGTAAAGTCTTTGAAAAACATTAAATTATCCTAAAAATAATTCTAAAAGTGTTTTAATCTCAAAAATTCAATTATTTCTACGATTGTCTGTAAAATTTATTTTAAAAATTCAATTATTCTCCAAAGTTTTAAAAAAATTCTTGTAAAATATTAAATTATTTTCTTTGAAAATTAAAAAATTAAACAATTTGTTTATAAAAATTTTATTATGTTAATTTTTTAATCAAATTTCAGTGAAGAATTCAGTAAAAATTTTTCTAATTGAATTTTTTTTAAATAGTAAAATTCATGTCAGGAATTCAATTATTTTTAATATCATTTAAATAAAATTTCTCAACATTACATTTACTGTTTAAAATATTTATTAAAAGTTTTCGATTGAGAACAATTATTTTGAAAATATTTAAAAAATTTTCAAAAAATTCCATTATTTAAGAAAATTTTAATAAAATACTTAGAAAGAATTCAAAACATTTTTAAATTTGAAAAATTGCAATAAAAATCTTTATGAACTTAATTTAATTCTTGACAAGAATTTAATTAAAACTTTTGAAAACAATTTAATTGATTTGAAGAAATTTCATTTTTTTCAAGGAATTTATTTAAAATATTGCATTAAATATAATTAAATTCTTTTAAACACGATTCTATCAAAACTGTATTATAAATAATTGATTTCTTGTCAAGCATTTCTATTTAATTATTTTCAAAAATTTAAATAAAGTTTGTCTCAAGAATTCAATTATTTTTGTAAATAATAAAATTTCTTCAACAGAATAGAATTTTTTAAAAACATTTTAATAAAATTTTTCGCAAAAACTCAATTATTTTCAAAAATTTTGATAAATTTTTTTCAAAAAATCCATTATTTGAAAAGTATTTTTTTAAAAATAATTACAACCATAAAATAATTTTATCAAAGTATTTGATAATATTTTTAAATATTCAATTCTTTTTGAAAAATTTTCTTTTTTATCTAAAAAAAATTGAATTGTTGCAAAATATTTGTTTACGAAAATAATTAAATTATTATTTATTAATTTTTAAGAATTTCTGGTAAAATGCTTCAAAACATTTAATTATTTTCAAAAATTTGATTGAAATTCTTCTCCAGAATTCAATTATTTTCGTAAACAATAAAATTTTTTAAAAAGATTTGAGATATTTTTAAACATTTTAATAAAATTTCCCGCAAGGATTCAATTATTTTCAAAAATATTGAGAAAATTCTTTACAAAAATTTAATTATTTTCAATACAATACAAAATTTATTCTCTAAAATCTAAAATTTGAAGTAGTAATTTAATAATTATTTTTTATTTAATTTCCAAACCTTTAAATCAGAATTTTATTGAAAAATAATTTTAAAGCTATGAAAATATAGGGAATTAACTCTGCTGGGGCTCGAAGAATTTTATTAATTAAAAATTTCAAAACATGAAAATAGAAAAATTATTTTAAACATTAGAATACAAAATGCAAACAAGAACAACTAAATTCAAAACAAACAAAAATTTATAGAAAAATTGAATAATTTTGTTTAATAACTTTAAAAAAAAATAAAAAAATTGTATTCAAGAAATTTTTAATAAAAGCAGAAATAAATTTATTAGTAAGATTTCATTATTTGGCTAAAATTCTGAGATTCACCTTTCACTTGCTTGATACGAGTTTTGAGTTTCGGAATAAATAAGAGATCTTTTATAATTGGAAGAATTATATTATAAACTTTTTCTTCCGTTTCGCCTCGAAAGTTTTTTTTGAGTAACATTACAAGAAGCGATTTATCTCGCAACAACGCAAATTCTCTGTTTATATGTGTATGTATGAGTATATATAATGTAACGCGAATTATTATTCATAGCAAACAGGCTATTGCACTTCCAAATAAACAATTCTTTTCTTCAATCAAGATTTTTCTTATTCATCCACACTTGCATTTTAATTAATTTTTTCTTATAATTCCAAGTTACTTTCATTATTCTCTTTTGAAAAAGTAATTCAACAAATTTCTTCTCTTAATTACAAACTATAGAAGAATATTATAATATAATTAGCCATTAAAAAAATTTCTATTAAATTAATTCCAATTTATACGTTTATATACGTATGTAATATTATATTTGATTTTTATGGGAAATTATATATTTTATAAGTTGAAAATTTTTATATTTCTCGTATGGTTATTAATTATGTAACCAAATATGTAATTATACATCTTTAGCAAATGAATATTTTTTAAAGCTTTTTTAAAAACTGTTTTAAAACTTTTTAAAGTTTAATTATTTTTGTATTCTTTTTGTTTTGTATTCCGAATTATTTTCAAACATTCGAATTGGTTCGATAATTTGTGATTAACTAAATTTTACCTTAAAAAAATGTTCTCAAATTTTTAAAACTTTTTAAAGATTAATTATGTTGTTTTTGCTTTTTTTTGTTTCGTAATCGTTTAAAACATACCAATTGGTCCCAAATTTGGAAGTTGAAAGTGATTGTCAAAGACCTCAAGAATGTAACCTCTGGATGGACCAAATACTGTCACGGAGAAACGCATTCCTCGTTGAATAACGCAAATCTCATTTGGCTCACATCTCATTCTACCGAATTCGGTCGTAATCTGCAAGGCACCCAATTGTGGCACTAAAAGAAACGGAAATTTTTTTAAATTAACTATTATTTCAACAATTAAATTTAATACTTTAATAATTTTAATAACTTCAAGAATAAAAGGTGTCTTCTAAAAATAATAACAATTAATAATCAACTTGAAAGTATACGTTTAAAAAAAATTATTTTCATTCTAAGTCAGGGTAGTAAGTACTTTCTCTTTCTATACTCTTTCGCTGTTTTTTTGTTTCATATTCAAAGTACTTCAATTATTGTCGATAAAAATAAAAATACAGTGAAAGAAAGAAAGAAAAAAAATAAAATAAATAAATACTGGTCAATAATGATCACGCATTGTTTATAAGTAAAAGAGTTTGAAATTTATGTAGACCATGACTTTCACACACGCATATATATAGAATCAGAGGATATATTCCTTTACCAATAAGGAAGTCTCCATCAGAATTGTAAAAGGCTTTATCTCGCATGGAAGAATTACAGAGGTAAATGTGAACAGCAATTCCGGCTCGCGTGCGAGCATCGCCAGCTCCGCAAAGTGTATGTAAACCCTCAACGAAATCTACTTCCGGTTCCTGACGAGTTGGCACGTCGAATGGCATCCAACGAATCTAAAAATAAAAAAACCTAATTAATATCGATGAAAAACTGTTTTAAAAAAATAAATCCCTAATAGATTGTTGTTATTATTTTTTTTCTACGTAAAATGAGAAAACTTAATTTTCAGAAATTTCAAATTATTTTTGTTTCTGAAAAAGAATAAAATTTGTACTAATTCAAATTTAATTAGGGATGAAATTTATTATTGAATAAATAATAATCGAATATATTTATCAGGAAATATTATTTATATTTTCGTAGAAACATTTTTAGAAGAAAAATTTAGAAATTACATTATTTTCATAATATTTTACAAAAATCAAAATTTTGAGTTAATGAGAAGTAAGTAATAAAATCTTGTGAACTTTTCTTCTAAAGAATGTTATCAAAATTTTTGAAAATCATGAAATTATTTCAAGGATTTTGTTAAATCTTTTTTAAAATAATTTATTTGTATCAAGAAATTTTGCTAAAATTGTATTCAAAGTAAGTGAATCTCTCCGATGAATTTTATAACTTATGAAAGTTTTATTTAATAATTTGATAATTACCTTTTACTTAAATAATAATTCAATAATTTATTTAATAAAATTTTTCAAAACTTTAATGAAAATAATTAAATACTCATAAACAAATGTTTTCAAATTCTTTTAACTAATCGAATTGTTTCGAGGAATTTCAAGAAAATCATATTGAAAATAATTGAATTCCTGCCAAGAGTTTTATTATTTATAAAAATAATTGATTTCTTGCAAAGAACATTATCAAATTTATTGAAAAATAATTTAACTATCTCGAAGAAAATTGAAACTCTTTCAATTAATGTAGCAAAAATTGTATTCTAAATAATTGAATTCTTTTTAAATTTGTAACAATAATTAAATTCTGTCAAGAAATTTTCATAAAATAACATTAAAAGTAATTTAATTCCTGCAAACCATTTTATTTTTTTAATAATTTAATTCTTTTGAGACGAATTTTACTAAAATTTTCAAAAGAAAATGAATCGTTTCGATGTATTTTATGAGAAAGTTTTAAAAATAATTAAATTCTTTCAAAAAATTTATTTAAAACTGTATGGAAAATAATTGAATTTTAATAAAAAAATTAAAAAAAAAATTTTTGTAAATATTTAATTCAATTCTTGCAAAAAATTTGATTATTTATAAACATAATTGAACTCTTGTGAAGAATTTGATCATTTATAATACTAATTGAATTCTCGACAAGAATGTTTTGCGTTGAATTTAATTATTAAAAATTATTGAATTCTTCATTTAAATTTTTTTTTAAATAATTGAACTTCTGCGAAGAGTTTTATTATTCAAGAAAATAATTGAATTCTTACGCAGAATTTCAGTAATATTTTTAAAAATTAATTAATAATAATTAATTTGCTAATAAGTAACTTTTTAATATTTATAATCTGAAAATACATATTCAAAAATTTAAGATGTTATTTGAAAATAAAAATTCGTAATAAAAAATTATATTCCACGTTTCGCTCTCAAGCGTGCATAATATTTACTATACTAAAAAAATAACCAATAAAAAGAAAAAAGAAACTAATAAAATCCAGAAGAAAGAAAAAGAAATTTAGTTAATTTCAAGACCTGATTAGGTGTAGGGGGAAATTGGTCCCATTCATGAGTGACGTGATCTTGTAATTCTTGAATTGGTTCAAAGACATCGTGCACAACCGAAGGTCTTATTCGATACAGCCAAGATCTTTTATTCTCGCCTCTCGGAACTAGAAAAGAAAAAGAAAATTTTCTCCGCATTGAAGGAATTTATTCTCCGTAAGAAATTTTAAAAACATCTCTTAATTAGGTGTGTTTCTTCTAAACACTTCATTATATTTCAAACAATTAATTAAACTATTCTTATATTATTATATTTTCTCCTCTACTCTACAGATTTCCTCTTTTCGAAACAATATAATATATAATATATTGTAATTAAATAATTTTTAATGACACTTATTAAAATTTATATTCATCGTATATAAAATTATATCATCGCGACCGTGTTTACTGAAACATTTAATATTCAAGTTATTAACTGTTAGAAAATATTATAATTTATCTATTACGTTATTATTTACTTACTACTTATTACGTTATGTATTAATATCACGAATAATATATTCATAATATGTAATAAATAATAATATTATTCATAACTTTCTTAATATTGAATGAGTATATTAATTTTTGTATTTTATTAACTCACCGGTAAAAGCACTGCCCGACAATTGTTCAGCGTAAAGACCGTAAGGACATTTTTGAGGACTATTTTGACCCACAGGAAGTGCTCCTGGACAGCGTTCGTCCTCACTGCTGAATTCGCAATCGAAACCTGTCAAATACTAAAAGAGGAACATTTTTATTTACTATAAAAAATTCTTCACCATATTTCTGCGAGTATAATTTTTCAAGAAGCGAATGTAATCAGTTTACCACAAAAAATTCTCTACATTTCTGAATATAATTTTTCAAGTCGCGAATTTTATCAAGTTTCGTCTTCTTTTAATTCTACACTTAAAATGTTAAAAAAAAGAACATGATTTATACAAGAAATGTAGTTTGCAAATTGAATTGAAATTAAAGAATAAATTGAAAAGAAAAAAAAACAAAATAGAAACAAGAATAAAAAAAAATAAATTTTAATTAATGAAAATGAATTAAAATAGAAACAGAAAAAATTGATTTATATGATTGAGACAAAATGAAAAAGAAAACAAAATAGAAAGAATTGAGTTTGGAAAGTACCTTAAATTCTTCCTTCATAATGAATAAATTGCACTTTTCCTCAAATCTGTGTTATGAGGAGATTTCAAAAAATCACGCCGTTTTATAAACGCCAAACAACCTTAGTCTGACGTCAGGATTTCAATTATGCAAAATATGTTTACTCCTCGATGTGTCGACCAATCAAGTGCTTAGAATAAGAAGGCACGACCTAATGAGCAGGTTCTTCACGGTGCCGGTTGCTGATATATCCAAGACACACCATCAGAAAAATTTATCTCCTTGATTATACAAAACAAGTATATTTTTTTCCTCTTTAATAGCTTATAAACATTCTTAAACGGACGATAACATTCCTCTAGAAATGTCAATTCTTTAGTTGTTTTCTGCAAGCAAAAAATTGCACATAGTAAATAAACAGTAAATAAACAGTAAATAAATATTAAACAATTAGTAAATAGTAAATAAATCAGCAAATAAATTATAAACAAGTAAATAAATATTTAAAAAATTATAAAAAAGTAACTGAACAGTAAATAAATTAGTAAATAGTAAATAAACAGTTAATAAATTAGGAAACAGTAAATTATCAGTAAATAAATTAGGTAACAGTAAACTAACAAGAAAACTGTAAATAAATTAGGAAATAGTAAATAAACAGTAAATAAGTTAGCAAATAAACAGTAAAAACTGAGAAAATAATAAATAAACAGTAAAAAAATGAGTAAATAGTAAATAATGGGCAAATAATAAATTAGTAAATAATAAATAAACAGTAAATAAATTAGTAACTAAATAGTAAAAAAAACTAGTAAATAATAAATAATCAGTAAATAAATTTGATAAAAAGAAGAAATTACTAACTAGTAAATAAATAGTAAAAAATTAGTAAATAGAAAATAATTCAGTGAATAAAGAGTAAAAAGTTAGTAAACAGTAAATAATTCAGTACATAAATAGTAAAAATCAGTAAATAACAAATAATTCAATAAATAAATTGTTTATGACAATAATACCAAGTGCCAATAAACAAAAGAATTAAAGAAAAAAATTCCAGTTTCATTCATTACTAAAAAATCATTGAATTATAAATTTTTTCAGCAAAGTTTTTTCCTCTTTTTTAAATTTCTAATATTCTAATTAACATAACAAGATGTGAGCGAAGTCATATGTTTATGTGGTTTTCTAGTTTTGTTGCAAAAGACACTGAGAGCAAAATGTCATATAATTACATGGAGAATTTTTGCATTTTTCCATTTCTTTCCGATAAAAAGCCGCACAAATCTTCTCGATTTTATCCTCTACAATTTTCACCACTTAGGTGAAATTTAATTAAGCCACAATCAACGCTTTTGATCTAGTTTCTTTTTCTTTTTTTAACCTTCGAAATCACGAAAGCCAGGAACAATTTTTTGTTTGTTTTTAAATCACTTTCATTTCTGAGTAAATTTCAATTTTAATTTTTCTATTCACTTATTTTTCTTTTTTGGATTTATTTGTACAATTATTTTCTTTTAATTTTATTTTATCACTTTTTGATATATTTTTTTATTAAATTCTATTCTACGATTCATTTTTACTTTTTTTATTTATTTATATTTTTATGATTTTCTTTTATTATTAAGAATTTTTTAAATATTTATATTTTCTGTTAGTGTAAATCAGTAAGAGAATTGAAAAAAAAATTTCTTATGAAACGAAAAGAGAAAAAAGAATAGAAAACAAGTGGTTAAAAATTTTTATTTCGGCAAAAAGAATGCAGAAGAAATTATTTTTTCTATACAATATAATTTCACGGAGCGTACGTATAGTAAATTTTTAAGCAAGGTCGTATTATTGTTGGCAATGCAAACTTGGTCATTCGAAAATATAGAAAAAAAAGAAAAAAAACTTTTCCTTTCTCTCTTGAAGTTTATAACAAGTGGTAATAATTATTTTTTTTTAAATCATGAAAAATACTGAGTTTAACAAGGTCTTTGAACTAGGTTCTCTTATTTTCTGGAAGCAACACGAATGAGACTCATGAACCCGTTATATTTACTTAACTTATGCAACAACTGGTTCTTGTCACAGTATTAACTGTCGTTAACTCAAAATTTTAATAAATCTGTTAATAAAAAGAATTTAAGAATATTGACCAAAAAAAAATTTAATAAACTCTATAAGTATATAATAAAATGAATAAGAAAATATACGCTAATAAAATAGTTGAAATTATTCAAATAATCCGAATATAAGTCAGTGAGAAGTAATACAACTAAAAAAAATTCCTTTTTACTTTAATTTACTTTTTACCCACTAAATTGTTTATTTATTTAGTTATTTATTATTATTTATAATTATTTTACTTTTTATTTTTTTACCTTATTAAAATTAACAGAAAAATTTTACCGTTATTTAAACCGAAGCTGTTAATTTAAAATTATTATAAAAATTCTACAATGAGAATTGAAAGAAAATTGTCGAAAAACTGAAAACGATATTGAAGTGAGTTTTATAGATAAAAATGCGAAGTGTCTAAAATACTGAAGAGACAGTCAAAAATTAATTAGTACCACTGGAATTTCTTATCTTTTTCAATAAAGTGTTAATAAAAAAAATGTTATCTCTATTTAAAACGTTTTGATTTAATATCAATTCCGATTTTTTATACATTCGAATTACTGAAAAAATATTCTCAAATTTCAAAAGAAAACAAAAACATTAACAACTTTTTAACTTTTAATTTTTCTTCTTTTTTTAATAGAAGAAAATAGGATAAATAATTATTATTACAAAATTCAAAATCCATCTTTTAATTGCAGCGGAAATGAAAAAACTCGCTTATGTAATATTTAATATTCATTACGAAACCAAATTTCCAGTTTTTGGTCTAATCGCACATATGCATATAATGACCTCCGAAAATTGTTAATTAAGTGGCACATTAAAAAAAAAAATTTTATTTTTAATTCTTTAGAAAAACCTAATGACAAAATTAACATAACTGCCTTTGGAATAAATAAATAACAAGAATTTTGTCGAATATGTACAGAAATTAGCGTGCTTGTATTTTGATCGATATAAATCTAATCGGAAAAAAGAAAATTTTAACTGACCTAAAAATTTGTGCAAACCAAAAAAAAAGAATAAATAATGTTTTCGTTAGACGTGAGATAAGAAAACCGGGATATTGACAAAGTACAGAGAGAAAATAATCAAATAAATTATTTGTTGACAAAATACTAATGTAAATAAATAATTACATTTCGGAAAACTAGACGTTAAGACTCTTAATTAATTGGTTTAAACTTGTTGGCGAAAAAAAAATCCGTTAAAGAATTTTAATATTTCAAAAGAGTAAAGATTTTTACGTTTGTTATATATGAAAATTCTTTCTCTAATTTTTTTCAGTATTTTTCAAATTTGAAAATGTATTTCAGTTTCTTTAAATTTTCTTTCAATTTAGTTTCCAATTCTTTTATGTTTCTTTGAAATTAGTTTTCACTAAAATACTAACTATTCCCTTTAGTTTTTTCAATTTTTCTTTTGCTTCTTGTAATTAACGATTTTCAAACTATTGACAAAATTGCTCACCATAATTACATTTCTGCGTATTTTTTTTTCTTTTTCGCCTGTCGGCTAAAATAAAAATTGCGCAGAAAATTCCTCGTTCTCTTTCTCTCTAACTTCATGTTGGAAACTTTTTCAAACGACGATGGTCATTACTTATTGCTCTCAAGTACAGTTAAGTACTTTTGATTTAGAATTCTTCATCAGTCAAAAGAGGTTTTTTTCTCCTTTGCATCTGAAAAAGATAAACTCAATATTTATAAGCGTCTTTAGATCATGCAGCTGAAAAAAATCTTGTCTACGCATAAAAGAGAATACTAAATAGTAAAAGTTATGGATTTTCTTTCTTCAGACATTTTTTTTTCCTTTTTTCAAATTTAACAATCGCTTTCACAGGAAGACATAAATGCAGAACAATTTGTAACAGAACATAATTTAATGTAAACTAAAAAAGAAAAAAATACAAAACTCAAATAGAGACTTTTGTATTTTTCAAGCCGAATTTCAACAAATTATTGACTGATTTCTATCTTCTTTGAAACTTATTAATTATTTGTAATTAATTTAGTTCACTGTATTTATTTCAGTGTTATCTAATTATAATTTCTAATGATTATTTTTTCAAAATAAATAATGCATGTTATTTAAATATTTGTCTTAAAATATTTTTCAAAAAATAATAAATTATAAGTTAAATAATAAATAACAAAACATTAAATATTAAATTTAATTAACTAATGATGGAATATTTTAATTATTCTATTATTTTAAATATAATTAAATTTAATTTTCAACAAAAGAAGAAAAATTGGAAAATGAATAAGTAATTAATTTCTTTTCATATTCAGGAAAAATTTGTTGTTCATAAATAACTAATATAAAAATGTTAAAAATAAATTGCTATTTCGTTTTATAAACACGAAATCAATCAACAAGTGATATTTCTCCCACAGTTATGTGCAAGTGCACAGTTAGAATATTATAAAATTGAATTGAACGGGTTTTAAATGCAAAAAAATGTGTCTTGTACCATTGACCAATAAAGATTATTTCTCTTTTTATAGTGTCTTTTATACCTTGTAAATTTTACGTATTTTAAAATAAGTCATCAATAAAAAAGTAAAAATAAATAAATTTAAAAAAATTTAAAAACACGTTCATAATTATTTTTTGACTATTTTTTCTTTCATTCTCCTGATGGAATTTTGAGAAAAAAAATAATTTAAAATTAATTTAAATTTAAAGAACAATTTAAAGGTAAATGAAATTTGAAAATAAAATTTGGAAAAACAACTTAAAAGTAAATACAATTTTGAAAAAACATTTGAAATGTAAATATGTACAGTTTTGAAAATCAATTGAAAAACAAATTAAATTTGAAATAATAATTCAAAATTAAATCAAATTTGAAAAAACTATTGAAAATTAAATTCACTTTGAAAATGCAATTTATAAATTTAATTTAATATTTTCAACAACAAAAAATGTTAAATACAATTTGTAAATTGAAAATATGTAAAAATACTAAATGCAAGTTAGGAATTAAATTAAAAATTTTCCAAAGCAATATTTTTAAAAAGGAAAAAAAATTATTTTCGAATGCATTTGAAGAATACTGTTTTGCGTACTACTTTCTCTTTTTTTCAATTTCCAAAGAGAATATTATATGGAACTATTTCAAATTTTTTACGGTAGAATTTTATTTGTAAACTACTCACGAAAATTCCTTCATTAGAATTTAAAATATAATCTCGACATGTAGCAATATTTGAGAAGAAGACAAATAGACTTCCCAAAGTGAAAATTAAACCAACAAATGTTAATTTTCATCTCGGGAAAAGTTTGACGTCTCGATGCTGTTATTCACTGCGCACTGTAAATTTAAATACAATTTCAATTAATTATCTTTAAACTAATTCAACTATTTTTTAATAAATTCAATTTCTTTCAATTATAATATTCTAAACTGTAATTTTTTTTACTCAATTAATTTAATATATATATAAATAGGAAAATCTTACCATTTTCTTAATTTTACTGTGACGAATGGAAATTAGCATTTTTTCGAGGACTTTCTTTCAAAAAAAGGTTCCAAAAAAGAAAATATTTGAATGATTATGTGAAACAGGTTCATTAACCATTATTATTTGCTCAAGTTTTTCCTGCACTTAATTTTATCGGTTCCGAGCAGTGTGACTAAAAACCATAATATTTTCCACTTTGCGCCTCGATTTCAAACTTTGTTTTAGCAATTTCAATTTTCCGTCGACTCACCAAACTGAAACAAAGAATTTATTATAAGAAAAACATAAAATTAAGTATAACATTGTTTTCTAATTATTACGAAATAAGTCAATAAAACAATTTTCTGCAACATTGTTTACTATTTCTGAAATATTAAATTAAATAATACTCGAAATAAATAAAAATCGAGTTTTATTCATTTCGATTAGGACATTTTTTATTAATAATTAATTTCTGTAAAAATATAATTACTAAAAATATTTCTGTTATTGTCTACAGTAGCAAATTAATTTATTTGTTAAATTTTTAATTAATTAATTAAATTAAATAAAAAACAATTAAATTAATGATTAAATATAGAAAAAATACGGTATTTTTTTGCTTTTACACAAAAAATAGAAAAAAATGGGCAAATTATTTATTTTGTGACACAATTTGTTTTGGATTCACCTTGAAAAAAATATTTCAACTGTGTGTGGCAAATAGTCGCAAGGTCATTCTGTTATTGTTTCGCTAGCGGAACAAAATTCTATGCGTTCCAAAGGTAAATTAAGTGCGTCTTTTAGTTGCTACTGTAGGTAAATATACTTTTAGTAATAAATACATTTTCACAGAGATAATTATCACACTGACGACTTCTTTTACTTCCTCTTTATACATTGATTTCGAAATTTTCTGAAATTTCTTCTCGAAAATTATTGATATTTAAATGTCATTTTCAAAATAAAAAGAGAAAAGATATGGATAAAAATCGTAAATAATTCTTTCTTTTTTTTTTACTTAAACTTGTGGAATTTTAGTCACAATTTTGCAAAATTCAAATCAACCCGTTGGACTCTTTTGATAAAAGGTTATCTGGACTGCTTTCGTTTATTAATAAATTTGTCTCTTGAAAATAAGGACTCGAAAAACCAGAATTACATTTTTGATAACTAGTTCACCTTTAATGCGAAATAATTGCAATAAGGAAATCAAGAGTGTTCTCAGTGATAAGAACACATTGAATTTATGTCATTATTGCAAAATATTATGAACATGAAAATATATTTTTTTCAATTACTTTTTTTTCATTTTCAAAAATGTTTATTTCTGAAATAAAAAAAATTGTTTAAAAATAAAATAAATACTATTATAAAATAATAAAATTTAATATTAATAAAGAAAGATATTTAGAATAGAATGTTGGAGGAATTTGAATACGAAGAGACAATATAATAGATACGGTGACAAATTCACGAATGACGGGTTTGAAAAGTTCTGCCCCGCTTTTGAGATAATTTTTCTTTTTTTTCATTCATTCATTCATTCACTGTATAATTATTAATTATCATGCACTGGAAGTAACTTTAATGAAATCATAGATCACAAATGCGTAACGTCACTGTACTGATTACAGTGAAAGAAAAAAGTTCTTTTTTCATTGTCACAATACGAATTGTCATCATATCAATTAATTCCGTAGTCTATTTTAAAGAAAAAAAATCCATAATGTAAATTTTCTCTTTTCAAAACGATATTGATTAAAAATTCACAGAGAAGAAAAGAAATCAAATCATGACTTTATTTACAGGGGAAAAAAATTATTATAGTTATAGATGTAAATTTTTTTTAGAGTTTTGTGTGTAAAAAAAATTTTATAAAAAAGTCTCTTTCGATCATGGATTTCTTAAATGAAAAAATGAAAAATAAATGCTTCGGATTGAGTTTAAGGAGTCAGAAAATTTAGAAAACTTTGTTTATATTCTTCAGTGTTGTAACCAAAAATTTATTTTTTATTTCCCTGACCTATATAACAGTATAGTTGTTTTTAAACTATATTTTTTTAAAATTTAATGCGCTTTTTTTGAAGATATTTGAATTTTTCGAAATATATAATTGAAAAGATTTAAAATAATTTAGTTTTTAAAAACTATGAAAAAATTTTTAACAATAAATTTATAAAAAAGATATTCAATTTTTTGTGCTCAAAAGTGCTTATTTTCGAAAGATTAGACTATAATTATTTTCCTAATCAAAAACAGTTAATTTGCATAATAATTTTAATGAATTTCAAAGGATTTAAATTTGTAGTTAAATGATAATTCTAAAAATCGAAAAAAGTTGCATTTTATACTAAAAATTCTTAAAACTAAACTCTTTTTAAATATTTCGAAACTTTTTTGTTGGAAAATTCAATTACTTTTAAAATATGTTATTAAATTTCAATTATACTTAACAACTTTTTTATTTCGAAAATTTAATTAAACTGTACCGAAAATTCTTTAAAAAGTAAACTTTTTTTAAATATCTTCTAAGAATTGATTTGAAAAATTCAATTATTTTTAAAGAATTTTATTAAATTTTAATTATTTAACAACTAATTCACTTTATAATTAAAAAATTTAATTAAATATTATAAAAAACTTCTATTCAAAAATAATTTTGTTAAAGTTGGACAATAATTTTTTTCCTAATCTGAAAATAAATAAAAATAAAAATAAATCGAAAAAATAGTTGAAAATAGCTCCAAAAAATCATACTAGATATCCAAAGCCGGAAAATAACTAACAACCGATCAATAAAAAAAAATTAAATATTTCTCTCAATTTAGAAAATATTTTTCTGAAAAGTATTCAAATACCGACGATTTATTCAACGACGACAAAAAAATAGCAATTGCCAAGAAAAACGATCATAAATAGTAATAAAAAAAAGAAATTTGTCCTTTTTTCGGATGTGGTTTGTAAAAAACATTTTTTTTTCTCTTTTTCCTTTTTGACGAAATCATAGAGTGCTTTCATTTGTAAAAGCAATAGTATGATGGTCATTATATCGAATCGGTTTTGCGGTGGGAGAAAAAGAGTGGATTGCAGCGAATGAACATTGGTTCTGAATACCCTACCTGCCAACAGTCTGTCGGATTCAGCAGGTGAACACGAGTCCAGAGTCCCGGTCTAACGCTTTCTGCACCTGGTGGTCGGTCGCGTGAGTTCGTTGTCCGGTTTGTCTTTTATATTCTCTTTTGCATGGAGGAAAAGCCCGCGAATCGTGTTTCTCTTCAATTTTTCCCTCTTATATCTCGTGCTCTCATTTCATACAGTGGAAATCATCTGAAAAAAAACAAAACGAAGAAAATGTAAATGTTTTGTTGATAAAAAATAAGTAAATAAATATGACAAAAATAAGTAACAATTAATGTTCATACAATTGTGACGACGGTGTAAAATCAAGTCGCGTGTGTTTCCGGTTACTGACAGATGCCTTTGTCCATATCGTTAATGTGAAATTGTTTTTTTAACGGATCTCTTGTGAGATTCCTAATACGCATGGAATTCTGGTGATAACAAAAAAAAGAACGTCTTCTTCCGTTTGCCTCAGGTATGAATATTTTCTGCAAAAAAAATTCTCTTTTTTTTCCCTTTGCACATTTTTTATTTCATTGGCATTGAAATCACTCTAGTTTCTTTTCTACTGCTAAATAATGCGTTTAAATTACCAGAGGGACCAGAGAGAAAAAATATTCTAACATTGTCAAAATTGGCACAATGTTCTATTGTCTATAATATTTGGTAATAAATAAATAAAATAAAGAATAAATATTAAACATTGCAACAAATTTTATTTATTAAAACCAATTTACTAATATTCTAGCAATATCTGTTTAAAAAATAGGGAAAGAATAATAAAATAAATAGTAAATAAGTAAAAAATAAATAATAAATAAATATTACAAAATTTTTTTGAATTTTAAAACAATTTTGGTAATATTGTTGCAAATTTTATAAAGAGGATGACGAAAAAAGGCAGTAATTTTAAATTCACTTCGTTTTTCTATTTTTCAAATTAATTTCTGTTTTATCAATTTATTTAAAAATTGCAAGAAATTTTTTTAATTATTAGAACAACGTTGCTGACGTTGTTGCAAATTTTTATCGGGGGTGACGAAAACAAGACAGTAATTCTAATTTTACTTCCTTTTATTACATTCCAAAATATTTTACCTATTCAGATTCACCGAAATTTTTTAATATTATAACAATTTTGCTAATATTGCAAAATTTCTGTATGTTACAAAATAATAAATGCGTATTTAAAAAAAAATAATAAAATAAATCAAATCAAAAATAAGAAGTAAAATTAAAATTGTTACTTTTTATTAGAGAAAAATGATTAAAAAATTACGAAATTTGCTCCCTTCTTGTGAGAATGCCGACAAAGTAGATTTTCGGTAAAAAGAAAATAAAAATCTCATATCTTGTAAAGAAATATTGGATTGAGTTTCAGTAACAGAGTACCGGTTTTGCATGATTGTATATACATATAGTGAACTGTAAAGAGCGTTCTCAGGACGATAGAGTGCTTGTCAGTTATAAGATTTAAAGCGGAAGTGTTTTCAGACGTATGATTTTAAAGTAATTTCATCTTGATAAATTCCGTTCACCGCGGTCTATTATAGCATTTTGTGTTACTCTATATTTAATTCAAGAAAGAAATGTTTGCATTATTTTCGAAAATTGTTTCACATAACATGAGTTTGTCGGCATTAAAATAATATTATAAATCTTTTTTTTTTCTTTTGCCTATATGATAACTTAAATTATCGACTAACTTTTTTTCAAACGAAAAATTATAATTTACTAGAACTAAAAAAAAGTTCATATTATAGCGAATGAAATCAAGAATTAAAAAAATTAATTATTATTAATATAGAGAAATTATTTTAATAATTAAAAGAAGGAATTTTAATTATTAATTTTTTTTTAAATTTATTTCTTGTAAGGTTTGCGAATTATCGTAAATCGTGAATCATAGCAGAAAATTAATTTTAGTTTTTTTTTAAATTAAATGTTTTTAAAAAACACTTCTTCATTTATAGAAAAAATAGGTTTGATTTTAAATTATAATAAATATTAATACTCGTAGGACAAAGAATAAAAAATAACGAATTTTGATTATTAATAATGTTAATGAATAAGCGGGTAAATTATTATTTATAGAAAAATGGAGTTCGTCACTTTAAATTAATAAATTAATACTTGTAAAACAGAAAAAGATAAAAAAAATTAGACTTGCTTTAGTTAACGAAAATTGAAAAATAATATTTGGAAATTAAGTTCGTCTTTATAATTTTATCAGGCAAAAGTTCACTTTCTTTTCGAGCACATTCAATCGTGCGTAAGGTAAAAGTTTAAGAATTTCTGCTTAATAAGTAAAATCCTTTGAAAGGCGATCAAAACAGGCGTGTTACACATTCTACGTAAATTATCTTTGTTCCGGAACAATAGTTTCATTTTGTCCTTCTGAACCAGAAAACAATGTCTATGAAGTTCAATTTTAACTTTCTCTGCGATGATTGATATTTTATCATACAGAATCAATTTGTCCATTGTCAATATTTTCAATATTACATATAATTTCATTCAGCGAAGTCTCTGCTATTGTTTTCAATTTCTTGTTTCAAATTTCCTTCGGCGAATTTTTCTTCGAATTTGTTACAAGTTTCTTTTTTCGAATTTCTTGTTTCAAATTTTCTTCTGCAATTTTTTTTTCAGAATTTCTTATTTCAAATTTCCTTCTGCCAATTTTTCTTCGAATTTCTGGTTTCAAATTTCTTTCTGCCAATTTTTCTTCGAATTTGTTTTAAATTTTTTTGTCAATTTTTCTTCGAATTTCTGGTTTTAAATTTGTTTTAAATTTCTTTTTTCGAATTGAAAAATTGAAACAAAACGAAACCTTTCGAATTTCTTGTTTCAATTGTCTTTTTTCGAAAGTAATTATTTTGTTCGCAAAGATTATAAAAACTGATTTGAATTTGCAAATGTTTAACAAATTAAATAACTCTCCTTGAACATTCTAACTCACAATATTATTGTTCTGAAACGCAAAACGTAATTCAACGTTCAATTAGTTTCTCTTATCAGCATTGTCAATTTTTTCTCAGCCAATCCAGTTCCAATTGAATAACATTTCTTCTATAATTGCCATAGTTTAGATTAAAAATAATTTCTATTTATTGACAATTTTTATTTTTTCAATTCAATAAATTTCGAATTTTGTTTGTTAAATTCTTCTTTGACTCGTTTCTATTTAATCATTCACTAAATAAATATTAATATTTATTAATATTAATTTTATTATTAAGTATGAATATAAATATTAAATAATTATTAAAAATTTTTTTTTAAATAAAATACTTATTCTCAAAATAGAGAAATGAGAGTAGTCCACATGAAAATTGTCCCATCCTCGCCAACATTTGCCGCATACAACTCGATTTCCATATCAGAAATTATTTACTTTATAAAAGTCATTAAGAAAATGAGCAGGTATGGATGAAATTCTGAAACTTTTTAACTCACGCCTACGCTATTCAGTATCACACTTTTTCTGTTCCATTTATTTTCATGTCGTGAGAACTGTGCAACGTTAAAAAGAATTATTATAAGCCTCTCAAGTTTCGCACTCTTCAACAAAACTGAAAAAAACATTAAATAACAATGAGCATATGTCAATAGAATTTTGCTTATATAGAATTTCCCCATTTCTGTATACGCCCTCAAGTGAAGCAAAAAAAAGAAAAACAGCGAATCATTAGTGTCACCATCTAAAGAAAATTTTTCCTCTTTTGGGGAAAAAATATCACTTTTTTTGTTTCATATAAAATATGAAAATATTTCTCAATAATTATATACTTTTTACATTCGAATAAGAGATGTTTAGCAAACACGAATAAAATATTAAGAAAAAAAGTAGACTACGTACTTTCTTTATTTTTTTCTGTATATAATATCTCATCGTGAATGCGAAAAATAGAAAAAGAAAAAATTGAGAATAAATCAATTGACGAGAAAAAATGTAATTTGAAAATTAAAAATTTGAAAAAAATCTAGTGAAAATGGAAAAAAAGAAACGAGTCAAAGATCGTAAATAAGCAAAGAAGAGAGAATGAAATTTAATTTTGGAAAATTTAAAAAATACTGACCTAAAAAAATTAGTCCACAAATTAAAGTCCGACGTATTGTATTCAGAATCGATTTTTGTCATATTTTTTCCATACAGGAAAAACTTGTAAATGTCAGTGTCTTTCCACGTGGCTTGGCACATTCTCAATACCGGACCCACCGTAATAATAATATACCAGAGCGTGAAAGCAGCGAAATAACATCTGTTCTTGAAAATTATCATCTCTCTCGATCAGCTTTTGATAATTCACCATTTTTTCTATAACAAAAGAGAAAAATATTAATCTACCATAGATATAAAATAAAATAAATTACTATATGTTATTTAAATAAATCTATAATAAAATAAATTTATATAATATTAATTAAATAAATTTACTATATAGTAATACTAAGTTCAGTAAAATATAATTTTTCTAGCATTGAACGTTCAAATCATTCAAGTAAACGAAAATTTTTTTCTGTTTAATTATTTTTCAAAATTACCATACAAACGAGAAAAATAATTGAAATTGAGTATTCGCTTACTTAAAAATCGTATTTTAATTTACAAAATAATTTTTTTTTGTAGAAAAAAACTTTAAAACGCATAATCAGTAATAAGTTCGCAGTTTGAACTTAGTTTTCGATTGTTTCTTTGTTTCCTAACTTTTCTAATTTTTCTTTTTAAAAGTTTTCAATTTTAAAATTAATGTACAAGAATTCATTGAATTCTTACAAAGTATTTATAAAAAAATTAAAAATAATTGTATTCTTCAGATAAATGTAACTAAAATTGTATTTAAAAATAATTGAATTGTTGTTAAGAATTTATTTTTTACATTTTTTTAAATAATGTTTTTTGAATAATTTTTATTGAAAAATTTTAAATGTAATTGAACTTTATGAACAATTTTTTTAAGTTTATAAATTAATGGTGTTTGTTATTAATTGTAATCAATAATTTTATTTGTCGAATTTATTTAAATTTCCCTAAAAATAATTATTAACTTTACAAAAGTGATTAAGATTAAAAAAATTTTTTAAATAGTAATTCAAATTTTTTTAAAGAAAAAGGCATTTGAATTCTCGATAATAATTTATATTTTAAAGAATTTTATTTTCTCCTAGTTAAAAATTATCTATAAATATAATTATATTTTTGAAAATATAACATTTTATGAATTTACAAAAATTATTCTATTTAAATCATTCAATTACGAAATGCAATAATTTTTTATGTAAAATTATTGCAAATTGAGTTTTAGTTCACAATTCATATTTTACTTTTTCAAAAGGAAATCGACAACTTTTTCTGTTTATAAAAATGTTTAGAATACAAATTTGAATCTTAACAAAGAGAATATTGTCACTAGACTCGTTTCCTGTTTGACACAAACCGAAAAAAAAACAATTACAACATATAATGCAATACCGTAGCTGTAATTTTCTGTTCTAAATTCAAAAGCGACTGCAAAGTTCATAAATTATGGTTTTGGAGTTTTACTGCGTCGTATGCATTTTATTATTCAAGTTTTTATGACTTCGATTTATTTCATTATTCTTTATTTTCTATAAATAATAGCCTTGTGACCAAAGGAAATATTCCTGATGTTTTGCCTTTTTTCTCCTCTGTTTTTAATTAAACATTTTTCCTCGCAATATACTTTGGAAAAAAAGTGTTCTAAATGTGACAAAAACAATTTCCAAGTTAAAAATAAAGTAAATAAAAATTTTAATAAATAAAATAAAAATATATAAAAAGTTTATAAACAAATAAAATGATATAAAAATTTATTGTGGTCGTTAAAATTGACTTTCGCTAATATATGTGTGTATGTGTATAAAACAGTCAAGTGCGATTAATTTCGCTTATAACTTTCGTGTACACCAAAAGATCATTAAGTGAATTTTATCACGAGCAATAATTTTCGTGGAGTTTTCTAGTGAGCGAAAGTAAGAAAAAGATTATTTGTGCAAGTTGTCGCGTGTCAATGATCGTTGAACTGTTAAATCAAATTAAATGTGTTCACTCGCTGTGCCCTGGAACAAAAAAAGATTTTATTCACATTTTTCTCAAATTTTTCATCTCTTTGCAATATATTCCATTTTTCAACTACTTTCTTCAATTTAGATACAAAATAACTTTTTTATTTAGTTAAATATTATCTGTTTTTTACAATAACAAATAAAATTTTATAATTTTAACATTTCTTGCTTTTTCTATTCATCAAAATAATTATTTATTTTTAAATCGATAAATTTAAATTTACGCTTAATTTTTTTATTTACTGTTTAAATAAATAATAATTTTAATAAAATAAAGAAATAAATTTATTTACTAAATGAAAAGAAAATTAGAAAATAATATTTAAATTAATAAACATCTAAAAAAAATACTACTTAAGTATAGTAATTTTAATAATAACTAAAAATATTTTTACTGAAAAATCTAAATGAAAACTAAATTCCATTCCTTTCGCTTTCGTAAACAATTCTTTAAATTTGTTTAAAAAAAATGTCCCAAGGCAAAATAGTTCTAGAGTTTTTTTCTTTCCTTTTTTTGCCTTTTTCTCTATTATTATCTAGTACTTATTCGGAACTTGAAGTTTCTTGAACTCACTGAAAATTATGCATAACATTAAAAGCGAGTTTGTTTCTATAAAGCAATTTCTTCAAGTTCCCAATATTAACTTGTTCTACAACAAATCATCAAAGTTCAACTGGTTTTATATTAGTTCAATCACTCAATTTAATTACGAAATAAATCACTTCTATTTGTACATTGCGTATTCAAATTAAAAAAGAAAAAATTTATGTTCCGATTTACAAAATAAATTTTCATTGTCCCCTTTATTTCTGTAAATAAATAAATAAATAAATAAATAAATAAATTACTTAAAAACTAAAAAATGTATACTTATTAATTTTTTTTTGACTTCATAAGCATTTATTTATTAATTATTTACCAAAATAATCGGGAATAAATCGTTATAAATTAATCAGATTTTAATTATTGAGCTTGCTTAATGCACGGAGATAAATAAAATATAAATAAGTAAATTAGGAAAAATAAATGATTATTGAAAAATAAGAAATTCAGATTTAAATTATACAAAATCAAATTGAAATATTTTGTTCGTAATTCTTTTTTTTCTAGTATTATGCAAATAGTAATTTATTTTTATTAACTAGAAAAGTACAATTAGAATAATTTCCAGCTTTGAAGCGAATATTTCGCAATTTTTACTGGCATTTTCTTGGTGCTACAAAAAATGTTATCAACTGATTTATTTGAATGTAAGTAAAAATTCTCAAAACTAAATTTAAAAAATAAAATAATACCAAACGCAATGTGCGTAATATGTTTCTAAAATTATGAATCATGTACAAATATTTATATTATCTACAAGTTTTCAACTTTTAAGTAAACGAAATATTGTAAATATTTCATTAATATTTTTAAAAATCACAGATTGCAAGAAAAATTAAAAAGATTAATTTAACATTTAATAACTTGAATTTATAACATTTCTCAAAAGGATTCAATAATAAATTAAATGAAATTATTCTTTACGAAGAATAAAATTCTTATCGGGATTTCAAATATTTCCAATAAAATTTTAATAAAATTTCTCGAACAAATTCAATTATTTAAAAAAATGTTAATGAAGTTTATCTAAAAAATTTAATTAATTCTCAAATGTTCAGTTAAAATTATTTGTAAATTTCAATTACTTTCAAGATTTTCAAATAAAATTATTTTTAAAAAAATGATATTGTATTTTCATAAAACTGAAAGAAATTATTCAAAACAATTTAATTTGTTACGAAAAAACGAATTTTTTTTCATAAAATTCAATTACATTAAAAAAGTTTTAATAAAATTCTTTGTAAATTGCAAATACTTTCAAGATTTTTAATACTATTAAGGAATTATTAATCATTTTCCAATTTTTTTATGAATATTTCGCAAGAATTCTATGTTTTTCAATAAATTAATTTTAGAATTCAAAAAATTTAAAAAGTTAGGAAGCAGAGCCTAACTTGAAATTGCGAATAGAATTTCTGAATTAAACGATTCTGAATATAGATTTTTTTATAAGAACGCAATAATATTGTAATAAAATTTTAATTTGAAGAAGAAATAATTAAAAATCGTCTATTTAGAAACTTCATTAATTTTTTCCGTTGTAAGCAATACTATTGTAAAAAACTTTTATTTTGCAATAAAAATTTGGTTTAATAAATAAATTTCGTTTGTTTCAATGTTTATAGAACTTTAGAAATATAATTATTAATCTTAAAAATAATATTTTAATTAAATTTAATTTATTTCAAGTTTTTGATTTCATATAATTTATTTGAATTTATTTTAACGTTTTAATTTAATTTATTATTAAAATATGAAGAATATCTAATGTAACAAAAATGTAAACATTAATAATGGAGAATTATTTGTTAATTTCAAATTACTCGTAATTTAATTTGTTATTAAAATAAATAGAATATTTAAGAATCAGATACAGTATTAATAATGGAAAATTGTTAATTTGAAATAAATTTGTAAATGATGATCGAACATCAAATACAGATGTTTATTGATGATGATGATGATGATGATGATAATGAAATTTGTTTCTCTCCTTTTTGATACGCGTTAGAATAAAGTGAAGAAAGTATATTAAAAACTTTCGTATTTTTTGAGGCAATACCTTTCATTTAACAAGGTAGACATTAGATTAGAATACACCTAAATAAATCAGAATGAATTGCTAATTACGAAACGTTGGTCGTACAAGAGCATGCCGTTCATTGGTATTCAAATTCTAATTACTTCCTTCGCATAGAAAGTTAACGTGGATGAACATAGTGGATAATTGCTTTAGACGCGCGAAAGCGTCCAGTCTTGCACGAAACTGACGCCAGCGATCGTTTCAACGATCGTCGACGCGAAATTACAAGATATCTTGTAAATTGTTTTGATACGGTTCGCTTTACATCGTTTTGTATACTTTGATTCGATCATCAAAACACGATCCACGCAATCTCGAGAAAGATATAGATTACTCCATTTTTTGTTTTTTAATTCACATTTTCACTTTTCTGGAATCGATAGATAATTCAAATCGATAGCAAATTCATTTCCTTTTTTATAGTAGAAAAAAATTCCATAACTCATTGTACATATATCAAATTTTTCTTCTTTCTCTTTTCTTTTTTTTGTCGATTTTCGAATTCCTCAAGTTTTTCTCGCAGTTAAATTCTATTTTGGGTTTAATTCTTTCTCGCAAATAATGAAATCCAATATATTCGATGCAAGCAAAATTCTTTTGAAGAAAATAAAGATTTAAGTTGGCTAAATATTCTTCGCTTACTTCCGCAATAATATTACATTTCTGAGAATTTTCTCCAAAATAGATCAAGTGCTCCAATTTCCACTGCGCCTTTCTGCTGCAATTAACAATAAATATAAAATACTTTTTAATGTGGATAAAAATTGTAATACCTCGTTCTTCATCTTTTTCTTCATTTACTTCTTCTTCTTCTCTGGTGGATTCTAATTTTCTTTCTGCTTGAAATCGTTCTTCCGTCTCATTCTAAAAAAAAAGAAAAAGGTCAATTAACGTCTCAATAAACGTAATTAATTTTTTCTTTTCAGCCAGAGGTAGACAATAAGAGTGGCAAATGGTTATTAGAGAATGGAAAGGGATCGGCCAGGCTCGGAATATTTTGAAAAAATGAGCGAGACAACGTCTTGCAGCTGTTTAACGAGTTCCGTTGAAAAGGTGCTTTTTACGAAAAATACGAATAAATTTTATTAAAAACAAAAATTAAATTGAATAGCAAAGAAAGTCAAAGAGTTAATAGAAATAGAAAATAAAGTAAAAAATGGAATATTAAATCAAATAACAAAAGTAGAAAATGGAATATAAAATCAAATAACATATAAAAGTAGAAAATGAAGTGAAATAGCATATAAAATATAAAATAAGGTCAAATAGCAAATAAATATAGAAAATAAAGTCAAATAGCAAATAAAAATAAAAAACAATATTAAATATGCAGCAAATAAAATGAAACTGAAAAAAAATATCTAATAAACATAAATCGAAAATAAAACGTAACGAAAAATATCATAAAATAATAGAAAATATAATTATCTCTGATAGAAAAAAAAATGAATTCAACATCACAAAATTTGTATAGAAATATTTCAAACAGAAGTCAGTGTCCAAAAAAAAGGGAAATGTTAAAAAAAAATCAAATAACTTTCTAAAAGTTCGACAAACAAAATAGAAAGTTGTTTGCGTTTTTTATTTTGATCAAATTTAAAGCTTTTTTTAAACCTAGATATTTTTTTCTCTTTTTTTCGTAATACATAAATTACAATCGAACCGAGGAAAAAAAATAGTTTTACAAATTGATCATCATTTTTCAATTAATATATTATATCATAATAATCGGGCAATTTTGTCATCTCATAAAGTTAGATCTTTTTGTTTCTAAATTGTTTTACAGCTCAAATTGTTATGTCAAAAGTTTTAAAATTAATTTTCTAAATAGAGTTATTAGTGTTTTAGTAAGATTAATTTCAAATGGAAAAAAATTTATCAGAGTTGTAGTTGCAATTTTAAGAAATAATCAATTATGTTAGAAAATATTTTTAAAATATTGAATATTAGAAAAATTGCAAATTTTAATTTAAAATTAAATTTTTGTATTTAAATAATTGAAATTTCGTCAAACATTTTGACAAAAAAGTTTTTTTTGTACTTTTCTTGTTTTATTGACAAGAATTTTTTAAAAAGGAATTTTAGTTCAAATTTTAGAAAATATTTTAAAAATTAGAGAAAATGTAAAATTTAATTGTAAATTAAATTTTTGTACTTAAATAATTAAACTCTCGTCAAACTTTTTGACATGAAAGTTTTTTTAAAACATTTCTGGTCTTTTTTGGCAAAAATTGATTTAAAAGAAATATAAAAAAATAGAGTAAAAAATAAAAATAAAAAATTTTATTTTAAAAGTATTTTAAAAAGTAAACAAATTGAAAATTTTAATTGTAAATTAACTTTTTGTACTTAAATAATTAAACTCTCGTTAAACTTTTTGATAAGAATTGATTTAAAAAATAATTGGAAAAAATGCTCATTTTAATTGTAAATAAAATTTCAAACGGTTTTACATTAAAAGTTCTTTGAAATTTCCATTATTACTAGACAAATAAGTAACGATAAGTATTTAAACATTTATGAAACAAAAATTAGTGAAATTTGGAAAATTTTATTCAGAAATTCTAAACAATGAGCTTTTCTAAAAAATTGTAATTAAAATTTGTTGAAAAAAAATTCCCGAAAATAATTTTAAAAAATGTTCTCGAATTTCATTAAAAAAATTTTATTCTTAAAAAAACTTTATATTTTCTCATGCTTTCAAAAATTATTTTTAAATATTATTCTATTTGTTTAAAAGTGTAACTAAAAATTTGGGAAATAGTGAAATTTCATAACAAATTTTTGTATTTAATAAATTCAATTATCGTCAAAGTCTAATAATTGAATTTAAAAGAATGCATTTAAAATTTTGAAAAATAATTGAATTTTTGAAACCTTATAACACAAATTTTAAGAAACAATAAACTTTAAAGGGTTTTTAAATATATTTAATAATATATTTATATTTAATATACTTTTGAAAAAATTACAGTTTTAATTTTTTTTAAATAATTAAACCAAAAAATTTAACTTTGCGAAATTTTTTGCAATTTCAATTAAAATAAGTTTCTTAACATTTTGTTAAAAAAATTCTCAAAAATAATCTAAAAAATTGAAAAAATGAAAATATTTGAATGAATTTAATTTGATTACTTTAAAAAATTGTTTTCAAATATAATCCTATTTTTGAAGAATTATATTTCGAAAAATTATATTTGTTCAAAACTAATAAATTTTAGATTAATTTGAAAAAGAAAATTTTTGTGATTGATATTCGGTTGTAAAATTTCACTTACATTTTTGCGCGTCTAGTTTTTCTACTTAGAAATAAAAATAATTTTCCCATTGCAAAATAAGAGAATTCAAAAATTGAAAAAATTAGAAATAATTTTTCAATTACAAAACTAGAGAATTGAAAAATTGTGAAAATTAGAAATAAATTTTCAATAAAAAAATTAGAAAAATTCGATATAATTTTTCAGCTGCAAAATTAGAAAATTGCAAAATTGGAAGAATTATAAAAAAATTTAAAATTACAAAAATTAGAGAATTTGAAAAAAATTGGTGACCAAAATTTTGTCATTATTTGTTTACAGTGCTCGTTACGCAGTTGCAGTATGTTTCAAGAGCCATTCTTCCTGCATCCGCCGAGTACAAGGCCACGTGATGGGATTTACATAAATCCAATGAGCGCATTTATTGAGCCACAAAAAGCAAAGGAAACTGAATCATTCTATCTTCATAGTCCAAACGATCTTGTTTACACGAGGATCACACAAATATTTGGCGACACGCAAAAATCACGCAATGGCGAACGAAATATCATCCAAAGGAAAGATGAAACTTTAACAGGTAAGTGGAACGTCCCAGATATTAGCTACTCCGTTAACGCCGCTGCTTACCTGCTGCTGATTCTGCTGATGTTTCTCTCCTCTCCTCCAACATAAGAACGACCTCGATTCACTCAATCATGCTCGATCAGGGATTCAGAATACTATCGAAAATACGAATCTGCAATAAAAATTCAAATTACCATTCTTCCTTTCTCCATGTAACATAAATTATGTTTTTTTATGCTATAATTAAATTTTTTTTACTTTTCCATTCAATTTTTTATTACATTTATTACATTTTTCTTAATCAAATTTTTAAATATTTCAAATTTTGCCGATAGAAAAGAAGAAAGTAAACAGAATATTTTTAAATTTAACGGCATTATTCTTTGGAATTAAATAACAATCTTTTGGAATAAAAATGTTAGCAAATAAAAGTCGAAAATGAACAAATAAATATTTTCTACATTAGTTCCCAAAATTCTAAATTCAAAGTAATTAATTTTTTGAAATTAAATAATAATCTTATGAAATAAAATTTTCAAATTTTAAAGCTTCAAAAAGAACAAATAGTTCTTAATTTGAAAGTGTTTTTTGTTATTTGCCGTGTGACCTTCTTGACAAACGCCATTTCCTTCTTTCCAAGAAAATTATTTCGCAAGAAAATTTATTTCGCCATCGATAATTTGAAATCATTCATTAATTCCCTAATTGACAAATATTAAAGAATTGACAATTGTCGTCTGGGTAATAATTTCAGAAATTTCAATAAAAATCCTCCACGAAGATACAAAGATTATTTTTCCATTCAAATATTAAAAAATGATTTTTTTTTGTTTGAAAAAAGTGTTTGAAACACTTTTATTAAAAAGAAAAAAAGGCAAAAACAGAGAGAGAAGGAAAGAATTCAGTTTAAGAATTTTCTCGAAATCTTAATTTAGAGAGAGATTCGCATGCATATTTCCACATGGCCAAGTTTGCGTTTCATTATTCCCTCAAGGTAATCTTAAATCAGAGTCCATCTCAACTAAAACCTACACAATTTAGTTAAAGCTCAAAGGAATTGAATAGATGAATAGGAAATAACAAAGTAGACTCTACTTACATTCCATAACAAACTTCAAGAGTCCAGAGTTTCTCTCTCGAAACAACAAGCCAACCTGACAGATTAAATCGCTTAACAAGTGTTTAAATAAACGATACTAATTTATGATAAAATATTCTAAACACTTATAATATTGACATCAATCGCAGCTAATTAATTAAAAATCAAAATATAAAACTAACGAAAATTCAATTACTATTCCTATTCGAAAAAATGCAAAAAAAAATTGTACGAAACTGTTTTTTAATTCGAAACAATATTCAATTCAATTCGAACAACCAAAGTTTGTATTTTGTTGCAATATTTGGAAGAAAAGGCGAAAAATTCACAATGTTTGAAATGAAAAAAGTCGACTTTTTTTTAATAAACAAATTGGGTAACCAAATTTTTTTTACAGTTTAATCAATATGTCAAATTTAAAAAATCTGAATAATGAATCCTCTCAAGAATTACCTGTTAGCAAAATAGAAATGCAATTTTCTAAATATTAATATGCAAATTAGCATCAAGAGTGATAATCGAAAGAGAAATTATATTTCTCTGAAATATGGAATCAGTGGACAGTCCCTGTCCACCTGATTTTTACATTCGAGAATAATATATCATTTGTTTTGATAAAATATAAAGTCGCTTCAGAAGATTAGAAATACAAGAAAAAGACATTTATTTAATTCATTGTTGTCACAAAAATTTTATTTTTAATTTTCTTGACATTTTTAACTAATTTTTAAATTCAATTATATTCGAAACTTGAATAATTTTGTTAAATAAATATTTAAATACTTCTTATTTGCTTTTATATGGGAAATAAAATGTAAATAATTTTAAACCGTTTGAAATTTAATAATTTCGAGAAATTTAAATTATAACCCTTTAAAAATTCAATTATTTTCAACAATTTGGAAAAAACTTCATTAATTTCCAAAAGTCCATGTTTTTTCTAATAGTTGAGATGGAATATTTAAAATAATAACAAAGAAATGTACAAAAATTAATTTTTTTAGCGTATTTTTGAATAATTTTTTTTAAAAAATGATTCAAATTTTGCGATGAGTTTTATTATTTATGAAATTCATTAAATCTCTAAAACTAATTTTATTATTTATAGAAATTATTAAATTATTTTGAAGAAATTCACAAAAAATTGTAATTAATTGAATTCCTATGATAAAATCTTTTAAAATTAATTAAAATTTAGTCCTAAATATTACATTAAATGTGATTGAATTTTATTTAAAAAATCTTTCAAAAATAATTGAATTTTTGAAAAATCTAAAAAATAATCTAATTTGTTAAAAATGTTAATTATACCTAAATATGAACTAATTCTGAGAATTAGTTTTCTAAAAATATTGTAATATATATTTTTAAAAAATTGAATTTCTTAGAAGAATTTTTGTATAATTTTAAAAAACTGGCTAAGTTTTAAGAGAATTTTAATTAAAAATTTGTAGGATAGAGTGGGGTAAAAAAGCCATTTGTGTTTTATTTAAAAACTATTAAGCCGATTAATCAGCTGTTTAGAATATAAATACTATTAGGTAATATGAAACTTTTGAATCTAGTTTGAATGTTGTACCTAGATGAATATTGTTTTTATTGTAATTTAAATTTTTTGTTGCTTTTTTGAAAACATTTTGGTGAAATTTTCAAACATATTACAATCTGATTAAGTGAACGAATAATAAAAGTAAATGTTTGTACATGAGGAGAAAAGTAAACCGAAAACGTATACAAAGTTAATTTTAGGAAATTAAATTGAATTAAAAATTTATTTTTGTTTTTGTAATAACTGGTCTTGGGTGTAAAAAAGCCAGGGCAAAAAATCCCTTTAATATTTTGTGAAATTCACTTGTTTTCTATTTAAACTAACCTTCTTATTTTACAAAATTTGTCGTGTTTATATAATAAAATTAATTAAATACGACGAAAAAGTAGTTCAAAGTGCATTAAAAATATAAAGAATGAATAAACGGTTGCGACGAAATATGTTATCTGTGGTGAAACTTAAAGAGAACTTCTAAAAAAAGTACGAAAAATTGCCAGTGCAAATCGAAAACAGGTAAACTTAATATAATTTTCAATTTTTCTTGCTAAAAACTCTTTCATAATTATTAAAATGTTTTTCAAATAAGACTATTTGTCATATAAATAAAGGAAAACTATAAAAATACCTAAATTGATAACATGTTTTGCTAAAATCGTAGGGTGGCTTTTTCACCCCACCAGGTGGTGCAAAAAAGCCACTTACAGTGCTTTCGAAAAACTCTTATAACTTAATCCTTTCATGAGATAAAAAATATTTCCGTCAAGAATTTTCAAGCTTAATATCTAAACTTTCAATAACAATTGGAAATTTGAGAAAAAAATTTTAAATACACGTTTTACAGCATCAAAAGTAAAAATGTGGCTTTTTTACCCCACTCTACCCTATCATGATTGTTTTTACCAAAATGTCGAAAACATTTCTAAAAACATGTCAATGTTATTATTTTTATGTGTAATTTTAAATATTTTTATTTTAAATATTGAAAATAACTGAATTTCAAAAAATTAGAATGAAATATTCTGAGAATTTCTTTTTTCAAAAATATTTGTATATATTTTTCATTTTTAAATTTCCACTTGCAATATAATTTTCCAAAATTTGCTATTTAAATTCGTTAAAAGTTGATTTCCAAATATGTAATAAAATAATTGATGAAGAAATCGATTATTTTCAATTAATATTTTCAAAAGTAATTGAATTTCTCAAAAAAAAATTTGTATAATTTAAAAAAAACTAATTAACTTTTAGAAGAAATTGAATTAAAAATTGTGAATATGATTTTTCTTCTCCAAAAGGTTAAAAATAATTGTGAAAAGTTTTAATTTTAATATTAGTATTTTGTATATATGTGTTTGAATTTTCAGAAAAATGTAATTGAAAACATTGAAAATAATTGATTCTTAAAAAATTAGAGTTAAAAAAATTATAATAATTTCTTTTTTCAAAAATATTTTAATACAGGTTTCTTTAATTTTCATTTTTAAATTTACACTTGAAGATTTTTCATTAAAATTTTTGAGGATTCAATTATTTTTAAAATTTGCAGTTCAAATTCTTCAAAAGTTAATTTTCAAAACTTGTAATAAAACAATTTATGAAAAAATCAACTATTTTCAATTAATGTTTACAAAATTTCAATTATTCTAAATTGTTTTTCATTGTAAATATATATATATATCGAAAATTCAATTAGAAAAATTATTCAAAAGTAATTTTTAAGGATTTGTCTATAGTTGCATTTTATAGAAAAAAAATATGGTATTTTGTTGCAATATTTGGAAAAAAAGTTGAAAAAGTTTCAATTTTTGAAAAATAGTCGAAAAAAGGCGAATATTTCGAAAATAGTAGAAAATAATTGATAAAAGTAATTTTTTACACTATAAATATCGAAATAAGCTTCATTTTATACTAAAATTGTGGTATTTTGTTGGAATATTTGGAAGAAAAGTTAAAAAAGTCCTAATTTTTGAAAATAAGTCGAGAAAAGCCGCCTTTTTTAAAATAGTGTAAAAAGTCGAAATATGATAATATCTGAGGCCTGTAAATCATACGATTTATTTGCAAAAGGTAATATTTATCCCATTTTTAATACAAGTATTTAAAATACAGTATTTAAAATACAGAATTCCAAATACAGTATTTAAAATACAGTATTAAAATACAAAAATTTAGCGTTCTAAATTTCTACCAGAAAGTAGATAACAAAAAGAGAGCAATAATTAATTACAATAAGGAGAATAGAATCTAATTAGAAAGGTTTACAAAAACCTTTCTATAATTTAAAAAGATTCGATAGAAAAAAAGAGATTTCATTTCTTTTCTCTATTATCGAATTGTATTACAAAACATTAAAAAGTGAAAGTGATGAAAATTTCAATTGAAAACTAATAATTTCTGCGTTTTCGTGCAACAACAGGAGAGAAATAGAGAGAGGGAGAAAAAAGTAATTATAGGTATATTTTTTTCACGACTACTAAAGTCATTTCGTGGTCACGAAAAGTGAATGATGAGACGTAATAAATTTTCATGTAATGATTACATCAAGGCGTGTCGAGAAGAACATGCTAGATTCCTTATTGAATTTTTATTGTTCCAGTGAAAGTGGACGTGCACATCAATAACGGGACCTACAAGCCCATCAGCAACGGGCACTCGATAAGGTCGGACTCAATAATCAAGGACACCAGTGAGCATGCATACGAACAAATTTGCTTACGTCAGGAAGAAAATGATAGCAGTGTCAGTTCTTCGTTTCAGAAAAAATCCTCTGATAATACATCCGATGGCAGGTAAGCCTCTCACGTTTCATTTCTTGATCCGTTCGCCTTCCACAGTACAATTCTGCAAAAATAGAAACTATATAATCAAACTTTTCTAAATTTTCAAATTTTTAATTTAATTAAATTAAATTTAAATTTAAATTTTTTTGTACTTTTAATTTAAAGGAAAATTAAGTAATAGAAGAATTAAATATATTAAAAACAATTAATTTAAATCTTAATTCAATGCCGATAGGCAAGTAAATAAATAAGTAAAAAAGATTAAATAATAATAAATCCTAACAGATAAAAAATGTTCAAAAATAAAATTTTCGAAAATAAAGTTTGCGGACTTAACACAGTTTACACAATAAAACATAATTTTCTAATAGCATGAATCTATTAGTTGTATTGAAAAGGATGTTCCTTTAAACAGAGCATGATAAATTGTGAGATGCCAAGTAATTAACAATTATGTGGTAATAAAACTATCATCGATAAGTGATCGAGAAATCTTGAACCATTAAATTAAATTAACAATCATTGACCTCATCGCAAGAAAAATTGAGTACATACGAACAAAATAAAAAATTTCTTTTGTAACAATTGCAAAAGAAATTTTTCATTTTCACAATTTTTTCATCAATTAAAATTTAATTTTTAAATATTCTAAAAAGAAAATTATTTTCGGAAACTTTCGATAAAAATAATTTTTCTATAGAAGTGAAATAATATTTTTTTTGTTTTGTTCAGTTGCTTAATATTGTTGATGACATAAAAAACTTTGTTATTACAAGAAGATAAAAGACCATAAAACCAGGAACTGAATACGATTGTTTTCATGTTAGTTTTAAATCTAATAAAAGAGTTGACAAAACATAAAATTAGATAATGTTGCAATCTCTAATTGTTTCAGTCGGTCTCGAAAAACTGATAGACGTTATAGTAGATCAAGCAGTGCAAGCGAATGTTCAAATATGAGTAGTGAAATTCATTGTTTCTCCTCGACAACATCAACGCCATCGCTCTCAAGACACAGTAGTAATGAAAGAATAAGTAAAAGTCCCAAAATCACGGAAATAACAGGTAATAAAAAAGTTGAATATATAAATAATTATATTATAATTAAAACAGTTCATAAAAATTTTTATACAAAAAAAATTCATCATTCAAAGATATAATTCATTTTTATTAATATCAAAAGAAGAAAATAATAACAATAGAAAAATTTGTGAATAATAATTCAGGTTTCGCACTCGTTAATTAATATAAAAAAAGGTAGCAAAAAATATCTTTAAGAATAAAAAAAAATAGTAAAAAAGTAGTAAAACAATAGTTACCGAATAATGAAATATGACGAATAAAAAACTAGTTTTAATCGATTCAATGTGCAAAAAAAGTGAATAATTTCATTCAGGGTTATCACAAAAACTTCCCCATATTTCCAAAAAGAATTTTAACTTCTTTCCTCATCTTAAAAATAACTTCAATTCTAAATTTTTTTTAAAACTTTAACTATTCTCCAAATTTTTTGTTAAATTCTTAAAAATTACGATATTTTTCAAAATAATTTTTAAAAGTAAAAAACTTAAATTCTTTTAAGTAAACAAATTATCTCCATGAAAATAGACAAAATTGCAATTGTTTTAGTTTTTTAAAATTATTTTCGGAAATTCAAATATCTTCAAAACATTTAATTACAATTTTTCAAAAATCTCCTGTTCTACCGAATTTCTAAATTAAATTATTAAAAAAATAATTGTTGACAAATTAATATTTCAATTATTATTGGTGTTTATTATTCCTCAAAAATTAAAATTTGAAATAATTTCAATGCAAAATTTCTATTTTGAAAGTTAAGGATTTCTAAATATTAGAATTATAATTCTTCAAAAATTCAATTTTTTTAGAATCTTTGAATAAAATTATTCAAAACATTAATAGTTTTTTGGAAAAATAATATTAAATAATCCTGTTATTATAGATATTTAAATATTATTATGATTTCACATGAATTATTTATTTTTCATTTTAATTGAATTTGAACCTCTAAAATTAATGAAATTCTAATTTAATGTTTTAAAGATTAAATTATTGCAAAAATTAATTTTAAAAAATTGTTTGAAATTACAAAAAAACATAATTTAATTTATAAATTTATTTTTAAAAATAAAAAATTTTTTTAAACAATTAAATTCTTTGGAGGAAATTTATTAAAATTCTATTAAAAATAATTAAATTCCTGCAAACAATTTGTTATTTATTAAAATAGTAAAATTCGTGTGAAGAATTTTATTAAAAAAACTTCTGAAAATAATTAAATTCTTTCGATGAATATAATTAAAAATGTATTGAAAAGAATTGAATAAAAATTTAATTCTTTTCCACGAATTTAAAAAAATGTTATCTTTTAAAGCATTTTCTATAATAATTTCTGAAAATAATTGAATTTCTGCGAGAAATTTAGTTAAAATTTTCAAAAACAATTGTATTATTTCGAACAATATTGAAAATAATTGAATAATTGAAAATAAATAAATCCGTATGCCGAATTTTATTATTTATGAAAATAATTTAATTTTTTCAATGAACGTAGAAAAATTTTCAAAAATAATTGATATTTTTCGAAAAAATGAGAAATAAATTAATTTTAGACAAAAATTTCAATATTTATAAAAATAATTGAATTTTTTTTTTAAATTGAAAATATATTGATTTCTGATAAAATTTTTATAATTTCTTAAAATAATTGTATTCTTGCGAGAAATTTAATTAAAATTTTCAAAAATAATTGAATTTTTTCGAAAAAATTGAAAATAAATTACTTCTGCTAGAAATGTTAATATTTTTAAAAATAAGCGAATCTCTTTAGAGGAATTTAGCAAAAAATTTTAAAAATAATTGAATTTTTGTGGAGAATTTTATAATTCATGAAAATAATTGAATTTTTTTGGAGTCTTTTATAATTCATGAAAATAATTGAATTTTTTTGGAGTCTTTTATAATTCATGAAAATAATTGAATTTTTGTAAAAAATAACTAACTAACTGAAATTCTTTTTATAAATCAATTTTATTCAAAATTCAACTACGTGAACTCAATAATTAAAAAAACTGTAGTAAAAAATTTTTTATTTTATTAAAATAATAAAACATGTCGAATTCTTGAATAATAGTAAATAAATAGTAATAATAATAATAATAATAATAAAAAGAACAATAAAAATAATAAATTTCTGAATCTATGATTATTTAGAAAAAAATATTAATTTTGTTATTTCAACTATTAGCGAGTTTAGAATAATACAAATTCTCGAAAAAATTATTTTTTTGTTTCAAAAATCTCTAAAAAAAAGTAATAGCAAATTGTGAATAAAGCAATACATACTAGTATTAAGTTGATGAGTGCAAAGTCTAAATAATTAAAATTTTTTTAAATTACCAAATATTCCCAATAATTTCAATGCTTATTTTAAATAATAATTACGTTGCATTTAATAAAATAAAATGAAATAAAAATATCATAAAAGAAAGAATATCGATAAAAGGCAATCATATATAATAAAATTGCTCTCATTCTATATAAATTTCACCTCCTTCAAAAACTTTCTCATCTCCTATCGTAAAATAATTCATCTGCTGTTTACCTTCGAGTATTTTTTGACACATCATCAATTTTATCAAGTATTGCCTCCACCACAACAGGAAGAGAAAGTAAATATAAATATATTGTAAAGATGAAAAAGCAATTGAAGAGTAATTTTCTAAAAACTATATCGCGAGCGGAAGAGACGATATATACATAATTTAATAAGAAAACAAATCAATTTAATAATTTGCAGAAAGAAAGGACTCAATCAGCTCAAAAGTGGAAAGTGAAAAGGGGATAAAGACAATCAGTAATGGGTCCAGGTAAGTGGGACAAAAATCTAACATCCTTGATTGAAAGTTAATCATACATGAAAAACACACGTGTTTGTGTTTGTGTGCGTTGGCGGACAATATCAATTTAATTAATTATTAATTTTCAACTCTTCGAATTTTACAAGATTTTTTTTTAAATCGTAATATTTTAGCTCGAAATAAAAAAAGATTTATTTTTATCTTTCACATAAATTAATTTATTTCTATTATAAAAAATATATATAAAAGTCGACTTGAAATATAATAATTCATTTGGGAACTTTTTTTTCTCTGCCAAAGTTTATGATCGAAGTTTAAACTTTCTCACAGCTAGATCCTAAGCATTCTGATATTGATAAATAGTAAATGCTCCCATAAATTTCTTTGTGAATCTGTACTGAAGTCGTAAATTGCCATTATATCACCTTTTAACCAGAACTCATAACCGGAAAGTAATTTATTGTAATTTACGTTCCTTATGAATATAATATTTTAAATTTGTTCAATTTATGAGCAAATACTTATGTAAACTTTTTTTTAGACAAATTATCTAAATTTTATTATTTTAAAAACTTTAACTGAATTTAGCCCTTTTTCTGCATTTCTTTTTTTTTACAACCGAACGACTTTGAAGAACAAAAAAATTGCTTTAGTCGATTAAAAATAAAAAAAAAAGTCGAAAAAATCGTTTATTTAATTTCCTGTTGTCATACAAATTTTATTTTTCATTTCCCTGATTCTTCAATGCTTTCTAAATTCAATTAAACTAAACTTGTATAATTTTGCTAAATAAATATTTACGTAATTCTTATTTCTTTTTTTACAGAAAACAAATTTTTTAAAATTTAAATCCGTTTGAAATTTATTAATTTCTACACTTATAATCATAACCCTTTCAAAATTCAATTATGTCCAACAATAGTTTAACAATTATAAACAATTAAAAAATGTCCAAAAAATTGAAATTTGTTAAAATCTTTAAAAAAATTATTTAATTTGTAAAATTTTTTAAAAATAATTAAGTTTAAAAAAAATAATATTGATATTAAATTATTAATATTAATATTAGAATTGATATTATATAAATATTACTATTAGTATTAATATTATATTAATATTTATTATTAATTGTTAGTAATGATGATAATAATAATTTATTACCACTATTATTACTGCTTCTTTTTAAATCCAATTTTTTTTACTGTATTTCTTTTTTTCATATTATTTTTTTTTGCGTTATTACTGCTTTTTGAGAATTTGAGTTCTGAACATGTTTCTTACGTCATTTTTGAAGACAAACAAAAAAAAATTCGAAGAGAATAAAAATATTCCCAGAAGATGTTCTTTTATTGTCTGCAAAATATGCCATTTCCGGGACTTGAAAATTATTCTTTTCATTTCAGCGTTCTCAGGCCACCGCCACCACCACCTCTTCCACCACCGCCGGAAATTGAGGAGGTTTTTGTCAGTCAAATAAAAGTTGTCGAAAATATAACACGAGATGAGAAAAAAGATATCAGTGATTCAAACGGACTTGATAGTAAAAGTGACACTGGAAGTCTTTCCTCTTGTGAGTAACATTAAATTAATTATATTAACAAATTTTTTTTTATTACCTTTTTGCGGTTGTCTCAAACATTTGTCTTTCCCTGCATTTCCCCTAAGGATGAAGAAGAATTTTCCTTTTTCTTATTTCCAGAGAGTATTTTTGAATTTTTCCCTGAAATACATGAAAAATAATTAAAAGAAGAATCTAATTAATTTTTTTTTGTAATTATAAATGAAGATACTTTTAAAAACAACAAATTTATTTTAAACGCTAAGGATATTTATTTCTTTTGAAAATAAAATTTTAGTTATTATGTCGAATTTTCATGAATTATTTTAATTTCCAATTATTTTACATTTCAACTATTTTCAATTACAATTTTTTTCAATCATTTTAAATTTCAAATGATTTTAATTACAATTAGTTTCAATTTCAATTGTTTTAAATTACAATTATTCACAATTTCTTTAGAAAAATTCCAATTACTTGATGATTGTGACTCTTTGTTAAATTCAATTATTTAATTAAACATCCTTGAAAACTTGATTTTTTATTAATTATTTTCAATTCAGTTTAAAAAATTTCAAATAGTTTGATAATTTTTTAACAAAATTTATTTAAAAATTCAAAAATTGTTAAACAATTAAATCAAAATTTCGCACAAAATAATTTAAAAACTTTTAATTGTTACTTGTTTATAAAAATTTAATTATCTTTAAAAAATAAAATTGATTTATTTAAAAAAAATTAATTTTTCCGAATTTTAAACAAACTTTTTGGAAACTTTAATTTCTATTAAAGAAAATTATAAATTTAAATCTTTGTAAAATTTACTATAATTAGTAAAAACAATAATTGATAGTAAATTAAAAACTTTTCAATTAAATAACAATTCTTTTGTAATCAAATTATTTTATAATAATTTAAACTTTATTTCCAATTCAATTGTAAAAAATTTCAATTAATTTTATAATTCTTATTTCTCTTCAGAAATTTAATAAATAAAAATTTTATTTTAATTACTTGTTTATAAAAATTCAATTATTTGAAAAAAATGAAACAGAAATATGTTTAAAAAATCGAATTTTTCAAGATTTTAAATAAATGTTTTGGAAAATTCAATTTTACAAATAAATTGTAAATTTTAATCTTTTTGTACTAAATTTAAAAAATATTAACCATTAGTAAAATTTAATTTAATATTAATAAATTAATTTTAATTTAATTTTTTTTTTGTAATTAAATTTAATTAAATTTCTTTTTCTTTAATATTGTTTTTTAAAAAAATAAATTGTTTTTTTTACCAAAATTAATTCCTTTGTTATAATATGAAAAATTCAATTATTTATCAAATATTAAATTAAAAATCTTTAAAATTCAAGTTTTTAAATCTGTAATATAAACCTTCAATAATTCGAATTATTTTTAATGGTTAAAATTTTGAAAAAATTTCAATTAATTTTATAATTGTGTAATAAATTTTTTTGTAAATTCAAGTATTTTTAAACAATTGAATCAAAATTTCCCAGAAAATTAATTTTTACAGTATTTAAAATAAAATTATGTAATTATAAAATTAATTTTTTTATCAAAATTTGAATTTTTTCTATTATTTCTAAAAATTACAACTGTTTTAATTAAATTGTAATTAATTACAGAAATAATTAAAAATTTCGGTGTTGCTTTAAAATTTTAGTTCTAATTTTTTTAATTTCTTTAAAATTCTTTGTTAAAAAGTAAAATATTGAAAAGTTTTTAAAATATAAAAAAATTCAAGAATTCCATTTTTTCAAGTTTTTTAAAAATGTCTTCGAACACCAAAAACCAGAATTTGTGTTCTAATTCTAAAAATTTAATTGTTTTACTCATAAAATTCTCTGACATTTTCTTAATTCTCTTAATCAAATTCATTTTCTCTGGGTTTTCCTTAAATTCTCCGATTTTTCTAATTTTTGTCAAAGACACGAAACAAATATAGAAAATTCAAATAAGGAAATATTTGATTTTAATAGATAGAAACAAATTTTTTTGAAAAATATTTCTTAGAACTCTTGACAAAACCTTGAGAAGTAGAAATACTCTTAATACCTTTTTATACACTCATGATTCACAACTTTAATCTTTATTATCGCAAGATAAGCAACACCTCAATAGAATTCATCCCTTCATTGTAAAATTGTCTATACAACAGTTTAAACTTTAAATAACAGCAGTTAATAATATTATTCCCATGTCAAGTGAAAATAAAAATAAAAAGTAATCTATAATTTGAAAAAAAAAAATTCTCATGGATCAAGAACACTCAAGTAAGTTTTCTCTTTTTTCATTCATAATTGAAAAATTTCAACAAAAAAAGAAAAAAATAATTAAAGAAAAAAAAAATATTAGTAGGGGAAATTAATTAACTAGTTTTCCTTTTTGAGATTCGAAAGATAACGAGACAAACTTGAAAAGCTTGACGACTTGTTAGGAGTATATATAAATATAGAGTTGATTTAGTTAATTGGGAGTGATAAAGAAAAAGAAAAAAGAATTTAGGGTGATCACGATGACTTTTAATTGGGCCGTTAGCGGGGTGATTATGGATACGACTATTACTAGACCATATCGCTCAACAGGCATATAATATACTTACCTAGATTTCACTTGCACACGATCCTTCTCTCTCTCTCTCTCTATCTCTCTTTCTCGAGAGATTCACATATTCAACTATGTACTTAATAATAATCACTGGCTGACCCCCTCTTCTGTTGCGGAACAGCGACCAACAAGACCGATGCATCCTGCGAACAGGCGGAAGTCAATTCTGCCAGTCCACCGGTAGATATCGAAGAAATTAAATCATCTCAGGTGTCACATCTCGTGAGTAAACACATGGTACTGCCCTTCATTCCGCCCACGTTCACAAATGCCGCCGATTCCAATACATTGCTGAAGCCCTCCGAATATCTCAAGAGTATCTGCAAAGTGCCTCAAAAGAAGTGCCTCTCCAAAGCAAGGTCAGTGATCGTCCTCGTCTAGCTTCTCTTCTTAGTTATCTGTAAACATTTCGCTCTATGTAATCATTACAATTCTGATAACATTCATTGTTATTTATTATAATCAACAATATTCTACTTTTGAACAATTTTCTCATATTTCTCATATTTTTAAGTAATTCTATATTTATTTATTTATTTATTCATTCAATTTTGAACGAACTTAAAGCTCTGTCGTATATTGTATTTAACTTATATACTTCTATTTTGATATTATACTCTAAACTGCATTGAAAAAAAATTATTTGCTTCAAATAACCATTAACTTGTCTATTATGAAATAATTATATATTTGTATTAGATAACTTTTACTTGAGTCAATTAAATCCTATTTACATCAAATACTGAACTTATTGGTTCAAATAATTAATGATGCAAACAATTAAGCATTCAAATAATAATTGATTCAAATAATTAATGGTGCAAGTAATTAATCATTTAAATAACTATTGGTTAAATAATTATAAGTTCAAATAATTATAGTTTCAAAATTATTTGATTTAAACAAAAATAATCTGATTCACAAGGCTCGAATCAGTGAAAGTATTTAAAAATACGGTCTTTACGCACAAAACATTAAAAATTACGGATCAATTACCGACAAAAATAGGATGACCAGTCCAAGTCAAATAAGAAAACATTTTACTCAAAAATATAAATGAAACTTTTTCATAACTATAAAGTGAGTGATCAATTTCTTTATGTTTTAAAATTTCTTCAGAATTATATTCCTAATTTTAATTCAATTATTGTTATCTAGAATTTTCAACTAAAATTCTTCTTTAAATCAATTGTTTTTAATAATTTTTAAAAAACTTCTCTAAAAATTTTTAAATTCATTTGTTTTCACTACAATTTTACGAAATCTCGAGTATTTGGAAATTCTTCAATTAAATATACTATTGGAAAATAAAAACTTCAAATAATTTCTAAAAAAAAATCGAAATAACTTTTTTTAAAATATTTATTCTACAGAATTATTAATTAAAAGTATGAAACATCAGGATTTCCAAAGATTTTAATTTGAAACCTTTACAAAATTCAATTATTTTTAAGAATTCACGTTGTGATGGTTTTAATATGCAAATATTATCTAAAATTTTAACTGTAATACATTTTTAAATCAATTTTTTTTAGAAAATAATTATAAGAAAAAACTAAATGATTTATTGAATAATCGAATTCACTTAAAAAATTTTATTATCAAATTTTTAAATAATTGAATCTTTAAGACAAATTTAAAAATATTTTTGAATAATTCGATTCAAATTATTATTGAAAATAATTGCAATTCTGTGACGAATTGTTTTTATTTTTATTATTTATAAAAAATAATTAAAACCCTGTAAAAAATGTATTACTTTTGAGAATAATGAAATTCGTGCGACGAATTTTATAAAAAAAATTCTGAAAATAAGTGAATTATTTCAAGACTATTAAAAGTAATTGAATTCTTCGGAAGAATTTAATTAAAATTTTCAAACATTATAATTAAATAATTTCGAGAATATTGAAAATAATTGAAATTCTGCGAAGAATTATATTAAAATTTTTTAAAATAATTGATTTCTTTCGAGAATATTAAAAATAATTTAATAGGATAGAATTTTCTCAAGTAATTCAATTCTTTTGGAAAATTTCAATAAAATAGTAAGTAATGAAAATCATCTAAATGAGAAAAATTTTTTGAAAATAATTGAATTTCTGCAATCATTTGTAATTTCTTAAAAATTCAATCTTTGTTAGTGTTTTTAACTAAAATTTTTCTATAAATCCATAATTTCTAATAATTAAATAATTAATTAATAATCATGAATAAAAAGTGAAATACTGACAAAAGAATTGTAATTAAAATTTTTCATTTTTTTAAAAGTATTTCTACAGAATTTAACTAAAATTTATTTTTAATTCAGTTTTTATTAGAAATTTTTACAAAAATTCAATTATTAAAATTTAAAAAAAAATGCATTGATATATTGAATATTTCTTAAAATTTCATTCCAATAACAAATTTTTAAATAATTAAATTCTTCTAATAAATTTTAACAAAATTTTTATGAATAATTGCATTTTTAGATAAATTTGATTAAAATTTATTAAACACAATTAAAATTCTGCGATGAGTTTCATTATTCATAAAAATAATTGAATTACTTCGAATTGTTTTTTAAATTTGTTAATATTTTAATTTTTGTGAAATTTTTAGTATTTATGAAAATAATTAAATTGTATAGAATTTTATTATGATTTTTTGTATAAATAAATTAATTCTTTTGAAAAATGTTTGAAAATAATTGAATTTCTGTAATCATTTGTAATTTTAAAAAATTCTTCAAATTTACGAACTTTTCGTATTTTTCGAGCCCTGGATTTTAATAAATATTTATTTGATAAAGATCAACTAATTGATTATTTGAAACAAATTTTTCATCAGTGTGTTAATTATAATAATAATAGCGAAATGAATTAGTATCAAACAGGGAAAAGTTATTTCCATATTGATATTTATTGTCAGTGATAAGTTTCTCTAGAATAGCGAAAGTATTAACTGAATCAATGTCTAAAAGTTTCGCTATAATAAAATAAAATTTGTAGTTTTTCGAGATAAAATATTTTGTTGCCTCAAGCGAATGATGGTTCAAATATGCTCTTAAGAGAAAAAAAGTTGTAATACCTACATTTATATTGAAAAGATTTTCAATTTTAAAATTATAGATCGGTGGACAATTTGGATATTCAAGGCAGATCAAGCGACGAAGAGGAGCAGAAAACCGAGGAGGACTCGAGTCCTCCTCCGGGACCACCGCCTCCTCCGGCTCTACCATCTTCGACGCCGAAGATTCATGGAAGTCCGACTTCCGCCACAACACCTGAAACTGAATCTCCAAAGCCACTGCAACAGCCCCTTGCCACTATAAGTATTCACGATCTGACGAGCGTTCAACTCAGGCGGACAAATATTAAAATGCACGCATCGAAAACATTTTCAGCGCCACCACCTAGAAGTGTATCCATGACAAATGGTAAATTAAATTTATTACTTACAAATATTTATTATCATTTTTATTATTATTCTAATTACAGGCTTTCCACTCGTTAATTAATTTGAAAAAAGTAGCAAAAGTAGCTTTCTGTTAACCCTATTATTTTTCAAATTTTTAATTAGAATTATTTTTAAAAAATGCGATTATAATTAATAAAAGTAATACTCTTCAAAGTATGAACATTAATTTCAATTAAATGCAAGAATCTTTAAACTGTTTTAATATTTAAAAATTTATTTTAGAGAATTCAAAGATTTTCAAAAGTATTTAACCACAATTTTTCAGAATTTTTAAATTAAATTATTCAAAAATTAAATAATTATTGTTAAATAAATATTTAAATACTTGTTGATATTTATGCTTTCATGAAAAAGAAAATTTTAAACAATTTTGGTAAATTATTCTTTTGAAATATTTTAGGTTTTTAAATTAATGATATTCTAATTTAATGTTTTCAAAATGAAATACCTCATAACAAAAATTTATCTTGTGAAAATTTGTATTCAAATTTCTAAAAATAATTTAATTTTTTTGAAAACATTGAAAATGATTGAATTATTTTGAAGAATTTAATTAATTAAAATTTCCAAAAATTTAATTCTTCAAAAATATTGCAAAGTGATTTTTTGTCAATCTCAATAAAATATGCAAACGGTAGCAAATCGAAAAAGAAATAGTAAGAAAAAAAATTGTTTAAGTAAATGAGTGCGAAAAACCTGTAATTTCTATTAAGATTAGAAATTAATTAATCTTTAATTTAAAACATAAAATAACTATTTAGATTACTAAATATTATTGAAAATTTAACTACCCACAATTTTGCAAAAGAACCTATTTTTTAGAATTAGATTAAATGTAATTACTACTCTAATTACTATTTTGTGTTTATAATACTCACTTTTTTAAAATACCAACATTTTTCAGTGTCCGAACCGTTTCTAATACAGAAAACCGACTTGATAGCAGAACTGAAACAAACAAAAGACATTCCAGGAATTAAAAAATTAAAAGTGGAAAGAGCTCAAGTTGAAAAATCACAAGAACAAAATTTAATTTCCGAAATTAATAAAGCATTCAGTGTAACAAATTTTGTCGAACAGGTATATTATTATTTTTTTTACCTTAAACTATTTCTTCGATTTTTCACATTTGTTGCTTGAAACGTGATTTGAAGTTAAAAATTAAATCTTTGCTCCAGATTCCAGAAAAGGATAGTTCAGGAAATATAATACCAATTTGGAAACGTCAGATGCTTGCGAGGAAAGCTGCAGAGAAAGCTAAAAAGGAACTTGAGGAGCAAATTGCTCGGGAGAACGAGGAGAGACGACAAAAAGCCATACCACCTTGGAAGAGACAACTTCTTGCTAAAAAAGATAACGAAGATAAAAAGTGAGAATTTAACTAATTAATTTTATGTCGACACTAATTTTTATTCTTACTATGCTTATTAGTACTAATTTACTAATTAGATTTTACATGTAATTAGCAATAATACACTAATATATACTAATTAATATTAATAACTAGTTTAGAGCAGGTTGCTAAATGATTTAAAAAAATCATCAATTGTAATTAATATATATTCTTCAATAATTAATATATAATATTCTTCAATAAAACTAATTAGTTTTTTGAAGCAGCGGATCTCTGATTAAATACTTCTTTTTCAAGGAAGAAAAAGCGAAAACTTTTTAATAAATTCTTTTCGTTTTAATTTCATTTTCAGATACTATTATCAACCTCAAACGACTGTGTCAACAGGTTCCACGTTAAAAATTGAAATAACACCAGCAACGCAAAGGGAATCAACGACAGCGACATTACAATTAAAACCAAAAGAGGTAAAAGTGGAAAAAGTTGAAAAAGAAGAAAAACGAATTGAAACGAATTACGATTCGGACGAAGGTCAAATAATTCCATGGAGAGCTCAATTACGAAAAACGAATAGTAAATTAAATATTCTCGACTGACTTTAAATTTTTTTTTAAATAATAATACAAATAATGTTTCAATTTGACGAAACGCTATAAACTATGTATGCATTGTTTTTTTTTTGACGATAATTTATATTTTAAAATTAGATTGTAATAGCAAAGACTCATTCAAAAGACTCATTTTTGAATCAAGTACGCTTGTGTAATTTGAATTTTTCAGTGTAACTGATTCAAATTGTGCAAAATAAAAATTATCCCTTTCTTTGATTCAAGTTGTCCCTTTTTTTTTGTTTCATTAATAATGGACATTTTCTATCGAAATTTATATAACTGTTGAAATTGTAAAATGTAATTTAATTACATTGATTTGAAGTATTAAAATTTTTAACGAGTTCAATATTTTTTAAATTTGAACCAAGAAAAGCTGTGTTGACAATATTAAGATTTATTTTAATGTCTGTGAATTGCGAATTTCATTAATTATTAAGTTGCAATATGTACATAATACTTATTAAAATTGTTTATGTTTCAAAAATTATTTTTCTCTATCTTTTTCACTGTTCCGATGATTATTATTATTATTATTATTATTATTATTATTATCATTATTTGGAAAAAATTTCGTAATATTAAAATGTTTCTATCCAAATAGAAGAAAGTTCAAAATTTTCAAAAAATATGTTTAACTTGCCAAAACTTCTAGTCTTCACATAAAACTTTCTGACACTTTCTGCAGAAAAAATTAGGTATTTAAAGAAACAGGTGAATTAAAATAAAAGGAAGCAAAACAGACACACCTTTAAATAATAAATAAAAGTTTTCTTAGAAGCACCACCTCTCTTCTTATTCATTAACGATTTATCAATGTCTTGGATTAGGGATTTTTTTCCTTATTTCTCCAATAAGGCGATAGAAATTGTCTTTTGCGGTTTTCATCTCCATAAAACTCTTCTGGAAAATAATACAAAAAAGTCCAATTAAAAATAAACGGAATAATTATAATGTTGATGAATAATAAATACGGTTTCTTTTTTTTTATCAAAACAGAAGTCTTGAGATAAATTTATTATAATTAGTAGTATATAAAGTATCTATATACAATTTGTAACCTTGAATATTGACACAAATTTAATAACTTTAGAGTAAATTGTGTCAAGAAGGAAGGTTGGTTGTAAAAAATAATTTACTGATATCCATTCTTTTATTTTTCCTCTTTTTTTGCTAAGAATTTTTCTCTTGCCTATTTTTTCTCCCGTCGCTTTTTCTTGCTCTTCTTATCTTTACTATCATCCTCCTTCTCCTTTCGCTTCTTCTTCTGCTTCTTATCTTTTACCTCTTCTTTCGTTTTTTTAGCTTTGTTCACTTTATTGCTGTTGTCGCGCTTCTTCCTCTGCTTCTTTTTCCTCTTTTCATCCTCAGAAGAATCTGAAACTAATGTTCAATCGTTTCCATTACAACCAATTTTTTAAACTATCAACGAAATTCATATTTGATCAATTATTTAATACGAAAATATTTGATAGAATTTAGTTAACTTACCACCAGAATCCGAACTATCGGAAGATGAACTGCTAGATGAACTACTGGAGCTTGACGAAGAGGAAGAACTTTCAGAACTCGATGATTCTTCCTCCGGTACAATTTGTGGAACAGGTACAACTTTCGGACGAGTCTCCAAATGTTCCCGCAGATCATCTCTGAAAAAAGAATCAAATTGAAAAACTACATATTTTTAAAACTTTTTTTTTTTGAAAGAAATGAAAATTTTTTCAAAACATACGTTAAACCACCCAATCCAATCGTTGTAAAGAAATTGATAGCAAATCTAGTGTTTCTAGGATCGTCCCTTGGAAATAGGCCAGAGAATGCTTCAAACAGAGTTCTGAAAATAAAGACAGGTTTATAAGAATAAAACAATTGTAAAATAAAGAAAAATTAAATTATTCATATTTAGATTAATATCAATACAAAAGAATTTAGTAATAACTTACGCATCTTTGAGTCTTTCATTTAGTTTCGCGAGCGACATGTCCTCGGACAATTTTTGGAATAAAATCTTAATGAATACACGTCCGGAACTGTTGGTGTCGTTTTCATTTAATTTAATACACGACATTGCCTCCCAAGATATAGAATCCGTACAGAAGAGATGAGCGAAAAAATTCGCAACATTACGTAATTTATTTGTATCCAAACGATAAATTGTATCGTAGGAATCACGGAAAATTTGCTCAAAAGGCGTGACATAAATCTGCTTGATAGCACAAAAACGCTGCAAACAAAAGAAATAAATTATAAATATAAAAATAAATCAAATTAAAATACAAAAATTACTTCAAACAGGAAAATTAATTTGCAGCAACTTTGATTATTAATCAAAATTAATTTGTAACTATTTGTAGCATTTTTTATTTTTGAATTAAAATTAAAAACAAAATTTTTTCTCACCCCAGCAAGAAGACCGAAAAATTTCTCGTACGTTCTGTTCTCAGCGCAGCAATCAAGAATCATGTGACACAATTCAACCTCCTGTCCGGGTTTCAATTCCATTTTAAGAAGTTTGTGAGCGCATTCTTCAAAATCAAGTGACGAATGAATTGTCAAATAAATTGTCCTCCTCAAGGCCTTTAAATTTGTCTCCGTATTGTCTATAATTATGTTCTGCTTTCCTTCCTCTGTGAATTGAAAATATACTTTCAAAATTGGGGAAAATGAAAATTAAAACAAATCGTATTATTTAGATGAAATTTACCTTCTTCTTCACTCTCTTCTCCACTTTCTTCTTCATCGCCGTCTTCTTCTGAGCCACTGCTGTCCGTATCCAAGATTTCCTTAATCAGAGCTCTATATTTTTCTTCACTAGTAACATAATCCGTGTCCAATTTGAAAACGTCTGTAAATTTAGAAAAACGAAAATATAACTAAAAATATACGACAAAAAAGACAATTAAATTACTAGTTTAAATTTAATTTAATTTAAAACTTTAAAATGTTTGAAAAGAAATATTAGTTAAGAAGTTAGGAAACAAAAAGCAAACAACTAACTTTAAACTACGAACAAATTACCGGAATACAACGATTATTATTTGTCGAATTTAACAAAAATATGAGTAAACTTTTATCAAGACTATTAACAAACAATTAATAAAACTTACTCAATATATCCTGAGTGTCAATTGCGTCCTCGAATTCAAGAAAATGAGTTATTTGATCCTCATCTTCGACGAGATCGAGACCTTCAGGAACGGCCTCATGGTCCTTAAATCCATCCTTTCTCACTTGGAATATCACTTCAATCATGTACTGAACTCTCTTATCTAAAGCTCCCTCGTGTAGAATCGACCGCAACGATGTAAAAATACATTCAATTCCTTTCTTTGATGTTTGTGTTAATTTCATACCGCACTCTTTTAAAACGGCAATTGCAATTTCGATCGAATCATCCGTTGGATTTTCCGTAAGTAACATAAGAATTTCGAGAACAAGAAGATCATGAACTACGCCTTGATTTACTAAATGGGAAATAAATGTTCCAGAAGATATACAAAGTGCTTTATCATTACGACGATAACCACGTTTAAATTGATTTAACAGTCTCTTTAAAATTAATTCGCCAACGTCTGGAAACTGAAAAAGAAGCATTTTTTTAATTGTGTAGTCAAACTTTATTTTTTTTTAAATAAAAATATTCTGATTCACACTCTAAATTATTAGTATAGCCCCAAATTTTCCATTTTTTCCAAAATAAGGATCATAATTGTAAAGTTTGTTATTTTCGCCTGCTCTGAAAATTTTGTTTTACTAAAAACATTTTTAAAATATTATGATTTTTTGATTGATTTCGATTGATTATTGATTATTTTTTTTTATTTTAGTGATTTCTTCTTACCTTTGAATTTATAACAGCAGTGAGTGCTGCATAGACTGAGGTGAACGTTGGGGAAGCAGATTGCGCCTGTATAATGGATCGACTAAGTAAACCTCGTCCACGAACGATATTTTCCTTCAAAAGTTCTCTAACAATTATCCCAATATTACTCGTATTCACTTTATTAATATGTCCATGAATTGATTTTTTAAGAGCCTCCCAAGCAATTCTTTGATAAGGTGCTCCCGATTTATCAGTGATTTCCTGTTGCATTAATTTAAGCCTCGCTGGTGGAATGTATGCACCACCTGTTCTCGTTGTGAGAATGTCGATATTCTTTTTCCTCGATGGATGAACCTCGGGTTGTGATTTCTTGTTTGTTGCTGAAAGTCAAAGAAAAGTGATTAAAATAAACAGTTTTTTTGTTTCTTAAGTTTTTAAATAATTTTTCTTTTTAAAAATTTTCAATTTTAAAATCATTCAATTGTTGCAAAGAATTTCATCAAAAGATTTGATAATAATTATTGAATTCCTTCGAAACATTTTATTGTTTAGGGAAATAATTCAATTCCCGCGAAAATTTTGTTGAAATTTTTGAAAATTGTAATTAAATTCGTTTTCAAGAATCAATTATTAATCAAAATTTTTAACCATTCCTGTATTATGTTAAATTTTTATACTTTTATATCCCTTGAATTTTATGAGGCCGAAGTCCACAACGCTTTTTAAAACGAAAACAAAAAAATAATGGAACGGTACTTTTATTTTTTATTGTAAATAATGTTATTTTTCGATAATTGAATTCTTAGTAACAAATGATTTCTTAAAAATTAAGGCACATGAAAATTAGAGATGAATTTTTATTTGAAAAACTTTTTTGACTTTTCGTTTTTAAAAACGTTGCGAACTTCAACTTCGTTAAATTTTAAAGGAATTTCATTTCAAAACATTTAAAAATTTAATTAATTCCTAAAACTCCTGTTGTAACGCTCTGAATATTCAATTATTCCTGAAATGTTTTTGAAAATAATTGAATGTTTGCAAAAAATTTTACTATTTATAAATTTAATTGATTTTCTTCGGGAAAAATTATTTTTACTATCTTTAATAATTGAATTCTTTCAAGAAATTTGATTAAAATTGTATTTTTATCGTAGAATTGATTAAAATTTTAAAAAGAAAAAGTTTTAAATAATTTTAAACAAATTGAGGAAAAAATTAAATTCTTTTCTGAATTTTAAAAAATTTTTTAGACAAATTTTCTGGAAAATAATAGATTTTTTGTAAAAAATTTACTCTATTTGAAAATATAATTGGATTGTTTTAAAGGATTTATTAAAACTTTAGAAAACAATTGTATTCGTTCGTTCAATTTTATTGAAATTTTGTTTAAAAATAATTGAATCCTTGAGAAGAGTTTTTTTTTAATTTGCTGAAAGTAATAAACAGGAATAGTTAATTAGTAAATTAGTTAATAATTGAACAGTTTGAATCTGAAATTATTGAAAAATTCAAAAAAAAATTTGTAATTTGCATAACAATCATAAATTGAATATTACGATTAACGTATTTTGCTAGTAATAAATAAAATAAAAGGAAAATAGTCAAATTAAGTAAAAACAATACTTACGAGGCTCATTCTCCTTTCGTTTTTCACTAGTTGCTTCTTTTTCGTCAATTCTAGTTTGTTTTCTCTTGCCTCCATAAAATCGTTCGCCAACTTCCACCTCGTCGTCGGAGTCATATCGATTTCTAAATTTACCCTCATTTCTATCGCCTGTATCCCAATAACGTCGAAGATTTCTTCTTTCATCGTCATTATCTCTTCTTCTGTAAGAATCCCTACTATCTCTTTCATAACTTCTTTCTCTTCGACGTGAATCTCGATCATCTCGTCGACGATGATGATAGTTCCGTTCGTCCCTTCGTCTCCTATCGGAATCGGGACTTCGTCGTCTTCTTTTATTCGAGTCTCTTGAATCTCGTCTTCTATCATCATCTCGATCATTTCGTTTTTTATTATTATAATTCTCTGAATCACTGGAATTATTGTCCTTTTTCGGAGAATCATCACGTTTCCTCTTCTCCGCGGTCTTCTCTTCGTTATCACTCATCTTTTTTTTCGTTAGGAAACAAAATAAAACTACAAAAAACTTATAGTCACACTTATTTCACAGATAACAAGAATTGCATTATTCTGATTTTTGTGCAGAAATTTACACAATGATTGTGTAAATTATAAACTATATTGTGAAAAAAATGTTCAAAAACAAAACGTTTACTTTTCTCGGCAGATGCCAATTTTTAGGTTAGAAATGATGACGTTCGTGACGTCACGATCAACAATGGCTGCGCAAACGCCGAAAAATGGAGGGAATTTTTAAAACGTTTCGAATGAATTATAATTTCCTAAAAATATAATTATAAATACTTTCACAGATTTGAAGAAGCAATTATCAAAATTTAAGTGCTGATAATTTTATCCGTGATTGATATTAGTTTATTTCTTTTATAACTAATTTAAATTAGCTAAAAGTTTCTAACCTTTTTAAAGAGTTTTATTCTCTTCTTTCATTGCTTATGATTATTTAATTTCTTTTGAAGAGAAATGCGACTGGCTCGTTGTTGTCGCCAAAATTCCTGTCTAGATTTCAAAAAAGAAATTCCCTCTTCAGCGTGAATTGTAATATGTTTCGCAGAATCTTGATTTGCTGCTTTAATATCTAAAAGTGAAAAACGATTCAAATTAGTGAATATTATTAATTAATTGAACTGAAATTGAAAAATATATTATTAAAAAGAAAACGTTACGCGCGAAAAGAATAAATTTTATATTAATTAGACAAAGACAATTCTACAAAAATGATTAAATAATATTATAATTGTCAAATATTTTAAAAATGTTTAATAAAATTTTTCTTCAGAATTTATTTGTTTAACAAAATTTAACAAAATTTTTCTCCAGAATTTAATTATTTTTCTAAATAATGAAAGAATTAAATTCTTATAAAGAATTTTATCAATATTTTTTTAAATAATAATTGAATTCTTTTGAAGGATTTTATTATAATTTTTGAAAATAATTAACTTTTTTCGAGAATATGAAAAATACTTTGGAATAATTTGGAAAATATTGAAAATAATTGAATTTCTTGGAAGAATTTTATTATTTGAAGACTTCAATTAAATTTATAAATAATAAAATTCTTTCAAGAAATTCAATTATTATTAATATTTTCCAAATTATTCCCAATTATTTTTCATATTCTCGAAAAAATTTAATTATTTTCAAAAATTACAATAAAATACTTCAAAGGAATTCAATAATTAAAAAAAATATTAATAAAATTCTTTATAAGAATTTAATTCTTTCATTACATTTGTAATTGTATTCATCGAAAGAATTTAATTATTTTCAGAAGTTTTATAAAAATGTTTTGCTAGAATTTCATTATTCTAATAAAAAATACAATTCATCGCAGAAATTTAATTATTTTTAATACAATTTTAATTAATTTTTATCTAAAAAATTTTTTAAAGTATAAAATTTCTTATCAGAATTGAATTACTTACAAAAATTTTAATTACAATTTACAGAAAGAATTTAATTTTTCGAAGCTAATTCAGTTATTTCAAATTCAATTTTAATAAAATTCTTAGAAGAAATTTAATAATTTCCAAAAATTTTAACAAAATTCATCGAAAGGATTCAAGAATTGTAAAAATTCTTTTTTAAAATCTTCATAAAAAACTAATTATTTAAAAAAAATTAATAAATCTCTTGTCAAGAATTACATTATTTTTGTAATTAGATATAATAAAATTATTCACAGAAATTCAATGATTTTCAAAAATTTTATTTAAATTCGTTCAATGAATTCAATTATTTAAAGCAATAAAAAAATTCTTCTCTTGAATTAATTTATGTTCATGAAGAACAAAATTTTCTGAAGGTATTAAATTATTTTAAATACAAATTTAATAGAATTATTTATAAAAATTCATTTATTTTTATTAATAATAATAAAATTCTTTAAATAATTCGCAAGTATTTTCAGAATTCAAATTCAATTAAATTCTTTGATGTTATCCATCATTTTTAAAAACTTTAAAATAATTCCTCGAAAGAATTTTATTATTTTCAAAAAATTTGATACAATTTTTAAAACTATTCAATTCTTTTTCTTTACAATTTAAACTGAATTCTTCGCAAGAATATAAAATTTTCATCGAAACAATTTAATTACTGTTTTCATAAATTTTGTAAAATTTTAAACCATTTTTCATTTTATGATTTTCATTAATAATAAAGATCTTGACAGAAATCCAATTATATTCAATGCAATTTTAATAAAGTTTCCTAAGCTTATCCTTTTCAAAAAAATTCAATAACACTTTCAAAACAATTTAATTATTTTCGAAAATATTAAGAAAAATCATTCTGATAATAATATTGTCCATATAAAATGTTAGTTATTTTAAATATTATCGAAAAAATTAATTTAATTTTGGAAATAAAATAAAATTCTTCGAAAAAAATGAATTATTTTCAATATCCTTAAAAGAATTGAATTATTTCTAATTAAACTCTTGGTAGGATTCAAATTATCTTCAATTTTATTAAAAGAATTTAACTACTTTAAAAAATTGTACTAAAATTTTTCACTAAACCTCAATTATTTCTAGAAATAATGAAATTCTTCACAGGAATTAAATTATTAATAATGTGGATAAAAAAATTCTCCACGGAAATTAAACTATTTTCAATCCTCTTGAAAGAATTTAATTATTTTTGAAAATTTTAATAAAATTCTTCACCGAATTCGAAACACGTCTGAAGTAATTCCCAAAACAAAAGTTTTGCAACTTGGAAGACACATAACCCGTTATAAAATCAGTATATTCTTTCAAAACAAAATTCGATAATTTTGAAAAAACTAATGAAAAAAAGGAAACTAAAACTTTAGAAATAATATGGACGAAAAAATGTGTGGCGTCGATAGATTAAAAATTGAGGAAAAAGAATCGGAATTAGGCTATGTTTATGGTGTATCTGGTCCAGTTGTTGTCGTCGACAATATGCTCGGCTCAGCCATGTACGAATTGGTATTCATTGGATTTGAAAATTTAATCGGTGAAATAATTCGTCTCAATGGCGAAACGGCGACAGTTCAAGTTTACGAAGACACAAGTGGATTGACAGTTGGCGATCCAGTGAGACGAAGTGGAAGACCATTGTCCGTTGAACTTGGACCGGGCATACTCGGCAGTATCTTCGACGGTATTCAGAGGCCACTGAAAAATGTTGACAACAAACATGCGACATCAATTTTCATACCAAAAGGACTCAATGCTCCATCATTATGTCAGTCGACGAGTTGGGAATTTTCACCGTTTTGCTTTAAGAAAGGAAAAATTCTTTCGGGCGGCGATATCTATGGTATAGTCTACGAGAATTCCCTACTGAAACATCGAATAATGCTACCGCCGAGATGTGTGGGTAAAATTAAATATTTAGCGCCACGGGGAAATTATACGGTGAACGAAATTATTTTGGAAACTGAGGACGAGGAGAAGATTCATCGTTATTCAATGGCGCAAATGTGGCCTGTGAGACAATCGAGACCAGTTTGTGAGAAATTGCAATCGAATCGACCATTATTGACTGGTCAGAGGGTATTGGACGCACTTTTTCCTTGTGTTCAAGGAGGAACCACAACAGTTCCTGGCGCATTTGGATGTGGAAAGACTATTATTTCTCAGGTTATTTTCATTCTTTTTTGCACATTTGTAAAATGTAATTTATAATTTCTTAGGCTCCGCACTCGTTAATTGATTGAAAAAAAGGAGCAAGAAGTAGTTTTAAAAATTGAAAAGAAGCGGTAAAATAATAGCTACCGATAAATTATATTTGACGACAAAAAAAAACCCATTTTAATCCATACAATTTTTAAAAATGTAACTTATTTCATTTAGGGTTACCACAAAAATTCAGTTCAATTATTTTCCAACTATTCAGTTAGAATTCTTCAAAAATACAAAAAGTCAATGAAATAAAATACAAAATCTTCAAAATAATTTTTGAAAATAATTCTTAAATGTAAACAAATAAACTTCTTTAAAATTAAAAATTTATTTGAATGAAATTTGACAAAATAATTTCATTATTTATAAAAATAATTTAATTCCTGAAAAGAATTTTAATATTTACGAATATAATTGAATCTCTGTAGAAAATTTTATTGTATATGAAAATAATGGAATTATTACTCAGAAAATTATAACAAATTTGTAAATAATTAAATTTCTGCAAAATTTTTATTGAGTATGAAATTAATTAAATTTTTGCGTAGAATTATATCAACATTTGTTTTTAATAATTGGACTCTTTTGAAGAATTTCATTTAAATATATAGTAAATATTGAAAATTATAGATTTGAGGAAAAATTGTTAAAATAATTGAAATTTTGTTAAGAATTTTAATAAATATTTTTAAAATAATTGAATTCTAATAAAGAATTTAATTAAAAATTTTGCTAAAAATAATCGAATTCCTGCTAAAATTGATTTTTTGACAAGAATTTTATTAATTTTAATGATAATAAAATTCTCAAAAAGAATTTTATTGCACTTTATTTAAAATATTTTAATTTCTGTAAAGAATTTCATTATTTTAAAGATAATTACATTCTTGCCGTGAATGTTACTAAAATTTGCAAAAATAATTTAATTACAGCACAGAATTTTATAACAATTTTTGAAAACAAGTAAATTCTTGGCAAGAATTTTATTAAAATTTTTGAAAATTATTAAATGTACTGTAAGAATTTTATTATTTTAAAAAATATGTAATTGAATTCCTGCCAAAAATGGTATTAAAATTTTTGAAACCAATTAAATTCTACAGAAGAAATTTATTGTATTTTTTAAAAATAATTAAATTTCTTATACATATGTATAATTAAAATTTTTTATGGAAGAATTTTATTACTTTTAAAGATAATAGAATTCTTGACAAAATGCTATTAAATTTTTTTAAATAATTGAATTCCATAGAGAAATTTTTTTTTAACATTTTTAAAAATAGTTGAAATTCTTCGCGAAATTTTACTATTTTCAAAAAATAATTTATTTTATCCGAAGAATTTTATCAGAATTTTTGAAAATAATTCAATTTAATTAATATTTTTAAAAATAATTGTATTTTTTCGAGAAATTTTACCATAATTTAATTAAATATAATTGTATTCCTTTAAAAAATTTTATTATTAATGAAAATAAATGAATTCTTATGAAGAAATTTATTACAAATTTTCAAAATCCTGATTAAATTTTTTTTACAGAATTTCATCAATTTTTTTGTAAATAATTTATTTTCTTCATTAATTTTGATTGGAAATTTTGAAAGTAATTGAATGTTATGGAGAATTTCTTTCATGTTTCTAAAATATCGCTTCTGTTAAAAATTATAATTAAATACATTATTGTTGGAGTTTATTAAAATTGTTTTTAATATAATTCAATTTCTGTGAAAAATTTTATTATTCATAGAACTAATTTAATTATTGTGAATAATTTTACTATTTTTAAAAATAATTGATTTGTTTTGAAGAATTTATTAGAAATTTTGAAAATAAATGAATGTTTTCGAAAAATGTTATTAATAATTCAAAAAAAATTTTCTGAATACTTCAGTGAAATTTTATTAAAAAATTTACATAATAACATTTTTATATACAAATTGTGTCATTTTTTTATTTTTAAAGAAAATAATTTAATATTTTTCTAGAATTTTCTTAAAAATTTGGAAAATAATTGAATTTTTGAAATAAATTTTACAGGCAATCTTAGAAATAATTGATTTTTTGAGATTAAATCACTTTTAGAATTATTTTTAAGAGATTTAATATTTGCAAAGACTTAACTAAATATTTGAATTGTTTCAATTAATTTATGCAAATTTTAGAGAATAATTGAATTCTTTCGTGAAATTTTATTAAAATTGTATTCAAACTAATTGAATTTCTGTGAAGTAATCCGAACACTACGTTCTGCGCGCCAGGGTGCGTAAAATTTTCTAGTTTATTATAAAAGAAATTATTGTGAGAAATAGAAAAAATAAAAGTAAAAAATAGCTAGTTGGTTTTAGTTGCGAGGCCTGATCTCTTTAAAAATTATTATTTAAAATTAATAATAGGCTCTTTCGAAATATTCCAATTCGGACGTTATCGTTTACGTCGGTTGCGGAGAACGTGGAAACGAAATGTCAGAAGTTTTGAGCGACTTTCCGGATTTAGCGGTAGAAATTGATGGTACGTTTTTCCAAAACTTTTATCTATTCCTTCAATTATTTCAGTCTCGACTATTTTTGTTAATTAAAATTTTTTTTCTAAACAGGAAGCAAAGAATCAATAATGAAGCGAACGATTCTAGTGGCAAATACATCGAATATGCCGGTGGCGGCCCGTGAGGCCTCAATCTACACAGGAATCACGCTCTCCGAGTATTTTCGCGACATGGGCTACAATGTGTCAATGATGGCTGATTCGACTTCACGTTGGGCTGAAGCACTTCGTGAAATTAGTGGACGTCTAGGAGAAATGCCAGCAGACTCCGGTTATCCCGCTTATCTCGGTGCGAGATTAGCAAATTTTTATGAACGTGCAGGAAAAGCGAAATGTCTCGGAAATCCAATAAGAAATGGCTCCATCAGTATAATCGGTGCTGTTTCACCTCCTGGTGGTGATTTCTCTGATCCCGTGACAAGTGCAACCTTGGGAATTGTTCATGTATTCTGGGGACTCGATAAAAAATTAGCTCAACGAAAACATTTTCCCGCTGTCAATTGGCTGCTCAGTTATAGTAAATATCTGAAAACGTTGGACAATTTTTATGAAACACATTTTCCTGGATTCCAAGATTATCGAACAAAGGCTTTAAAATTGCTTCAAGAGGAGGAGGAATTAAATGATATTGTTTATTTGGTAGGCAGTACGACACTCACAGACGGTGATAGGCTCGTTCTTGAAGTGACTAAACTACTCAAAGAAGATTTCCTCCAACAAAATGGATATTCAACGTACGATCGATTTTGTCCATTTTACAAAACATTCGGAATGTTGAGAAATATTATAACATTTTACGACTTAGCTAAGGACATTATGGAAAAGACTATGAAGAGTAATCGTCAAATAACGTGGCGGATCATTAAGGAAACAATGCTGGAAATTATTTATAAACTAACGAATATGAAATTTTTAGATCCCGCAAAAGATGGGGAAGATAGAATAATTGAAGAATTTGATTATTTGTATCAGGAAATTCACAAAGCCTTTAAATTACTCAAAAATTAGTTAATAAATACCGTTTCAATGTTTCTTGTAATCAGATTAATTTAAATATATGAATCTAACTAATTGTTATCTAATTAATCGTTTCAAAAAGTAAAAAAAGGAAATGAAAATCAAAAGTTTAAAAACTAACCTGGACATTTCAGAAGATTCTGCAAATATTTCTTATCGACATTAAGTTGTCCAAGTAGATTCGGTTCAGAAGTTCTCAATTTCGATGTCTGCGAACGTATTCGTTTTGATTGATTTTTCGAAGCTGATTCCTTCTCTGATAATTCTTGTCTAGATTGTCTCGATTCTTGTCTAGATGAATTGCTTTCCGTGAAGGAGTTTTTTGACGATGAAACACAAGTTTTTGGTCTCGAATATTTCTCAGAATCTTCTTCTTCTAATTGACTTTGTCCAGGAATCGGTAAAACTGTATCTAAAAATAAAAACAATATTAGAAATACTATAAATTTGGAAAAAAATAAAATAATTATTAAAACAAAATGTAAAATGTTATCAACATTTTTTATTTTCAAATATGAATTCTCTTTCATAAATAATAAAATTATATAATTTTCAATTTAATCATTTTTAATATTCACGAAAAAAGTTAATTCTTTTTGAAAACTTTTATTAAAATTCTTAGGAGGAATTAAATTATTTTCAATATTTTCCAAAGAATCAAATTATTCTTTAGAAATTTTAATAAATGAATTTAATTAATTTTTTTCACAGAAATTTAACTATTTTCAATATTCTTGAAGGAGTACCTTTTTTTAATAATTTTAATAACTATTTTCGCAAGAATTCAATTATTTTCAATATTCTTCAATAAATTCAATTATATTTGAAAATTTTAATAAAATTTGTTCTAAGAATTCAATTACTTTTGTGAATAATAATATTCTCCACAAGAATTCAATTTTTGATCATTTTATTAAAATCCATCTCCTAAAATTAATTTATTTTCAAAAATTATAATAAAATTCTCAAAAGAATTCAAATATTTTAAAACATATTGATAATATTCTTTCTAAGAACCCATAACTAGTCAATACCTTTTAAATAAAATTTCTAGAAAAAATAATTATTTTTTTAAATTCAATTATTATCAACAATTTTGATGACATTCTTTAAAAATTAATCATTTTCAAACGTTATAATAAAATTTTTATCAAGAATTTAATTATTTTTAATTTTCTCAAAAGAATTCAATTTTTGATACTTTTACTGAAATTCCTTCCATGAATGCAATTATTTTCAATGTTCCAGAATTTAATTATTATTAAAAAGTCCAATAAAATGTTATGCCAGGGTGGCCACTATTTTTAAATTTTTCGTCTCCCGGTTTTCTCCCGGTCCTCCCGGTGAAAATGAGCTGTTTCTCCCGGTTTTTAATTATAATTTTACTGTGAGCAGAACATTACCTTTATGTAATATGTAGTGGTAAATGATATAAATTCGGCCAAAAACACTAAAAACAGGGCTCGGATCGTCTTTAAGACTAAAAAAGTATCTTTAATCGCATAAATTCACAACAAAAGTCACGAAAAATCGCATAAAATTTCTGAAAAAGTCGGAAAAAAGTCGAATGAAATTTTAGGAAAAAAACGCCGAAAAGGAAACACAAAATTGTAAAAAAATCACATTTCTCGCCAACACATATACTTTAACATCAAACAATCTGGAATAATATTTAATAAAATTTAATAAAATTAATGCATGGCAAAATTTTAATTAGGTATTTTTAACATTTTTTTAAAAATCTGTTCAAAATTTCAATTATTTTTATAAATAATAAAATTCTTTTCCAAAATTCGATTATTTAAAAAAATTCAATAAAATGCCTGTCATAATTTGAATTATCTTTATAAATAATAAAATTCTTCTCTGAGTAATAAAATACTCCGCAGAATTTAAATTATTTTCAAATTTTTTTAAATTTCTCGTCAAATTATCATTATCTTCAAAAAATAAGAAATTTCATCATGGAAATTTAATTATTTTCAAAAGTTCAGATAACATACTTCGCAGAAATTCAATTATTTTCAAAACTTTTTTTAAATTTTCAAAATTTTAATTATCTTGGTAAATATTAAAATTCTTCTTCAGAGAAGAAATTTTTATAAATTCTCCTCACAATTTCAACTATTTTTAAAAATATCAAAATTCTTCTTCAATATTCAATAACTTTTAAACATTTTTAAAACAAATCTGTTCAAAATTTCAATTATCATTATAAATAATAAAATTCTTCTCTGAAATTTAATTATTTGCAAAGAATTTTAATTATCTTTATAAATAAAAAAAATTATCCTAGAAATTCAATTATTTTCTAATATTTTTTTATAAAATCTTATAATATAAAATAATCATTTTATTACTCGGTCATCGACTCGGAGCAATCGATGTCTTCATGTTTTATAACAATTTTTTATAAGTAGTTAAATTTCAAAATGTTTGAATTTGAATCTTTTGATGAATTTTAATTCTTATGGAAAAATAATAATTAAATATTTATTTAAAAAAGAAGTTATTCATGTTTTATGAAAAATTTGAATGAAATCTGTAAATAAACTTATCAGAAAATTTTATTGAGTAAAACTTTTTCCTTTAACTTTAATTTTCTGAAATCTTTAAATGTAAAATTTTAGTCCCGGTTTTTTCCCGATTAAAATTTCTGTCCCGGCTTTTTCCCGGTTTTCTCCCGATTGATTTTTCTCCCGGGTTTTTCCCGGTTCTCCCGGTTGGGTGGCCACCCTGTATGCAAAAAATAATTGTTTCAGATTAAAAAATATAAGCATTAAAAAATTCAGAATATTTTTCTTTTATTTAAAATTTAATCTTTTCAAATTACAAAAAATCTGTTTTTGACTCAAAATTTTCTGATTTAGTAAAAATTTCAACTTATTAGAACGAAAGTAATACGAAAGTTCTGAAAATTATTTTGAAAATCATGAAAATAAATAGATAATAATAATAAATAAATAAGAAATAATAAATAATGAAAATGAAAAGTCATGAAAATAAATAAGAAGCATTGTTTTTTGTTTATAAAATAAATACCATAAATTGTATGTCGTAGTTTTAGAATAATGAAAAAATTTAAATTTGAATTTTTCGTTCAAAATAATTTTGTCTAATTAATTAAACTATTGGTCTATTATTGTTATAAAATTTCGACTATCAAGAAATCAAATTCTCTTCTATCTTCTTTTATAAATTATCATAATAAAATTATTTTTAAATGAAAGTAAGTGATAGAATAAAAGAAAATAACAAAACATCTTGAACTTGTAGAAAAGTTTAAAATCAATATTACGTAATGTAGTAATTAGATTTATAAATTTTAAAGAAATAATCGTCTTACTGCCAAGAATATTTTGAATGGCTTCTTTTGCTTTCTGCACGCCAAGACGAAATTGATCAAATTCGGGTCGAATTCTCATTCCACGATAATAAAATACAAGACTGAGTTCAAAATCTCCAAGATGATAGAGAGCCTCTGCCTTGTAGTAAATTGCCCTTGCATTTTTAGGATCCTTTAATTTCCCCCGAATAGCAGCCTCAGCGTCCTGTAAAGCCTTCTCCGGTTCTCCAAGTAAAAGGAAACACTTGCTTCGTGCAATCAAGGCATTCTTATCATTTGGACTGAGTTCCAGAGCCTAAAACGAAATAAAACCGAAACTTAAAAATTTACTTTCCATTACGTGATTGTTATTCATGAAATTCTATTTATTCCCTCATAAGTTCTCAAAAAGAAATAAGAAAATCAACTTTACATATACATTATTTTCAGTTAAATAATAAAACATTTACTTTTCTTTATTTTTTACAGTTCGGTTCTTTTTTTTTACAAAAGTAAATATACTTCGTAAAAAAGTACTTTTTTGACAAATAGTGTCGAATTTATGATTCCTAATTTTTGTTACTTCTCTATTATTATTTTTATTATTCTATTAATTAAATTTTTTAACGAGCATTGCGTTGCTGTAACTCATTAAAAGTTTTCGTGATAGTTATTTCCTCAAGTTTATGATGCGGTCTGGTATTTTTTTTTTTTTTGCTAATGATATATTAGTTGTCTCATTCCCCTTTTTCTTTTGCTACCCTTGCAATATTCGAGTCAGGCTGTGTCAGTGTCACGATAAACAATACCGAGCTCTCTTTAATCACGATAGATTATCGAGCGATTTGATTTCAAAAATTGAGGCAATCGACCTCAAACTGCATCACGCATACATTTATCTTCCCCAATATCGCGAAATTAATTTTTAAAACAATCTCCTTTCAAACCTCATTCTCCTGAATTTCAAAACACAGGAAAACAAAAAAGCAGAAAATAAAATTCTACTTGTAAAAATTGTAGTTTTCAGAAGATCATTTTCAAAATTTATAATAATAATAATAATTTTTGGTTGCTTCTTTGTTTCTAACTTTTTTATTTTTCTTGTTTTCAATCTTGAATTTAATGCACTAAACATTATTGAATTCTTGCAAAGTAATTTTAAAATAATTGAACTTTATCAACAAAATTTATAATCTGTGAAAAGAATCGAATTCTTCCAAATTGTATTAAAAATAATTTAATTCTTGATAAGAATTTTATAATAATGTTAACGCAATTTATAAAATACTTTTCACTAATTGTTTTAAATAATAATTAAAATTTAAAAAGAATTTTAAAAAAATTTAAGAATAACTGGATTTTTTAGGAAAATTTTATTAGAATTTTTCAAATACATAATTGAATTTTTTATTATATTTTTTAAAATAATTAAATTTCTGCAAAAATTTTTGAAAATAATACAATTCAATTAAATAATTTTATTATAAAGTTTAAAAATGATTAATTGTTAATGAATTTTTTCAAAATTGTTGAAAGAAATTGAATTCCTTCGAGAAATTTCACGTTTTATATTTTGTTTATGAAAATAACTGTTTTTCTTCAATTTCGAAATTATTAATATTTTTAAAATTTTAATTTAAAAATTAAAATTGTAATTAAAATTTTAAATTTGAAAAAAGAAAATTTTTTAAATAATTGAAAAAAAATTGAATTCAATTAATATTTTTAAATACAATTATATTTTATCTGAAAATTTTATTGAAAATATTTTAATTTCTTCGAGGAATTTTACGTTTTACAAAAATGATTCTTCTAAAGAATGTTATTATTTATGAGAATAATTGTTTTTTGCAATTTTTGAATTTGAGTAAATTGAAAAATTTTTGAATATTGATATTGAAGTTAAAAAAATCAAAATTTTTAAAAATAATTAAATTCAATTGAATAATTTTATTTAAACGCTTTAAATAATTAATTTTTAAAGAATTTTATCAAAATTGTTAAAAATAATAGAAACAACTAAAATTTCAAAAATGTTCTAATTATTCAATGTCAAAATAATGGTTTTGCAGAATTTTTGAAAATAATTTAATAGAATCGAGAAATGATATTAAAACGTATGAAAATAGTTCATTTTTCTTAAGAATTCTTCAGACTTAGCTAGTTAAACAATTAAATTAATGAAAATAACGAAGAAATCTTTTTAGAAATAGTTTTTCGTAAAGAAAAATTGCAGAATTGAACCTTATGTATGCAATTAAGGGCAATATTAAGATTTCCACATCTCATTTCACGATTTCCAAGAGCCAACATTGCACTTGGTTCGGCCTCCTCGGGAATTTGTAGATCTCGACTTCGATCTTGTCGTCTTTTCATTTTAAGAGATTGTTTTATATCACGACTACCCATATTGACAGCAGCTGCACGATCCTTATCTGTATAAATTTCCTCCTGACGATATGTCACATCACTTCGTCGCCTTCGACGTTTTTTCTTCGATTTTTCCAATTCAAGTTGATTATTTACCGATTCCCTCGAGAATCTCACACTCGATCTTCGTCCCTTATCCTTACATTCAATTCCATTTCTTGACAATCTTCTGGATGGTGATAATTTGGCAGCATCTCTTCTATCATCACCTGAATATTTAGCATTCGAACTATCCTCAAGTCCAATTCGCACGAAACTCTGCAGGAAATCATTGTCTTGAAGTGTTGATTTTAATATACCAGAAACTTGTGCTCCTACTGCGTCGTTATTTAATTTTGCCGTTCCATCAATGTCGATTTGAGAATTTTGAGGATCTGTGGAACTTCGAAAACTTGATGGATTTTGTGCTTCATCATCAGCCATTTTGATATAAAGAAAAGAAAAAATAAAAATGTAACTTATAACACTAAAGGCACTATTTTTGTTTTTATCCCAAAAAAAACTTTGTCACAATTTTGGAGAAGAAAATTTACCGATTTTTCGAATTTCAGGATTGAAAACTTGCAAATTGGAAGATTTCTAATTATAAAAATGAAGATTGAGAGAAAATTTTCACATTTACAGAAATATCGACACCTTCTAAGAAGTCTTTGTTACCTTAGAAACAGTCAACAAAGTGGTATATCTAGCACCTTAGCTGCCAACATTGACACCTTTTGAATCTCAATAAACGCTTTTTAGTTTACGTTTTTTTTACTTTTATTTACTTTTTTAAATTATTAAACTTCTTCAGAGAGAGATTCTATAAATATCTATAAGGAGAGATTTTTTAATTCCAGTTTCATTTGAGACTAATTAAAATTGAAAATAATAATTAGAATGATTGGAAAGAATAATTAGAAAATTATTTTCCTAATTATATTACCTAAGACTTAATTATTAAACACTATGTTCAAAAACCAAAAAGAAATAAATTATGTCGCGTGTAACGATTTTTTTATTATCATTGCAATTTTTTACTGGGAGTTTAAAATGTCGCAATTTTCGTTTCGTAGAAAAATAAATTACAGGTTGCCGGAAGTCATTGGAAAGGTTCTAATATAGTGTAGTTATTCTGAGAAAATTGCATTTTTTGAAATTGCTATTATTTTCTTATTTTTACCCCAATAAATACTGGCTCTTTGTTATTCGTTATCATTTTTAATTTTTTGTATATTTCCTTCTGCACATTTCATGGTAAATTCCTTTGCGAATAACTCTATACATTTTTTTTTGTTGAAAATTTCATTTTCAATATAATTTTAATTAAATTCATCGAAAAAATGTAAATACTTCCAAAAAGTTGTAATAAAAATTCAATTATTTTCATAAATAACAAAATTCTTCTTAAGAATTAAATTATTTTCCTAAATAATAAAAATTCATCTGAATAATTCAACTATTTGAAAAATAATAAAAATTTTCGCAAAAATGTAATTGATTTTCAATATTTCCAAAAAAGTTAAATTAGTTTTGGAAATTTATTAAAATTCTCCATAGGAAATTTATTATTTTCAGTATTCTTGAAAGAATTCAATTATTTTTGATAAAGTTTAATAAAATTCTTCACAAGAATTCAATAATATTTTTTATATTCTTGAAAGATTTCAATTTTTTCTTGAAAATTTTAATAATATTCTTCGTAAGAATTCAATTCATTAAAAAAATAATCAAATTTTCTACATGTATTAAATTATTTTTAATATTAAAGAAAGAAATCAATTTTTCATAATTTTAATAAAATTCTTCGCCTAAAACTCAATTATTTTCAGAATTTATAATAAAATTTTTGAAAATAGTACAATTATTTTTAAAAATGGCATTCAACTTCTTCCTAAGAATTTTATACTATTCACTAGTTTTATTTAAATTCCTTGAAAGAATTTATTTATTATCAAAAATTCTAATGACATTCTTGGCATAATTTAAAATTATTTTTATAAATAATAAAATTTTGTACAGAAAGAAATCTATTAACTTTGACAATTAGAATAAAATTCTTGATGAGAAATGAATCATTTTCAATATTCTCAAAAGAATTCAATTTTTTTTAAATTTATAATTAATGTTTTCAAAATAATTCAATTATTTTCAGAAACTAAAAAATCTTTCTCAGTGAAGTAATTTACTTTCAGTAGTCTCAAAAGAATTATCAATTTAATTTTTCTTTAATTGTAATTAAAGTCTTCGCAATAATTCATTTATGTTTAGAAATTTTTTTTTAGCATAAATTGATTTATTTTCAACACTCTCGAAAGAAATCAATTAATATTGAAAATTTAAAGAAATTCTTCCTTACAAATTCAAATACTGTTAAAAATTTTAATAAAATTTCTCGAAAGTATTCAATTATTTTCAAAAATTTTTGAAAAATCATTTATTTTTAGTACAATTATAGTTAAATTCTTTTAAAAAAATGTAAGTTTCAAAAAAGAAAATTAAAAATTTTTTTTAATTTAAAATTTAAAAACAAATTGAATTGATAATTCTTTTGAGACTATTAAAAATAAATTACTTTATGAGAAAAATTTTTTAGTTTCTGAAAATAAAAAAAAAATGTTCGAAAAATTTAAATTACTTTCAAAAATTTTGCCATAATTTACTAATTAGAACTTAATTATTTTTAATAATTGTTTAATTTTATTTCTTAATAGAAATCAATTATTATTAAATAATATAATAAAAATTTTAAAAATAAATCAATTATTTTCAAAAAGTTTAATAAAAGTCTGCAAAAATTCAATTGTTTAAAAAATTATTAGAGGAATTCAATAATTTTCATAATATATCAGATTCGTAGGTAAATTGTTTCTTTTTTTTCTTAGTATCAAATTATTTGCAATTTGATGAGAAGTTATTTAAAGAAAGAAATAATAATTTATTAATAAAAAAAGTGTAATGAAAAATTTACCTGATTATACAAAGTCATCGCCTTGGAGAACATTCCATTTTTAACATGTCCAGCTGCTTCATCGACTCGCAGTTTTCCTGCCAATGAAATTGTATCCGATTTTTGAACCGAGTTCAATTTTATTCCTTTTCGATGAGCGTTTTTCATTCTAAAATCAAACAATCAAATTATAACCTGCTAATTTTTAGATATTTACTATAAACATGAAAAAAAGAAAAGAATCAGATTTAATATATTTAGGAAAAGAAACCAAAAAGTTTTAATTCTGGGTCCTTGCTGCTTTTTATTTATCTTATAAGAGAATTTCTATCAAATTATCTGATTTTAGAATAAAATTGAATAAAACAATAAAATATTGTAATGAAATAAATAATATAATTAACAATGAAACGAAAATAGAATTTCTTGCAACAAAAAACGAGAATGCAACTAACTTTTAAAACAAAAAGACAGAAAGTCAGAAGAACCTTTTGCGGCGCAAGCTCAGGATTAACTGACTATACTTAGAAGAATTTCTGCGATATCGCATGTACCATACTAATTAAGGATTTCATATAATCATGCGGTTTTAGATAATCTGTCATAAAAATTATCTTGACATGCCGCACGCTTAATAATAAAATACTTTGTAATCAATCTTTTAACAATGTCGATAGTTTTATAATATTTGTCATGTGTAAGATAAGTTTGCTATAAGTGTGGCAGATTAATAACGATTATATATTTACGATAATCAGGATAATAAATTAATTGTCACTAGAATATAACAACAAAACCCTGCATCAGTAACAATAATACTGTTGCAATAACTTACACACCATATTTTCCAAGAAAAAACATTTTATCACTAGAAAACATCAACTTCAATTACGAAAAAATTCAACTTTTTTACATTATTTTCTTGAGTCCTTTAAATAATTTGTCATTTTAGTGAATATAACCTAAAAAAACTACTATAAACCAAATTTTGCACTAATTTACTATAATTTTTATTAAATAAATATTAACACTCACCACTTTTTTCACTTATTTGTTTCCAAAATAAGAAAGATTTCCAAATAATAATTATTTCGTTCCACAACACACTTTAGCAAAAAAAGTCTTACAATTATTTTAAATTTTAAACAGAAAACACGTGCTACCGAGAGCTGCCAGGTACCCTCAGCAAACGTAACTGCGCTTGCGCTACATAAATGCTCCTATTGGTAGAATAAAACTTGTCCATCTTATGCGCGGTTTATTTCGCGAATGTAAAGCAAGCGTAGTTGCGTTTGGTAAGGATGATTAGAAGGTAATTTTGTAAAAGGAGAAATTGAAATTGTTAAAAAAAAGATTTAAAATTAAAGTGAAATGTTGAATAAAGTTAAAATGTTTTGAAAAAATTAAAATTTAAAAATTACACCGGTAAACTGAAACTAAATTATATAATATAAGTAATAAAGAGAAGAATGATTTAAATTTTAAGAAATAAGTGTCCTTTACAAAATTACCTCCCCTCTTATTATTGATTATTTTAATTTATAAAAAACAACACAAACGTGCTTTTGTTTTTATAAAAAATTTGAAAAAAATCAATTTTCACACAATAATCAATAAAAGAAGTAGCCATCTTTGAATGTTTTTTAATTTCTTAAAACACCTGGTATGCCTTTTACAGCTGGTTCTGATCTCGTAAGAGATCCCTGGTATGTACACTCAGAAGCATTAATGCTGTCCTTCCGGTTTAAAGGAATTGTGAAAAGTCGTGTCATTTCTATTAGATATTTTTAGTTCGTGACAATACGAATGTTCTCATATGTCATGAACTAAAAACATTTTGATAGAAATCATACGACTTTGCAAAATACCGTCAAACCGGAAGGACAGCATTAATGCATCTGAGTGTACAATGGTATATAAACAACCATCACCGCCAGGACCGAATAATGTTTTTGTTGAATTATTTCTGCAATTAAGCAGTATATTGTCCGCATCGTAGAAAATTGTTTCTCCTGATGTCTAGGTTCCGGCTTTTCAATAATGTCCTTCAAGACATTTACTCAGTGCTGAAAAAGAGAAAATAATTACATATACAGTAGAACCTCGGTTATCCGAGCCTCGATTATCCGAGATTCCGGATTATCCGAGGCACTAAACATGCTCAGATAATGCGGAATAACTCGGATAAAACGGATCGAGCGACTAAATTTGGAAAGTAAATTTTACAAAACCACTGTTTGTGATCATTCCATTTAAAATTTCGTCCATTTTTGTCATTTAATATTATTCTAACACTTTAAACACTTGAAAAATAATTTAAAATTTTGAAATTTTCATTGGTTCCGTGTTATCCGAGTTTTCGATTATCCGAGGTACCTCTTCCCCACATTACCTCGGATAATCGAGGTTCTACTGTAATTAAATTTTATAATGTTTTCGATAAAAAAAATATTTTTTAAATATAAATGTTTGAAATCTTACATTTCAAAATGAATATATTGAAAGTGATGGGGAAAATTATTTCTGCAATTCTGCAGCTTGTTGTTGAGCGTCATCATTCTTGATACGAAATAGTTGGTGATTTTTTATGGAATCCTTTGGTATAATTTTCTCTGGAACAAGTGCAAGATTAAGAATATTACGCCCGTCATTTTACATCTCTTTCCCACGTTGCTTTGCATTTCGCACAATAAGTGTACCGATATGGGGACTCTTTGATATTTTAAGTGGTCTCACACAGCGACTACACATTTTTATTGTATTAAATTCATTTACTTTCACCACTTGCAATTTATCTTTTCCTAATTCCGCTGATCTTTGGAAAAGAGTTTGTTCAATACGTTTCAACCCCCAGAGCACCGAAACTTTCCTAAAAATTTATTAAATTTTTACTTGCAATATTCGGAATATCTAATTGCAATGTTTAGTAAAAATTGTGTAACGATTTATATGTCCCGATTAAATAAGTGTTTAGTGCGAACATTTCCTGAAGATTTTCGCCTAATTATAATTATAATTAGGCGAAGATTTCATTGAAATGTTCAGGAAAGTTTCACGCTAAACACTTATTTAATCGGGACATATAAATCTTTACACAATTTTCACTAAACTTTTCAGTTAAATATGCCGAATATTGCAAGTAAATATTTAATAAATATTTAGGAAAATTTAGCTGTGGGGGAAAGGAGCTTTAGTGTATCCCTTGATAAAATTAGGTGTTTCTGCTCCACCAATTGCAACGAAACAGGGCTTCTTCTTTGTATCACCTACTATCCAATTTACAAGTTGATCAAGTTGTCGCTTGTGTGCCGAATATTGATCTATTTTTAAACGCGTTACGGATCTTTTTTGATGAAGAGATTGGAAATTTTTTAAAAGATGTATTCTATATTTTGTTATGCGATGGCGATCTCGAGGATTAGTCATGCAAAAATTTGCCATCAATGGATCCTCCTCAACAAGTTGTTTGTAATATTTTTGCATGTCTACACCATTTTTTTCATTTATTCTCTTCTTCTGTACAGTCGCCCATCTGCCATCTCATCATCCAACTACCAATGTAAATAGATGAATCCTTTTTTACATTAGTGGTTGGATTAGGATCGTTTTCTCTACTGACGCCAGCCATATTCGCCTTCGCACCAGGATCAAAACCACAAAATTTTTTGTAACTTCCAACTTCCTTATTTGATTTCACATGTTTTTTTGGTAAATCAAAAATTACAGATACATCAACACCGTTTGTCGTTATTGTACCAGAAAATTTACCACCATTCATTAATTTTCGACCTCTTTGGATTGATTTAAAGTTGAACATTGAATTCCACCTTTCTTCATTGCTCATTTCTTTTAAAAGCGCTTCATTTCATCGTCCATTTTATCAACTGCTCTTTGAAAAGAATCCTTATTCTTTGAATGGTATTTCTTTTTTTGTAAAATTGCCTATTTTTCTTTAATTTTTTGAATAACACTTGCTATTTGCAAATCTTTTAAAGCGCAGTATTTGTATAACTGACATGCTTGACGCCTAATGAAATTTGTGGAATTAGTGTGAAATTCTTCTTCTTTTTATCATGAAATTCTTGTTGAATCATAATGAAAAATGGCAAAAATTTATGCCATTCTTCATCTTTTGTCAATTTTGTAAAGTCCAATTTTCTTCCACTGGTAGCATCATTATCATCATCCTTTTTCAGTAAATCAATTGGGAATCCTTTCACTTGACAATCATTTTTTTGCAGGAGGAGATAATTTTTTCAATTTTTGAAATTCTTTTCTTTCTTCATTTTTAAGGCTATTTTTTAAACTCATAATTTTTATTTTTTCATTATTATCATTTTTGGAACGGTAAACTGAACAAATTTCTTGAATTTCATCTACTTTCATAGATTCTGTGGGTTTATGGTTTTTAACAACAATTTTATGACTTAAAATTTGTTAAATTTAACTAATTAAAGTTTTTAATTCATGGTTCCAAATATCTAAAATTTATTCTAAAAAAGTTTATTTTGAAGAAATCATAAACTATAATTAATATGTAAAAACGGATATAATTTTTTAATTTTAAGCCAAGAAAATATGAGGTATACGTAAAACAGCCTTCAAAATAATCTGAGTTTATAAAAATTATTAATAATGTTGAAATAAACGCAAATGATTATAAACATTTAAAAAATCATGGTTTTTCCATTTTATACCTAAGTTATAAAAGGCGTATAACGGCCTTTACATTTATAAATAATACTCGTCAGTCATAAAAGTTGTTATAATTCTTGACAGAATTTTGAAGATTTCTATTTCTTTTCAATGTTTTTGAGTTGCAATTGTAAGAAATACTGCTTAAAAACACCAGAAATTCTAATTATTTTTCTGATGTTTTGTCATTATTTTTTTAGTAGGGCTATCAGAGCTGCCAGGTATCATTATCAAACGCAACTACGCTTGCTTTACAAAAAATGGATCTTATTCGCGAAATAAACCGCGCATATTTAAAACATTTTATGTTTCACATAATATGGACAAGTTTTATTCTACCAATAGGAGCATTTTTGTAGCGCAAGCGCAGTTGCGTTCGGTGAGGCTGCTACGTCGTCTGCTATGTAACGCCACCACTTTAATCAAAACATCTCACTTCCTCTTTACATCTATTTCCTCTCTCATTTTCCACCATCTTTTTGCCAATTGTAAACCAATAAAATTCTTCGCGCCAAATTCTAGTCCCTCATTCATTGGTCATCGTCAACTAAAACAAAAATTATGATCAAAACAATTACACTTTTTCTCATTTTCATCACGAATGGAAAAATATACAATTTACATAAATTTACTCTAGTGCCAATAATAATCGTACAATATTTATTGACTTTTTGCATTTGGAAAAAGCTTTAAATATTGTAATACTTTTTAAGAATTAAAGGGCGCTTTTGCGCAAAATCAGACGCCATGTTTTTGTTTATGAAATACTTTTTAACCAGACTGTACTCGAGTCGGAGTTTTTTATTTTCTTTTTAAAAACTATTAATTATTATTACGCCTTCGAGGAAAAAATATATTCAAATCAAAAGTTGTGTTTTATTTGAAAACTATAGGAAAAATAAACAAATTTCGTGATTATTTTTCGTAAAAAATAGAAAACTCGAATGTCAAGGAAATATCGATAGGTATCGATGAAGTTAAAGCATCGGTTTTACATATACACATACAAACACTAGTACGCAGTGTGGAATTACTCGTTCACAATGGCGGAAGATCATAGTCAGTTTCAACAACTCTTAAACACACTCCTAAGTACTGATAACGATGTTCGGACACAAGCAGAGGTACGTTAAATTGATGGTGAATTTTTTATCATCAATTTGATACAATTAATTTCAAGGGGACATTTATTTATTGCCGTTATTAATAGCTCATAATCATCGAACACGTTGCCAACGTGTTTGTCATGTCGGTCTCTCCCTCGTGTTTTTCACATTCATCAATAATCCATTATTTAACAGATTCTCCATTCAATTAAATGTTCTTTAAAATAATAAATATTTACAAGCAGATGACATTTAATATTCGCTAGAAAATTGACAGGTGTTGAATTTCTTGATAATAGTTGAATTATCAAAATGGTGTCGTACGGAAGCACGCGCCCCGCCAAACTTTTATGTTTTTTTTCCTTGACAGTCTATTTCTTGTCTAAAATTGATTAAAAATTGTTTAGTTAAATTAACTTTCTTCATTCAAAAAGTATTTTATGCGGAAAAGGGTAATTTTCCCGGAATGATTAATTTTTCTATTGTAGCCATTATATCTTTAATTTTATAAATATTTAATGATCTCTATTAGTTTTCTTTCCGCTTTTGCCGCCTTCCTGCGTCTAATCTTGCGAATTTTCTTATCGTGAAGATTTTATAAAAAGAAAACCGGTTTTTTTCAAATAAATTCAATAAATTATTATTTAGAAACGAGGTTATGTTGTTCGTCGAGAGTAGAAGATTTTATTTTTTTTATTTAATTTCGATTTTTTTTGTGATTTGGAACAATTAGTAAATTCCATATGGATTAATTTTTATGGTTAAGATATTTTCGGGAGTACTCAAAGCACGTTGCTTTGTTATATCAATCTGTTACATAAAAGTATCATGAGATGAATCACGCTTTAGAAGGAAGCGATTTTACACATTTTTTTCAGGGTTGCCACAGGTCAGGGAAATTAGAGAATTCAGGGAAAAATCTGAGAAAGTAGAATTGATCAGGGGAAAATCAGGGATTTTAATTTAAGTACTCGAATTCATAGGAAAATTCTAAATTTTTGTGATTTTTTGTTTGTCTCATAAACTATGAACTTACCACGAATTCCGATCCAAAACCATCAATTTTTTCTATTCCTGACAATATTTTCTTTTTAAATAACTTATTTCTTCAAAAACTCTCATAAAATTATTACTTATAAATTATTTAATGAATAATTTTAGTTAAATATTTGGAAATTAATTAAATTTTAAAACAATTGCGGTTACAATTCTCATAAGTAGATGAACTTTTCAAAAGGTTTCAATTTGAAATTTTAGAAAATTTCAATTTTGAACGGATTTAATTAGAAAAAACTTTGATTTTTTGAGAATTTTAATAATTCTAATATAAATTACATTTTTTAATATATATTTAATAAATCCTTAAAATTAATGATTTCATACAAGAATTTTAGTTAAAAAGAGTAAAAAATTAAATTTTTGAGAAGTTACAAATTATTGTAGAAATTCAATTATCTTTGTACATAATAACATTCTGCTCCGAAATTCAATTATTTTCCATAATTTTCCTCAAAGTACTAATTTAACACAATTTTTCAAAAGAATTCAATTATTATTTAAAATACAATGTTGATAAAATTCTAAGTACCTAATCATTAAATTATTTTAAAAAATGATAAAAATTTCTCAGAAATTCAACTATTTACAAGCTTCTTCAAAACTATTTTTTGAAATAATTTAATTATTTTCATAAATAATAAAATTTTTAACAGGGATTTAACTATTTTCAAAAATAATTTTTTTTTAGAAATTCAATTATTTTTATAAATAATAAAAGCATCGCAGAATTTCCATTATTTTCGATACAATTTAAGTCTTTATAAATTTAAATTTTTATACTTTCAACTAACAATTCTGTATAATTATTTTTGTTTTAAAAACTTAAATTTTCTGTTCAAAATCATTTGAACTTTTTATTTTATAATATATATCATTAAAAAAATTTCGTATAATCAAAATTTCGTAAAATTAAAATGTAAACAAATGAATTTGAAAATTCTTGTGAAAATTTTTCAAAAATTATTAAAAATAATTCATAATTGATTTATTTTAAAAAATTTACTTAAATTTATATTAAATATCATGAAAATCTTGTTAAGAATGTTATTATTTAGGTAAATAATTGAATTGTCGCAACGAATATTTTAAAATTTCTGTTAAATAATTAAAATCCTGTGAAGAATTTTATTATATATGAAAAACATTGAATTCTTTCAAAGTGAAATTTATTACACTTTTGTAAATAATTAAATAATTGAAAAACTTTATAACTTTTTGCAAAAATAATTGAATTCTTGCAAAGAATTTTATTAAACTTTGTGCAAAGAATTTGATTTTTTCTAAAAAATTTAATGGAGATTTAAATTCTTATAAGTTGTTGAATTTCAAAAAGATTTGAATTCAAAATTTCTTGAAAATCTTAATTCCTATGGAGTAATAATGATTAAATATTTATTGATGAAAGAATTTATTGGTTTTAGAATAATTTTACAATTATAAAAATTTATAAATAAATGTAATTAAACAAGTTTTTGGGTGTCTAATAATTTTTAGAGTGAATTAGAATATTCTTTAAGATCTGGGATCCGAGAAAAACAAAATTAATTTTTTGTGGCAACCCTGTAATTAAAATATTTCATGTAATAGTTTTATTTGAAAATTAGAAAAGATATTAATTCAATTTGTAATATTTCATTTAGAATCTTATTTTTCTTATTGAAGTAATGCAAAATTTTAATGAAATTGTGTTAGAAATAATGAGTTATTTTTAAAATTGTGTATCATTAAATGACTATTAAAAAACGATTATCTTTTAGGAAGCATATAAGAATATTCCCTTGGAAAATAAAGTCGAATTTCTGGTGAGCTTCATTTGTAACACCTCTTATGTGGAGGACTTAAGATCAATGGCTGCAGTTTTACTGCGCCGGCTATTTTCATCAGAATTTATGGAATTTTATCCCAAGGTAATTAAAAATTAATTATATTAAGATTAATTTTAATAGATATTAATTTTTAATAGTTTATTTAATACTTATTAATTACTTTAATAGGTAGTTAATAATTTTACTAAAATTTTTATTTTATTCATCAACTTAATTCGAATTTCACCTTCTTCTTTTTTTCAAAATGGAAAATTCTCTTTTAGATTCCACCGGAAGGACAAGCGCAACTTAAAGAACAAATTCTTCTGGCAGTGCAGAATGAACAGAGCGATAAAAATCGTCGGAAAATATGTGAGGTCGTTGCGGAAGTTGCACGAAATCTAATTGACGAAGATGGTAACAATCAATGGCCAGAGTTCCTGCAATTTTTATTTCAGTGCGCGAATGGACCAGTGCCAGAACTTAAAGAAAGTGCACTTCGTATGTTTACGTAAGTTTAATTTTAAATAAAACCAAAAGATTCTTTTGCAATCAATTTTTTTTTTTCTAAAACATTTTATATGTAATTAATTTCAGATCCGTTCCTGGCGTTTTTGGCAATCAACAAGCTCACTATCTTGAATTAATTAAACAAATGCTGCAACAATCAGTTATGGACTCAGCAAACTATGAGGTAAAAATACGGTACATTGAAAATATCTAATTATTTTTGGGAGATAGATACACGAGAATTTTTCATAATCTCGTCACGGATTCTCCCTAAATTAAAGAAGCCTTCTGATGACTGCAAATTTGTCAAGTATTAATTTTCAGACAGATACGAGGCTTACATTTTAATTATTCAGTTAGAGATTGATTTCAAAGTTCTGGAAAAAACTTGAATTTAAATACTTTTAAATTAAATTAAATTTTTTAAATCAAACAAAATGTTAATGTTTCAATTTTTCTATTTAGGTTCGATTTCAAGCAGTAAGAGCGATAGGCGCATTTATAATGCTTCACGACAAGGAAACAAATATTCAAAAGCATTTTTCCGAACTTTTACCAGCAATCGTTCAAGTGACGGCTCAATCAGTTGAGAAGCAGGAAGATGAAGCATTACTTAAAGTTTTGATTGATCTCGCAGAATCGACGCCGAGATTTCTTCGACCACAATTAGAAAATATTATGGAAATGTGCATGAAAATCTTTTCGAACGAGGAAATGGGAAATTCATGGAGACAATTGGCTCTTGAAGTTTTAGTAACACTCGCTGAAACGGCACCGGCAATGGTGCGTAAAATTGGTGGGAAATATATTGAAACTCTCGTTCCATTGGTACTGAAAATGATGACTGATCTTGAAGATGACGACGAATGGAGTTTCGCTGACGAAATTATTGAAGAAGATAACGATAGTAATAATGTTGTAGCAGAAAGTGCTTTAGATAGATTGGCATGTGGTTTAGGTGGAAAAACAATGTTACATCATATTGTTCAAAATATTCCCACAATGTTGAATAATCAGGATTGGAAATACAGGTATTGAATCTACTTTTTGTAAGTAAAAAAAAATAGGGCAAAAGAAAAGAAAATTCCATAGAAAGTCAGCAATTGAGTTTGAATTCTAAATTTGAAGGCGTTACATCTATGGTAGAGAAAATGGTGGATTTTTCTCTTTCTTTCTGTTGTACTAACAGTTTGAATTTTGAAAATTACGTCAAAATGTTTCTAGAGTTGTTTGCAATTTACAAATAAATTGCTTTTATGAATTAGGAACAAACAATTTTATAGTACTGAATTTGATATTAGTATTAATATAATAATAATATTATATTATTAAACTACTATTACTATTGAATTACTAAAGGAAGAAATTAATTTCAATAAATTTACAGACATGCCGCATTGATGGCGATTTCCGCTGTTGGAGAGGGCTGTCACAAGCAGATGAAAGAAATTCTAAAAGAAATTATGGATGGAGTTGTGAATTTCCTACAAGACCCAGTGAGTGTAGTTTGAAATTAATTAATTATTTAGGCCACGAATCGAGTCAGCGGTCGAATTCATTGAAATTCTGAAAGCGTTACGTTTGTGGCAGAGTAAGCCGATGGAATAAGTCTCTATTCAGTTTGTCGTTTTGACGACTGATTCTTAGACCCTCCTGAGGAAGTTCTTGAGAGTTGACTGTATTAATTTCATGATACAATCATAGTTTTAGAACGCACAAAATTATTTATCGATTTTTCATTTTTCAAATCGAAAAATTTGATAATTTTTAATTATTGACTTTTACAACATTAATTAACTCTAATCTTTAATTTATTTTAATTAAAAGAATTTTAAGAAGTAATATCCACTAAAAGCTACTTTTTTTAGAATTTACCAGCTAATAGTTAAAATAAAAAAGTCATATTTACTTTCTACGAAATAATCATAAATTCATTTTATTTCATTAATAATAAACAACAATTTTGTCACTAAATTTAACTTTGGTAATAAAAAATAATTTAATCTTATCTTATTGGATTCAAATTTTAAAAAAATTACAATACTAAACAAATTTAAAAGTCAATTTGTTTAATCTAGTATTTTTAACTTATTTTTTTCAGTCTTGAATAAGATGAGCTATTTTTTCTAAATTACTTAACGAGTGCAAAGCCTGAACTTAAGTAAATTTACTTAAATTTAGAGAGTGAGAAAAATTTTCTAATATAGGAAATAAATAATTAATTTTTCAGCATCCACGTGTAAGATATGCGGCTTGTAACGCAGTGGGACAAATGTCAACAGACTTTGCGCCAACATTTGAAAGAAATTTCCACGAGAAAGTAATACCAGGACTTTTAATGGTGTTGGATGATAATGCGAATCCACGAGTTCAAGCACACGCTGGCGCGGCGCTTGTCAACTTCAGCGAAGATTGTCCCAAACACGTTTTGCTTCCCTATTTAGATGGAATAATGGGAAAATTGGAGTCGATACTAACGGCTAAATTTCAGGAATTGGTAGAAAGAGGAACGAAACTTGTATTAGAACAGGTTAGAAACTTTTTATTTTTAGTTTCTTTTTCCTTATTATTTTGTTCATTTTATTCTTCATACTTGATTCTATCTAAGATTTTTTTACTTAAGGGGGTGTCAAAGTCGATTGGATTTTTGCATTGAGCTTCAATGGGAAAATCGCATCGACTTTGACACCGCCTTAAGGACATTTGTACCTTTATGACGTCAAGGAGTTTTAGTTGTTTATTATTTAAATATCTTATTTATTAAAGGTGGAAGAAGTTAACAATCTTTCCGAATCATTTCTCACTTTCACTTTTATTCCTCTTTTAAACTTCTTCCATCTTTAATATAATTTTTACCGAATGATTAAGTCCTTTCCTTTACTATTTTTATTTAATTTGTTATTTAATACATGGTTCGAATAAATTGTGATTTAATCATTTAACGGGTTGCCACAGGCCAGAGAAAAATCAAAGATTTTAATTAAAGTACTGGCAAAAATTAAATTTTATAAATTTCATATTCAAATTCTGAATTTTGGTGTTTTTATTGCCTGACTCATAAAATGTTAAACACAAAACATTTTTTGACAATAATTTCTTTTTAAATAACTTATTTTTTCAAAACCCATGATAAAATTATTACTTATAAATTATTAAATGAATAATTTTAGTTAAATATTTCAAAATTAATTGAATTCTAAAACAGTTGCGCTTATAATTATTTTCACAAGTAGATGAACTTTGAAAGGTTTCAATTTGAAATTATAGAAAATTTCAATTTTGAATAAATTTAATTAGAAAAAACTTAAATTTTTTAAGAATTTTGATAACTCAAAAATTCAATTACATTAAATCTGTTTCTAAAATTAACGTCAACATTTCAATTACTTTTGTAATTAATATATAAAATTCTTCTCCAAAATTAATTTATTTTTAAACATTTTTTTAAATTCTTGACAAAATTTCATTTATTTTAAAAAATTTTCCTCAATTCACAGATTTTCAATAACTACTAATTTAATAAAATTGTTCAAAAGACATCATTTATTAAAAAAAAACACTTTGATAAGATTTCAAGCATAAAATTCACAGGAAATAATTATTTACAAATTTTTTGTATAAATTTCTTCTCAATAAAATAATTATTTTCATAAATTATACAATTTTTACAGGGATTAAATTATTTTCAAAAATGAAAAAAATCTTATTAGGAATTCAATTATTTTTATTAATAATAAACTTATCGCAGAATTTCAATAATTTTTTATACAATTTTAAATAAAATTCCTCGAAAAAATTCTTAAGAATTATATTATTAAAATTCGAAAACATAATTCAATTATTTAAAAATTTGTAAAAAAAAATGTGAGAATTTAATTTTTAGAAACATTTAATAATTCAGAATATATTTTTAAAATAATTCAATTCTCGTAAAACTTTCTAAGAAAAATTTTGAAAAGTAATTCTGTAGAATTAATTTTGTTGAAAAAATTTGAATTTTTTTTAATTACATGAAGTGTTTATTTTATAATATAAATATATTTAATTGATAAAATTCCTAATAATCAAAATTTTGTAAATTGAATTGCAATAGTTTAGCAAAAATTAAAATGTAAACAAATGAATTTGAAAATTCTTGTGAAAATTTTTCAAAAATTATTAAAAATAATTCATACTTGATTTATTTGAAAAAATTTACTTAAATTTATATTAAATATCATGAAAATCTTGTTAAGAATTTTATTATTTAGGTAAATAATTGAATTGTCGCATCGAATATTTAAAAATTTCTGTTAAATAATTAAAATCCTGTGAAGAATTTTATTATTTATGAAAAACATTGAATTCTTACAAAGTGAAATTTATTACACTTTTGTAAATAATTAAATAATAATTGAAAAAATTTATAACTTTTGCAAAAATAATTGAATTATTGCAAAGAATTTGATTTTTTCTAAAAAAAATTAATGGAGATTTAAATTCTTATAAGTTGAATTTCGAAAAAATTTGAATTCAAAATTTTTTGAAAATCTTAATTCCTATGGAGAAATAATAATGATTAAATATTAATATTTAAAGAAGACGTTATTGATATTTTTGAATAATCTTTCATTTAAAGACATTCGTAAATGAATGTAATGGAACATTTTTTTAAGTGTCAAATAATTTTTAGAGTGGATCTGAATATTTTGTAGGGTCAGGGAAAAAGTCAAAATTGTTTCTGGAAATTAGAGAAAAGGACAATTTTTTGTGGCAGCTCTGATTGGGTTGAAATAACGTTATGTTACACAGAAATTTTATTTTACTAAAAATTGTATTTTATTAAAATAGAGATAATTTTGTTGATGAAAGATGATAATAAAGAACTGAATTTTCCTAAAGGTTGTAACGACAATCGCTTCGGTAGCTGACACATGTGAGGAGCAATTCGTTAAATATTACGACAGACTGATGCCTTGTTTGAAATACATAATTCAGAATGCAAATCAACAGGAGCATAAAATGCTTCGTGGAAAGACAATCGAATGCGTGAGTCTCATTGGTTTGGCTGTTGGATCCGAGAAGGTAAAAATATATTTATTATTTATTTTATTTATTCTATTATTTATTTTATTTATTTTATTATATATTTTATTTATTCTATTATTTATTTTCAGTTTATTGCCGATGCCAGTGAGGTGATGGACATGCTTCTAAAAACTCATTCCGAAGGCAATTTATCGGATGACGATCCACAGACGAGCTATTTAATATCAGCCTGGGCGAGAATTTGTAAAATTCTCGGCAAACAATTCGAGCAATATTTGCCATTGGTTATGGGACCAGTATTACGTACAGCAGCAATGAAACCAGAAGTTGCGTTGCTAGACAATGAAGATATGGAAGGAGTCGAGGGCGACCTCGATTGGCAATTCATTTCTCTTGGAGAACAACAAAATTTTGGAATTAAAACTGCTGGATTAGAAGATAAGGCGTCAGCATGTGAAATGCTTGTTTGTTATGCGCGTGAATTGAAGGAAGGATTTGTAAATTATGCCGAGGAAGTTGTTAGTCTAATGGTGCCTATGTTAAAATTCTATTTTCACGATGGTGTGCGAACAGCTGCAGCCGAAAGTTTACCATGCCTACTTGATTGTGCCAAAATCAAAGGACCACAATATCTTCAGGGAATGTGGGCCTATATTTGTCCTGAATTATTAAAGGCCATTGAATCAGAACCAGAATCAGAAGTTTTATTGGAATTGCTCTGCTCGCTGGCAAAATGTATCGAGACTCTTGGTGCCGGTTGCTTAGACACACAACCAATGGCTGAACTCTTACGAATTCTAGATAAACTTCTTAATGAACATTTCGAACGGGCTGTGCAAAGATTGGAGAAACGAAAAGACGAAGACTATGATGAGGTAAAGTAGCGACAAAGTATTATTTCTTTTTCTTATTTTCTTTCCTCAGTTTTACTAATTTGATAATAATTCTATAAGGTCGTTGAAGAACAACTCGCGGACGAGGACAATGATGATCTCTACACATTAAGTAAAATATCGGAAATTCTACACGCTCTGTTTGTGACACATAAATCGACATTCTTTCCCTTCTTCGATCAAATTTGTGGACATTTCGTGAAACTTTTGGCACCGGAACGTTCATGGTCGGATCATCAATGGGCTCTATGTGTTTTTGATGATGTGATCGAATTCGGAGGACCCGATTGTGTTAAATATCAGGAATTCTTCTTGAGACCAATGATTCAATACATAACGGACGAGTCTGCCGAAGTTAGACAAGCGGCAGCTTATGGTTGTGGAGTTTTGGGACAATTTGGAGGAGAGGCTTTTGCACAGGCTTGCGCCGAGGCATTGCCAAGGTTAGTCGAGGTGATAAACAAACCGAAATCAAGAGCACCTGAAAATGTGAATCCAACGGAAAATGCCATTTCGGCAATTACGAAAATTCTCAAATATAACAATTCAGCGATAAATGTCGACGAGATGCTTCCACATTGGTGAGTAAAGTTCAATTACTGTAGAATTTTTGATAAATTGTTAAAGCAACAATTATAATTTTGATAAAATTGCTTTTTTTTAAATTCTCTAGGTTGTCTTGGTTACCAGTTGTTGAAGATGAAGATGAGGCACCACATGTATACGGTTATCTTTGTGATTTGATCGAAGCAAATCATCCAGTAGTTTTAGGCATGAACAATACAAATTTACCAAGATTAATTAGCTTTTTCGCGGAAGCACTTCACAAGGATGTGGTACCAACTTCGAGTCCAGTGATGCCAAGGATAATTAGTATCGTTAGGCAAATTCAAGTGAGTTAAATTTAAAAATAAATTCTCTCAAGGTTGTCACAGATCAAAGAAAAGTCAGGGAATGTTATCAAAAATACTAGGGAAAAAATTAGCTTAGAAAAAATTAATTTAGTATTAATAAAAAAAAATTCTAGTTTTTGGAGTTGCAAATATTGAAAAGATTTCATTCTTAAAAAAATTTTTTGTTTTGTTTGTCTTATAAACTTTCAGATTACCAAGCATTTTAATAGAAAGCCTTAAGTTCTTTCAGTTTTTAACAATAATAGAAATTAATAGAATATGTAATTTAATTTATTTAAATTTATTTAATTTTTCAATAATTTTATTTTAAATTGTAAACACAATTTATTTTTTAAAAATACCCCCTTCTTTACAATTCTTTTTAAATGATTCAATTTCAAATTAAAGTTTTAGAAAATTTGAATTTGAATTTAATAATTTTACTTCAAAATTATTAACAGTTTATTTTTGAATAACTCTTGAAAAAAATTTTTAAATAATTAATTTTTAAAAAGTTTCAAAGTAAATTTTTCAAAATTTCAAATTGAAGTTTTTAGACAAATTTAATTTGACTCTAATAATTTCAATAATTTTACTTAACAATTTTAAACATAATTATTTTTTTAAAAACTCGCATTTAAATTTTTTTAAATAATTGAAATTTAAAAGGTTTCAAATTGAAGTTTTAGAAAAATTGAATTTAGAAATTACTTCAAAATGGAAAAATAATTTAATTTTAGTAAAGTTGCTACTTGAAATTTTTCTAAATAATTCACTTTGAAAAGATTATAGATTTAAAGATTTAAATTAAAAATTTTGATCTACATTTTTTTAATTTTAATTAAATATTCCAAAATTTATTTAATTTTAGTAGAGTTTTGTTTAAAATTTTTATGAAAAATTAAAATTCAAAGATTTTCCAATAGAAGTTTTAGAAAATTTGAATTTAATAATTTTAATAATTTTACTTGGAAATTTAAAAATTAATCTAATTTTAGTAGAGTTGCATTTAAAATTTAAGGAAATGAAATTCAATTTCAAAATGTTTCAAGAGGAAGTTGTAGAACATTCTACTTTTAAATAATTAAAATTGAAACTCTCAAGAAAGTAGCAGGGAAGTCAGGGAATTTCAGAGAATTTCATTGAAAGTCAGGGAAATTTCTAAAAATGTATACAAACATTAAAATTTCTTATGAATAAAATTTTTTTTTAATCTAATAAAACTTAGAAGATTTTTTTTATGGTTTGTTTCAATCATTAGATAAAAATATATTGTTAAATGTCAGTTGCCATATTTTTTGGCCCAAGAAAGCGGAAATAAAATTTGTTAAAGGGTTAAATGTCAGGGAATTTTCTTCTCAATCTTTGTTAGACACCCTGAGTAAATTACAAAAAAATTTGTATTGAAAATTCGAGTTTAAAAAGTTTTAGAATTATTTTAGATAATAAACTTTCATTTTTTACTTTAAGGTATTCTTGTGGCAACCCTGTATTTACATTAATTTAAAATTTTAACGATTTAATGAAATTGAAAATGAAACTAATTGAATATAATTTTACAGAGCAACGAAACAATGTTCCAAGCATGTATAACTTCTTTGACGACAGATCAACAACATGCTCTCCACGAGGCACTCAGTGGACAAGCAACAAATTAAGTTTGCAAATGTACGACAAACTTTTTTCTAATTGACGTAAATTTACGTTTTCAACCCCTGAGATAAAGAAAAACGAAAGGATCACTGATATCTAGAGGTAGCTAGAATGTACCTAATTTTCACAATCGATTGTTTGTCTCAGCCTAAAAAAAAATACGACCATCATTTTTCAACAAAGGTGCATTCGTCTGTTTTTGCTTACTCGCTGTTATTGTTAATATTTTTCAAGTCGATTCTTTAAAATAAATCCCGAAAGAAATGTTAAATGCTCGAAAATGTAAATTGTGAATTCGCATATAAACACTAAATTATAAATAGTCCACAGTTTCGTCGATTTAAGTGTAAAATATAAATGAAATCGAGTCTGCGGCTCACCCATTAAAAAAAAACGAAACTTGGACCTTTTTTCTACAAATTTTTTTTATATATGAAAATTTTTTCTTCGTCTTTTTTTGGTAAAATTGTGTAGCTTGACGAAGGTACACAGTTGTTTGGAATCATTTTTCAAAACTAACGTGTAGCCTCAAATATCATCTATTCGACATTTTTTTTATTATTAATTTTTTTCCTTTGTATTCCGACATTTGTTGATCATGTGTCGTGTACAATAATTTCGACTTAATAATCGATAGTGATTAGCTTAATAATGTGTCGTTAATAAATTATGAATTCCTGGATGGAATTTTATTTTTTTGATGTTCTTCAAGTTGTAAACGTTTAAGTTATTTCTGTATAATTAAATTTAAAAAAAAAACTTTTTAAACTCGAATAATTTAATTTTTGTATTATTTATTTTAAAGTGTTGTTTAAATTTAACGTTTTTTTGAATAAATCATCATAAATGAATTTTAAAGTGAAATTGTTAGTGAGAAATTTCTTTTTTTTTCCCAACTCAAACGTTTAGAACTTGAGGAACATATTTCTTTGATGTTATTCTAAATCATCGAAGGGATGTTACTTCGTTGCTATAGGAACGCGATGCGATTCGGTTTCTAAAGAGAACACGTTTTAGTAAGATTATATTTACATTTTGATATTTCCCGCCAAATGATGGCTAAAACGATTTTCTAGAGGAGACGTGTGCGAGATTTTATAGAGAACCTTATATTGTATCTGTAAATATTTGAAAAATCAATCCTCCCTCATTGTTATACAGGATGCTTTTGGCATTGCGATCTTGTGTAATCATTCTCATTTCACAAAAAAAAAAAAAAAAAAAATTGTCACTCCGAGTTATTGCCTTCAAAAATTTGACAAAATTATGAAAGCAAATAGACTGGAAAAAAGCCACTAACTCATTGCCATCCTTCGAAGGCATGATATTGTGATTTAGGTATTTTATTATTAAATTTAAGTATGATAAATGTTATTTAATAGTAATATCTATAATATCGCAACGTTCAAGTTAGATAGGACGGTGTAAGAGTGCCTCTCGAATGAAAATGTAATTAACAGATTTACTGATTCGCATCCAAAGCTCTTTTTAAAATATCCATTAAATATTATATCAGTAGTTCTTATGTTTCATTCATTTTTTGCGACAAAAAAAACATTTTAAAAAACAAAAATTTAGCGTAAGATCGAATTATTCATTCTTTTTTTAAAAACAAATTTCCTAAATTATTATAAGCGCTTTTTATCTAAGACCTAATATCACAATTGACTTATGACTGATGACGTCCATAATTTCATAAAAAAAAGTTAATTTTAACAAATATTTATTTTCATAAATTAAATAATAATAACAAATATCAGAAAATTGACTGACTTCAAGGAACAAATATGCAACGAGAGATTTTTGTATAGAATTTAAAAAAAAAATTGCTCGTCTTGGACAATTTTCTGAAAATGTTTCTTTTTTTTAAATAAAAATTTTAGTTTATTGATGTGAATATTCATTTTTTTACCAATTTTAGAGTTTGAATGAAAATTATCTTTTCGATCGATGGGCGGAAAATGAAACCGTCAAAAAAGAATTTTGAGTTTTTAAATTTCAAAAGATTGTGGTAAAAGGTAAATTTTTCAAATATATTGAAATATTTCGAATATATAGATGAAATCTTTTAAAGTGAAAAAAGAAAAAAAGAAAAAAAATTCTTAAATTTGAGCGCTAAAATCAAATTGGCGTTTTAAAATGTAATAAACTCTAATGATGAAAAAAAACCGAAAGAAGAGCGAAATCGCAATGATTAAAATTATCATAAGGATTATATAAAGAATTATTTTAAAGTTTGAGTAAAATAAATCTCAGCTTTCTAACAAATTGTTCCTTTTCTTTCTCCTACGAAATTTTAAATTTTTTAATTCGATTTTCTAATTGAGTATTAAGAATAAATTATCAACGTTGACACAGTTCAGGAAAATCAGGGAAAAGTAAGGGATTTTAATTAAAGTACTCGAGAAAATTAAATTTTTAGAATTCATAAGAAAATTCTGAATTTTTGTGTATTTTTCGTCTTTCTCATAAACTATAAAAATCATTCAATTTTTCTATTTCTGGCAATAATTTCTGTTTAAATAACTTATTTCTTCAAAAACTCTCATAAAATTATTACTTATAAATTACTTATTGAATCATTTTATTTAAATTAAAAAAAAAATTAAATTTTAAAACAGTTTTGTTTACAATTTTTATAAGTAGATGAACTTTTCAAAAAGTTTCAATTTGAAATTTTAGAAAATTTCAATTTTGAATGGATTTAATTAGAAAGAACTTATATTTTTGAAAAATTTCAATAATTCTAATTCTTCTGAAATTCGTTACATTTTTTAATATATATATTTTTATTAAATTTTAAATACTAATTTTTACAAAAATTTTAGTTATAAAGTGTAAAAAAATTAAATCTTGGAGAAGTTACAATTTATTGTAGAAATTCAATTACTTTCAAAATTAATTAAATTCCTCTCAGAAATTTAATGTTAACATTTTTTTAAATTCCCTTCAAAATTTCAAGTCTCTTTAAAAATAATAAAATGCTCCAAAATTAATTTATTATCAAAAACTTTAATAAAATAGACACTTGTGAAAATTTTAATTATTATTCTCAAAAATTTTCTCTACTTCAATGATTTTCAAAATCTTCTATTAATTTAAAACAGAATTTAAAATTCAAAATTGAAAAGAATTCAAATTTAAAAAACATTTTGTTAAAATTCTAAACAAATATGAAATTATTTCAATAAATATTAAAAATTTCACAGAAATTCAGCTATTTACAAATTGTTTTATACATTTCTTATACTATAATAATTCGCAATTATTTTTAAAACAATTTTTAATCAAAGTCTTAGAAAAATATAATTATTCTTAAAAACTGTTATTAAAATTTGACAAAAAGAATTCAATTATTTAAAAATTTGTTAATAAAATTCTTTAAGCATTGAATTTTAATAAACATTTCAATTATTTAATAAATTATATATTTTTGTATTTAAATAATTGAATTCTCGTTGAATTTGCTAATAAAAAGTAATTTAAAAATAAAATTAAATTAAATAGAAAATTTTCTAGAAATTTTTGCAAAAATTATTACTTATTATTGTTAAATAATAACTGATTTTGAAAATGTTTGAATTTTAGCGAAGAATTTCTATTTATTATGAATTTAAATGAATTCTTGCAAAAAAGTTTTGAAATTAATTACATTTTTCGAGGAATTTATTTAAAAGTGTACTAAAAATAATTGAAATTCAATATATCTTATATTATTTTATATTTTCAAATTTTAATTTTTATATTATTTTATTATTTTTAATATTATATTATTCAATATTATATTCATGAAAATAATTGAATTCAAGTGAAAAATTTTATTATTTGCAAAAAAAATTGAATTCTCGCGAAGAATTTTATTAAAATTTAAATAAATAATTTTTTTACTTCTGAAAAATTGAATGTAAAAAATTCGTGAATAATTGTAATAGAATATTTTGTTATCTAATAATTTCTAGAGTGAATCAGAATATTCTTTAGGGTCAGGGAAAAAGTCAACTTTTTTTTGGAAATCAATAATGCAAAGTCAGAGAAAAACAAAATTAATTTTTTTGTGGCAAGCTTGATAAAATATAGTTTTCATAATATAGCGAAAAATAGTTATAAATAAAAAAAATGAAATTGTACAGTCGTCACTAATTACTCTTATATAGAAAGAACAATTAGGTTATATGTATGTTCAACACACGTGATTAATTTCAAGGTACGAATGCCGGTTTACAATTAACGTTTCATCATCCAATTTTTGCGTCATAAAAATCCCACTCTAGAAGATATTATCACTTTACGTCAAAAGTTGCCTATACAGAGAAATATTGGTATATAATACGCGAAAAAAAATATTCTCCTTTTTTCCTCAAAATAAAATCGAATGTCATTGATCGTTTATAGAGATGATAGTTTTTAATTAATACTAGTCAATAATTAAGTAATAAGAAACTATCATCTACATAAATCAATTATTCAAATAAACACACTTTTTTATACAGTTATTTTTTTTCAATTGCAAAAAAATTCGTCTAGGTATAACTGGTCAATAACTTGTCATTAACATCGATAAGTAAATAAAAAACAAATTTGTAAATATAATTAAAAATCTATAAATGAGTAAGCCTTTCTTTTAAAATTGCGGTCATGAATCACTACTGTTATTCTTTGATCAGTGATTTGACCCTGCCTCGTCGTAACATAAAATACAAATATAAAGGAAAAGAAAAAAAGAATTATGTAGTCATGCATGTAATTTTTTATACCCGTTATACGGAACTTTGACTATGTGGAATTAAACAATTTTCTGATTGGTTAATATCCGGATGGCGCGATATAAACCCCTCTCTCTTTTAAGGACCGGCTTAACCCCCTCGCCTAAAATGTATGACCTTAACTATTAATTTATTTACCGTTTCCCCCAATGTGATTATTAAAAATTCATTAAACAACAATTTCCATTTCAGCCACCAAAATTTTATAGAAATAAAATTAATTTTTTTCATTTATTAATTAATTGATCGGAATTTTTGATAAAAACGGAAACACGTAAAGTGCGTGAGCACACTTGGAATGCAGTGACACATGCGCAGAACTGTCAGTATGCGGGCGTCTGCTGTGACCACGTCTAGTTCACAAGTTGATGATATGGCATTAACTTTTATTCTTTATTGAATAAAATATATTTTAACATTTAAGGAAATCAATTAGTATTTCAATGAATTAAATTTCAAAGTGAATAAACGAGTTTTTAAAGGAAAATTGAAAGAAACGCAATTGTTTGAATTTCGCGAAAATTGTGTAATAATCCTTTGACAAGTCAAAGTATAATAAAAGAAAATTGAATTCAGGGCATGAAAAGGTTGGTTCTAATTTAAATTTGGAATAATATGTTCCTTTTGTTGTCAAGTTCATTACATTCTATTCTATTTTAATCTATTCATGTATTTTACTAATTAAAGTTTTTTTTATCGTTTTTTTTCGTCGTCTCGTGTCTATTAAGTCGTCCTAATTATTTTCTACATCGCATTTTCATTGATTATGTGTACATATTAGCGATATAGTTTTTTTTCTTTCCAACGAATTTTTATTTATTTCTATAAATATAATTTTACCGAAAATTTATCATACACGGTGCGTATTTATATTATTGCATTGCATTTTAAATTACCTTTCGCTTCTACTATTCAATATTGTTTTTTATGATTGTAGGTTTGTTTTTTTTTAAATTGTGTTAATTATTTTGATTATTGTTATTTGTCATGTTAATCATTTTAATGATCTTTTAGAATTTGTCGATTCATCAATATTGACAAACTGCACGTTATTTACTAAATTAGACAATAATTAATTCTGCGTACAGCTTTATTGTAAACACGCTAGTTAAAAGTTATTCTAGAACATTTACGCATTTCTGTTTTATTTTAACATTAAATTAAACAGGAACTAACAATCGATAAAAAAGGATACTTTTTTCATTTAGTTATTGCATCAGTTGTCATATTTTTTCAAATGACAATTTCTATGCATATTTTTAAAGATATAAATCTAAATTAAATGTATAGCCTACTTATTTTATTCTCATTGAAAATTATTAAAAACGAATGAATTTCTATTAAACATGTGTGAATATTGCTGTTGAATTTTCATGAATTCTTTTGTTTAAAATAAAGATGAAATGTTTTTTAATGACTCTTGACGACGTCTCTGGAGACTTGAACACGAAAACTATTATCTGATTAGATTTTTAATTTATTTTAAAATATTTACACGAAATACATATAAAGACTAATTTAATAATTTACGGTAACTAATTGTAAATGAATTTCATACGAATTAGATTGAAATTTCAAATTTAAAAATTAATTTTCAGTTGTTGGAGATTATATGGATTTTAGATTTTAAAAAATGTCGAGAAAGAGACCGCACGATATTGAAGATATGCAGAGCAATAATATTGCCAATAATACAAATCAGAATGGAGACCATGCTTCGTCTTCGAGGGAGGAGTCACCGTCTTTCCCGGTAAATACGTCAATAAAATAATACAATGCAAATAATTTGTAATATGTTCTTCCGATAATTCATGTGGAATAATTGTTTCACAATTGAACAGAATAATTATTACTAAATTATTAGAAATGTTTTGTAATTTTGAATTTAATTTTTTTTATTATTAATATTATATTGTTTTTATCTAAAACGTTGATAAATTTTATCGGAAATATGAAATCCTATATGTAGTTCATTCATGAAAGATTATTTTCTGTGATGAAATTTTTTTGGTGATTTGTAATTATTTTTAGAGTTCGGATAATTTTTGTCAAAATTTTGGTCAGATAATGATAATAATAATAATAATAATATTAATTCCTATTGTAGTAGCAATTGATTTTTAATTTTCGTAATAATAATAATGGGAGATTTTAAAAAATGATATAATTATTTCCAATTTTTCCTTCTTTCTGATTAGTCATACATATTATGTTGACAAGTAAAGATGGGGTGATGAACATTATTCACGTTTTATTAATAACATTATTTATGTAATCTGGGTGAAATGGAACACTCATTGATCAAGAAATTTCCAATCAAAAGAAAATAGTTTCTATATATCAGCATTATAAATATATGCATTGAAAGCAATTTAACGTTAAGAATTTAATTTTTTTTCTCTAGAAGTTAAGATTTAAAAATAAATAATTACTTTTATTTTCATAGAAATATTTAGTTGTTAAAAATATCAAAATTTCAGTTAAATATTCTCGTGAATCATTTAAAAATATTAAATTTCGTATTAATTGATTTTGTTTTATTTTAGTCAATATGTAAAGAGGCGCCATTCATGGACGACGAGGAGGCTATTTTAGAACGAAAATTTTGCGATTACGATGTCAAAATTACAGTAGAAATGGCTCGAGCTGGAAAAGGTGAATATTTCGCAAATTTGTTATTATCTATTTTTCCCCAATCTATTATTGTTCATTTTCGTAATATTGTCTATTCCTTTAAATAACTATATTTCTAAAGTCAGTGAAGTTAATAATTTTTATGATAAACGATAAAAAATAAAATATTTTCTTAATGAAAAGAATAAACTCGTTTGTTTAAAAATTAATTTTTTTAAATTATTGATAAAAAATGCAAAATATATAAAAATTTTATTTTATACAAAAATATATTAAAAAAATTAATTTGAAAAATATTCAATATCTAAATCGTTGATTATAAACGTGAAATTCATGAAAGTTATTTCTTAAAAAAAAATTTAGTTATTGTTTAATAAATTGTATTGAATTGAATTAAAATTTTATAAAACTGTATTTAATGGTATTAAATTGTATGGAATTTGAATAAAATTGTATTAAATTGTTTACTAAGTTATTTATTTGAATTTTAGCTCCTAGGAAGATTCGGGTATACGCAGACGGAATTTATGACCTTTTTCATCAAGGTCACGCTCGACAACTGATGCAAGCAAAAAATCTTTTTCCGAACATTTACCTTATTGTGGGAAGTATGTAAATAATAATTTCTTTCGATAAAAATAATCACTATTACGGTGTGTGTTATTTTCTCACTGATATGACATAATTTTATTTTGATTTCAGTTTGTAATGACGAATTAACTCACACAAGAAAAGGTAAAACAGTAATGAATGAGTTTGAAAGATACGATGCAGTTAGGCATTGCAGATATGTAGACGAGGTTATAAGAGATGCCCCGTGGGAATTGGAAGACGAATTTATTGACAAATACAAGGTATTTATATCAAAAAAAGAAGAAATCTCTATTCTAGAAATTCTTTCCTATTTTTTGCTTTTTCTATACTGTTTTTCTATCTCTCTGTTTTTCTCTATTTATTCTCTTTTTATTCTATATTTCTTCTTCTCTAGCAAAAACAGAGTTTCCACCAAAAATTAATTTTGTTTTTCCCTGATTTACAGAAACTTTTTTTTTATTTTTTCCCTGGCCAAGCTAAACAATATTACATTTATTTACGAATTTTTTTTTAATATTGTAAAATTATTCGAAAACAATAACTTTTTAAAAATAAATAGTAATTTATTATTATTATTATTATTATTATTATTGCAAGTATTCATTTATATTACACAAATATAATGAGATTCTTTGCGCAAATTCAAATATTTTCAATCTAAAAAATTGAAACCTTTTGGCGAAGTTTGATAAAAATTTTAAGAATAATTACATTTTTCGAGGGACTTTATTTAAAATTGTGTTAAAAAGAATTTTATTATTTTTAAAAATAATTGAATCTCTGAAAAAATTTATTATTTATGAAAATAATGGAATTATTGCGAACAAATTTATAATAAATTTGTAAAAAGTTGAATTCCTGTGAAATGTTTATTATTTCTATTAGAAATAAATTAAAGCTTTCTTAGAATTTTATCAAAATATTTTTTAAATAATTCAATTCTTTTGAAATTTTTTTTTTAGTCTAGTAGATAAAGAAAATCATTGAACTGAGGAAAATTTTTGAAAATAATTAAAATTTGGACATGAATTGTATTAAAATTTTTGAAAATAATTGAATTTTGGAGCATTTTATTATTTTTAAAGATAATTGAAATTTTCAAGAGAATGTTTAAAAAATGTTAACATTATTAAATTTTTCAGAGGAATTTTATTAATTTGAAAATAATTGAATTTCTACAATAATTAACTTCTCAAAAATTTAATTTTTTTACTCTTTTCAACTAAAATTTTTGTATCAATTAATTAGTTTTAAGAATTTATTAAGTATATATTAAAAAATGTAATTAATTTCAGAAGAATTAGGATTATGAAAATTTTTCAAAACTATAAGTTCTTTCCATTCAAAATTGAAATTTTCTAAAATTTGAAATTGAAACCTTTTGGAGTTCATCTACTTATAAAAATTGTAAATGCAATTCGTTTAAAATTCTATCAATTTTGAAATATTTAAGTATAAAATTATTCAAACAATAATTTAGAAGTAATAATTTTATGATATAGTTTTTGAAGAAATAAGTTATTTAATAAGAAATTATTGTCAGAAATTGGAAAAATTGAAGGTTTTGTACTAGAATTCGTGGTAATTTTATAGTTTATGAGGAAGACGAAAAATACACAAAAATTCAGAATTCCCTGATGAATTCTAGTTTTTTTAGTACTTTAATGAAAATCCCCCGACTTTTCCCTGACCTGTGGCAATCCTGAAAAGATTATCTTTGGTGACTAATTTGAGAATTTCTATTTTCAGATCGATTTCGTTGCCCACGACGCAATTCCCTACAGTACAGAAGACGAGGACGATATTTACGCGAAATTAAAAGAACGAGGTATGTTCGTGGCGACACAAAGAACAGAAGGAGTATCAACGTCTGATATTGTAGCGAGAATAGTAAAAGATTACGATATCTACGTGAGAAGGAATCTCGCTCGAGGATACACAGCAAAGGATCTTAATGTCTCATTTCTAAACGTAATTGAACCTATTTTTTTCGTATTTAAAATAAGAATACAATTATTTAATTCTTATTTTTAAAAAAAGAAGTTTCAATTTTAAAAATAAAAAATTTATTCTACAGGATAAGAAGTTTAGGCTACAGAATAAGTTCGATGATCTCAAGGATAAAGGGAAACAGATGATAGAGAATTTTGGCGAGAAACGAATGGATATTATTAGTAAATGGGAGGAAAAATCACGAGATTTTATTGACACTTTTCTCTTGTTATTTGGCCGCGAAGGGCGGATTGTAAGTTTTATTATTATTTTAATGACTGTTTTACTAATCGCACTGTGTGTTTTTATAATTTTAAAATCCAAATTTTAACTCTCATTCTCGTCGAATTTTAAAGAAAAGACTGTGATTTTTTTTATATTTTTCTATTCATGGTGTGAAGTGTTTTAATCGTTTATATTAGCAATTAACTAAGCAAATGCATTTTTTAGAATAATGATTTTTTTATAACAATTCTGATATATTGTTAAATAAACATTTGCTTAAGTGTCTATTTTTAATGCATGACTTTTGATATTTTTGAGTTTTTAGAAATTTGTCATTGGTGTATTTTTGGGTATTTTCGTTTGCCTTTGATGTTTAAGATTTATTTTTAATTTATAGTCAACAATATGGAATGAAGGCAAAGGTCGCTTAATGCAAGCGATCTCGCCTCCTTCGAGCCCAAAAAGGAATGGCAGTCCTCACAGTAGTTATTGCTTCAGCAATGACGAAGAACGCGCAAGGTATGAGAATAATTATGATAAACGCAAAAACATTTCAAGTGTACTGACCATTTACCTCATGAGCCTGGTGAATTTCGCCTTTCCTTGGAGTTCCATTTTCCTCGATGTTGCCGCTTATCCACAATTTGTTTTCCACTTTTCCAGTCACTATATTCTTTCAAGACACTTTACCCGAAAAGAACAAAAATTTTATAGTTAAAAAATATTTCAAATCGATAAAAAAGAATAATTGAAGTTATTATCACTCTTTTCAATAAAAATTCTCAGTTTATCCGTGAAATATCAAAAAACGCACTAATAAGTTTTTAAACTATTAATTATTTCTTCAAATTACCGATTTATCGAAAATCGCGAAATAGAAAAATTTTCAGAAAACATCAAAACGATCAATACTTGGAGTTAGAACAATTTCCCGCCAATAAATATTTTAAAGTATTTAACGTATAAAATTGTTTTTCAACTTTTTTAACCGCACTCGACAATTTCTACTACAAAAAATAACACAATTTTGAAACTATTTTAAAACATTCACAATTTCTATCACTTTTTTTTAATTAAAAAACTATAATAATCACCTTATAACAAAATTAGTCGCCTTGAGAAAAAAATTCGATTTCAACATAATTTGTCAAAAATCTAACGAACTTTATGGGAAATTATTGGCAAAACTTTTCTCACTTTTATCGAAGAAAAAAGAATTTCGTATAATGTGGAAAAATTTGAAGACAATTCGATTATCGATATGCTAAAAATTTTCTATTAACAAGTTGGCCAAATATTGCAAAAAGTAAAATTTTAATTTGTAGACAATGTTACCAATCACTGGAGAAAAAATTTAAATAAAGGTATATTTAATTAAAAAGAATTTTAATAACTCAAAATAATTTATTTTAAAATTTATTTTTTAAAAAAGCGACTTTTTTCGACTTATTTTTTAAAATTTGAGACTTTTCTTCAAAGTATTACAACAAAAATATTACATTTTTAGTATAAACTGCAAAATTATCACGATTTTTATATTGCAATAAATAACTAAAGTAATATTTCGGGAATTATTTTTGAATAATTTTTCTAATTGAATTTTCGAAATATACAATGAAAAAGATTTTGAATAATTGCAAAGTTGTAAAATTTAATTGAAAATAATTGATTTTTTTTATTAATTATTGTATTTAAATATTTGAAAAAAAATTTTGAAAATAATCGAATTCTCAAAAATTTTAATAAAAAATCTTCAAGAGTGAAAATTGAAAAATGAAAATTATATAAAAATATTTTAGAAAAAAGGAATTCATAGAATTTTTCATTCTAATTTTTTAAAATTCAATTATTTTCAATTACATATTTCTTGTAAAATTCAAACACAAATAAGAAACAATAACATTAAGGTCATGTTATTCAGTGGGAAGTTTTTCCATAATAAAGTAAATGGGGCACGTGACCACTGAATAACATAACCTTAACAGTTTTTAGAATTATTTAAAACATTTTGGAGAAAACAAATCGTATTTACAACTTTTAACTAAATTTCTTCAAAAAATTAATTAGTTTTTTTTCATCATACAAAAATTCTTTATTATAATTTTGTTCGAAATATTTTAATTTTTGCAAGAAATTTTACTGTTTATAAAAATAATTGAAGTCTTCGATAGATATTATTATATTTGAAAATAAAAATTCGAGTCCTGGAACATAAATTAATGTTTCTAAATAGAAAATTAATTTTAAGCTATCCTACTCTTGATCCAGTTTCCTAAACACTTGATGCTTTTATTTTTTATATTTTCCTTTATTAAAAAACGATTATTTATTTGTTTATTATCTGTTTTCAGTCCACCGCCTAAGAAAGCTGGTCGTTTTGAATTTTCCAAAAATGGACACTATTTCCACGATGATTATAGTGACGACGAAGAATATCGAATGTCAAAGTGATCCTTGGAAGAATCTGAGGATCTTTTAAATCGACTCGACCAAATCTAGCGAATTTTAATTTTATTAAGAAACAACAATAACAACAACAAAAAACTGTTACACCACAATGATTCATTGAAATAATTAAATCATTTTACATTTAAATATGTCATAGATTTTAGGGTTTGTTTTCAGTTTCGCTTCGCATCAACGAGTTTAAAAAAAATTATGCCCCAAGAAAAATGTCGAATTACTTAATTTCAACAAACTATAAATATGTACTTAAATTTTAAGATATTGCATTTGAAAATAGTACATTAATTTTCTTTTCCCTCCTTTTGTATTCTGTGAGTTTGACATACGTGGGCATTATAGATTGTATAAAAGTGATTCAATTTAAATTATTGAATTCGTCTATATTTAAAAGATCCGATATTAAAACAGTAATTATTAAAATGAAAAAAAAAACGTTAAAAATACCTAGTTGTGATATAAAAAAGCAGATTTGTGAAACATGTTTCAATAGATTAATTATTAAGCTCGTAAAAATGAAACTGAACAATAAAACAACGGTTCTAGACTTCTTTGAATGTGTAATATTTTGTAATACACTGTTTGTTGAAGGAAAAAGAAAAAGAAGAAGAAGAAGAAGAATATAAATTAAATTTTTAAGAAAGACTTGGAAAAATATGTGTGACCAACTCGATGATTGTTGACGTCAACTACAGGAATTGAGGACTGTAAGAATATTGATCTGCACATTGTATTCGAATTAAAAAATGTATTTCGTTTCGAGTGAGTTTTTTTATAGTTTTAAATTCACTAGCAGTTTTATATGGACTATTTTATATAGAGAAAACAATTTCTAAATAGTTTTTAGGGTTGGTAAGAACGCCATTGTGTCTGTACATTGTCGTGATATTTAGTTTTCATTTTGTAAGTATTAGCGATACCCTATGAAGTAAACAAGAAAAACGCGTTGTGAAAACAAAAAAAACATGTTTATAGAGGAATTATTGTTGCTAAAAAAAACTTGCTGTTAACTAGATATATTTGTAAATTTATCTCTTGCGATTATTTATAAATTCAATCTTTATAGTTTCTTTCTCTTTTTTTTGGTACTTTGAGTGTCGAAAAGAGAACAAAGAGGATTATTTATTTTTCGTAAAATAGTTTCAAAGCAATATTGTATTTCGATATACGAAAGAGATTAGAAAGTTAATAGAACTGTTTGTATTTTAAATTGATTTAATAACATTTTTCTTGATATGAAAAACACGACTGAGATTTATAATTAATTTAATAATGAATCGACGTTAGATTTTTAATTATTTATCGGTAAATAAAAAATTATTATTGTATTAAACAAAAAGTTATGAAAAAAATGCAATTGGTTGAGTTTAGTTATCACATGATTCATGTCCGTTATTATGTAATTAAGAATTGTATGAAAATAAACATAAAGTTCTATTTACTGCTAACAGGGTTGACACAACAAAAATTCATTTTGTTTTTTCCTGATTTCCAGAAAAACTGTTGATATTTTCCCTGATCCTAAAGGAAATTCTGATACACTCTAAAAATAATTTGAGAGAAAAATTTTCTATTACATTAATTTACGAATTTTTTTAATATTAAAATTATTCGAAAACATCAATAGCCCTTTTTTTAATTAATATTTAACCAATTTTATTTTTCCCTAGAAAATAAGATTTTCAAAGAAATTTCAAATTCAGGCCTTTTTGAAATTCAACAACTTATAATAATTTAAAATTCTATAAAATTTTTCAGAAATACTCAAATTATTCAGCAAAATTGTAATATAATTCTTCACAGGAATTTAATTTTCACAAGTAATAAAATTTTTACATGAATTTAATATTATTTAAAATAAAATGTAATAAAACTTGTTCCAGAATTCAATTATTTTTCTAAAACAAAAATTTTTCAATAATTTAGAAGCAATGTAAAAAATTCAATTATTTAAAAGAAATGTAAAAAATTTGTTGCCAGAATTTAAAGATTTTCATAAATAATAAAATTCTTCTCAAAATTTAAATTTTACAAAATATGGTTGTAACTAAATTTTTGAAAAATTTTGTTTTAATCTTTTAATATTATTTGTAATCAAAAATTGTAACTGAAATTTATTTTTAACTCAATATTTATTCGAAACTTATACGAGAATTCAATTACTTAAATAAAAAATAAATATATTGAATAACTGAATGTTTCTAAAAATTGTATTCTCATAATAGCGTTTATTAACAAATTTTTAAATAATTTGAATTCTTTTAGCGAATTTTAATAAAATTTTATAACATATTATTGAAATGCTGCGATAAGTTTTCTTATTTATAAAAATAATTGGATTCCAAAAAAAGATTTTTTTTTAAATAAATGAATCTCTGTAAAAAATTTTATTATTTATGAAAATAATTGAATTATTGCGAAGAAAATTGTAATAAATTTGTAAACATTTGAATTCCTGTTAAATGTTTATTATTTATATAAAAAGAATTTAAAGTTTTTTTTAGAATTTTATCAAAATGTTTTTTATAATTGAATTCTTACTTGAAAAACTGTATTAAATTAGTAAATATTGAAAATCGAGGAAAATTTTTGATAATTGAAATTTTGACAAGAATTTTATAAAAATTTTCTGAAAATAATTACATTTTTGAGAAGAATTTTATTTTGTTTAAGGATAATTAAAATTTTGACGAGATTTTAAAAGAAAATGTTAATATAATTGAATTTCTGAGAAGAATTTTATTACTTTTGAAAATAATTTCTAAATAGTTTAATTCCTGTTACAATTTTATTATTTATAAAAATTATTTTCATCTTTGCTTACAAGTTTATCAAATAGTGAATTTAATAATTAATTAAATATATATTACAAATTTACAATATATTTAACTAATCTCACAAATATAAAGCATGTTTTCAGGAATTTAGAGGTTAGAATTCTAACCTAAAAATCAATAAATCTTATTTTTTACGTTTTTTACTTATATAAAAATAATAAATACGGGAATTAATATCGCATATTTTTCATACTACTTGACAAATTTTATTCAATTCTTATCAAACTTGGAGAAAAAAAATTATTAAAAATTACCAAAGTGACAGCCACCGGTCGTAAACGGTAAAACAAAACAAAGCAAGTTATTTAAATTAGCTTCTTTTGTATGGAAATATTAAAAATGTATAATAAACGTCAAACGCACACCTGTGTATTATAAAAGAGCATAAATTAAAAACGCAAACAATAAAAATACACATTGTAAAATCAGACGTTTTTTTAACAAGGGAACACAGAAATTTAATACTTACAATTTTATCAAGAAAATTCTAACATTTTCTCGAATTTTCCGTTTTTTTAACAATTCGTGATTTAAATTTCGCTCCCATAGTTTCCAGAGCAATATCACGTGATCAAGAATTGACCAAGATCAAGCTCTCCACGTGATCTTTGATTTGGATTTTCAGCGAATGGCAGAGCTTATTCCGGTCTTTTTCGAACGTTTTTGTGTGAGTGAAATAAAAGTTGTTTAACCGCTTTAAGAATGACAAGGACAGAGTATTATTCTCTCCCGCAAAAAGGTATGTTCGCATGAGTGAGACAAACATAAACGGAAATTGTGCGAGTGAGAGAGAAAAATACACACAGGCACACAGCTTAGAGATCAGACAGTCACGAATGTAATCGACAGACGAGGGTAGTTATATACAACAAAAAAAAAAGAAGTGGTGTTTTGGATTATACTAATGTGTGCGTGTTTTCACGTTTTGTGCCTTTTATCCCAAATGTATAAACTTATGAAAAATTCTTAGACATATGTCTATGGGAATTAAAGACAGTGCGAATCGCGCTGTTAGTAGACAAACAAGAGGACCGATGTTGTAACAAACGGCCAAAATGGAAGAGAGAAGCGTTCATAGCAGTATCAGCGATATAAATAGTGAAGAGGCGGTTAGAACTGAACGTAAGGATTATAAATTCTTTTCTCCGTCTTTTTAGCATAAAAAATGCTGGGAAAAAAAATATCAGTTTTGAATTTAGACCTGCTGTTTCTGTTTTTCTTCTCTATAGTTAAAAAGGCGCGAGCACCTGTCGGTATTTCCTCTCTTTATTTTAATTCACATATACATTTCTCATTTTCCCCCCTCTATTAAATAGGTTAAATTTTACGATCCCCTATATATCAACTTTCGCTCTATTTTTCAGTAATGTTTGCTACTTTACAGTAAATTTTTTCAAGAAAAACCTTCGCGTCCTTATAAACTTGGCCTTGACATCGGCTCTGAGTCTGAATTACGTCAGAGTAAAACTGTTTTCTTTCTTATAAAAAAAAAAAACTGTAGATCATTTTCTACATTTTCACACTAATTTCATTTCCCCAAGTACATTTTCAGTCTAAATAAAAAATTAAAAATTTAATTCCAAATTTTATGTGTGAACTTTGGATATTTACACGTCTGTTGACAAAGAATTTTCTTTTAAGTACAAAATTACTGTTGACAGTTGATTTATCAAAGATCCTTATCTTTGCCTGACGCTCATTCACAGTGCTGCTAGTTGCAATTTTTGCTCAACACCTTGACAGTTTTAATCAAAGTGCACGTGTAATTCAAGTGCTCAATTATCTTGTACTAGTTAAGAACATTTTAAATATATTGTGCAAATAGATTGTTTTTTCTTTTTAAATCATCTGGAAAATAAAGGATGCTGAATACTGGTTAGTTTTTAATTTGATTAATTCAATGTTCGACAGGTATTGTAGAATTTTAAGTTGATAAGGAATTCTTCTTTATTCATGAATATAATAGTCTATATTTCATATTTATTACTACGTATTTGTAATTCAGTTTTATTTACTAATTACTTGAAAAGTTTATTTACAAATACGAATGTTTAAATTCATAAATATGTAAAAATAATTTTGAACCTTTCGAACATAACCTATAATCGAGTGAGAGACTGTGTACATTTTGGAGTTTGTTTATTATTTAAATGTAATTTACTGTCAATTTACTGGCACAGTATTTTTGTTTACTAATATATTTATATTTGTACTATATGTAATAATAATATAGTGGATATATAGTATTACAATAAGTATATTGTAGTTGTATTTGTTTATAACCTCTTGTATATACTCTATTCGAAATTCGAGTGCAAAATATTTTGTTTTCATTTTCCTAATTTAGATTTATGTACATAAAAAGGGGAAATATCAGACATTTAATAATTTTATCTGTAAATGCCAGATAATAGATTCTTTAAATGCCTCCATATTGTTTACAGTCAGGAATTTTTTTTCTCGGAGCAAAAAATCGGATTTGTTGTCGAAATTAGTTTTATTGACAGATTATTAATATTCTACTTCATTTGCTGGACTATCACTATAATTACTACAACTATTTCTATTTTTATTTCTATTTCTATTTCTATTACTATTTTTATTACTATTTGTATTTCTATTGCTACCTTTATTCCTGTTTGTATTTTTATTACTATTTCCTGGGTTGCCACAGGTCAGGGAATTTAGGGAAAAGTCGGGAAAGTAGAATTCGTCCAAGAAATCTAATACAAAACTTATTTCTTCAAAAACTGTCATAAAATTATAACTTATAAATTATTTAATGAATAATTTTAGTAAAATATTTTAAATCTAATTGAATTTTAAAACAGTTGCGGTAACAATTTTCACAAGTAGATGAACTTTAAAAGGTTTCAATTTGAAATTATAGAAAATTTCAATTTTGAATAAATTTAATTAAAAAGAACTTATATTTTTGGAAAATTTTAATAATTCAAATTCTTCTGAAATTAGTTAAATTTTTAAATACTTATTTAATGAATTATTAAAACTAATAGATTTATAGAAGAATTTTAGTTAAAAACCGTCAAAAAAATTGAATTTTGGAGAAATTACAAATGTTTGCCAAAATTCAATTATTTTCAAAAGTAATAAAATTCTTCTCAGAAATTAAATTATATTAAAATATTGTTTAAAATTCTCGTTACAATTTTCAATTATCTTTAAACATATTTAAATTCTTCTCAAATATTCAATTATTTTCAAAAAATTAAAAAAAAAATTCTTGTCAAAATTCCAATTATCAAAAATTTTCCTCAAATGATTTTCAATATTGAGTAATTTAATAAAATTTTTGCATAAGAATTCAATTATTTAAAACCATTTTGATAAAATTCTAAAAAAAAACTTTAAATTATTTTTATATGAATAATAAACATTTCACAGGAACTCAAATTTTTACAAATTTATTATAATTTTCTTATTAAAAACTCAATTATTTTCGTAAATTTTAAAATTGTTTACAGAGATTCAATTATTTTCAAAAATAATAAAATTGTTTTTAGGAATTCAATTATTTTTATAAATATTAACACTTATCGCAGAATTGCAATAATTTTTTATGCAATTTTAAATAAAATTTCTCGAAAAATGTAAATATTTTTATTTTTAAAAATTGTATTAAAATTTGCCAAATATTCCATTATTTAAATATTTATTCATAAAATTCTTTACAAAAATTTTATTTTCAGAAACATTCAATTATTTAATATATCATTTATTTTTTTAATTAAAGAATTGAATTCTTGTAAAATTTTCTAATCAAAATTGATTTGAAATTGAATGAATTTAGGGAAAAGTCAGGAAAAAAGAAATTCATTTTTTCGTTGCAACCCTGATTTCTATTACTATATTATTACTAGTATTTCTACTACTATTTCTATAATTCGAATTTCCCTGATAAACTCTTATCTATAAATATACAAATTTTTTTTTTCGTTTGATGAATTTCTAAATCCGAAATGTAAATATCGGAAAGTGTTCATAAAACATTTGGCATCATTCCGTATTTTGTTATCAATAAGATAACAAAAATTTACAACTCTTGAGTTTTATATATTTTATATACCTTTTAGTGAATGTCATTTTACAGCTGTTTTCACTTAGTGGTAAATTCAACTGCACTTGTAATTAAATTAAAGTGAGAATTTTATATTTCCCATCCTCATTTATTTTGTAAATTAATATTTCTACTCTCGTTACGCACATTTAGTATAGGTTTTTTTTTCGCCCAGAATTTGTCATAAAATACTTTTTTGTGTCAAAAAATAAACTTTGTATTTTTCTAAATTTTTGTATAGGAATACCGTTTTAATTGTACTAAAATTCTTAATTATGTTTTTGTTATTTTTTTTCCTTTCGCGGAAGGAAACAATTCAGTTTCATCACTTTTAATTATTTTCTCGTTTATTGTCTTGTTTATTTTTCTTACATACGTATAATTTAAAATGAAACAAACGTTATGAAACATTTGAACATTTGAAAAAAAAAGTTTCAAATATTAAAATGTTTCGTAACGTTTGTTTGGATTAAAGGAATTATTTCGATTCGCTTTGATGATGGATTTTGATTTGCTTTTTTTCTTTTTGTAGCTTTAAAAATTCCACGTAAGAAGAGAATATGTCTGGTTGGTGCAGCGAGTGAGGATCCATCGCTTGGAGCTGCTGCTCAACAATTCAGCGTACCAGTGTTAAAATCTCAAACCGGAATAGAACATATAGAAGATACCGCCTATTGCACTTATTTTATTTTAAAAGATTTCGAAGGTTATGAATATGATGTGCTGCACAAGAGTGCCCACAGGTGAGATTTTATTTTACAATTAAATTACCTTTGGGAATTTAATCCCGAATTCCTCTAGGAATTTGCAATTAAAAGTTTTGACATTATTTCCAATATTATAACCTTCGGATATTTCCAATGTGAATATTTTATTCGAAATTGTTTCCAATATATGATTTGGATTTTGATTTTTCTTTTCAGAATATTGGGACCAACAGCTCTCCTACAGTTGGCAGAAAAGAAGGAATCGTTACCAAGTAATAATCGACCAATGTACACTCAAGCAATGACTGGGACAGTGGTTGTGTTTACTGGTTTCCGAAAGAAAGATGAGTTGGTAAGAAGAACACAAGCAAATCCTAGGGATCACAGTTAATCCCCTTTTCTACCTAATCCACTATTTTTTCTTTTCCTCTTCTTCCCTTTTATCTTCTTAAATTAATAAAATTCTTCTAAAACTAAAATCCCATGATTTTAGATATTTTAGGAAGATTTTTGGACATTTTTTCTTTTTCTTAACTCTTGGGAAGTATTTACAACTTTTATAATCTACGATTTAGAAGAACAAAATTTTTTCCAACCAAATTTTTAGGTAGTTTCGCTTGAAAAGTTTGTAATATATTTTTCTCGTCAAATTTTAGTATTTTTTGTGCAAAATATATATTTTTTCTTCGATCGTTGATTATAAACGTTGTAAGCTTCACAATTTTTTTTGTTTTTTTTAATGAAAAACCTATTTTTTTGTAAGAACTGAGTTGCAATAGGTCAGGGAATTCAGGGAGAAGTCGAGGAATTTTATCAAAAATACTGAAAAATATCAAATTTCTAGAATTGATAAAAAATTCTGTATTTTTTTGTTTTAACTTTGAAAATATTGAAAAGATTTAATTCTTATTAAATTCCTTTTTATTTATCTTGTAAACTTTGAAATCCAGACGAATTTTAACACAAAACCTAAAGTTTTATTCTATTTCTGACAATAATTGAACTTTATAGAATATTAAATTAAAATAATTTAATTCTTGAAGAACTATTATTACTTTCAAATTATGTAACGAATAATTTTACTCAAAAATTCAAAAAATAATTTTATATATGAGAATTATTATTAGTACAAGTAGACGTAGTAAAATTACAATTTTTCCAAATAATTAACTTTCAAAGATTTCAAATTCAAGTTTGAGAAAATTTGAATTTTATAATTTAAATAATTTTACTTTAAAATTCCGAACACAAGTAAATTTAGAAGACTCGACTTTACAAATTTTTTTAAATAATTGAATTTTAACATTGTGAAATTGAAGAGTTAGAAAACTTGAATTTGAAGTTAATATTTTTACTTAAAAAATCAAAAAATAATTTAAATCTCGTAGAATTACAGGTTTTTGAATAATTCAATTTCAAAAGGTTTCAAATTGAAATCGAAAAATATTTTAGTAGATTTGTGATTAAAATTATTATAAATATTAGAATTTCAAATAGTTCTAAATTAAAGATTTAAAAACATTGATTTTAATCATTTTACTTAAGAATTACAAAAAGAATTAAATTTTAATAAAGTTGCTTTTAAAATTTTGTATAAATAATCGAATTCTAAAAGGTTTCGAATTGAATTTTTCGAGAATTTAAATTTAATATTTTTCACTCACAAATTTTAAAAATAATTAAATTTTAGTAGAGTTCTGATTAAAATTTTGTGTAAATGATTCAATTGCAAACTATTTTTAATTGAACTTTTATAGAATTAAAATTTAAAATTCACAATTTTATTAATTTTACTTAAAAATTTCAAAAAATAATTTTATTTTGGTAAAGTTATGTTTAAAATTGTTATAAATAAAGGAATTTTTAGTAGAATTGCATTAAAAGTTTGCCAATGAATAATTGGATTTCAAAAAGTTTGAACTTTGAATATTTATAAAATTTTAATTAAAAGTTCTAAAAAAGTTAGTTTTTTGAAAGATTAATTTTTTTAAATTGGTCGAAAAATGATTAAAAATGTCTGGGAAAATCAAAATCAAATTTTATGGCAATCCTGAATTAAGAAATACAAATGTTTAGTAACGTCAACGAAGCGAATTTCCACCTCTTTTACAAATTTGGGAAAATTTTTCGTTTTTTGCAAATTAGAAATCTTTTCTTATTTTCGTCACACACTAAAAAAATTTATTATTATATTTTCTAAATGTAGAATTTAAGTTTTTAACTTTTGTTACAATCAATAATTGTAGAAAAATAATTTTAATACTAAATATTTTATTCATTTAAAAGAAATCTTCTTTTTGAACCTTAAAATCTGTTTTACCTAAAATTAAGTATAGGAAAAAATTACTGTGATCCCTGAGAAACTTTTTTTAAAAATTTTAATCTAAAATTAGTTAAAATAATGTCACTTTTCTTTTAGACAAAACTTATCAATATGATTCACAACATGGGGGGAAGTATTCGAAAAGAAATGGGCGCAAAAGTTACCCACCTTATCGCAAATTGTTGTGGAGGTGAAAAATATAGGTACGCCGTTACGTTTCGGGTTCCTATTATGTCATCGAATTGGGTAACTGCCCTTTGGGATATGAAAGATGATGTTACCTGTTACGGTACCAATGAAGAATTAGTAAGTCAATTTTATTAAATATAAAACTATACATAGAAAGAAATCGTTTATTGAAATTAAATTTATTTTTTCTAGATTCGTTTATTGTTATTTAATAAAATTTTTTTTCTAGATTTCAGCGTGTAAATTGAAGCCATTTTACGGGGCGAAGGTTTGCTTTTTCGGTTTTCCTGAGGAAGAGAAGAAGCACATGTGTGAAGTTCTCCAACAACAAGGAGGAGAACCCACAGAAATTGACGATCCAAACTGCACTCACGTGGTATGTTAATTGAAAAATCCTTCAAAACTTTTTGTGCTTTATTTTTCAAAAAAAAGAGAACTCACTACTGTTTTGCTTGTGACACGCTTTTTATTTTTTTTTAAGTAACATTCTTAGTTTCTCGCATTATTAGGTGAACGACTTAGGCAAGAATCAGTGCAGCATAACCGACAGTGCGAACAACACGCTACCATACTTTAAGAATTCTTGCTATTCTCTTCAGACTCCTCTTCGTAAATCGAAAAACGAGCCCCTCTCCTTTATTTATTACGATCCATCCTCAAGTATCAATTATTCAGAAAGCGAACTGACTGACATTGATTTCAATTCAGATCCCGATAATCGTGAAATTTTATTCTCAAGCTCATTTGCAAGTAATTTCGAATATTCAAACGATTCAATTTCATTAAATAACGATTCGGCAATCTGTATGAATTTCAAAGCGAGTCATTTGAATATTTCCGAGAAGTCATTTCTCATTTTTGAATGTCTTCGCGCTAAAATTGAATCCAAACTCGACGTATCGTCATTATCAAATATTTCACAAAGTATCAAAGACTCGGGCTTTTCTTCACTTTGTGAAATATCATTGAGACCAATGTCAACAAATTCCTACGATATGGAAATTGATGAATCGAGTTTCTACGAGAAAATGAGTATCGAAAATGAAAATGTCGATGACTTTGATTTTATTACTTATCGTTCACAAACGGATTTCACCAATTGCGTTGATAACAATAATAATAAAAATGATTTATCGCGACGTTATATGAAATGGAGAAAATCAAGATCGTCATTCACAATTACAAAACCAGTGAAAGCGCGTAAATTTTCAAAAACCAAATTTCAATCTAAACCGAAAGTTAATAAAAATCGTAAACGTTATTTAAAGGAGAAAAATAATTCGGCTATTTTAACACAGGGGAATAAGAAATTACAGAATTCTTTGAGATTAAATAATTCATTGTTCGCGAAAATATGTAATGTCGTTATACCCGCAACTTTTAAACAATATATGCCAGTCAGTCCATTACATCAGGCGTTAGATAAAAATCTATCAAAACAGAAATATACTCCTTTACCTGTTCCTGAAAAAATTGCAGTTATCAAATCGAATGCAAATTTTAATCGTGATAGAAAGATCGCGAGTCAATATTCATCATCTACTCCCTTTAATCGACGCTCTGCTAAAGCTGACAGATCCAGGAAGGATACCCAGCCATTTCTTGTGGTACTTTTTTTTTTTTTACTTTTTATGTTTATTAACGTTGGAAAATTCAGGGTTGCTACGGTTCTAGAATATTGGGAATTGGTACGGAATTTTCTTTTAGTAGAAAAAAGAAAGAAGCCCTTGTTTCAGAGTTTTTAAACTTTACGGAAACAAATTTTTATTTGAAATAGCTACAAAATTTCACTATATTAGCAAAATGTTTTACTTGTTTTAGTTAAAACTTTTGCTGTTTTTTGTATAAAAGGTAACAAAAATAAAATAACGATTTTTAATAGCGAAGATTAATATTTAGATAGTGATTCTTGTGTAAAAATGATTTAAATCTTTTTCGAAAGAAGTAGAGTTGGTTATTAAAAATTATTATTTCAATAATAAATTTTACTGCTTTTGAAGTAAAAATTTTTCTTTGGAAATAGTAAATTATTTCGGAAATAATAAATTTTAACAGCAAATTTTACTATTTTTAGAGAAAATTTTACTACTTTTTACTAAAATCAATTTCAAATTCATGCGCGGAATTTTGTACCCAAGAAGCGTTGTAACAAATTTTGATTCAAGATTTAGAACAATTGCCGACTACGAAAACAGATAATAAAAGTATAATAATAAGTATAATTATTAATTATTAACAACAATAAATACCGAAAAATTATTTTGATGATGAGTTCAATAGTAATAAAATAAAATAGGTTACAAAATATTTTTACCACCTTTAAAATTTTTATTTTTCTTAAAAATTGATAAATTTTGAATTTCAAGAGTAATTTTGTAGGATAATATTTTATTAACCACTTTAAGAATTGCCGTTAAAAAAATTTGATTTCCGCTAACTTTTAAAGCAGTTTTATTATTTTATTATTTATTATTTATTTATGTAAATAATAGAATTCTTCACAATGAATTTGAAGTTATTAACATTTTTAGAAATATGTAATTTAATTCTTGGCAAAAATTACTTTAAAATTTTCTGAAAATAATTGAATTGTTTTTAAGAATTTATTTCAATTTTTGGAAAATAAGAGTTTTTTAAATCATTTTTATTGAAAATTTTGGAAGTAATTGATGTTTTTTAAAAACTTAAAAGAAATTCTCATAAAAATTTAATAATAAGTAAATAATTTATAATTTTATTAATGAATTTAATCAAAATTATTGATAAAAAATGTAATTCTTTTTAACTTTTTTAATAGATTTTTTGGAAATACTTAATTTTTTTTTAAGAATTTAACAAAAATTTCAGGAATTAATTAAATTCTTTCGAAATTTTTTATTCATAATTTTCAAGAAAATAATATAATTCTTTTGTGAAATTTTATTAAAATTCTTTTGGAAATATCTAAATTTCTTTGATCAATTTTACTTTATTTATGAAAATAATTGAAAAATATTTTCCGACCATTGAATTTTCTTGGCATAGTTAAAAAAATCGATGTTCTCCTCTTAATAAGACGGAATAATAAAATTAGTTGATTTAATTAGTCGTTGAGTAAAATTTATGTGAATTTTCTGAAATTTACACAGGAAAACCTTCTTTTCTATATTATTTACCACAGTTGAGTCTACCTTGTAAAATTAATATCATGTTCTTTTGTCTCCGAAAACAAAATAGAAACTTCGCATTAATGTAATTTCCTCTATTTGCTCTTGTCTATAATTAGAAATGACTAATAATTAACTTGTTATACTTGATTATAATTACTTAAATTGAATTTATCATTTTCTTTAAATAATTAGATAAAAAATTGATTTCGACATATATTATAATTATTTTTTAATATTATATTTGTTCATGAAAATTTAAAAAATAATGTTCTGGAAAATCTGGAAAATTCATGAAATTTTGAAATTTTTAAAAACCGTAGCAACTCTGAAAATCGAATCTTCTTTTTTGTTGAGTTTCAAGGAATAAGGCTACATATTATGTTTCTTTTTTTTCATTTATTTTACGTTTTTCTTTTTTTTTTATTTACTACGTTTTTTCTGTTTTTTTTCTCGTGGTGAATATTGTCATTTTTTGTTCGAATGCTGTACTGTGAATTGTTGTGTCACACGTTGAGGTCGAATTTGTCACTATTATTCCTAATAAATCATGTCCCATTCTAATCGGTATTGATTTTATTTTTTTCGACGTCATTTCAAAAATCGTGTAGTTATTTTCTGTCTCGTAGTTTATTCTCACTGCGAACATTATTTATAAATGTTTCATTTTTTAATGCATGCTAAGTGGAATTCTTCTGTTGCTTACAGTAATTGAATTTTTCTCATTAGCTACTAATAACAAAACATAAAAACTATTTTTTTAAACTCAATTATAGAAATAAGATTCTTTTTTTTTCTCTTCAACTCAGTTTTTTTATGTATTTCCAAAGTTTCGAACGTTCAAACGAACGACCTGTAATTTTTCGAAGAAAAAATTATTTCCAGTATGAAAAAATGTCCTAAAGTTAATTAATTGATTCTTAAGAAAGTAAATGTTTAATTTTAATTATTTTTTTCTCTTTAACTAAGTTTTTTTGATATATTCCGAAAGTGTCCAACGTTCAAACGAAGGACATTTGTTTACTTCTATTTTGTACTGTTTCGTAGAGAAAATTATTTGTAATATTTAAAAATTTATTAAGGTTAATTAATTTTTTTTACTTCTAATTCGTATTTTTTTCTAAAGAAAATGTTCTGAAGTATAAAAAAAATTCTTAGTAATAATTAATTAAATTCTCACCTAACTAAATGTTCCAATTTTAATTATTTTTCTTTTTTGGTAGTAATTTTGTGAAAATATTTCAGTGGGAAAAAATTTCGTTTGTTTAAAAGTACAAAACTTTGGAAAATCGTTTTTTTCGTAAATATTTTGTACGTCTCACGTAAATTGTTTCATTGTCAAAATGTTTTTCTTTTTTAGAAGAAGATAAGAATAAAAAATTGTTTTGTTTCGTTATCAACAGGTTGTAGACGAATCCAACGTTAACGCGTTACCTGATCTGGCATCAGTTAGAGCTCACATAGTTAAGGCCGAGTGGTTTTGGACGTCTGTACAAAATGAAGGCGCAGCTGATGAAAGAGAATACCTCTTTGAGGACGTGAGTTAATTATTTTTTTTTACTATTTTATATTATTATTTTAATTTAATTTATCTTTTTTTCAATTTAAATTTATTATTTACTATTAATTTTCTTTTTTAATATTATTTACTTACTTAATATTTTTTTACTATTTTAGTTTATGGGTTTACTAAATTTAATTTTCTGTTTAAAAATTTTTAATTTTTCTTCTTCTTCCTCAGTACTTGGAGTCTGTTATGTCGCCTTCAGTTTCGGCGCGAAGGGACAGTCAACAGGCAGCAACGCCGAGCACCGCATCAACAAGAAGAAAACGCAAAAGACTTGCGGAAACAATATCTAGTCTTGTACAAAATGGTACAGATTCGCCAGCAGTACATAAAAGGCGATCGAGTATCAGTGATGCTGGACATTTAAGTGTCAGTGGGAGTTTTCTCGATTGTACGACAAGTCCTGAAAAACAACTCTTAGATGGTAAAAAGAAACAAAAGAATTTAATTTTTTTTTCTTACCTCATTTTCTTCTTTTTATTACACGTTTGTAATGTACAGATATTCCAGAAGTTGAAGCCGTCAACACTGAAGCAGCAAGAAAGAATCTTTCGCCTAGATATCAAGTGTTTTTGGAACTCGTTCAAACCGAATCGAATTATGTCGGGATCCTCAATACAATTATGAACGTAAGATTCTTGTTCTTAAATCTCGCAATTATTAATTTAGTTATTTTCTTTACAAATAACTTTTTATTGTATTTTCTATTTATTTATTCTCTATTAATTTAGTTTCTGTTTATTTATTTTTTATTTATTTATTTTCTACTAATAAGTGGAAAATAAAACAATGAATATAACAAGGAATTTTTGATTTCAGTTATTTAAATCTCCCTTGGAAGTTTTGATAGACACCAGTGGAGAATTGTTAAATAGTACAGAGGTGAAAATTATTTTCGATAATTTCCCACCAATTTATGATGTGCATAAGAAAATATTGGAAATGTTGCGCGAAATCGCAGCGAACTGGACGGAGGAAGTTAGTATAGGAAATATATTTTTAAAATGTGCCCGAGAATTATTGACGGCATATCCTCCGTACGTGAATTTCTTTGAGAATACAAAGGAAATGTTGGACCAGTGCGATCAAAATAAGCCGAGATTTCATGCCTTTCTTAAAGTTTGCCAAACCAAACCCGAATGCGGAAGACAAAGTTTAAAAGAATTATTGATAAAACCAGTGCAGAGATTACCTAGTATTAGTTTATTATTAAATGGTAATTCGCAAATTTTATTTTCTAATTTAATTATTATTCTAATTAATAGAAATAAATTTGTTAAATAAAACGTTGCTTCTTTTTTCAGATATTCTTAAGCACACGAATAAAAATAATCCGGATCACGGTGCCTTGGAACATGCGATTAGCAGTATTAAGGAAGTGATGACCTATATAAATGAGGATAAACGAAAAACGGAAGGCCAGCTAGTTATGTTTGATATATTCAACGAAATCGATAATTGCCCCCCTCATTTAGTGTCTTCGCATAGATCATTCATTGGTAAATGCGAGGTAATGGAATTAAGTGAGGGCTTAAGTGGTCGTGGTGATCATTTAGTTCTTTTCTTATTCACCGACACTTTGGAAATTTGTAAAAAGAGATCGAAAGCTTTCAATTCTTTAAAAAGTCCAAATACAGTAAACGGTCTTCATTCAGCAAAATTAAGTCAAGGAAAACCGTACAAACATATCAGGATGCTTTCTCTTAGTACAATAAAGAAAGTCGTCGACATTCGAGAAACAGATGGTAAGTTTCGATATTTTTACTTTATAAAACTATTTCTTATTACTCTTATTCGCTTAATAATAATAATAATTCGATGCATGTTTCATTTTCTTCTCTTGATCGATTAGTTTTCTTTTTTTAGACGTCACTTCTTTTTTATTAAAAAGATAAAATCAAAATATTTCTCTCTTTTTCCTTCTTCTTTTCCTTAATTATTTTCTTATTCTTTACCAATCATAATTTATTTTAATAAAAAACGTAATTTTTCAAATGGATTTTCAATCTTCTCGTTTAGAAAAACGAAAGGAAATGAAAGGAATTTATTTTACAGAGTGCCATAAAGTATTTGCGTTGATGGTTCGAAGTAATCAAGAATTAAAGGAGAAACTATTTTCCTTTACAATTACAGACGAAGAAGTGAACAAAACAAATTATTTACGAACTCTTTGTCGACAAATGGCGAACACAGTTTGTAAACCAGATGCGGTAGGTTTAAAAATAGTATTTTTTGCAATTTTTTTGTCTGTAATTTTTTACTATTCAAGATTTAAAATAATTGTAATATTTTCTTTTCTAGGATACATTTCTAATTAGTCTTGATTCGCATCAATTGGAAATCGATACTAGTGACGTTGCATTAGGAACATTAAGTAAAGCATTTAAGTAAGTTATGGAAATTTAAATACTATTTCAACTAATTAAATTAAATAACTAAGAATATTACAATTATTTCGCATAACTTAAGTGTATTTTTTTCTATCAAGTCTTTATCATTTTTTCTTTTCATTTCAAATGTTTTCCTTTTCTAAAAATTCTTATTCTAAGTGTCGAAATAATATAGAATAGAAATATAATTTTTTATTTCTAATCAGAAGGCTTTTTTGTTTTTAAAAGAAATTTTTAAATTTGCATTTATTCGTAATTTTTCAGATTTCTAATAACTTAATGTAATATTAGAACTGTAAATTTTTGATATATAGTTTATTTAAAAAAAAATTGTTGCATGTATTTAGAAGAATAATGCATCGACAAACCATTTGGTTACAGGAGTCTATTTCATAATTTTTACCTGGAGTATATGGACCCGTATGTGTTCCTACTCAATAGCATGTGTGAAACCACATTTAATGTTCCACTGCCGTCAGTTTTTGCACCAGGCTAATTCTAATTTTCTTTTTTTAATTAGCTTCATTATTCCTTCTTGTGCTTTTTCTTTAAAAAAATCTTTTATTTATTATTTATTAAAAAAACATCCTAATATTTCACTTCACTTCATTTAAATTCTGTTTCAAGTAAAATTACAGTTTTTTCTATTTACAATTTTATATTTTCATCTTTTTTCTCGTTTCGTTTCTTCAAAAATGACTGTTTTTATGCCCGAATGTGTCTGTATATGAAATTTTTCGAATTTGCCGCAAACTCCTTATTTGTGAAAAACTTTCCTTCCTGTATTAATTATGATTTTAATGTTTATTAACTTTTTTATAGATTTAATATTCTGATTGAAACTTGTAGACGTGTGTTTTTAATATCTAGGCAAAATTTAATTGTTTCCGTTTTTTCACGGTTGCCACAGGTTTAGTAATTTTAGGAAAAATTCGGGGAATATAAAATTGGTTAGAAAAAAAAGTGGAAAAATATTACAATTTCTAGAATTTGTAAGAAAATTCTATATTTTTTTTGTTGAAAATACTAAAAAGATTTATTTTTATTTATTTTTTTGTTGCTTTAGAAACTTTGAAATTATCGGAAACTTTAATAGAAAATCTTACATTTTTTCTACTTCTGATAATATTAAACTTTATTCAATTTATTTTTTAATTCAATTACCGAAAATTGGTTTATTCGAAAAATTTACAATTATTTAATTATTTTCATTTCTCAAAATTATTCAAAATATAATTCTAAAAATAATCAAAATAAATTTCAAATTGTCCCGAGTTTTTAAAAATTTGAAGTTTGAATAATTGTTTTATTGAAAAATTTTGACAGAATTTATTTAACTTTTTTGGAAAATTTTATTTCTAAATCTTCTGAAATTATTTGAATTGTTAAATGTGATATATTGAATTAAAAATTTTTGACAAATTGAAATTTCTTAAAAGTTAATTACAAACAAGTGAATTTCATAAATATTTTAGAACTTCTTTTCTTTTAATTATTAAATTCTTAAATAAATATTTTAGAATTTTTTTTCCTTGAATTATAAAATTCTTAAAAAACTTTTTTTTAAATATAATTAAAAATACTTTATTAATATACAAATTTTAGCAACAAATTAATTAGCCAAAAATTTACTTCAAAAGTCCAAAATTAATTGAATCTTAGAAGAAATTTGTTTAAAATTTGTATAAATTTAATTTAAAATTTTTAAAACTATAAATGTTAGCTAATTTTATTTAAAATTTCCGAAGAAGTTAGTTTTAGGAAAAATTTTTATTGAAATTTTTTTAGAAATTAAATAAATTATAAAAAATACGTTTAGAATTCAATTCTTTTTTATTCAATTTTAAACAAGTTTGATTATTCGAAATTTTTAAAAACTTTTTTCTGATAATTAAATGCAATTGAATTTTCAAAGAATAATTGAAATTTTTTGAAATTTGGTTGCAAAAAATTGGATTTTTATAAATATTTAAGTTTAACGTTTTTTGAATAATTGAATTCTCTAGAAGTTTTGTTGGAATTAATTTCAGAAAATTATTAAGAATTATAAATGATTTAGAAACAAATTTCAGTTGTAAATTTTCGAGAAAATAATTATATTAGAATTTTTGAAAATAATTTTCAAGAAGTTATAGTAGCAATTTTAATAAAGTTTCCATTTTTAATGATTTAGAAGATGATTTGAACTTTATAAGTTTAAAAAATTTGAATTTTAAAGAAAATTTATTTAAAAATTTGGATGAATTTCGGATTTTTTTTTAAATTTAGCAGAAAAAGTATTTTTTCCAGGGGAAAAGTCAAAATTCTATTTAGAAAAAAGGAGTCGAAGAAAAAAAAATTTTTTTTGTGGCAATCCTGTAAATATATTCTTTCTTATCAAATTTGTTTTTGAAATTTATTATTCTGATTAACATGTTTTGATTTTTTTTATCTTTATTCTTAATCTCTGGGTAAAATTTCTCCTAAATTTTTTCCGTTTCAATTCTTTTTTCTCTTACTTTTTTATTATTCTATTTTTCTTTTCGAATGAGAAAAAAGAGTTTATTTTTTATTAAAATAATTAAATACCAAAAAGGAAGAAAAGTTACTTTGTTGTCGCATTTGTTCGTTATTGTTTTTTGTTTTTGTTGTGTTTAATGATTACGATGTAAATAATAATTCTTTTTTTTTCCTCTTCTGCTTAGGTTTGCATCGCGTACGAGAATGAAAGTTGGTCGTGCTTTTAGTTTTAACAAAACCCCAAGTAAATTGAAGAGGGCAATGTCGACTATGATGTCGCCATTTGGATCAACACACAGCCTTACACCAGCAAGTCAGCAACTTGCTCAAATGAGACTGGCGAGTTGCAATAATATTAACGTTAGTTCCGATTTTTTCGAATAATCTATTTTTTATAGTCGTTCATATTGTCGAATCTTAAATTTCGACTTTTAAACTATATGCAAAGTGCTTTAAACTTTTTGATATCATATTTATTAATCTGTGATCACAGTGTCTTGCTTTTTTATGAAAAAATAGATAATAGTAACTTGATAATTTAGTAACAAAATAATTTATAGTAGTTAATTAATTAGTAATGAATTGATAATAATGAATTAATAATGAATTGATAATAAATTGAAATGAATTGATAATTGATAATGAATTAATTGATACAATAATAATTATAAAAACAAAAAATTGTGCAAGCTTCTAGGATTTTATCTTTAAACGTAAGTATGTCTAAAATATTGCGTTTAGAGTTTTCTTCAGTTCTCTCTTATATTTCAGTTGGTAGACTATTTTTTAATTTTAAATAAATTTTACATGCAAATATTAATTGAGAAAAAATTTTTTTTCAGGAACTTGGCAATGGCGGTCCGGGTTCGCAAAGTAGAGATGAAGTTTTAGTGGCACCAATGTCGGTACAACCGACACGAAAGGCAAAGTGCAGCACACTCAGTATGGCTTCACTTCGAAGGTTGTAATAATGTATTTTCAGAAACTACGCTCCTTCCTTTCGCTTCCATTGCTCAAGCATTTTTCCTATAATTTCCGCTTTCCCCCTCGCCTGCTCACCCAATTTTTTTTCACCATCCTCCTCCGCATATGATAAATTTGATTAAAAATAATATCCCACATTCGCAAGATTCAATAACTCTCTTTTCAATATTTACCTGATGGATCGAAGAATCTCAAAAACTAGTCTTATTACCTATTCTTACGAAAAAAAAGAACAAACGAAAACTTCATCGGTCAGAAGTTAATTTATTTAAAAAGAAATTTTTTTGTTTTTTTTTCTCTTTTGTTTCCTTTTTTTTGCAAAGGGTAAAAAAAAGTTATAAGTATTTGAGGGAAATTAATATTTCCTCGTGAATTTTTAAAATAATTTACCAAAAAAAGAAAATAATGGTAAAAAAAATGAATCTTGCTGAAAGTGGAATAAGGAATTTTTTTTTTTGAACTGAGAGTGAGAGAGAGAAATTATGTATATGAGAGAATACTCAAGGTTTGATTTACGAATGAGGAGCATCGACTATAAAAGAGAGAGAAACAAAAAAATATGTAAATCTATATGTGATTTTTCATGAATGAGTATTATATTTTTAGAGAGTCGTTTTTTTGGTGCTTCTTTTTGCACTCCTTATTCATTATTTCCGTTTCCAGAAAAAAATTTATTTATTGAAAAATCGATTTTTTCCTTTTTTTTTTCTTCACGTCCGTTTCTTCATTTTGCTTTCGGAAAATTTCCAGTTTTTTCAATAGTGAGAAAATTTTCTTCTTTCTTACCGAAAGTTTAATTTTTTAATTAATCATTTTTCATAAATAACATTATTATTTATTTTTACAATAATTATCACATTCGCAGTTTTATTCAATCAGCATAATTTATAACTATTGCTTTCGTTTTTCTGCTTTACTACCAATTTTTTTTTTTGGTGTAGTATATTTAACATTGTGACTGACGGCAACTTTTGGTTGTCTATGTAACTTATGTTCGCTGGCGACGCTCGACTGTTATTTGTATATCTCTGAGAAAGAATAAGCCTATAGTACACGAACGTACGTTAAACAAATTTGTATTATAGTTCTATACAATTATATTGCTCACAATATATTGTCGATTGAAAAATTTATTTAAAAAAAAGAGAAAATGAAAAAAATTACAAAATGTTTGCTTAGTTTCGATAACAACGAACTTTTCTGATTATAATTGTTTAAAAAATGAAATGTAAACTACATAAAATAGTAACAATTTGAAAATCAATTCAAATTGAATATTAATTTCAATCTTTTTAATTTAAGTTTTTAAAAATCTAATTTCAACATAATTTGAATTAAATTGTTTGGAATTTTTATTCCTTTAATGAGCCTTCATTTAAAAAAAATTAATTGTGGCTTTAAAAAGTTGATTGTTTCAAAATTCTAAATATAATTGAAATTGAAACTAAATATTGTTTTCTTATCCTTGATTAATGAACTTGTTCTTCTGCTTCTGTTTCTAATACTTTTTTTCTATTTTCTCTTCTTCTTTTTTTCCTTTTTTTGTTCAAATTCATCAATTTCGTTGTGTTTATTGTCCCTTGTCATATAATTAATCAAAATATTGACGAGCTTTTGCTGTGACTAATTTTAATTCAACTAGTACTTTTATACTATAATTTTCTCTTTGTCCCCAATAGAAACTGTTCCGAAGAAATAATTCCAGACGATTCTGATCTTTAAGAGGGAGAAAAAAATGACAAAGCATAATTCGACGTAAAAAACAAATATTGTCAAGAAATGGAAAATTGCATTTCTTTTCTACTCTTCAGAAAGAGAAGTTTCAGTGCCAGAAACAAGATTTAAAAATTGGAATTTGTGAATAAGAAACTTGCCTGTTGAAATTTTTTTCTTGCGATTATCCATTAAGTCATTAATATGTATTTACTACAATTAGTTTTTTTTGGGAGAATTTTTTGTACAGAAAAAAGATTCTTTATTGTGTGATGATGAAAGTTGATCATTTTAGTCTCAGGGAGAGTCCAAGCGTGAGAAAGAGAGAGTGCAGTTAATTTATTATAGTCCTCAATAAAAATTGCTCCAGAAATAAAAATATTCGAACAAAAAAGAATAAAAAAAAAGTAAAATAAATTTCCAGTGGCTCAAATTTTGTATAGATGTATTTTGACAAAAAAGTGATATTTTATATATAAACGAAAAATTTTTGACGGTTACAAAAATTAAATATTTAACATGAGAATTTTACAAGAGCAGCGAAAAAATATTTTTGAATAAAATTGAATGTAATTTGAATTAAATAATTTTTTGTGGAAAAATAATAATTTTTATGGAATATGTTAACAAAATTATTATTGAAAATAATATATAAAATATCTTAATGATAGTAATTATTATTATTAATAATAATTATATACTTGTAATTTTAGTAAGTTTATATTGTACATTAAAAATTTTTAGAATTTAGTAAATAAAATTAAGAAAATGTAAATAATTTATTGATATGTAGACTGAAGTTTATAGTACATATGCAAATTATTAAGAAAAACATGGTATTTTTTATTGTACAAACGAATCCTTTGTTATGAATTTTCTTTGAAATTGTTGTAAAAATGTGGAATTGAATTCTAATTTAATTTTATTAATTCTCTTAATTGAAGTAATTCTCTTAATTTTAATTAAATTAATTTATCTCTTAATTTAATGTTTGTTATGAACTTTTGGAAAAAATAATTTTTCTTTTTTTTGAAATTTCGAAATTTTCCCGCCGTATTTTTATCGAAACGTCGATTTTTCTGCGACATTCAAAATGGCGGCACACTAGGAATGACTTTGTGATTTCTCGTGATTGTCAAAAGTTGTTTCATTAAAATGGTGAGTTACTCTTGCAATAAAAATATTTACAATCTTTTTCTTTAGGGGAATAATTTCTGCTTTTACCAATTTCATTGTTTCAATTGATAAAATTCGTCTTGTTTGTGTAGTTTTTCTACCTTTCGTTTATAACCGTAAACTAACCTCAAATTTTGTGACAAGATTTTTTATTTAATAAGAAAGAAATATTAATATAGTTTGGGGGTTTTTAATAAAAAGGTCTTTTTTTGGAGCCTTTTTCGAGTTTGTTCATATTTTGTTCATGGGTAGAAGAATGATTGGAAATATTTTTGCTTGTCACTGTCAAAACAAAAGGTTATTTAAATTAGTTTTCCGAAGGCTTGTTTGTATAATACTTTGTAATTGAATATTTCTTAGAGTTTTTTTAGTATTTATTTCTAATATTAATATCTAGGTTTAATATTATTATTTTTATATATCAATTAATTATAGTCTTTAGATGGACAGAAAGAAAATCGGTGAAACCCTAAAGGCCGGAGGTTAATTTTTAAGTACTTTTTTTATTTTTCAAGGGACAAAACCATTCAGGGCCTGGAGGAACTGGCGGCGATAAGAAGGATGATAAGGATAAAAAGAAGAAGTACGAGCCTCCAATTCCTACGAGAGTTGGAAAAAAGAAGCGACGCACCAAGGGACCTGATGCTGCTCTAAAATTGCCTCAAGTCACTCCCCATACTCGTTGTAGACTGAAGCTTCTAAAGCTTGAACGTATTAAAGATTATCTTCTCATGGAGGAGGAATTCATTAGAAATCAAGAGCGTTTGAAACCCCAGGAAGAGAAGAACGAGGAGGAAAGATCGAAGGTCGACGATCTTCGAGGAACGCCAATGTCCGTTGGAACTTTGGAGGAGATAATTGACGACAATCATGCCATTGTTTCGACTTCCGTTGGTTCAGAGCACTACGTGTCAATTTTATCCTTCGTCGATAAAGATCAATTGGAACCTGGATGTTCAGTTCTTCTAAATCATAAAGTTCACGCGGTCGTTGGCGTTTTAGGTGACGATACAGATCCAATGGTGACTGTTATGAAACTTGAGAAGGCACCGCAGGAAACGTACGCTGATATTGGAGGTAAATTTCAAAAAAATGATTGATTTTTTTTAGTTGTAGTTGTAATTTTTTCGATTTTCAATAAAAAAGATTTATTTTAATTCGAAATCGAATTGTTTACTACTACAATTGAGGATTTTTTGTATTTTAGGTCTCGACACTCAGATTCAGGAGATTAAGGAGTCTGTTGAACTTCCGTTAACTCATCCGGAGTATTACGAAGAAATGGGAATAAAACCACCGAAGGGAGTCATTCTTTATGGCCCGCCTGGAACGGGAAAAACACTTTTAGCAAAAGCCGTTGCGAATCAAACGTCGGCGACATTTTTGCGAGTCGTTGGATCCGAGCTCATTCAAAAATACCTCGGCGATGGTCCAAAACTCGTTAGGGAATTGTTTAGGGTTGCTGAGGAGCACGCACCTTCGATTGTTTTCATTGATGAAATTGACGCAGTTGGAACGAAACGTTACGACAGCAACAGTGGCGGTGAAAGAGAAATTCAACGAACCATGTTGGAACTTCTTAATCAGCTTGACGGTACTTCTATTAATTTTCATTCCTATTAAATACAAAACAAAATTTTGTATACAAAAAAAATTTATTTAAATACATTTAATTATCCATCTATTTTAATATTTAATAAATTTATATATTTACTTGAATTGAATGAACTAAAATGACAAATTTGGAATAATTGTTAAAATTGAAGTTAAACTTTTAAGATGAAAATTATTGTTGTGGCAATGGCAATTTATTAAATGAATTTTTATTCTTTAAGGTTTCGACAGTCGAGGAGATGTGAAAGTTGTCATGGCGACGAACAGAATTGAAACTCTCGATCCCGCTTTAATTAGACCCGGTAGAATCGATAGAAAAATCGAATTCCCCTTGCCCGATGAAAAAACAAAGAGAAGAATCTTTAGTATACACACAAGTAGAATGACACTAGCTCCTGATGTTAATCTCGCCGAACTCATTATGGCGAAGGACGATTTATCAGGCGCTGATATTAAGGTAACAAAATTGCCTTTTATTTTTGAAAAAAAAGAATTTTCACGAATTTTTCAAATAAAAAATATTTCTTGAAAATAATTATGAAGCTGAAGTCCACAAAGTTTTTAAAATAAAAATAATGGGACGGAATTTTTATTTTTGATTGTAAATAATGTTATTTTTTGATCATTGAATCCTTAGTAACAATACATTTCTTAAAAATTAAGAGATGAATTTTATTAGAAAAAAACTTTTTTGTTTTTAAAAACATTGCGCACTTCAACTTCGTGATAATTTACATGAATAAATTAAGATAAATGCCCCAGTTATAGTCACTGACTTATTTCCCGTTAATTTGCTTAAAACTAATAAAAATTTTAATATTTTTTAAAACTTTTAATTGTTCAAAAAAAATAAGAAAACAATAATTGTTCAAAACCTGTTAAAAATTTTTTATTTATAGTGCTTTTAAATATGAACAATTATTTTACTTTAATACATTTAAGTAACAATCATTGCAATATTTACTTAATCCAAATTTATTTAGTAATATAAGGGATTAATTATTATTAAAATTAATTTTTTGTTGAACACTGATCTTTAGTTTAGTTATTTTCAAATAAATAAAGTAATAAATTTTGCCAAATTAGAAAAATGTCTGGGATAATGTAAATAAATAATTTTTTGTTGATTAATAAATTGACGCACAAATATTAAAAATAATGATTTTTCTTTGCAGGCAATTTGTACTGAAGCTGGTCTAATGGCGTTACGTGAACGTCGAATGAAAGTGACAAGCGATGATTTCAAGAAATCAAAAGAAAGTGTTCTATATCGGAAAAAAGAAGGTTCTCCCGAAGGATTATATTTATAGACTTGTTTCATTCAATTTTTTATTTCCCCTTTTTTTTGCTGAACTTAACTCGATAATTACAAAAAAATAAAAAATTGTACCGAAATTAATTGCTTGTAATAATTTATACGAACTAATTAATTTTATATATCCATCAAAATAATAGGCGATTTTAAAAAATAAATTTCTTAAAGTTTCAAATTATAATATTTGTTAATTTACTCTCGGTTTTCTTTATTTTCTTATTTTATTACTTTTGCTTATTAATTTTTCTTATTTAAAAAAAATTTTTTTTTTCTTTATTAATAAAATTAATTGAATTAATTGTCAAATTTGTCAATTTTTAAAGAAAGTAAAACAAAACGTTTGAAGAAAATAATATACATTTAAAAAAAAAAATTTTTTAAAGAAAGAAATTGTTTAAAAAAAAACTTATTACAAAAATCCATTGTAGAATTTTATAGTGAAGAAAAAATTAATTTCTTCTCATGTTTGATTAATTAATTGAATAATAATTATAATAACGATTTTATTAGTTGTTTGCTGCCTTTTATAAAAATTGAATTTCAAAATAGATTTCTCAATTTTAATTTTAAAGAAAGTAAAACAATTTAGATAATAATCCTAATAGAATAAAACAATATTTATTTTAAAAAAAGATTAAAAACAAATTATTCTTTAATATTTAAAAAATAATTTACGGTAAATAATTAATTGATTTTCCTAATTGATTAATTAGAATAGATACACTGAAAAAAAAATTTATTTGATTCAAATAACCGATTATTTGACTATTATTAAATAAATATTTACATGAAATAAATAATTTTTATTTAAATCAAATAAAAATTATTTGATTCAAGTAAATATTTATTTGATAATAGTCAAATAGTCGGTTATTTGAATCAAATAAAATTTTTTTTCAGTGTAATTATTAATAAGTTACTATTTTAATCTTATTTATTTAATTTGTTCTCTATAATTTTTATTATTATTATTATTTTATTAATAATAAATTATAATTTATTAGTAAATAATAAAATATTTGTTATAATTTTTTTTTTATATTTATATTCTCTAATAATTAAATTATATTATTCAATAAGTTTTACTAGTATTTACTAAATTGTTAATATTAAATTAAATTAAGTAGTAGTAAACTATTATTTAATAATAATCATATTAATAATAATAATATTACTATTGAGTAACAAAATAATTAGAATAATAAAAAAGAATTTGTTAATAAATAAAATATTTATTAACAATTTATTAATTTACATTATTAAATAATGATTTCATTAATATTTATTGAATTATTATTTTTGTAATATTAATAAACAATATTAAAAGATAATTAATTAATAAATGAATAATCAATTATTTATTAATTAACTGTTTATTAAAAGCAAGATATATTTTTCCTATTCAACATTTAAATTGAATTTGCTGCCATTATGCCGAAGTAAGTTGCCACTTCCGGTTTGGTATTTTCCTCCTACTTTGTGTTGTTTGCGATGAAATATAAGAATTTCGTTGAAATAATCGTCTCTCGTGATTTTAGAATAAAGAAAATAATAAAAGTAAATCTCAAATGAATATTTTCAGTGATAAAAAACATAAAAAATAATTAAAACTATTTAGTTTGATTCACGTAGTGGCGCTGTTCGCCATATGCGCCGCCATTTTCCCCAGGTTTTTCATCACGTGACCACGAGACCACGAGTGTGTTCTCCCATTGTGTTTAGGGAATAACTTCCAATTTTTAAGTGTTCAATTCTACATATTAATTCTATTTTAGTTTTATTTCTTCGAGTAATCATACACTGAACAAAATCACATATAAATTAAATGAAATAAATTCAAGAAAATTGGCAAAAAAGTACAACAAAGTAAAAAGTACAGTCCCTGCAATTAGAATTTTTTGTTCGGATCGTTCCCTTGCTTTCTTTCTTCCCATTTGTTTATTATTGTTTTCTCCTCATTATTTAACATTTAGAGTGTAAATTTCGTGAAAATTTATTTAATTTATCCACACTGCGTAAGGGGAATTGAATAGTTAACATGTCTTTGATGCGCATATTTGCATTTCGAAGTGAAGAACAGTGCATCATGAGCACGTTGACTTTGATCAAAAGTTACAAAATTTCAATAAAGACGATCTTGAAAACTGGTGAGAATAATAGTTGCAAACTACTTGAAAATTAATTTTTAATTTATTCAACTTATTTAATTTATTAATACAGGAAATTGTTTTAATTTAACAGATTATGTGTACATAAGAAGCAAGCGAAGAATAAGGAAAATAAGACGAATTCGCTTTCTCGAATTTTATCGTTGAGAGTCAACAATTGGCAATAATAAAAGGAAATTTCTGTTGAAATCGGTGAGTCAAAAACGTCACAAAAATAATTGCATCGTTAAGGTAATTTCCCTATTTCTATAAATATCTTTTTTTCAGTATATAAACTTATTAGCCTGACGATTTTGAGGTTATTTAAAAATAAAAACTTTAGTGCTCCTGGATTTGCAACAAATTGAACAAAGTAACATAACCTCAAAACGAATAAAAATAACGAAAATAACTTTCTAAATTATCTTTTAGATAATTTCAATGAACAAAAAAAGTAGAAATGTCACAAAATTATTTCATTTTCTACTTTTTCGTGATGGAATTCGACAGTTTTCGGGAATTTATAGGAAAATGTTTTTTTATATAAAGAGTATAAATTTTTCTCTTTAATAGTAACTTGCATGGAAATCGCTTAGTATAGGAATGTGTAAACAAGAAGTATGGCAGTAATTTAAAAAGTGATTTTAATTTCCCGAGTGTGAAATATTATCGGTGAAGTGGAAAACATTATTTGGCGGTCTGAAAGAGACATTATTATGACGTCGTTACTGAAATATCACGGGGTAATGTAAAATCGTTAGCGTATCATGTAGTGTATACTATATAATAACAGTACAGATATTGGATAAAGTGAATTTGCAAAATTTTACCCCCGACAGAGATCATAATCCATTATCATCAAGTTAATGGTGTAATTTTATAAATCTATTTTAATATTTATCGACTCTTTTTTTACATCAAAATTTTCATAAATGAAAACACAAACTCTCGACCTCAAGTTATTATTAAAATTATTATCTATTATTATAATTATAATTAAAATAAAAATAATAATAATAATGGTAATAATATAATAATAATAAACTTGAAAAGTCAGGGAATTTTGATCGAAATCCAGGAAAATTTATTTTTAAAATCTAATTTTACTTAAATATTTCAAAAGTAATTGAATTTTAAACGAATTGTACTTACAATTTTCATAAATAGATGAACTTGAAAAAGACATTTTAAAATTTGCAAAATTTCAATTTTAAATGAATATCATTAAAAAATTTAAAAACATAATTTTTTAAAAAACTTTAATAACTAAAATTCTTTTAAAATTAAAAAAAAAATTTAATATATATTTGATTGATTTTAAAAAATAACGGATTTATAGAAGAACTTTAGTTACTAAATCAAAATTGAATTTTGAAGCAAATACATATTAATGGAGAAATTTAATTACTTTCAAAAGAAGTAAAATTCTTCTCAGACATTCAATTATTTTTTTTTATCTTTTATTATTTATTCTTTAAAGAATTAAATTATTTTCAAAAATTTTAATGAAATTCTTTTATAACAATTCAGTTTTTCTGAAAATAATTTAAATAAAACTTTTAGTGAAAATTTAAATGATTTCAAAATTCAATTATTTTCAATGTTGGCTATTTTCATAAAATTTTACAAAACAATTCAATTGTTTAAACCAAAAGTTTAATAAAATTAGTCTGAAGAATTCAATTTTTTTCACATGTGATCTAATTCTTTGCAAAAATCCAATTATGTTTAAAAATTTACAATATTCTTGTCAACATTTTATAAATAATAACATTTTTCTCCTAAATTCAATTATTTTCTAAAATTCAATATAGAAGATTTTTATCGAATTTCTCGAAAAATGAAATTATTGTTGATGTTTTTTTTTAAATTTGTCTCTTGACAATAAATATTGATAATAATAAGAAACATAATAATTAAATGCTTGATACATTTTTTTATGAAAATTCGATTTTAAGAAACATTCAATTATTTAATTAATTGTTTATTTTCATTGTTAAAGAATTGATTTCTTGTAGAATTTTCAAATAAATATTGAATTAAAAATAAATTTCAGGAAAAATTTCTGATTATTATTAAATATCATATTCAAAAATATTTATTTATTTGAAAATTCGACGAGAATTCATTTATTTAACTTTAAAAATAAACATTTTATTAAATAATTGAACTTCTTTAAAATTGAATTGTCGATGATGAACTTTATCAACAAATTTTTTAAAATAATTGCATTTTTCGAGAAATTATTTGATGAACATTTTGTATATAAACAGGGTGTCTACTAACCGGGAAAATAATGCATTGCTGTGTGATAAATAAATATGCATAAACTTGCAAAATTGCTTTCTAAAATTTTTCATTTTTATAGTCATTTGTAGATTTATTTATGTTTGAAGTAAAATATATTTAAATTTGCAAGAAAAGTTAAACTGGGAAAAATAAGAAAAAAAAAAACCGGGAATTAACCGTGAATTTTGTGAAACGAAATTAGTAGACACCCTGAATAAAAAATAATTGAAATTCTGACAAGAATTTTATTAAAATTTTTGAAAATAATTGAATTTTGGAGAAAATTTTTTTTATTTAGGGCATTCCATTTCAAATCGTTTCACTGACAAAAATCAATCGCAAGAAGAGCGATTTTCTAATAATTTTTATTATATAAACATTTATTTATTTATAATATATTATGTACTGATTCGAAAGAGAATTTCATTAACTTTTTATTTCTATTTTTATTTTTCAAAATTGAGCTCATTTTCGTAGAAAAATTCCTGTTTGAAATATTAAACTTTAAAAAAACCCATTAAAAAACGTTGTTTAGGATTCAACTTCGTACCATTTGTCAAATTTCTCAAAAACACACATTTTAAATAATTTTTTTTTCGCTTAATCCCATTAAATGTCCATAATTTATTTTATAAATTTTATTTATTTTATTTTAAATGAGCTCAATTTTGAAAAATAAAAATAGAAATAGAAAGTTAATGAAATTCTCTTTCGAATCAGTACATAATATATTATAAATAAATAAATTTCTATATAATATCAAAATTATTAGAAAATCGCTCTCCTTGCGATTGTTTTTTGTCAGTGAAACGATTTGAAATAGGAATGCCCCATTTATAAAGATTATTTAAATTTTGACTCGAATTTTTGGCAATTTGGAACATAATTAGATGTTTGAGAAGAATTATGTTACTTTTAAAAATAATTGAATTCTTGAGTTTTCCAATAATTTTCTAATGAATAATTAATGTAGTTTAAAAAATCGGGAAAAATTGCGTTTTTTAATCTAGAAAACTTGGAAAAGTCAGGGAATGTTGAAAGGTTAAAAGCGTGGCAACCCTGTGATGGTAGTAATATAATAATAATAATAATAATAATAATAATAATAATTATTATTATTATTAGTATTATTTTTATTATTTTAACTATTTTCGTTATACTGTTATTACTTTTATTTTTGAAGAAAATTGAAGAAATTTTTAATTTAAAATCTGTGTGACTTTTTTATTAAAACGAAATGAAGTTTTTAAATTTTTCGTGAAATTTATATACACAAAGGCTGAGAATGAAAATGATGGGATAACGCATTGAATCTTCTTTTGATTTCCACTATGGCGAAATAACTATTTTTCTGTTGAACGGACCGGGAAATGAAAGAACTAGAATTCGCTGTGTAGTAGTGGTAGTAGTACTAGTAGAGAGAGAGAGAGAGAGAGAGAGAGAGGGGAAAAAAGGGGGGCGAGATAGATGAAAATGTAAATGCTGCGAAAAGCACAAAATTCTTAACAATAGAAAATACATATATAGTTGGCAATATTCTAGTACACTGTATATATATGTACACACTATTGAGACCTTAGCTAGAAAAGATTCTTCTATTTACATTTTTCAGTGTCTGGTGTATCCAGAAAATGAAACGGGAAACGAAATATCAACTGAAAAATTTGTTTTTATTCAATTAATATTTGTTTCACTATTTCGCTATTTATTTATTTTATTTGTTTACTTTTAATTACTTGGATTGATTTGTTCTATATGTTTGTTAACCACTTTCATTGTTTTATTTATACTTTATAAAATTTCAAGTCTGAATGAAATTTGAAATTTTAAAGAACTTGGATTCTTGAAAAATTTAATAATTCCTATTCTCCGGAAATCAGTTACATCTTTTAATAGGTTAAAATATATTATAAATTGGTTATATTTAATTTATTATTAAAACTAGTGGATTTATAAAAGAATTTTAGTTAAAGACACTGAAAAAAATCGAATTTTGGAGAAGTAACAAATTATTATTGTCGAAATCCAATTATTATTTGTCAAAAGGTAATAAAATTCTTCACTAAAATTTAATTATGTTTAACAATTTATTTAAATTCTCGTAAAAATTAAATTTTTTTATGAATAATAAAGAAATCTTCTTTGAATTATTTTCTGAAAATTTTAATGAAAATTATGGTGAAATTGAATTGTTTCGACAAATTAATAATTATTACATTTTTTGAGCAATTTGATTATAATTGTATTAAAAAAATACAAATTCTGGGATGCGTTTTTATTATATTTACGAAATTATTTTTATAAATAATGAAAACTCGTAAAATTGAAAATTTTACTAAAATTCGTCGAAAGAATTCAATTATTAAAAAATTTGTTGATAAAATTGTTTATGATAATTTTGTTTCCAGAAATATTAGAAAAATCCATAAATCATTAATTTTTGTATTTAAATAATTAATTTTTCTTTGAATTTTCTAATAAAAATTAGTTTTCAAATTGTATTTTAGTTAAAATCTTAGATGATAATTGAATATGAAAAGCATTGCAGATAAATTTTTAGAAATAATTAAGTTTGGAAAAAGTTTGAAAATTCTCAAGAAACTTTTGCAAAAATTATTGAAAATAATTGATTTCCTTTAAAGAATTTTTATAGAATTTTAGAAAACAATTACATTTTTCCAAGAATTTACTTAAAATTGAATTAAAAATAATTGAAATCTTCTGAAGAATTTTATTATTTCGAAAAATAATTAAATTCTTGCATCGAATTTCTGACATTTTTTTTTAAATAATTGAATTCTTGCAACAAATTTTATTACTTGTGAAAATAATTGTATTCTTTTGAAGAATTTTATTAAAATTTTTGTAAGTAATAGAATTTTTTCTGTTAAATTTTATGGATATTTTAATCATTATAAGTTGTTGAATTTCAAAAAAGGTTTGAATTTGAAATTTTTGGAAAATCTTAATTCCTAGGGGACAAATAATAATGATTAATTATGTATTTAAAAAATGAATAATGGTAAATCAAAGGAAGAAGAGATGTTCAATTTCAACGTACTCCAATAAAAAGGCTTTTAGATTAACGCAGTTTCCATTCTAAACTTTAAAACGAAACTTAAAATAGTAACGAGCCGATCCCAGTCGATACAGCTGTTTTACGAGTTTAAACTCCATTTAAATTTTAAGTAGAAACTGCGAATCAATTCCAAGAGGAACACATTCACCTTCCATATTGTTAGAACGGACAATTTTTAATCAAGAATTAAATTACCCTCCAACTTAATTACTCATTTCGCAAAAAGAAAAAGAAATTACATTTATTTTTATACACATAATAAAAGTATAAAATTTATAATTTAAAAATAAATTGCGGTTTACGTGCGCGGTGATATAAATTTAAGGATCGAACAAAAAAAAAAAAAAAGAAAGGAAAGCAATAATATCGGGGCAAATTTCGGGGTCGTGAAAGATTCGTTGAGATGGGTAACTTCTGGTTTTTACGATCTCTCATTTCGTTGATGATACTTTACGCTATTATCGAGAGAGAATCTAATCTAGCTACCCTTTCGTTTAACCTTTTGCGAGAGTATAACTTGTCCCACTCCTCCTTTTTGATAGCAAAAGGATGGCACCTCGTTGACATAAGTGGATGCTCAGCACTTAAACTCTATATAACCTGAACACTGTATAGTTACATTTGTTTCGGTGTATAAATAACTTTTTCCACACAAAATTAAATCTCTTTTCTTCTCGACACATGTCAATTTTTCTCATTTATTTTTTCAATTTTTTATAAGTCTTCCTCAATAGTTTTCTTAAGTCTGTGTTTGTTCAAAATATGTCATTTTTGTAGTAAAATCTTGACTGCATTTTTGTTTCAAGAATCACATACTATACTATTTTTTATAAATATGTTAACCTATACTATTTGGCTACTATTTTTATAAATAAGTTATACTGACGACAATTATTTCGTTAACAAAAGCAACTAATGGAACGATTATTTTAACCGAGATTTTAATTATCGATTTATTTAGTAAACAAATTGATCGCAGTAAATCGTGAGGTATTAAAAAGTGTTGCAGATTAAATTAACACCAAATAAGATTAAAATAATCAATTTTGGTGTTATTTTTTACAGTGAATGAAATTTGAGTTTATTAAATTGTTTTATAACTATAAAACATGAAGATATCGATAACTCCGAGTCTTCGACTCGAAGTAATAATAATAATATCATTATTTTATATTATAAGAAAATTATACTTCTATAAAATTATTATCATTATTTCAATTCAATTATTATGTTCAAATATTTTTGACTACAATTTTACTTTATATATACATTATTTTTAATAATAATTAATTAATTAATTTCTAAATTCTCTAATTAAATGCATATTAGAAAATAAAAACTTCAAATAATATTAAAAAAATTCAATTAAACTTTTTCAAAAATATTCATTTAAAAATTCAATTATTTCCAAAAAGTTCACTCTATATTTCTTTTAATATTCAATTATAATCTAAAATTTTAACTGAAATGCATTTTTAAATCAATTTTTATTAATAAATTCTACGAGAATTCAATTATTTAAATGCAAAAATAAGTAGTCTATTGAATAATTAAATGTTTCTTAAAATTCAATTCTCATAAAGGATTTTAGTAACAAATGTTTTATAAAAATTCAATTGTTTTGTCGAATTTTATTACAGTTTATTTGATTCAAATAAAAATTATTTGATTCAAGTAAATATTAATTTGATAATAGTAAAATAATCGGTTATTTAAATAAAATAAATATTTTTTTCAGTGTATTTTATTTAAAAAAATTGAATTCTTTTGAAGAATTTTATTTAAATTATTTGTAAATAATCAAACAGTTAGTGATCGTAATTATAATTTTATTTTAAAAATATTATCCCCCTTAAAGTTTGAAATCAAAGTTCTTTTTAAAATTTTTATAATATTATTATTATTATTCAATAATAATAATTCTTGAACTTTTTTTAATTTTTATAATTTAAAATTTCTGAATGATCAAATAAATGATGTTTATTTATTTCCTGAGAAAATTAAATTTCTATTATTCATTAAGTAAATAATAATTAATTGTTATTGTTTATTATTGTCAAAAATGTTAATAAAATTCTATGCAAGAATAAATTGAATTATTTCCATAAATAATAGCTTATTTTTTTGGATGGATTCAATTACTTTTATAAATAGTAAAATTCTTTCCAAGATATTCAATTGTTATCACTATAATTTAAATAAAATTGAATAATTAAGTTTTTATTTATAACTTTATAAATAGACAAGATTATTTTCAAAAAATTGAAAAAATTCTTTGTTTAATTCAATTATTTTCAAAAATTTCAATTAAAATTATTAAATAAATATTTTTAAAAAATTTAAAGAATCTCGTCAGAAGAATTTAATTATTCACAAAAACTCTGATACAAATTTTTGAAGCCATTTGTAGATTTATTTGGATTCGAAATCAAATAAATTTAAAGTGAATTTTGTTAAAGGAAAATAGTAGACTAATTATAGTATTAAATTATTAAATAGTAATTACTATTATTGTAAAGTAACTAATTATTAGTATAAAAAATAACTAATTGTTAGTAAAAAATAACTAATCATTACTAGAAAATAACTAATTATTATTAGTAGTAAATGACAAATTATTATATAAAAATGTTTACTAATTGGGCTGACTTTTCTTTTTGGAATTTGTAAATTAGTAAAAATTACTATTTATTAGTAAAATTTGCCAATTCAAAAGCAAAAATCAGTCTCTATTTCAAATTAGTAAATATTTCTATTAACATTTGATTAACCGTAAACAAATTGTTTGACAATACATTAATTATTTAATAAATTCCAATTTGGTTGTTTGAAAAAGATGTTTTCTCTGAATGTATTTGTATTTTCTCTACTTTGATGGTATCAGTAGTAAAGGTCCACTTTAGTCAGACAACACGTTTTAAATATATAATGATGGTTTCAGTAGTAAACTCCGCATTAGCCGGATAGAATTTATTATTTTTTTAGATTTATATTTTATTCATTACACATATATATTTATTTTGTCTATTTTGGTAATTTAACAAATAAATAAAAAAATTATAAAATTAATTAAAATTAAATTGAAAATAATTAAAATTGATGAAGAATTTTATTATAAGATATGTAAAAAAATGAAACAGAAGTTATCAACGTTGATTCAACAAAAAACTTAAGAATTTTCTCTAGATACAAATTTTTCTTTTTTATTTTTAACCCAAGTAAACCCTGCAAACCCTAAAATAAAAAAAAGGTGGGAAAAGCAGTGATTTTTATTTATTTTGTCGAATTTTTCCAAAAATCACACAATTTCATTTAAATTTATAATTCGTCATCTCGATAGTAATTTTTTTCTTTTGATAATTGTTTATTTTAACATTAGACGCAAATTAAAAAAATGCTTAAAAGGTTTCAAATCGGGGAAAGCAGGGATTTTGTCTTTTTGTCACGGATTTTTGAAAAATCCCAGAATTTCAATAAAATTAATAATTCCTCGCCTCAGTAGTAATTTTTTTTTGAGAATTGTTTATTTTAACATTAGACGTTATTTAAAAAAATTCAAGAGATTCTGACTCGGGGAAAGCAGTGATTTTTATTTTTTGTGTCGAATTTTTTCCAAAAATCATGAAATTTTAATTAAATTAATAAATTACAATTAATAATTTTTAAAAGAAAAAAATTAATACCGAGATGAGGAATTATGAATTTAAATGAACTTGCGTGATTTTTGGAAAAATTCGACAAAATAAATAAAAATCACTGCTTTCCCAACCTTTTTTTATTTTAGTGTTTGAAGGGTTTACTCGGGTTAAAAATAAATAAGAAAAATTTGTATCCAGAGAAATTTTTTTGTTTTTCGTTGAATCAACGTTGGTCACTTCAGTTTCATTAAAAAAATGGAATTTTTTATTAATGTGACATTAATTAATTGGCATTTAATCCAATGATATAATTAAAATTTTTATTGATTTGTTAATTTTAAAAAGATTTAAATTTATACAGTGCTGCTCAATAACTTTTGCCCATCCTATATCGAGTGAAGGCTTTACAAAATGTGTTGTATTTTGTTTACTATGTACGTTTGCAAAAAATTGAAATTTTGAGAGATTTTATTTAAAATTGAGAGAAATTAGAGTTTATCAAAATATTTCAATTTTATTTTTTGAATTAATTAAGTTTACGTAAACAAGTAAATGGAAATTTTTAAAATAATTTAAATTTTATAAAATTTTAGGATCCTAAAGTTCTGAACTTTCAAATGAACGAAATTTATTTATTTCTTCTAAAAATTAAATTTTGATTGCAATTATTTTGCTTCACTAACCAAAAAATTAATTACTGAGTTTGTAAATGTTAAATTTTAGTTTATAAATTATTTTATTATTAGTAATTTATTGAAATATCTTCAATTCAAAAATATTTCGTTCATTTGAACGTTCAAAACTTGGGGATCATAAAATTTTATAAAAATGATTGAATTTTATAAAGAATTTTTATTGAAACTTTTGAAAATAATCGAGTAAAGTTCGCCACAGAATAATATTAATTTGAATAAATAATTTGAATGTAGAGGGAAATATGCTCTTTTTATTGCTTTATCGTGGCGTTGTAAATTTGTGCAAACCGCAAGTAATTGACATAAATTGGCTTAATTGAAGGAAACTTCTTGTGTCTTTATAATTTCAAAATTCTCTCCCCTTTTGAAAGGCGTGAAGGCAGAAATAGAGAGAGAGAGAGGGAGTGAGAGGGAGTGAGAAAACTATAGGTACGTAACAAAGTAAGATTAATTTTTGCTAGTATAATAAACTTGGATCATTAAACTTTAGATTGTCAGTAACGCAATCCAGCATTTCCATTACTAGTTTTCCCTCTACATACTTTATGTACTTTGTTTTCTCTCTTGCTCTTGAATTTAAGCTTCTCCTATATTTACTATCCTTTCCCTCAAAACCTTACTTCTCGCTCTTCCCTTTTGCTACACAGCAGACGCTTAGGAACTGTAATTAATTCAACTCGGAATTAACCTCTCCTTGCACGTTTGCGGAAATTTGCCCCACTACTCTTCTCTCTTTCACCCTCTCTCTCCCCCTCTCTGTCTCTCTTCAAAACCGGGTGTTTCCAAGGGGAATACTGCAGATTCTCTGAAACTATGTCTCCTCGGTTTTCCTTCTCTCAGTAGAGTATCTCAGCTAAGGACTAAGTGGGTTAATGATTCCAACTGAATCTTCTATATATATATATAAAGTTTCAGATCTGATATATATGACACATTTTTACCCGTTTTCTGATAAGTTTTATCGAAATACTCTTTTCTATTTCTATATATGTCCCTAAAGTTGTAAACGAAATTTATTTTACACGAAAAAAAATCTTCACCTGGCACAACTAAAAAGTTTCACTATATTAGCGAAATTTTTAGTTATTGTAGCGAATACATTCGCTATTCCAGTTAAAGATTTTTCTTTCGCGTAGTTTTAAATGTTAATGAGGAATGAGGAAGACTCTGTTAAAAGAAAAGTGATATGCAAGTGGTCATTCGATTTCTTTGAACCTATGGGAAATAATAGTCCTAGGTAATATTGTTAAAACCTAACTATAATTGAATATCTCCTAATCGACAAGATGAATTGTAACGAAACTTACACAAAACATAGTTAAATATATGTAGTTTAAAATAAAATTATGATAAAAATTTCAAAATTCCGACCAAAACAAAATATTGAAAATAAAATTCCCTTCCGAATGTGTAATTATGTGAAGATATATTCGATCATTAGGAAGGTATCAAACCTAAAAAGGCTTATGTCATATTTAAAGTTGCGACGTTTCGATGGTGTGGTTTACCACCCTCTTCAGGCTTATTTATTTAATAAAACACCAAAATTAATAAATTACAATAAATAATAAATAACACAATTATATAACAATTATTATATCTGAATATTACAATTTAGAATACATTGCAACTAGTCAAGATTAAAAAAAAGAAATATAAACAAAAAAAATAAAATAAATAACACGTAAAAGTGAACGAAAAATGGACAAGCACACGACGAATGCTGTCATTTCGATACAACGATCAAGTCAAACTAAAATTAAATATTAGAAAAATCCATCTCTGCTAAAATATGGAGTCAATGAAATCACAGGTAAACACGTCAGATAAACTCGTGGCATCTATTTTGAATTTAATATCCTAATAAGGGGAAAATAAGTTTTATTCAGGAAACAAATGTCTTCTTTCTTATTTATAGTAAAATCATCACTCAAAATGTGTATTATTTCAGAAATAGATCGTTTTTTATAATTTGGTTCAGGATCGAGAATAGTAGCATTGCTCCAGTCAAAATTATGTTTAAAGTTTAATTGATGTGCACGTACCACTGATACCACTGATACTGATGTGCACGTACCATTTTTGTTATTCTTATGTTCGTTGATACGGACATTCAGTGGACGCTTAGTTTGACCTATATAATTCGCTGGACAATCTTTACATGTAAATTTATAAACGACGTTCGTTTCTTGCCATTTTTCGGTCATATCCTTACCCAATTTTACAACTGATTTCAAATTTTCATTAACAATTGGGATAGAATGAATATTATATGACATCAAAATTTTTTACAATTTAGTGTAATTATAATTATTGAAAGGTAAACAAATTCTAGGAATTTGTTTATATAACTCTGAACGTTTTTTTGGTAATCGAATCTATGTTAGAAAATTTCATTTTATTTAATCGAGATTTAATATATTTTTCAAAAAAGAAGAAGGATAATCATTGTTTAAAAGAATTTGTTCTGAAACGAAGTGTGAGAAAGAAGAATCACTCGATCTATAAGGTTGTATATAATGTTTATTTTTTGTTGAATTGAATGATTTGAAAAGTAATTGATAAATCTACCAGAGGAAGTAGACTTTTGGTACCAGTTATAAATAATTTTATTACTTTCGACACATAAAGTTATATCAAGAAAATTAATTTTTTTATCAACTTGGAGTTTATGAGTAGATTGTAAATTTTTGTTATACGAATTATTTACATAGAAAACTAGATCGACACAATCTTTGTGAACACATAAGATTGTATCGTCAACATGTCTATAGTAAAAAAGTGGCACATAATTATATTTAGTTTTCAAAACATTAAGGCAATCACTTTCTAAATCATCCATAACAATATCAGCGAAGAATGGAGAAATGTGTGAACCCATTGGAGTGCCATCGATTTGTTTATAAAATTTTTTATTAAAAACGAAAAACATAATCAGTTAAAATTCATGGTTTTAACTGACAATCAGTGACTGACTTTTTGCTTCTGAATCAGTTAAAAACAACTGATTTTCAGTTAAAAAATAACTGATTTACAGTAAAAAATAACTGAAAAATTAGTTAAACTTGACTAATTGAATCAGTCAAAAAAAAATTACTGAAACATCAGTCATTTTTAACTGACAATCAGTTATTTTTAACTAATTGTCAGTAGAAATATTACTATTTGAATTAGTGACTGACTTTTTGCTTTTAAATCAGTTATTTTTAACTAATTCAAATTTAGAGAGTACGATTATTTAAACAAAAAAGAATCTTTTCTTGGAATAACTATTTTACTATATTAGCGAAATTTGTTTTGTTTTCGTTAACGCTTTTGTTATTCTAGAGAAACTTAACACTGATCTAGGTGAAGTTTTTCTCTAGTAACTCGAACGTTCAAATACTCGCGACAATATTTTTATTAAATCTTTTTTTCGTAACTCGAACGTTAAAGTAATCACGACAATATTTTTGTTACTTCTTTTAATTTGTATTTCTGACTGCAAGCGAACTACTAAATTCGGTCCAATAAATTCTACCCCTAAGTAAATATTTTAACAAAAAAAAGTCACCAAATTAAAACACTGAAAAAACAACTCTTTTTACATCTAAACATTTTCCAACTTCTTGCATTCTATTTTAAAATGATGAAGTACTCAGTGGTCCATTAACGATTAACGTGCGAAAGATAACATGCACAACGAATGGATTAAACGTGAGGCAAAGCGGAAGAAATAGAAACACAAAATGAAAGCACTCTGTGGATAGAAGCGAAAGGGAGATTAAAAAGAAGACTACATGGGAATAAATAGAAAAGTACTAACAGTGATAGTATATAATAAAGAACTAAAAAAAGAGGGAAAAAATTACGAGAAAGAGCAAAAAAAACAGACGATAGTTGACGTTACCAGAACGGTTAGTAGTGACACCACACAGTAACTCTCACATTGATTTTCACGGGGGTTGGGGATCTTGAAGGCCGGAGATCTGAAATAGATGCTGTAATGGCCTTCAATTTTTTTCCCTTTTCTTTCATTTTCATTGTCTTTTTGACCCTTATTTCCCTCCTTAATATTTAAATATTCGACTCATTAAATATCACATCAATTCTCATCTCAAATTCTCTGGGGGATAAAAAATATACAAAATTTACTTCCCTACATTTTAGAGAAAGGAAAAAAAAGTTAATTTTGTTTTTTCTAAAATTAAAATATATCTCTTTTTGTAACAAGTAAATAAAAGTTTATAAAAAAAACATTTCGATATGCACACATAAATTGTAGAGCTGCATTGTAGTTTCCTTTTCTATATATAGATTTAAAGGTAAAAAAAGAGTATTTTAGAAGTTGAAGAGCAAAAACAGACAAGTTAACAAAGTTTGTCGAGTCACTTACAGTTCCTTCGTTCTCTTGCTCGGTTTGAACGAGTTGTTAGACAAAACTTTTTTAACTTAATGTGTAGCGTTCAGTTATATTGTCTCAAATTCTTAATCGTGCAAGTGTGCATGTTGTTTATAGATGGTTTCAAATATTTTTTCTTTTTTGGAATGGTAAATAATGTTAATTTGGAATTTTCAGTCCCTTAAGATTCAAATTATCGAGAATCGTCTGTAATATTAATAATAGCGTTAATAATAATGCAGTCGACCCCCGATAAATTGAATCTCATGGGGCATAAAAAATTCTAAATATTGAAGGTTTTACTTATCGCGTGTTTTTGGAATCATTTCCTAAACTTTTTCTAATAAATATTAGCAATTAAATACAGGCCTTGGATATTAGGACTTTTAATAATGTAATTGTCGAAGAAGCTACGGGAAAAAAAATAAAAAAATAATTATACAGATCCGACGTCCGTTAGTACAATTGTAAATAATATTAATAAAGATTAATATCGTGACTATAAATTTTTATCATTTCCGAAAAATTAATAATTGTCGATAAAGTTAATTACCGTAATATTAGCATCAAAGGAAAAAAAGAGTGTTTATTATAAAGAACCGAGTAATTAGTGTAAAGTAAAACGATACAACTAATTATTATCCAAAGAAGAGTGGCTGCTTATAGAAAATGAGAAAATATGACGAAGCACGGTTCTGACAAGTTTTACACGCAAATCCGCTCACTCTCTCTCTCTCTTTATCTTTGAAAATCCTTCATTCTCGTCACTATTTCAAACACCATCTCTATATAGGATATCCTGACTTCCGCCTCTCACTCTCATAATAACTCGATATCGCTGTCTTGCGTTATATATCCCAAGGAGAAAGCATCATAAGTTTCCGGGATGTTCAGTAATTGGAACGTTACAAAGATCCGTCTGATAGACAACTTGATCCCCTAGTGAATTTCTAAAAGAACGAATGATATACCACCACTACCATCGTTTCATCTCCTCTCCCGCATCCAAGTGGCACACAAATGCCATTAATTTCAATTGATAAAAAGGAGAAAATACAAAAATTCAACGACAAATTTATATACGTACGAATGAAAAGGGTCCTGAGAGTTTTTTTGAGCGTATTTCAAATAGTTTGAGAAAACTTACACGGAGATTATTTGTTCCTGAAAATTTAATGAATTTTGTTCCGTAAAATTTTAATAATTTATACAAAGATTACAGCAATTGACAAATTTGACAAAAAAATTTTAAAAAGTAAATTTTTCAAGCCCTGTACATTTTTTAAAAATTGCAGAAAAAATTTAAAACTTACATGGGTGCGTTCATTAAAGTCTCATTTTTAATTTAAGACCAAAAGAGTTCAAAAATCATAATCGGTTAGCGAGATATCATTATAAACAACGAAGCATTTTTACTCAAAAACCGTCAAAATTCAACCAATTCATTACATTTGTCAAAAAACATGCACGGCCGTTTATAATAAAAGTGTAAGTTTAAAGTTATTAAATGAATTAATAGAAAACACTAGTTTACAAATTTTTTCATTTTGGGTAACTTTTGGAACAGGTGAAAAACGAATATGAGGTGAAAACCTTTTGAGGTCACTGAAAACGAATATGTCTACAAAATTTTTTTCAAGGAAGTACTTGAGATATTGTCAAAAGACACGTTTTTTGGTTTATTTATCATTTTTTGTAAGAAATACTGAAAATTGTTTGTAAAACTAATATGAAATAGGTAGAATTTGTAAAAGTTATTTTTCTTCAGGATGATGCATTACTTACATGAATATTATTGGAGTTTTTTTGTTTATCATCGCTGAAAGTCGAAAAATGATTTTTTTTGTAGTCGGAAGTGGAAAATCTGCGGATTTGGATACCTGGGTAATGAATCACATGTTATTTGGGGAAGACTGCTCTTGTTCTGGTCGACCCACTGAAAACTACTTCCGTCTTATAGTGGATTTTTCTTCGATTCACGGGACTACCTATTGGCTTCGAACTTCCTGTGTTGAAGGACCCATTATGTTGCCGAGGCGATCTTACCGTGCCGTTTTTCTTCCGCAATCTTTATTTTTGGTCCTTGCGAGAGTCTTTTTAGCCTCCTCAAGGGCCGACCTAAAGACTCAACATCTACCACTGCCTGCGACGTTGGTTACGTCAACTTTATAGCTGCCCATCTGTCTACCGCCTTATAATCTCTTTCTATGTGGACGTTTCCTAGGAACCTATTACACCTGACTATCATACATATTTTTCTGATTGGACACGACATAAAGCACACCTTTATGCGTCCCATCTGGACTCCGGTGTTGGTAAGGCAATCTAGGTCACGGATCTCCAGTGTCACCTTTCGATCCACCATCTGTACCTTACCCAACTCTCCAACTATATTTGTCACTTCCTCGGTGAATGACACCTTGTTTGATGATCCTACAATTTTAATAAGGAGGTCTCTATTTTTGGTAGGCCTTACTTCTCCGGGTGTGCCTCTGCACGAATTTTGCCCACACCTTGGTGTCAGTCTTCTTTTGTGGTCCGTCTTTTTTCTTCTTCTTGGATTCTTTCACCAACTCGAAACTGCTTCTTCTTCTCCTCTTCTGAGACTCCAAGACAACGTTTTTTTCAGTACAACTGCATTAAAACGGTCTTGTCTAACTCTTCGATTCTATCTAGCTTCTTCTGATCAAGTTAATCCTTGATTCTCATATTGACATTCTTCTGGACTTCACAGGTCTTCAGCATCTTGCTGATCTCTTACTCCATTTTTAGAATGCTCGATTCCTCTTCCTCTCGGAGCTTAACGCATTCATTTCGATCTTCATTGCAGCTTGTAATGTTAATCGCATAAGCATTACTGAAGACAAAAATGCAGTTGGCTTGACTCGTTACGCTGCTCGTGCTTTGTCGTCTATCTACTCTGTCCAAAATAACTCTTGGAACCACCAATGCGTTGTTGCCCTCCTGCATCATTAGGTCACTGGCCACCGTGTTAGGCGATTGGCGGTTAGAACCAGTGAGGGATTTAGCCAAAACATTACCTCGCAGGTACTCCTCGTTATTACAATCCCTCATTTTTATATCTCTGTTTGGTTGTCCTTTAGTGAAAAGCCTCACCACCACAAGCTCTACCGAACATATCCATGATATCCTACTTACACCAGCCATGTTCTGCAGCGGGTGCGCTTCCACCAATCCCAGCACATTAAAGATATAGATGATGTTTGGTAGTGGACAACCATTGGCAAGGATTACCAATCATCTTACCTTGATTTCAAAACCACTCGTACAGCTTTTTTAAGTGCTTCGATTTCCAGAAAAATTATTTCACCCTGTTCATCGTTTTAATATCTTCAGTTCAAAGAAAAATAATCTTCATGACTATTAAGGTGGTGCATTTTTAATGCTATGTGGGTACCTGAACCCAATAAAATTATATTTGTTTTTAAATACCAACATAAAAGTAGTTTTTCTTAATGCATTTAAATACTTTTACTAACCAATGGAACTATTAACCATCAGAAAATATAGTGACAAGTTTTAAATCACTGCACATTTTTCCCTTTTTTAAATTTTAATTTAACAGTTCAAGAATATTTTTATTGTCTTGTATGTTTTCTTGAGATTTACGAAACAGGGTGAAAGATTTCACCGGGAAATGGAAGCACTTTAATATAAGTAATGTATCATCATAAAGAAAAATAACGTTTCTTATAAATTCTATCTATTTCATATTCGTTCGACTCATCATTTTCAATATTTCTTACAAAAAATGGAAAATAAATCGGGAATCGTCTTTTTTTGCCAATATCTCAAAAATGCTTCTTAAAAAAAATTTTTTGTGGTCCACAGTGCTTGCTAAACTGAATTAACTAAAAGGTTCTGGCACCTGGAATTTCTTTCTTGATTTTGATTCTAGAACATAAGTAGATTATTTTTCAACAAAAATGAAAATCTTATGTGGAACCGTTTAAAAAAAATTAATTAAAAAATTCAAAATTACGAAAATTCAGCTTTTCTTCAAAAAATATACATTTGAGAAAGAATATCATCAGACAAAATTTGAAGATATTAAAAAAGCAATTTTTTATGGTCACCGATTGTGAGAGACGAAGAAAACTAACAGTAGTGTTTTTAGTTTTTTTTATTTTAAACTAGTTGAAATGAGATAACATGTTTTAAGAATTTGATTTTCGCACAGTTTTTAATAATAACAGAATATATTATTTTATAATCTAGGAAAATGTTACAATCTAGTTATATATTGTGTAAATTATAATTATCTAAACATGTAAATTATATATAAATTAACTTTTTTTAAGAACGGCTCCACAGAAGATTTTGATTTTTGTTGGAAAATGATGTACTTATGTTGTCAAATCGAAATCAAGAATAATAATAATTTTAGATGGTTTTGTTTCAATTAAAATTAGTTTGTAAACTTAAACCCTATAAGATGCAAAAATATAGACGCTTTTAATCGAAATTATTCTGTTGGTTCTTTTTCGGTTCACCAGTACATTTACTGAATGGCTCAGTAATTATATTAATTTGAATTAGTTAATTCTGACTGAATGAACTGATTCATTAGTTAAAACTAAACAAACTGATTGAATTAGTAAGAACTCTTCTAATTTAAATTTAGAGAGTATTTAATATTTTAAAATGTTCGTTTAATAACATACATTACATTTATTTCCATCCATATATAGACGTATTGAAAGATATTAATTAGCGTTGATTTTATACTGTAATTGAAATATATTAGTGCGATATATAGATATAATAGTTGAATGCGTTGATAATTTGTCACACATGTTAGTTTCTGTATATAAACGATTTGTACATGAATCTATTTATGCTCATGTGCATATAGAGTTAACTAACTAGCTACGGCAACTATATGCATATAGTCAGCTTTGCAGACAAGCGAAGCGTATACCATATTATAGGGGGGCGAGTTTCGCCACGGATAACAACTATTGTTAGTGCTTTACAGAAATCGAGGTTGAGGCTGAGATTACAGGAAAAAAATGCAATTTATTAATAAACGAAGGTCAATTTTTAAATCAATTGAAAATTCACTATTATATCGTTATCGAATTATTCTCCTAATTAAATCGACTATAATATACACTGAGAAACAAAGAACTATGGCCCAATAGCGTCAATGCTATTGAATTCTATTTTTTCCAGCAATAATTTCTGTATTGAATTAGAAAAGTACATATTAAAATATAATAATAATTTATAATGTAGAACTTGAAGTATAGTGTTGTCTAATGAAATATCAGACTTTGTACACGATAATTAATTTTTAAAAATTATCAAACAGTAGTTTTCAAACTAAAAAAAAGTAAAAAAGAGTAGCTAACGGAAAATTAAATTTGACAACCAAAAAAGTGTTTTAGAGACTTTACAAAACAGACAAAAATTCAATTCTCTTTTTTATTTTCCTAATTTTTTTCTAATTTTCTTCAAAAGTATTTACTTCTTACTTTTCCTGCTAATAAATTTAATTCCTACAAAACAAATTTTATTATTCATGTCAAAATAAAAATATTTATAAAAATAATTTAATTCTTGCGAAGAATTTTATAAAAAATTTTATATCATTGATTCCTTTCGACTAATTTTATGCAAAATTCAAATTTAAATAATTTGAACTCCTAAAAAATTTTTATTGGTCATGAAAAGAATTGAATTCTTACGAAGTTTTTTACAACAAATTTGTTAAATAATTAAATTTTGTTTGAAAATTTTTTGAAAATAGTAGATATTGAAAACCATTTAATTGCGAAAAGTTTTTTAAAATAATTAAATTTTGCAAAGAATTCTATTAAAACTTTTGAGGGTTATTGAACATCTAAGTGGCATTTTAAGAAATTTTTTTTAAATTAATTGAATTTTAAAGAAAAAATTTATTAACTTTTAAAAATAATTTAATTCTTGTGATGAGTATTGTTATTTATTTATGAAAATAATTGAATTTTCCAGAGAATTTTTTGTAAAATGCCTTAAAATAATTTAATTTATATAATTTTGTTTATACATCGACATAATTGAATTTTTTAGAAGAATTATTTATGTAAATAATTTAATTTACTGTTAAGAATTTTATTTAAATCTTATTATTTCAAACATTTTTTTCAATTATTGAATTAAACTTTCTTTTTTTTTAATTTATTAAAATTGTATTTTAAATAATTGATTTCTATCTAAAAATTTTATTAAAGTATTTGAAAATAATGGAATTCTTGTGAAAAATACAAATATTTTTGTAAATAATTAAATTCTTCATAAGATGAAAAAAAAACATTTTTTCAATAATTGACTTTTTTCAGGATAACTAAAATTTAATTTTTAATAATAATTTAATGTTTTAAGCACTTCCTGTAATGTTGTATTAAAAATAATTGAAATCTTGTGTGATGAATTTTATTATTTAGAAAAAAAATTGAATACTTGTAAAGACTTGTATTCAAATTTTCAAAAGTAATTTAATTCCTGAGAAGAATTTTATTATTTATGAAAATGATTGAAAGATTGCAAAAAGTGCTCTTAAAATATTTAAAAAGAATTGAATTTCTGTGAAAAATTTTGTTATTTTTAAAAATAATTAAATTTTTCATATAAAAATATTATAATCATTATTTTAAATAATTTTTTAAAAAAGGTACAAAAATTATATTTCAAATAATTCAATTCTTGTGGAAAACTTTATTTGTAAAAATAATTAAATTTTTCGATTAAATAATTTAAAATAGTATTGAAATTCTTCGATAAGTATAATTATTTATAAAAGTAATTGAATTCTTGCATAAAATTTTATAAAAAATTTTGGTAAAAAATTGTTTTCAGGAAAAATGTCTGTGAAAGTAATTGAATTATTGCGAAGAATTGTATAAAATTTTTGTTAAATAATTGATTTTTTTGGAAATTTTTATTAAATGGTTACTTTTTTCTCATTGTATTAACAGTTTTTCTATAGGGATATTAAATTGAAATAAAAAACGAATCAACATTTTTTATTCGTTTCAAAATGAATGAAAATGTTGATTCAAAAACGTTGAAATTTTTTTTGGCAATCTTTCAATCATTTTCATAAATAATAATGAAATTTTTCTCAGGAATTCAATTACTTTTGAAAATTTCAGGGACTTTCACCAAAAACCCATGTCGTGCCCGTGCCGTGGCTTGGCACGACACGAAGTTTGCTTGGTAATTCGTGGCGTGCCTAGGCACGGCACAAAGTTTGCTTGATAATTCGTGCCGTGCCAAGGCACGACACGAAGTTTGCTTGGCACGGCACGACACGGGCACGGTCCGGATTTTCGTGTTTTTGCGTGTCGAACAGAAAAATAATAGTAATCTGTCTTCTATGACTAAAATGGCGCTAATGTATTAACTTTCAAGGTTTAAGTATGACGAAAGAGAATTATAGTAGTACTATAGTAATACTGTACTACAGCAGTAATATACTATTCTATACTATAGAAGTACTATACAATACTAAATAAAATAGTACTATACTAACTATAGTACTACTATAATAGTTCTATTCTAACTATAGTACTATTGTAGTACTACTATAGTACTATTGTAGTTAGTATAGTACTAATATAGAACTATAATAGTACTACTATAGAACTAACGTAGTTAGTATAGTACTACTATAGTACTACTATAGTACTAATATAGTTAGTATAGTAACACTATAGTACTAATATAGTTAGTATAGTACCACTATAGTACTAATATAGTTAGTATAGTACCACTATAGTAGTACTATATTTAGTATAGTACTAGTTTAGCAGTACTACAGTTAGTATAGTACTACTATAGTAGTACTATAATACTTATATAGTTAGTATAGTACTACTATAGAAGTACCTTAGTTATTATAGTACTACTGTAGTACCACTATAGTAGTACTATATTTAGTATATTAATAGTTTAGCAGTACTACAGTTAGTATAGTACTACAATAGTACTATAGTTAGACTAGAACTACTATAGTAGTACTATAGTTAGTATAGTACTATTTTATTTAGTATAGTATAGAATAGTATATTACTACTGTAGTACAGTATTACAATAGTACTACTATAATTCTCTTTCACTATACTTAAACCTTGAAAGTTATTACATTAGCGCCATTTTTGTCATAGAAGACAGATTACTATTATTTTTCTGTTCGACACGCAAAAACACGAAAATCCGGACCGTGCCCGTGTCGTGCCGTGCCTAGGCACGCCACGAATTACCAAGCAAACTTCGTGTCGTGCCAAGCCACGGCACGGGCACGATACGAATTTTTACCTTATTTCGTGTCCGTGTAAGTCCCTGGAAAATTTTAATAAAAGTCTTTACAACTATTCACTTTTTTTGACAAAAAGTCTAAATTTGATATCCTTAGAAAAACTGTATTAACAACTAACTGGTAATAGTTGAAAAAAATTTAGGAAGGGTTTATTTAATAAAATTTACTTAATAGTAAATTTCCTAGAATGAACAAGCTGCTTAATAATAAGTAAATACAAAATATAATAAAAGAAGCGTAATTAATTTAGTGTTATAATAATGAAATTAGAATTAAAATCATAATACGCAGAAGCATAATTATAATAATAATAATGCTGAACTATATTAATAAGGCAGGAATTTAATTAAATTAATAAACGTATAATTGTTTTGATTATAAATTAATAGAGTATTAGTTTAAGATATTGATCAATTTGGCTATTAATTAAATTTAATTAAACTGTATTTCGTAGCAGTTGACAAGTTGATAATGGCGACATGATGACAACATGATAGTTGTTTCGAGATAAGATTCAGCAAGAAGCTTGTCTGTCGTTGTTGAATGTTGTCAGGGATTATTGATGCCCTAGTCACAATGGAAACCACTCTATCTCTCTCTCTCTCTCTTACTCTCTCTTGCTCACTCTCTCTCCCCCAACTACTTCTATAACAGTCGATAATGGATATAGTAATGGTGGAGGTATTCTCTTATATATTTTCACATTCTTTTTGTCCTCATGTCATTCTTTGTTCGCGTTTATTCCTGCATCAACTTTCCTTTTTTTTTCTTTTCCACAATATAAAACGTTTTGAACTATTATTATTTTACAAAAAAAAGGAAAAATGCTCAAAAAGTCGTTTTAGAAAAATTCGAGTATAACTGCAACGTGGCATTTTTTTGAAATTCTGTATTCAGTATGCTTTCTGGATATTGGAATTAGGCACTTTTTACTGTAGTGAAATAGGAAAAGAAGAGATGATCGTTAAATGAATTTGGTAAAGTTCCGACTAAATCTTGGCACTAAATTAACAATTTTTAATCTTTGTCTGATTGTCGGCAATCGATGGGATCTATTTATTTATTGAATTTTTTAATTTTAAAAAAATGACTAACTTGCAATTTGACCAAATCACAATTTTAAACAGTAAGAACATTAAGTTCTGAGAGATTCAGTCTGAAAACAATTGTGGTTAGAAAAATTTGTGTAATTTGGTTAAATCGCAAGTTAGGCATTTGACTACCTACCGTTTTATAAAAATTAAAAATTTCAATATAAATAGATCACATCGTTTGCCCACAATCAGACAAGGATTAAAAATAGTTAATTTAATGCAAGTTTTTTACAAAAAATTTGGAAAATTTTTTATGAAGATTAGGAAATATTCGGGTAAACAAATGAAATTCTTGTGAATTGTTCAAAATAAGTTTTTAGCCGTAAAAATTTAAGTTTTTCGACAACAACTTTTTGTACTAATTTTTGTCAGTCTTAATGATACTTTTTAAAATTTAATTATCGAGTGCGAAGCCTGACTACTAGTATGGTTACAATTTTTTTTATCCAAATGAATGTATTTTTTTTTAAATCAACAAATTGCACGCTGTTTCTTCATTTTGAAATATTTTTATAAAGTTCTACATTAATTTTTTTTAAAAAAACGTAATGTGGATTTTTTAAAATAAGTTTTATTATTCTTGGTTTTGATACACTGATTTTTTGAACTTAACAATTTATAAATTGTCCCGAGTAAATTATTCTTAGAATTTTATATTCACGCCAACTATGATAATTTGGTCGCCATATTTGAAAATGATTCGTTATAGTCAACTTTATCAATGCAGGAGTGTTACAATGAATGCCATGCGCTTTCGGAACATTAGATTCTATTTTTCCCGGACTTCTCGTTGGACTCTGAAATTAAATAAATTATTATTATTATTATTATTATTATTATTATTATAACTAAATAAATTATTTCTTTTAATTTATTTTCTAATTTTAAAATATAAATAGTTAATTTTTTAATAAAAATAGTGGCATTTTTTATATTTATAAAGAATTTATTAAAATTTGATGCTAATTGTATAAAAATTAATTTCAGTAACATTTCTTTTATAATATTATTTGCAATAGTATATTAAATATTGTAAACATTCTTCTTCTTGTATTAAAAATATAAATTTTAATCCTGAGAAAAGTTGTAGGACAAAATTTTATATCTTTCTTCAAAGATTTTATTCTTTTATATTCTTATAGTTATTATTATTTTATTATTTGGTTTTCTTTATTTTCTAAGATATTTTCAAAGAGATGATGGATAATAATTTCTTCACCTTTTTCCCCACGGGACATCTCTCTGGAATTTTATAACCTGTGAGCATTAGTTGAAAGAGTGTTTGTGTCAAATGTCCATAACTAGTGCCTGATGGTTTGACACAAGTCCTAGTAGGTGCATCTACACTTGGATACTTTCCAATGTAATCAATGTTCATTCGAAGCTTTAAAAGTTAAAAATAAAAATTAAAAACAAAAATAGAAAACATTTCTTTATTAATTTCTTAGTAATTTCTCACTGAAACTTTAGTAAAACATTTAAAACTACTAAATAGTAAACTACTAAATAGTAAACTACTAAATAATAAACTACTAAATAATAAACTACTAAATAGTCAAATTTAACTAAGAATTAAAGAGGAAATTTTCACTAATTCGAATTAGTAAAAATTCAGTAAATTAGATTTAAGATACAAAATGTAGTTCTTTTGATATAACCTAAAAGCGAATTTAACTAAAAATTTAGACACAATTATATAATTATTTAATTTGCAAAATAGAACTATTTGAATCATTATTAACAAACTTTGTGCTATGTATAAAATTAGTTATTTTTTAAGTAATTCAAATTCAGTAACTTTTTTATCGGTAATAATTAAAATAATTGAGTGGAAATTCGTTTAATTAAATAAGAGAAGAAATTACTACATAAAAGACTTTTGAAAGTTCTTACTGTAAAATCTCTATTGCTACCATTGGCGCTCACTTCCCTTATCCATTCAATATTAACATCTTCTGATCCCAAAGTGACATTAAATGGTGATTGGAAAAAATTGTTTTCTGTCTTATTTGGATTAATGTACAGATAGATTCTCGTCACATTTAATTCAACTCCTTCCTAAGAGAAAAAGATATTTAAAAAGTGAAAAATCAATTAATTCTTCTCTTATTTTCTAAAACTGGAATAGATTACTTTTCTTTTTTTTTATTTGCTTACAATTATATTAAACATTCAAAGAATTTTTTACATTTCTTAAAATATTTTCAACAACATTAATATAAGAACTTCATTTATATTTCCATTTAAAGTTTCTATTAATAAATCTTTTAATTCTTCTTCTCTTAAATCGCCAGAGACAAATGGGTAATTTATTTTAGTTTTAAATAAAAATTTTATTTGGTTTAAATAAAACTTTTTTTTAAACTAAATAAAAATGATTTAAATTAAAAATTATTTGAATAAAATTCATAAAACAAAATTTATTGGAATCAAATAAAAAGTTTAGTTTGCAATTCAGCACAATAATTGTTTTTTGAAAATTTTAACTTTGTTGGTCTAACTTCCTGTACATTTGCTCTAAGCCAAATATTTATTTTTTCTGGGTATGAAAATAAACGTTTAAAAAAATTGAAATTTAAAAATAAACTAAAAAACAAGAAAAAATTAAAAACTGAAAAATTGTCGCGATGAAAGTAATCGTAATTGTGAATATAAATATTTAAATTAACGTAAAAGTTAAAGCGAAAGTGAAATTGAATTTTTGTTAAAGTAAAAGTGAAAAAGAAAGTTAGAGGTTCAAATGAACGAAATATGTTTTATTGAAAATATTTTTATAAACTACTAAATTTGGATTTAGAGAGTAATTCACTCACAGTGCTGGTTAGAAAAACTATAAAACTCAAATAAATAATTTTCAACATATTAATTTTGTTTTCTTTTAAAAATATAAAATTTCACTATTCTCCATGTGCGGAGTGTAAAATTGAACTGTGTAAAAAAATAATATTTGAAAATTAGTAACAATACCAGTTTGCATGATATTATACAACAATTTATCTAATTCCGCGCACTTGAAACTGATAAGAGGTAGTGAATAACTTTACTGTTATTTAGTTTTTAAAATTTTCACTATGTATATTTAATGTTGAATCTATTTTTATAATTGATCGTTCGTTTTTTGAATATTTAAAAATATCTTTTTAGTTTTTTGAAAATTAGGAAATTTGTCTTTTGTTTCACTGTTGTATATGCAAAAAGTAATTTCCAGTTCGACTTAAACGATTAATTGATAATTAATCAATTTTTGAGAAAAAATACATTTCTCGGGTTAAAAAAGACAATTTGAATGGCAGGAGTATTTTATTTTATTAAAATTCTTGGCAAGCATTCAATTCTTTTTACAAATAATAACAAATATTCAATTAATTGTTTATTATTACATTTAAATAATTGAATTCTCGTAACAGGAATTCATTTCAAAATTAATTTCAGATAAAATTGTAATTATTTTCCTCAATAGAATTTAACTATTATAAAATATCTTAATAAAATATTCTCCAACAATTTCAATTATTTAAAAATACTGTAATACATTTTTTCGTAAGAATTCAATTATATTATAAAATAGAATTTTTCAATGGAATTCAATTATTTAAAAAAATTCTATAATACAATTCGATGCAAGAGTTTAATTATTTTCCTAAATAATAAAATTCTTCGCGAAAATTCAATTATTTTAAAAAACTCTTATAAAATGCGTTGCAAGGATTCAATTACTTTTTATAAATACCAAAACTTATAGCAGAAATTCCATTAATGTTTTAAATTTTTAATGAATTCAATGAGAATTAAATTTTAAAAAGGTTTAAAACTAAAACCTTTAAAAATTTTTATTCTTTTAAAACAGTAATAATATTTAAATATTTATCATTTAAAATTAATTATTTATTATTTTTTAAAAGAATTATTAATGTTTTGAATAATTGTATTTAGAAACTCCGTTAAGTGATTGTATTTTGAAAGACGTATATAGTTGTAATTTTTAGAAAGAATTAAATTTCAAGAAGGTTTTACATTGAAATTGTTTGAAATCATTAATGCCTGTCGAAAAATAAATAATTAAATATGTATTTAAGGAAAACTGTTTAAACAAGAATTTGTTTTGAATTATTAATTTTTGAAGTTATATAAAGAAAATTAGTCTTTTTAAAAATCATAATTAAAATTTTTTTGGTATTTGGTTGAATTCAAGTAGATAGTTTAAAAATATTAAATCTCCATTTAATTGAAGATTTTGTCAATTTTTATTGAAATAAATTTTGTATTGTAAAAAATGTTATTTTTTTACTTTTAAAAATTAGTTTCAAATATAATGGTATTTTTATGAAGAATTCCAATTAAAAATTTGAAAAATAATTGAATTTAAAAAAAACTGTAAAGGAGATTTAAAGTTATTAGCAAGATAAGAAAAAAAAAATTTATGGAAATCAGGAAAATACTGCATTAAATTTTAGTAAATTGCCTAAAACGAGTTTTTTAGTGGTTAAATTTAATTTTTCTACAGCTATACTCTTTACTACTTTTTTCAGTCTTAAAGCTATTTTTTGCTCCATTTTTACAATTAATTATCGAGTGCGAAGCCTGAGTTTGTCCTTCGAAAATATTTTTATAATTAAAAAATGCTGCGAGCATAATCTCATTTTTCATTCCTCCAACAAATATTATTTTTCTTATGAAATGTTTGTTATGTTTCTTATGAATCTTATGGAAATTTTAAGGGGAGACTTTAACAAAATTTTTAACTGTATCATGAAAATCCTCTCTCAAAGTGAGATGAGGAAGTACCTGAAGAGAACCAGAATTTGATAGGGAATTTACATCTTCCGCTCGCAAAAAATTTTCATAAGTTTTTAATAGTCGCACTTTGTTTCTTTGGATAAATTCAAGATTCCATTCAATAGTTTCTCCCATATCATCGAACATTTTTTTAACTTGAGCGCACCAATTATATTTAATATTATGATTTCAAATTAGTTAAAAAATCAAACAAGTGAATTTCGTATAAAAAATTTTTAATAACAATGTTTTTTTTAGCATTTTCATTATTTTTCATTATTTTTAAAAAATGTCATTTAATTGTTGCAAAAATTTTTTGACATTAATTACATATAACGAGGGATTTATGTAAAATTGTATTAAAAGTAATTGAAATCCTATTTTTCAAAAATATTAATTTCAAAATTCAATTACTTCCAAAGTTTCACTCTATATTTCTTTTAATATTGAAATATAATATAAAATTTTAACTGAAATTCATTTTTAAAACCATTTTTATTAGTAAATTCTACGAGAATTCAATTATTTTAATACAAAAATAAATAGTCTATTGAATAATTTAATGTTTCTTAAAATTCAATTCTCATAAAGAATTTTAGTAACAAATTTGTTAATAATTCAATCCTTTTTTTGAATTTTATTAAAAATTGCATTAACGTAATTACTTTTTTCAAAAAATTCAATTATAATTGTATGAAAAAAAATTGAAACGCTACGATGAGTTTTATGAGAATTTTCAAATTTATTCGTTTACAATTCAATTTTACAAAATTTCAATTATGCGTAAATTTTGCAATTAAATATAAAATAAAAACTTGAAATAATTTCAATATGAATTCTATTAAACTTTAAAAGAAAATTAATTCTACAGAATTTTTGGTCACAAATATGAAAAATTAAGAATTTCAATGATTTTAGTTTAAAACTTTTTCAAAATTTAATTATTTCTAAAAATCCATGTTATAATGCTTTTAATACTTGAATCTAAAATTTTAACTGAAATTCATTTTTAAAACCATTTTTATTAGTAAATTCTACGAGAATTAAATTATTTAAATACAAAAACAAATAATTTATTAATTTCATGTTTCTTGAAATTAAAGTCTCATAAAAAATGTTAGCAACAAATTTTTTAAATCATTAAATTCATTGGACGCACTTTAATAATATTTTTAAGAATAATTACATTTGTCGAGGAATTTGATTAAAATTTCATTAGAAATAATTGAAAGTTTGCAATAAGTTTTATTGTTTATGAAAATAATTGAATTATTGCGAAGAAATTTATAAAAAAATTTGTAAATAATTAAATTCCGGTAAAATTTTTTATTCTTTATGAAAATAGTTTAATGTTTGCGTAGATAATGATTATTTTGTAAATAAATAATGTGCGACTATTTGCAGCCATTACAAACATTTTATGCCACTTTTGATACTATTTTTCATTTCTGAATTCAGACCGAGGATAATTAATTTTTATGTTTTTTCTTAAAAGTCTTTTATTACTGTATGAAAAAAGGGGGTTTCATTGGTCGATAGGAGAGTGTTATGATGAGAATTTCATGAAAGCAAAAATAAAAAAAAAAGAGAGCGAAAGAGAGAAGAGAAAAAAAAACTGGAATTCAAGACTACCTCTCGCGGTAAACACAGTAACGAGTATAGCGGTATGATTTATTAGCAGTGTGTACCGTGGCAGAGTAGCCAATCAGAGAGGAGCTTTCTGCAGGTCGTTAATTATCGGACTAGTTGATGGATCGTTTATGTTTCGTCGCATGTCAAAACGAATAATTGTTTCCAATACTTTGAGTCAAAGTTATAAGTGAATTTCCTTCTATTTTCTCGCACAGTAATTTCGCACAAGCAATCATTCATATTATTTTTTTTTATAATAAAAAAATAGTTTCTTCCTTTTTTTTTTGGGGGGAAAAAGAAATATCTATATATAACCAAAGTTATGAAATATTAAACAAATATTTTTAAATCCAATTCAAAGGAGAATTTTTCAAAGTGGGAAAAATAGAATCGAAAAATATTGCCAACAGACAGTGGTGGGTCATGAACCTTTAACGTATTTTTTGTGAAAACAATATTTCTCTGGGTGCAACAAGTGACTATAAATAAAGCATGCAGGGTCGCTTTGTAATGATTAGATTTTCGACTTTTCTTCGATTTTAGAAGATTATTTTTTGAAAAATGTAAAAATTTGAATCCTATACATATATTTAAATTTATATTATAATAATATTTATTACTGCATTAGAGTTTATTTTTATGGCGAAAAAAATCATTGATATTTCTGGATAGAAAGTTAAATTAATGAAAGTTTGCTTCTCTTGAAATTGACAGGACTGTGCGAGAGAATTTACTTTTATGTGCAGAATTTAATCACATTTTGGTATCGATTGCACAAAATTTTGCTTGACATTTGAATGAAAGGTATATCTTTTGCTTTCGAATCCATATTTGATTCACCCTCGTCCTATCTCTTGATTTATAGATTTATAGAAGAATATATGTTTTTTCGTATTCAATATAGAAACGTATATTTTAACTTTTCGTCTTTTCTTCGAGATTTAATTATTTTAATAAAATACATATTTTTCGATATTTTCCTTCGTTAGGAAATAATATTTGCTTTCCTTCAATTATCGATTATGAACGTTGTAAATTTTATCAATAAAATATTTTTTAGTCTTTTTGGTCCTTAAAACAGACTTTTTATTCTAATGAGTAAAATTATTTTTTGACAAATAAATGGAAATATTTAGTTTGAACATTTTTCGAAATTTAATTCTTTATTCGGCAATAAATTATAAATTCAAAGTTGCCACAGGTCAGGAATTCAGAAAAAAAACAGAAAAAGTAAAATTGGTTAGAGAAATCAGTAAATTTATTAAAAGTAGTTGAAAAAATTTAATTTTTAATCACGAAATTCTGAATTTTGATTTTTTTTCCTTACAACTTTTAAATTACTAAAAAATTAAATAATAAAAAACAAACCTTAAATTTTTTTCTATTTTTAACAATGATTTCTTTCGAATAATTTAATTCTTGGACAATAACTGTACTAAAATTATCACTAATATAAATTATTTAATGGATCGATAAATTTACTTCAAAAGTTAAAAATTTGAAAATTTTTTTTAAATAATTAAATTTCTATTAGGAATTTTACTATTTTGAAAGATAATTACATTCTTCACAAAAATTTTATTATAGATTGCATTAAAAATAATTGAATTCCTTCGAAGAATTTAAATTCTTTTAATGATAATTTAATTCTTGACAAAAATATTATTACAGTTTTTAAAAGTAATTGCGAATCATAGGGAAGAATTTTATTACACTTTTTTTAAATAATTGAATTGTGTTGAAGATTTTTATAAGATTTTTCAAATATAATTGAATCCCTGTGAACAATTTTTTTCATTTTTAATTAAAGATAATTGAAGGTCGGGAAGAATTTTATTAACATTTTTAAGAATAATGGAATTTTTGTGAGGAATTTGTCTATTTCTAAATATAATGATAGACTAGCCAACAATTTTATTAAAATTGAATTAAAAATAATTGAATTCGAGCCAAGAATTGAAGCCAAGTTTTATTGAAATTGTATTAAAAATAATTGAATTCAAAATAATGGAATTTTAGAGTTGAATTTTATAAAAAATTATTTGGAAAATAGGTAGTTAAATTTTAGTGAAAAAATTTATTAAAATATTTAAAAATAATTGAATTCTTGTGAGTAATTTTACTATCTTTAAAGATTATTTAATTTTTGAGAAGAAATTTATTGAAACTGTATTAAAAATAATTTAATTGTAGTCAAGAATTTTATTATTTTTAAAAATAATTGAAATTTTGATAACAATTTTTATGAAATAGTATTAAAAATAATTGAATTACATCGAAGAAGTTTATTATTTTTGAAAATAATTGAAATTTTGATAAAAATTTTTTTGAAATTGTATTAAAAATAATTGAACTCTAGCAAAGAATTTCATTAAAATTTTTGAAAATAATTGAACTTTTTATTAAAATTGTTGATAGTAATTGAATTTCAGTATAGAATTTTATTATATTTTTTGAAAATAATCGAATTTCTGTAAAAAATGTTATTATTTATGAAGGTAATTAAATGCTTACAATGAATTTTATTAAAATTTTTGATAATTAAATTCCTACTAAGAATTGAAAAATTTTTAAACGTAATTGAATTCTTGACAATAATATTTTTTAATTTTTTCAAAAAAAAGTATAATTCTAGAAAAGAATATGATTAAAATGTTTTTTAATATTTGAATTGTGTCGAAGATTTTTATTAAAATTTTTTAATATAATTCAATTGCTGCAATTAATTTTATTATTTTTTAAAATACTTGAAATCTCGCCAGGACTTATTAATATTTTTGAAAGTAATTCAGTTTTAAAAGGTGTCAATTTGAAATTTTAGAAAAATTGAATTAAATTATAACTTGGAAATTTTCAAAGAACCTTGTTAAATATTATTAACAATAATTAATTCAAATTTTGATCTACTAGATAAAGTAAAAATTCTGTTAATTTAGATTAAAGAGTGGATTTCAGGGAAAAAGTAAAAAATTCTGCCTGAAAGTCAGAGAAAAGTCAGGGAATAATATTACGAAATTTTTCTATGATTGCATTTTTATTATTTTTGTTAAACTTTGAACGAGTTTGTACATTGCTATCAGGAAGGCAGTTTATTCAGTGAAGTAATTTTTTTTCTTCCCTTTTTTTTGCTGATAAGGAATATTTTTGATGTAGGTGTTGTCGATTTCTTTCGATTAGTTTGCTCATGGAAAATAGACTCTTATTGAAAAATACGACCACCCGACGACATTGGCCAAACAAGAATTTAATATGAAACGATGAAATATTCCTTGAGTAGGGTCTAACGATACTTACAATGTCTAACTTTTCTTGCGGTTGGTCACAGCATAGCGCACACAAGATTTTTTCATGAATATTTCATAAGATCGATGCCGATACAGCCATCAAAACTGGAAGCTTCTTTTCTGCCAGATTTTTATGTTCATATGCAATATTGAACTGCAACATAGAATCGATACATATTCATTTATTGAAATATCATATTACAATACGAATAATATACCCAACTCTTCTTGCACACTTTTCTCGGCAAGTGCAAGACATATAGTATCTATCAAATATGTAACTACAAACCCTCCCTTTTCTTTCTTCTCTTCTCTTCTCTTCTTCTCTTCTTCTTTTCCTTATCTTTTAAAAAATAAATTTTTCTTCCGTCTCGATTTGACTAAAGCCATTTATATTAGAAATATTTTTCACAGTAAAACGTGAGGTGTTAAATTAACATCAGAATGAATTAAAATAATCTACAACAGTTTAATCCCTCTAGGATTAAATTAACACCATAAAGGATTAAAATAATCTATTTTGGTGTTATTTTTTATAAATTTCTTCGCAATAATTTAATTATTTTCATAAATAATAACATTTCTACAGGGATTCAATTATTTTTAATATTTTTATAAATAATAAAAAATTTTTAGGAATTCAATTATTTTCATAAACAATAAAACTTATTGCAAACTTTCAATTATTTCTAATGAAATTTTAATCAAATTTCTCGACAAATGTAATTATTCTTAAAAATATTATTAAAGTGCGTCCAATGAATTTAATGATTTTAAAAATTTGTTGATAACATTTTTTATGAGAAATTAATTTCAACAAACATGAAATTAATAAATTATTTGTTTTTGTATTTAAATAATTTAATTCTCGTAGAATTTACTAATAAAAATAGTTTTAAAAAAGAATTTCAGTTAGAATTTTAGATTATACTTAAGTATTAAAAGCATTATAACGTGGATTTTTAGAAATAATTAAATTTTGAAAAAGTTTCAAACTGAAATCATTGTAATTCTGAAATTCTGATATTTGTGACAAAAAATTCTGTAGAAATTATTTTCTTTTAAAGTTTAATAGAATTCTTATTGAAATTATTTCAAGTTTCTATTTTTCAATATATATATTTAATTGCAAAATTTCCGCATAATTGAAATTTTGTAAAATTGAATTGTAAACGAATAAATTTGAGAATTCTCATAAAAATCATCGTAGTGTTTCAATTATTTTTCATACAATTATAATTTAATTCCTTGAAAAAAGTAATTATGTTAATGCAGTTTTTAATAAAATTCAATAAAAGGATTGAATTATTAACAAATTTGTTACTAAAATTCTTTATGAGAATTGAATTTTGAGAAACATTTAATTATTCAATAAATTATTAATTTTTGTATTTAAATAATTGAATTCTTGTAGAATTTTTTAATAAAAATTAATTAAAAAATGAATTTCAGTTAAAATTTTATATTATATTTTAATATTAAAAGAAATATAGAGTGAAAATTTTGGAAGTAATTGAATTTTGAAATTAATATTTTTGAAAAATAGGATTTCAATTACATTTAATACAATTTTAAATAAATCCCTCGTTATATGTAATTAATGTCAAAAATTTTTTGCAAGAATTGAATGACATTTTTTAAAAATAATGAAATTCTTTGCTGAAATTCAACAAAATTTCAAAATCTATTATTTTAATAAAATTTTCTAAAAGAATTTAATTATTTAAAAAAATGTATTAAAATTTGTTGCAAGAATTTTATAAAATTTTGATTATTCGAAAAGTTTTAAATTTGAAATTTTTTTTTAAATGCAAAAATAATTAATTTTTTAAAATAATTTAATCATTTTATTAAAAGTTTTAAAAATGATTAGTTTCTTGGAAGGAATTTTATTATTTATAAAAATAGTTGAGTTCTTGTGAAGAAATAAATTTTTTTAATTATTGAAATAATTTGAAATACTTGCGAAAGATTTTTATTACTTTTGGAAATTTTGTATTATTTTTGTAAATAATTAAATATTAAATGCTTGCGCAGAATGTTACTCAATTTTTTTAAGCTACTTGAATACGTTTTGAAAACTTGGTAGAAATAATAGATATATATATAAAATCATTAAAATGAGAAAATATTTTGAAAATAATTGAAATTTTGCCAAGAATTTTATTAAAATTTTCAAAAGTACTTGAATTTTGGAGAAGAATTTGATTATTTTTAATGATATTTGAAATTTTCACGAGAATTTTTAACAATTTTTGAACATAATTGAATTTCTGCGAAGAATTTTTTACTTTTGAAAATAATCAAATTTCTTCTGAAAAATCCAGAACTTTTTTTTTCAGTGTATCAGTTAAATTCATTAAAAATTATAATTTTCTAAAATTTCAAATTAAAACCTTTTGGAATTCATGTATTTATGAATAAATTGTGAATACAATCTTTTAAAATTAAATTATTTAAAAAATATTTAAGTAAAATTATTCATTAAATTATTTTTTAAGCAATAATGTTATGGTAGTTTTTGAAGAATTAAGTTATTTAAAAAAAAATGTTTGTTACAAGTAGAAAAAATGGATGGTTTTGTATTAAAATTCGTGGTAATTTCATAGTTTATGCGTAAAACAAAAAAGTCACCACACTGAGAATAAAATATATTTGAATCAAACATAATTATCTTTGTTATACAGTCAACCAAAAATTATGTTTGATTGAAACATAACTTTGATTCAATACATAGTAAGTTTGGTTCAATAAAAATTACGTTTAATTCAATAATAAAATATGTTTAAATTAAACATATTTTTTTGTTTGACTGCTTATGTTTGGATTAACAAATTTTTTTTCTCAGAGCAACATTAAGAATATTCTTATTAATTCAATAAAAATTTAATTTTATACAGTACTTTTAATAAAAATCCCTGACTTCTTTGACCTGTGGCAACCTTGAACTAGCTAAAAGAAGTTAACAAAATTGACAAAGAAGATAAAACAGTAACAAAATTTCCCACAAAAAAGAAAAAAGGTGACAGACTTTGATCCCTGAAATAGAACGTCCAAGAATATTTAATTTCGTCCGTAAAACAATTTATCAAATTCACCGTGAATCAAGAGAATTTAGACACATACTAAACTAAAGGCAGTGCATCTAAGTTATACATGCGCGCGAGTTAAAATGAATTTTGCATCGTAAAACAAAATTTCGAAATTCATTGGAAAGTGCGGGTTTAAACAATGAGAGAAAATTTCATGGGAGAAAAGTTACCGATAAACTTTGCCAGTAGTTAATTACACAATGAATTGTTTATAAACAAAGTGAAGCATCCAGTTTTGTGCAGCAAAACTCCCCTAGGTTTATATTTAAACTAGTCAAGATACAACGGGTGTCCTATTCACTGGTCTTGCTGATAGCACACTGGTTCTATGCAAATTACAGGATGCACCTGCCTTTGCTTTCATAAAACCTAATTATTTTCCCTCCTTCTTTCCTTCATTTTTATTTTTTTTATCAAATGCCGTTAAAAATTATAATTAAACAGGAGACAAATATAATTATGTTTATATGCAAGTTTTGCGTTTGTTATCTTCTTTATGTAACGATAAAATTAGAGCTGAACAGAAAAAAAGAAAATCTGAAACCGTTTACATCTTAAAATAAAAATTGAGTTTTAAGTTCAGGCTTCGTATTCGACAATTAATTTTTGAAAAGTAGCAAAACGTAAATTACAATTCAAAAATAGAATAATTTTTTTTAAATAAACATTTAAATACCTCTTTTCTTCAGGAACTTAATTATTTTAAATGTTTTTAATGTAAAGCCTTTTTGAAATTGAACTATTTCTAAAAAGTACAACAGTAATAATTTCGACATTCAATCATTTTTGTTGTTGAACTTATTAAATAAAATTATTCAAAACTTAAAACATTTTATTACAAAATAAAAATTTTAATTTTACAAGAAATAAAATATTCGGCGATTTCAATTCAAAAAATCTTTAGAATTTAATAATATTTAATAAATAAATTTAACAATATTTAATTAATATCTTTAATTATTTCTAAAAATTCACACTATAACGCTCCTAGTAGTCAATTATTTCTTAAAAATGTAACTAAAATACAATTTTAACTTTTTAAAATTAATTCATATTAGAAAGTTTTACAAGAATTCAATTATTTAAATACAATAAATTAAATAATATTTGATTGAATAATTCAAATTTAATTTTTTTAATTTTAATTTTAAACACAATTTTTTTTTCTTAACTTCTTATATTTCTTAAAATTTGATTCTTATGAAGAACTTTATCCAAATTTTTGCCAATAATAACAATAAATTCTATTGAAGAGTTTTAAGAAAATCTTCCAGAATAATTGCATTTTTCTGAGAATTTATTTAATATTGCATTAAATAGAGTTGAAATTAAATTACATTATTTTTAAAGATAATTGAACAAATGTATCGGAAATAATAAAAATTTTTAACGACTGCCATATTGAATCGTCTATTTTCTATTTTTCAATTCTGACATTACATTTGTAATCATCGATCCCAAAAACCCCCGATTACCGATTTAAAAAAAATCTAATCGATTTTCTGTTCTTTAATGTTTCATGCAAACAATTTTATTATTTTTAACGATAATTGAACCTAGGGAAAAATTTTATTAAAATTTTTAAGAATAATTGAATTTCTGTGTAGAATTTTACTATTTTCAAAGATTATTACATACTTGCCAATTCTTGACAAGAATTTTTTTGAAATAATTGTATTGAACACAAATAAATTCAAAATAACTGAATTCCAGAGTAGAATTTAATTAAAATGTGTTGAAAATAATTACATTTTTTTAAAGAATTTCAAGAAAATTTTCAATAATAATTGTATTTTTCGATGAATTTCTTTGAAAATGTATTAAAAATAATTGAAATCCTGTCTTGAGTTTCATTATTTTATTCATTTTATGAATGCTTAATTAGTATGCAAAGATTACAGCAATTAACAAATTTGACAAAAAAATTGAAACAATAAAATTTTTTTGAAATTTTTTCAACTCCTGCATATTTTTCAAAACTTGCAGAAAAATTTTGTAACTTACATAGGTGTAATAATTTAAGTCTCATCTTTAAATGAGCCGCCGGATCGTAGAAGGGCACGTAAATTTTTCTCGGCCGAAAACGAAGTCCCCTGGACATCAAAAATTCGACTTTCGAATTTAAATATCTCATGTACATATCCTTATAGGAAATTTCATTGCGCATCTTTTTTTCTTAAGAAATTTTTTTGTATCTATTACCGTTTTCGAAATATAAGGGAAAAACTGTTTTTCTAAAAAACGAAATTTTCATTGTTTTTTTCACTTCAACTCGCGATTACTCAGTCAATTTTACGAATTTCTTAATGAAACAAAAACGAAAATACGCGTAATTATATCCTACGAGTGTTCGGGAGTGCTGTGTTATATTTTCTGTAGAAAAATGATTATTTTTTGGGTTTTTTTATTTTATAATTATATTTAATTAATTAATAATAAATATCAATGTAATAACATCTTGTATTTTATTGTACCCTATAATTTAAAAAATTGTTGTTTATAAATTCGAATAGTGATGAGAATATTAGATTGTGTTTTGTTTTCATTGTGAAGGTCAAATGCATCAAAAGTAAACAAACCGTCCACTGTTGCGAATTTTAAAGAATATGTGTTTTTAAAGTGTCTAAAAAAGGTTTTTTTAATTTTAAAGATTAAGTGTTTAAAAGTGCGTAAAAAAGGTTCTTTTGCAAATAAAAAAGTAGTTTTATAATGGCACAACCATTAGTGAAAATTTCAGTTTACGAATTTTGCAATATCTCAATAAAAAATTAATAACTTTTTTATTTATAATTAAAACAACATTTTTCTTTTTTATTCACTCGTAGGATATAATTACGCGTATTTTCGTTTTTGTTTCATTAAGAAATTCGTAAAATTGACTGAGTAATCGCGAGTTGAAGTGAAAAAAACAATGAAAATTTCGTTTTTTAGAAAAACAGTTTTTCCCTTATATTTCGAAAACGGTAATAGATACAAAAAAATTTCTTAAGAAAAAAAGATGCGCAATGAAATTTCCTATAAGGATATGTACATGAGATATTTAAATTCGAAAGTCGAATTTTTGATGTCCAGGGGACTTCGTTTTCGGCCGAGAAAAATTTACGTGCCCTTCTACGATCCGGCGGCTCAAATTAAGAGCGAAAGTGTTTAAAAATCTTAATCGCTTCACGAGATATAATTATAAACGGTTGAGTATGTTTTTTGACAAATGCATTGAATTAGTCGGTTTTTAACGGTTTTTGGCTAAAAATGCTCAACCGTTTATAATGATATATTTAAAGGAAAAATTAAAAAAGGGATAAGAAATTCTGAAAATTCGTCAAAAATACTATATATTCGGTGAGTTTTTATTTAATTCAATAATTCCACCTTCTCGTAATTAATTGATAAAAACGTGAAAATTAGGTTATTTGGCAGATCGACTTTCAAAACATATTTTATCTATTATTTTTATATTTTTACTAGTTTTATTATTAAAGAATAATTATTCAACTAATTTTAAACATCAATCAATAAATCTTTTTGCACTTTTAAGAATTTATCAATACTTTTTAAAATATTTTCTAATTACTAAAAAAGTGCCATTTTTTCGCACCTTCTCCACTTTACACTCATATTTAAAGAAAAGTAATAAATATTTTAATATAATTCTTTTCATTTCGTTATTCAGAGATCATACAGATTCAATTCTAAAAGTATCAATTTTTTTTAAAAATTAGGCCGCAACGACTTTATTCGAAATATAATGGTTTGACCCTTAGGCAAAAAAAATTTGGAAATAAAAAAACAATTGATTTTTTGCATTAAAAAAGTGTCCCCAAGGTGTCCACCATTCAAAAATCCACTGAAAAATTTAAAGAATAGTAGCAAAAATCAATGTAAGGTAATTTTATTTGAAATGTATTGTACTATACGTAAAGAAAATTACCACAAAGTTTAGAAGTTTAAAACTAATTACTGACATTACAGTATCACTTTAAAGACAATGCTTTCAAAATTTTTTTTGACAAAAATTTTATGATCTCTCTGTTAAAAAGAAATGCGTTTAGTTATACCCATCTAAAGATTACCAAATACTTCGTCTTCATAAACAATGAAAATAACCTGAAACATTCAGTGCTAACAAATATAAATGCACAAGAATTTCACTAGGGTTGCCACCTTAGGGCCCTTTAACCTATTTATTAATACTAATCAAAAAGTAAAAAGTCAATAACTATTTCGAATTGGTGAACGTTTATCTTATTTCAAGAGCATACTTAAACAGTGTCAAAAACGGTATTTAGTATCAATTTTGGTACTAAATCGTATTTTGGTTTTATTTTAATGTTTAATACTGAAATCGGCTCTAATTTAGAACTTTTCTTTTGCAAGTGAACCTTCTAACGATTTAGAAGAATTCTTTGTTAATAATTAGGTATTCTTTATACACTCAAAAAAATTCTTAGTAAATTTAACTACTTTTTAACCACTCTCCTTAGTTCAATAAGTCCCCAAAGATTTTAAAAAACTTGTATTAACCATCAAAAAGTAGTTAAAATAATTGAGAATGTAGTTAGTACAACAAGATTTTGTAGTTAATTTTAAAATTTAACTACTTTTCATAGTTGCTTGAAATCTAAATTTTTAACTACATATAAGTAGTAAGATTTACTACACTGAAAAAAAAATTTATTTGATTCAAATAACCGATTATTTGACTATTACCAAATAAATATTTACTTGATAGAAATAATTTTTATTTGAATCAATTAAATAGTATTTGCTTCAAATACTGAAATATTTGATTCAAATACAATTTATTTGATTCAAATAAAAATTATTTGATTCAAGTAAATATTTATTTGATAATAGTAAAATAATCGGTTATTTGAATCAAGGGTCAATCCATTTTATTTCAACTAAAGTGGTCGCCCAATAATTTAAAAAAATTCTAATATTCTGCAAGAATGATTTTGATGTTACTAAAGTCACGAAATAAAAGGAGTTTTTCAAAATAATTATATATTTTTTATGAAATATGAATTAAAAGTGTGAGAAATGCTAAAAACTGTCAGTTTTCTGCCAGTAGAAAATAATGTAAAAGAAATACAATTTAGTATACAAAAATATAACAAAAATTATTGGCATTTGTTTAGATTGTTTAAATTTATTATTACAAATTAATATAAGCATTTAAAATTATAAAATAACAAATAAAATATTGTCCCAAAGTTCATCATCAAAGTAACCTTGAAATTTTTTTCATTAACCTTTAAAAACGTACTATTTTAAAAAAATTTATAACTCTTAAAATCGGCCTGGGACCAAAATGAAAGTTGTAGTGTTCGTTTAATTAGTACCTAATTAGTGAATTATTCCTGAAAGTCCCATAATTTTCCGATTTTCTCCAAAGAAGTTGTACGCATTTGAAAATCGTGAAAATGGGCAAAGTGGCGTTTTTATTTTCGATATTATTTCTATTCAAGTAGAAAATTGAAGAAAACGTTAAACAGAAACTGAAAGTTCATCGAAAATTCGTCATATTCCGTAAGTTTTTATTTAATTTTATAATTCCATTTCCCCATTATTTGTTAATAAAAATCCCACAATTAGGTTACTTTGATGATGAACTTTGGGATAATATTTTATTTGTTATTTTATAATTTTAAATGCTTATATTAATTTGTAATAATAAATTTAAACATTCTTAACAAATGCCAATAATTTTTGTTATATTTTTGTACTAAATTGTATTTATTTCACATTATTTTCTACACTCAGAAAACTGACAGTTTTTAGCATCTCTCACATTTTTAATTCATATTTCATAAAAAATATATAATTATTTTGAAAAACTTCTTTTATTTCGTGACTTTAGTAACATCAAAATCATTCCTGCAGAATATTAGAATTTTTTTAAATTATTCGGCGACCACTTTAGTTGAAATAAAATGGATTGACCCTCAAATAAATTTTTTTTTCAGTGTATACAAACAGTATTAGATCAACTAAAAAAGTAATTAATTTAACTACTCTTTACTCTACCAACCAATAGTAGTTGAAGTTCTCTAACAAATTTTGTTCAGTGTAGTGTAACACTTTTATAGATCATCATTGAAATAGTATGTTTTGTAAGAAACTTTTGAATTTGCGGTATACTGTTTATAAACGAATTCTTGAAATGGTACAGTTTTCCATCAAGTGGAGGGCATGATCTTTTTTTTACGAATCTTACTCCTGCGGAGTTTTTCTCTCTAAAATTATCTCGCCCGTGGAATTCACGGTAAGATGACGTTCTTCATTCCACTTTGGGGATTACTCCATACGAGGTAATGCGAAATTCATCCACTTGTCTCTCGTGCGGTGCTTGGACAATGCGTCGTCCCTTTGTACTTACGCACGCGGTCAAAAGTTGGTCTCGCTTGGGTAAACCGGGATGAATTTCTCGCACCTTCCTAGGTTTTCCACTCTCTCTCAATGGGAAGACTTTTCCTCATGAGCTCTTTCTCTCTCTCTCTCTCTGTATCATCAGCTTCCCCTCTCTCTGTACTATCAGCTCTCTCTCTCTCTCTCTCTCTCTCTCGTTTTCTCTCTTTACTGATAATACAAAAAGAGAGAGAAAGAGGAAGAGAGAGGGCTGGGAGGGAGAAAAACGGGATGCTGGATGCATGATCAGAGAAGGAGTAGTGCGCGAACGAAACCCTACCTAACCTTCTAGCCACTCTTTCGTCATCCGGCGGTTTCGTACGGGTTGGTCCTGCGCCTTGGGATGCTGCGAAATCTACCCCCGCTTTACCCCATTAAGCACCCACGTCAGCGAACTAGCAGTGAGAGCCAGGCCGCCGCCATAGCCGCTCCCGGGCAACAATCAACCGGTCCTCGTGCGCTACTTTCATCATTTTATCAGCTTTTCTAACCTTTCTCGAGTTGTCCCGATTCATTGTTTCGCGAGACATTTACCGGCTGGACTTGAAAAAGAAAAAAAAAACAAAAGATAATTTTTTAAAACCACATACTTTTTTTTTATTTCTCAGCGCACCGAAAAGGGTAATATTTTTTTATTTTTTGAATCCAAGAAACATGATATATTGTGAATGATTTTAGCTGGTGTGTCTTAACGTGCAGAGTCAGCACCGTTCGATAAAGTTGGCCACAAGGCACAAATCGGAACACCGATCTGGGATTGCTCTCCATCAATCCTTAAAGTTGCGAATCGTATTAAGATTTAAGTTTCTCGTGTTTTCCGTTTTTTTTTTCTTTTTTCCGTTTTTCTGCTCGGTTTCGGTGGAAACGGCGTCGACTACAGTTTTTCGGGAGATTTACTTACTGTTTACTGCTTTTTGTTTTCGGAAATTTGTCGGAATTTCGGGATGTCGAGTTTTAGTGGGTCGAATTGAAAGCTAAGATAATTTGAAAATCGAACAAGAATTGAGAAACTCTTGACCTTTATCGTTAACTGACGAACCGCGCTCTGTGAATATCGAACACGAAAGAAAGTGAAAAATTTACCGGTGCATTTTGGCGAGAAATATTCTTGAAACAAAGTCGAGTTTTCAATTTTCTAAAATAGGTTTCGAAAAGCTCGGAATTTTACTTCCGAATTCGGTGCAAGAAGTCTAGTATTAGTGGTCTTCAAAAGTTAAAAAACTTTCGAAAAAAAAACACGTTTTCGATTTTATCAAGTGGTGCAGAATTCGCGTTCGGTACGAATTCTCCGTGATCGGACCTTACGTCGCGACCCGTACTGTGATTTCTCACAAAAGTGCTTTGTAGAATTTGTCAAAAAATTGTTACTTTGCCAATGTTGGATACCAATGTCAGAGAAAAAGCGGGATTCGAAAGTATTTGAAATCCTTTGGCTAACATTGAATACTGAATATTTGAAGACCTTTGATTATCATTGAGTATTTCGAAGCCTTTGAGTATCATTCAGAGTACATTCGAGTATCAAGTGCTGCAGAATTTTTTAATCTTTCTAAAAAACTTTAGAGAAGAAGAAAAAAATCTTTAGCGAAGAAGGTACAAGTTTTTAGCAGAAATCCTTGGAGAAGAGAGAAGGAATTTTTAGAATCCTTAAAGAAGAAGAAGAAGAGAAAGAAAGCTTTCGAAAAATTTAGAGAAAAGGAGAGAAATCCTTAGCGAAGAAGGTAGAAATCCTTACGGAAGAGAGGAGGAATTTTTAGAAGAAATTCTTAGAGGAGAAGAAAAGAAAGAAACCTCTAGAAAAAAATTTAGACAAATCGTGAGAAATCCTAAGAGAAAAGGTCAGAATTTTTCAGAATAAATCCTCAGAGAAGAGGGTTGGAATTTTAAGAAGAAATCCTTAGAGAAGATAGGTGGAATTTTTAAAATCCTCAAAGAAGAAGAAGAAGCTTTCGAAAATTTTCAAGAAGAGGGGAAAAAACTCCTTTAGAAACGAGTGGAGAAATTTTTAGATATCCTTCAGAGAAGTGGTGAACGATATCAGAGGAACGACTTCCTGGAAAGAATCTCTACTAGTCATCACATAAAGATACAAACCACCCCATGAAAATTTAGCGGATAAGTGTATAAAAACAGTAAATAAACATCAGAAACGATTATTTTTTGAAGTACACCTAAACCTGACCCCTTCGAAAAGATGAAAGACAAAGGTTAAGAGGTTTCTCAAGAACCCACTTTTATCCCAAGAGAGATTATCTACTGCTTGTCCTTGAAAGCAGCAGCAGCACCTACCACTCTCTAAGGGTCAACGATTCAGGAGGTTCGAGATAGGGAGGAAAATCCAGAGTAGAGAGAGAGAGAGAGAGAAAGAGAGATGCTCTTTGAAATGAGGACAATGCACCGCTCCAAGTCAATATATAGTGTGTGAGTGCGTGTCTGTGTGAACGAAATTGAAGAAATTTTCTCTTGAATAAAAATTGCTTGAACAGCAGTCGGGAGAATTTGTTTTGTTAAATTCTAGAATTATTTTCTAATTTTAAAGAACAGTTGTTGTGGGACTTTTTTCTTCTTGGGACGAGTTGATTTTTGTGTATGTTACATGGTTATTTGAGGATAACTTGTGATGATAATGAAACTTATTGATGTTTCCGTTGAGAAGAATGAAAAAAAAGTGTTTGTTTTTTTGGGGAAATTGAACTTTATGGTGTCATATTAGTGATTGATCAGTGAGGTGTGAGAAGTAATTTTTTTAGAAATTGTTTTTTGAGAAATTTTTGATCGGAAATTTTTTTTTTTGATCGTCGTCTCGTGTGAAAGTGTTTATGTAGGATGCTATGTGGTGCAGTGAACTTGGATCTGTCTTGGTATCCACTTGGTTAGATTAGAAAAGGAGTTTTTTTCCACCCTCTGAATCATCTCTTTTCGACGTGTTTCTGTGAGTAGTGTATGAATAATACAAGTAATTAGCATTTTTACTACTTTTACTATTTTTATTATTTTTTTATTTTTACCGTTTTTATTGTTTTAAATATTTTTACGGTTGTTACTATTTTTTCCTATTTTTACCGTCGTCACTATTTTTATTACTTTTACCCTTTTCAATATTTTTACTATATTTTAATATTTCTACCGCTCTAACTATTTATACCATTTTTACTATTTTCAGTGTTCTCTAAATTTGAGTTAGTAAAAATGTTTACTAATTTCAATTAGTAAATAAGACTCTGCTTTTGAATTAGTAAATTTTAGTAACAAATAGTAATTTCTAATAATTAATTAGTAAAATTTACTAATTTGAGATTGAAAGTCAGGTAGTAATTCAAATTAGTAAACATTTTTACTCATTACTTTTGGTTTTTAAATTAGTAAATTCTACTGGCTAATAGTAATTCCTATTAATTCATTAGTAAAATTTACTAATTCAAAAGCATTAACTGACTGTATGCTCAAGAATTAGCAAAATTTACTATTAAACTATAAATTAAATTAAATAAACTATATTAAATTTACAAATAAATTCTAATAATTATATTAGTAAATTTTATTAATAAGTTATTAAGTTACTATTTATTGGTCAAATTTGTTTATTCTTAAGCAAAAAGTCAGTTGAATGAGTGAATTTTACTAATAAACTATTAGAAATTAATAATAATTTTAAAGGAAAAAGTAAACAGGAAAAATGTTTACTACTTTGAATTAGTGACTGGCTTTTTGCTTAAGAATAAACAAATTTGACAAATAAATAGTAACTTAATAACTTATTAACGAAATTTACTAATATAATTATTAAAAATTATTAATAAGTTTATTAGTAACATTTGCTAATTCTTAAGCAAACAGTCAGTTAATGTTTTTGAATTAGTTAATTTTATTAATATTAATTGGAATTTCTATTAGTCAGTAAAATTGACTAATTTAAAAGCAAAAAGTAATATGTTGTAATGTTTACTACTTTCAATTAGTGACTGACTTTTTGCCTTCGAATTAGTAACTTTTACTAATAAATTATTAGAAATTACTATTAGTTTGTAGAATTTACTAATAGAAAAGCAGAAATTTAGTAACTAATTAAAAATAGTAAACATTTTTATTAATTCAGATTTGGAGAGGAATTAACAGTAAAAGCGTGAACGAGTTGGCTCTATTCCAATTAACAAAAAATAACTAATTATTTTTAGTAAAGAAATAACATAGAAAATAGTCAAATTTCACTGATTAAATTAGAAAAAATTATTTCAATTTTTAGTTTAAAAAATTAATTAATTTTTATGTTACTTAAAATAAATAAGTAAATAAATCTAAAGATAAATTTAACTATTAACTAAACATTATCTGTTTATTAAATTTAATTAGTAAAATACTTCGGTATTTATTTAAATCAGTAATTTACTTTTTCTCCTATAAAATTAGTTATTTTGAACTATAATTTAAGTTTAGTTTGTTAAAAAATTACTGTAATATTTGGTTGACTATGAATCTACGAAATTTTTAGTCACTTGACATTAGCTAAAAATTACTTTAATTATAACATTTTGAAAGTATTTATAGCATTAACCATCTAAATTTGAATTGAAATTCAATTAAATGAAACTCTCTAAATTGAATTGTTGACTAATTTTAATTAGTGTCTGACTTATTGCTTTTGAATTAATAAATTTTACTTATAAATAGTAATTTCTAATAATTTATTACACGGAGAAAAATATTCAGTAACTTTTACTATTTTTATAGTAAAACATTTATGGTAACTTTTATTAGTTTCCGAGAAAATTTTGCTACGTTCGATGTAAATTTTAATACGTTCAAAGAACATATTATTTTGTAAAAATTTAGTCAAATTTACTCCGAACGCAGCAAAATTTACTCTAAAAGTAGTAAAAGTTACTTTATTATTTCTCCGTGTGGTGAAATTTATCTTATATACGGATATTAGTAGAATTAAATTAATAAAATAATTTAACTAATAAACAGTAATTTCTAATAATTTATTAGTAAAATTTCCTTTTTCTACTGATAGTAAAACTGAACTTGTAAATTTTACTAATAAATAGTAATTTCTAATAATCTCTTATTATGTTAAAATTTTTTTTTTACTTTAAACTTGAATTTACTTTCAAAAATGACAAAATTTACTCCGTAAATAGTAAAAGTTACAAAGCAGAAATTCGCCATTAATTTTAAAAAATTTTCCAATAAAGTTTGACGATAATTTAGTTCTGGAACTAGAAATTGAGATCTTTATTCGGAAGGGATTGTAACACTCGAATTATTAAATTCTATTAAATTCTATTAAATTTTACTACATTAAAGTTTTATTAAATTTTAATAGAATAAAGTTCCATTTAAATTTTATTAGATTAAAGTTGTATTAAATTTTATTAGATTAAAGTTCTAATGCATATAAATTTTAATACAGATTAAAGTAAAATTACTCAAATATTGACGAAAAAACGTCTTTTTTATATCGATTTAATTTTTATAAAATTTTTAAATTTAACATTTTTATATGTAACTAAACTTAAATTATAGTTCAAAATAACTAATTTTTTAGGAGAAAACGTCAATTACTGATTTAAATAAATACCGAAGTATTTTACTAATTAAATTTAATAAACAGATAATGTTTAGTTAATAGTTAAATTTATCTTTAAATTTATTTACTTATTTATTTTAAGTAACATAAAAATTTATTAATTTTTTAAACTAAAAATTGAAATAATTTTTTCTAATTTAATCAGTGAAATTTGACTATTTTCTTTACTTGTTGCTAATTCAGAATTTATTTATAGAAATGTGTATAAAATGTTAACAAATGTTTATAAAAATATTTATAAAGTTGTTAAGTAATTGTGATTAATAATTTTTATCTCTAAAATTCATTAAGAGAACGCAGTGAAAAAGTTGTAGGACGAAAGAAATATTTTTTTCATGTTCAATTGTTGTCAATTCTAAATTTGTTTATAAAATTCAGTTTTATATTATTAAATAATAAAACTAAGTAATTTTTATTTTCAATAATTTGTTAAATAATAATATTAAACATCTTTTTTATGAAAAAAATGTTTGTCGAAAGTATCTGTGTTTTTAAACTCATAATTTGTTTACAAATATTGTTTAAAAGGTTGTTAAATTAATATTATTCAGTAGTAAAATTTTATCATACTATGCTCAGTTTATATTGAGTTTAGTAGTCATTTGTTTAGTACAAATGTAATATTGGGAAAATGAACGGACTTCTCTATTCGAAATGGATTTAAAAAATGTACTATTCCCTCAGTAAATTTTACCAAACTTTTACTAAAATTTACACACTTTTGAAAAGTGGAAAATGAAAAATATTGACAGAAACTCCTGGGTGAATGGTAAATTTTGTAAAATGCACTCTACTCTTTTTGTTTCCATGTATATAAATATCTCGAATTTTCAGAGATCGTTGTGCTTTCTAGCTGCTCATAAATTATTAAATTAATTGGGAAAAGTAAATTATTATTGAAAAGGGACGTTAAATTAATTGCAATGTCAATGGGTCCATTGGACTAATTAATTAATCAAGCGTCGTTGGTCGGATTTGTTGAGTTGCCAATTAGCGAATGCATTCAAGTACAATTCCCTTGAAATATATTAGAAACGTGTGATATTTGTTTGCAAAAAAAAAAAAAATTGAAAAAGATTTAAAAATAAAAAATTTGGCTATATACTATAATTTCGCGTGGGAATTTATATTAAAAAAAAATGTTTAATATAAGTGAGCGCGCGCTATTTATACATTATAAATTTTTAAACCACAACGAATTATGTATTCGCGAGAGAGTAAGCTTTGTATTTAAATTTAATAGGTCTGTTTTTCATCTCCGCTTATTGTTCTATGACACAAAAAGTGTAGAATAATAGAATGCGATTGATATAATAGGACAATAAGTTTTGAATGGAAAGATCCCTATTGCAGTGTGGTGTCGGGTGTTTGCAATTTATAATCACTTTTTTCTCTTCTTCAATTATTATTATTGCAGTGGTACCTTTCAATTGCTTTAAATTATCACTTCTTTTTTTCAAATTAAAACCAATTTTTTTTATAAATAAACTATTACTATTATTATTATTATTACTATTATAATTTTTACTATTTTCACCATTATTACTATTACAGTATTCTATTACTACAATTGAATTCTAAAATATTGGTTTCTATTGGTAAAAATAGGGGTTTGAAATGGAATAATTCTGATTGAAGACACGAGAGATCAGTTTAGAGTTGACAGGGGGTACTTTATCAATTTGAAGTTCGAGAAATAAAGATTGATGACCGGACCGTAAATGGTTTAAAGTCGAAATTGAAAAGGAAAATACAGAAATTTGTTCGTCTATCTTTTTTTTCCATCTATATTGATCTTTTTATTCCATTGTTTTACATGTCTGTTAGTTTAATTTGCAACAAAAAAAACTCTCCATTTATTTTTTTTTTTATTAATTTCCAACTCCTATTTAAAATTCTGAGCTTTTATCTCAATTTCTGTAAATTAAGTTATTCAAAAGTCGTTTTTAGAAAAAATGGACTATAGAAATGGAAATTTAGTAACTAAAAAAAAGATATTTTGTTGCAATATTAGTAAGAAAAATCGGAAAACGTCTAAAAAGGAGCTAAAAAGTAATACAATTCGAGAAATACAATTGTTAAAAGTTTTAAATTGAGTGATTAAAAAAAAGTGAATTAAAAACTGACACAGTTTATGAAATATCGAGAATAATCGAGATTTCCCGAGAAATTTAATATTCTCACTTTTATGTGATTCCACTTGGTCACATAAACTATTCTGAATATCTCATAAAATTTAAATGATGGACCTCAAAATTATTAAAGTCTTCACGGAATACTGCGACTGTATATGTGCTAAAATTATTATTATCAATATAATATCTCACTCTATACTTGTTAACAATAAAAAATTAATGCTTCTGTATTTTAAACAACTAAATTAAATTAACCATTAAAATCAAATATTCATAAAAATGAAATTGAGTTTCGCGACAATAGTAGAAAAAAATTGTACATTGAGAAAAAAAACTGTTCGACAAATAGCGCCAATGATATTGAATTTAATTTCTTTCAAGCAATAGTTTCTAAATTTAATTAAAGAATATATGTTTAAAATATAGTAGTTTATAGTTTATAAACTCATAAACACTCGATAACTAATTTTAAAGAAGTTGCTTTTAAACTAAAAAGGTATCAAAAAAAGTGGCTATCAAACAATTGAACTTTGCGAAGACCAAAAAAACTTGTTTTAGATACTTCACAAAACTGACCAAAATTCCATTTCATATTTTTTATTTTCCTAATTTTTTTTCTAATGTTCATTAAAATTATTTAGGCTTTTCTTTCTTAACCTGCTAATAAATTTAATTCATGCAACAAATGTTATTGTTCATGAAAGAATTTACATATTTATAAAAATAATTTCATTCTTGTTCAGAATTTAAAAAGATTGTTTAAATAATTGATTTCTTTAGACTAATTTTATGCAAATTATAAATTAAATAATGAAGTTCCTAAAAAGTTTTATTGTTTATGAAAAGAATTGAATTCTCAGGAAGATTGACACAAGAAATTTATTAAATAATTGAATTTTCTGTTTATAAACTTGATGAAAATAGAAGATATTGAAAATCATAGAAATGCGAAAAGTTTATAAAAATAATTAAATCTTACCAGAAATTCTTTTCAAATATTTGACAATAATTGAATCTCTGCGTGACAATATATTAAATTTGTTTGAAAATAATTGAAGTTTTCTAAAAAGTATTTTATTACTTAAGGAAATAATTAAATTCTTGTGAACGATTTTATTAGAATTTATTTAAATAATTGAATTCTTGTGATGAATATTGTTATTTATGAAAATAATTGAATTTTGCAAAGAATTTTTTTTAAATGTCTCTAAATAATTGAGTTTTGAATAATTGAATTATTTCAACAAAATTTAATTAAAATTGTTTTTAAAATAATTGATTTCTTTTGAACAATTTTATTAAAATATTCTAAAATAATTGAATTCCTCCAAAGAATTAACAAAAAACATTTTTCTAAACAATTGATCTCTTGGAGGAAACAGAAAGTAAATTTTTAAAAATAATTGAATTTTTTGAGCAATTCCTGTAAAATTGTATTAAAAATAATTAAAATCCTGTGAAAAATTTTATTCTTAACGCAAGTAATTGAATAGTTGCAAAGAATTTTATTAAAACCTTCCACAATAACTGAATTCCTGAGAAGAATTTTATTATCTACAAAAATAATTCTACTCTTGGGAAAAATTTTATTAAAATGTTTAAAATGAATTGAATTCCTGTAAACAATTTTTTATTCTTGAAAATAATTGAATTATTCATAATAATGTTATAACCATTGTTTTAAATAATTAATTTTTGTCAAAATATAATAAAGATTTTGAATATGTTTTTTTAAATAATTGAATTCTTATAGATAAATTTATTTGTGAAAATAATTGAATTTTTCTATTTATTAATTTAAAATAGTATTAAAAAGAATTAGAATTCATAAGTTTTATTATTAATAAAAACAATTGAAATCTGTTTTGCATAGAATGTTATCTAAAAAGTTTATAAAAAATTGAATTTACATGAAAAAATTTAGTGAAATTAATTTTATTATTGTGAAGAATAGTGTAGAAATTTTGTTAAATAATTGATTTTTTGGACATTTTTTTGAAAATTTGTTATTCTACATTAATTGAATTCTTGTGGAAATTTTATGATTTATAAAAGTAAGTTAATTTTGGACGAATTTTATTAATTTTTTAAAAATACTTGAATTCTTTTGCGAAATTTTATGAATTTAAATTTTAAAGTAGTGGAAATTCTAAAAGAAAAACAAGTAGTTAGTGGCTGAAATCTAAACAAAGTATCCAAATAGTAGCATAACGTAATAAATGTAGTAAATTGTAGGTTTTAGTAGATGAGTGCAAAGCTTAAATATGTAAAATGGTTGAGATGTAGGGTTGATTCAATTTTGTTAAAAAAATATTAATTAGTTTGAAAGAAATGTTGCCATTATTTGAAATAAAATTTTGTTAAATTAATAAATGGAATTTACAGTTTGTATAGATAGGAGTTTAGATAATGGAATATGATTTTGATCCAGTAACACGTGCTTTCGTTATTATAAACAATGTATTCAAATACGTTCAAAAGCAGATGCTGTTAAATTGACAGTACAGTAAAATTGCAGAACATACTTATTTAAATTAAAGTTGTTGGGTATTGTCTTGTTACAGTTAATTTTTCAACAAGAAAGTATATTTCTGGTATTTAATAGTATTTGCATTTCATACATAAATATCATGCTATAAACTTTAAAAAATACTATTTAACAATGATAAAAGTAAAGTCTAAAGAAGATTTATAAACTAATGCAACTAGATTATTAAACATTTTTTGCCACTGAATTGACACCTACTTGAAAAATCCATTTTTTCTCTCACATGCGGTATTAGTTTCGTCTGCCATGTATATAAGGGAATTGAAATCAATATCATTTGAATGTATTGGGATTGTACGCATTGTGTTAAGTTGTTATTGCGATAAATTGTGCCTTTAGGTCGAGTTACGAGCTTCTATGTCAAATTATGTACGTTGTGTTAAAGCACAAAAAACAGCTTGAAATAGGTATTAAAGAGCAAAGATGTGTTTATTTCTTATAACACGTTTTTTAGAAAAGCAAGTTTTGGTAATTGGAACTAATGCTATGAATGAATGTACTTTAAAATTTATAGCATGTGCAGTCGATTGAATAGAAAATAGAAATAAAATCACTAGTACAGGTTATTGAATTGATTTAATTGTAGCTACGAAAAGCATTTCTTGATATTATGGCACTTTTTGTTAAGACTACAACTTCTGTAATACAAGATTTATTAAAATCAATAGTGCAATAATCAATAGCACATGTTATTAAACCAAGAGTATTTGTATTCGAGCGATATTGAATATGCCGTTTATTGCGACAAATTTGTCAATGATTCGATAGTATTTTTTTCACAGTGTAGTAAAGAAAAAAAATTCTAAAAGTACAAAAAGAGATAAAGGAATATAATATATAGGAAAAATTGGCACAATAGTCACTTGATCGCAAATTCATTAAAGAAGGACATGGCAATATGTGTGTTTATTCGAAAGTGGATATCGACTATCGACTATATCTAGAAATAACTAGAAGGCCACCATCGATATACCTCTCTATCCATTGGAGAGATATACACTTTTTCTGATCATGAGCTGCTTCTAAAGCAGATCTTTTACTAAACTTTGTATATATACATCGGGTATTCTCTATTTTTTTTTATTTTCTTCATCTCAACCAATTCATTTTGCCCTGTAAACATGTTTCATCTACATCAGTCTATCTATCTATCTATCTATCGATGTAAATACAAACTTGATTATAAAAACAACATGGGGTATGCTTCGATCAATACTTTACATGACTGACATGAGTTAAATTGCAATTAAAATTACCGGGACGAAATTTATTACTATTTTAGTGGATGAATTATTATTTATAGTATTTTATGATAGTGTATTACCAAGAGATGGCCACAGGTCAGGAAAATTAGAAAATTCAGAGAATAGTGAAAATTTGTCTCAATTCGGAAAAACTATACAGAAAAAAAATTCTTTCTATTTATAACAAACTTTACATAATTGATATCAAATTTATCGTAAATAATTAAATTTTTTTAAAAACTATCTGGTTTTGACCCACCATCCCCAATAGGTAGGTACATATTTGAAAAAAATGTAACGAATTGAATTTCAGTTTGTGTCGGATATAATTTTTTCCACCCTCAATATATTGTCTTTCAGAACACGTGTAGACAATTCACAACTGGTCAATTTCTCTTTATTGTATATAGAAATATTCTTCATTTCGTTTCAATTCGCATCTCTATCGGGGAAAAAAAGTTTTTCTTGAAGTAGTGTCTCGAAATTCTCATCTTTAAAGTAAATTATCTCCAACCTCGTGTGTCCCTTATTTCGATTTTACGAGCGACTCTCCTGGTTTTAGGGTTACATTTTTTATATAGTTCACATTTTATCAAAATTTTAGAACGGGGGAAAAAATTATTCCCAGTACGTGACTATTTTTTGGGTATATAAATTTTTTACACACTGTACACTTTACATTTTTTTTTGCCATTTTTATATTAAAGAAAAAAAAAAATTTTTTAGCCAACAATATTCAAAAATAGGGAGAAGCCAATAAACGGTGGTAAATTTATTCTGTATATATCGGATCATATATGAAATCTATACTACTATACTTGTGTTCAAGCTGGAAATTTGCGATAAATTTTCACGCTTTATTTTACATTTTGTGTGGCCCCCTTGAAAAAAAAACTTATATTCGGGGCTTATCGCTGTTTTGTTTACAAACTCTCTGCGAAAATTGAGAGGAGGAGAAAAAGCCACCACTGTGGCAATTTATTTAGAGTTGGAAATTTATTTTGCAAAAATTATTTATTATTTGCCGCAAAATGAATTTTGATTTTATATTTCTTTTCTGAATTCAGGCCTTAGATGGTTTTACTTCTTTCTTTAAAAATTTAATTATTTGTAAAAATTATCTAAATTATTTTTTAAATTCAATTATTTGTAAAAATTTTACTAAATTTAAATTATTTGACATTTTTTCAACAATACACAATTAAAAAGTTTTTTAATAATTGAAAATTTATTTATTTTTAATAAAAATTAGTTATTAAAATTTTTTTATTGCTTTATAATTTAATAAATTTATTAAAACTTTCCACAATAATTAAATTCTTTCAAAGAATTTAATTCAAAATAATTAAAAAATTAATAAATTAGTAATTGTTTATTATTATTTAATTAAATAATCTAATTCATTCAAAATAATTGATTTCTTGTGAAAGATTTTATTAAAATTTATGAAAATAATAGAATTATTTAGAGAAATTTTATTATAATTTTTAATAATAATTGAATTCCTGCAAAGAATTTTAGTATTTATTAAAATTAATAGAATTTTTGCGAAGAATTTTACAATAATTGAATTTAAGCGAAGAATTTTACTAATTTTTAAACATAATTGAATTTTGCGACAAATATTGAAGTTTTTGGAAAATAATTGAATCTTATCTAGAAGGTTTATCAAAATTGTATACAAAATAATTGAATTTCTGGCAACAATTTTACTGCTTTTAAAGATAATTAAATTTTTGCGACAAATTTTATTGAACTTTTTAAAAAATAATTGAATCCTTACAAAGAATTTTATTACAATTTTTAAAAATAATATAATATTATTTAGAAATTTTATTAAAATTGTATTTTAAGGTATTGAATTTCTGCCAAAAAGTACTTGAATCAAAGAAGAAGTTTACTTAAAATATATAAAAAAGTTTGATGACGTCAATTTTACATTTTAGAAAAAGTTTCAGAACGATTCAAGTTAAAATTTTTAAAATTTATTAAACTTCTGATGAAAAATAAATATTTAAATATGTATATAACAAAATTATCAAAATTTTGATTAATTTAATTTATAAAGTAGTGGAAAGTAAAGAAAATACAAAGATAAATTTTTGTGACAATACTGAATGAAATTTACGACATTTTCGTCTTTTTTGAATTTTTAATCGACTAAGGCGATCTGTTTTTAGTCTTAAAGTCAATCCAAGACCTAGAATTGTAAAAATTAGCTTTTGGTGATAATTTTTACTTTCATTCTTTCTTTGGAAGTTTTATTGTTGTAAAGGATATCTTTATTTCTTTACAGAAAGTTGACAACTGTCTAAATAAGTTTTCTCTATATCTCTCGAAAGTTTTGTTGTTCATAGTCTCTCAAAATCCTATAGCTCGTGAGTTTTAATCAGTACAGGCGAGCATTCTGAAATCATGAGAGTTTCAAGAAGAACCGGAAGTGTCGCAAGCCGATTAAAGCAACGGGATTCTAGAAAGCGGAATTTCCCCTTCATATATACACAAAGAGTATCAAGTTTCCTGAAAGCAGCAATTGGTAGAAAAAAAATTGTTAAAAGATAGTTAATAATAAAAGTTTACACAATTAAATGTTTATTCTGGAGAATTTAAATCCATTAACATTAATTGGCAAATCTCTCGAAAAAAATTTTACTGTAAATAATTATAGAATTAGGAATATTGACGAATATCTTGAGAATTTGAGATTTAATATGGAGACCCAATTCTCCACCTGCGAACGCCAAGGTCACCGCTAGATGGTAGTTGCAAACTTCGCACTCATCTACTAAAATCTATACTATTTACTACTTTTTTACAATTTGCTACAGTTTTGATATTTTTTTAGGTTTATGACACTAAAAGCTATTTTTTCTTTATTTTTCAGGGAAAATTGCATGACTTTAAATTCGCTAATAATTAAGATAAAACAAATTCTAAAATTGTAATAAAATTCTTTAAAACTATATATTATAATAAAATTCTTCAATTATTTTCACAAACAATAACATTTTTTACGAAAATTCAATTATTTATAAAAACTAAAATAAAATTCCAGACAATAAATTCATTCTTTAATTCATCACAATTGTTCAATTAATTTCACAAATAGTAAAATTTTTACGCGAATTCAATTATTACAAAAAAATTAAATTAAAGTCTTTGCAAGAATTTAATAATTGTTTAAAAAATGGATAAATTCTTTCATTATTCATTTATTTTACCAAATAATAAATTTTTTTACAAGAATTCAATTCAATTCAATTCTTTTTTTTAAATAAAATTCTTCTCAAAATCAAGTATTTTTTAAATTGAATTTAAATTTTCTAAAATTTCAAATCGAAACATTTTGAAATTCAATTATTTTTAAAAATAATACACATTCTTCGCAAAAATTAAATTACAGTTAGAAATTTCAATAAAATTCTTTGCAAGTATTCAATTATTTTCATAAATTGAAAAGTTTTTAAAGTTTTTTTAGTCAAATTGTTCTCTAAATTATTTATTTTAAATAATGAAATTCATAAAATTTTAAAACTGAAGACTTTTGAATTTTAAATATATTAAGAAATTAGAATGACACTTGGAAAGAATTTAATTACTTTTAATAATAATAAAATTCTTGGCAAGAATTCAATTTGTTTCCATATTTTTAACAAAGATTCTTCAATAAAAAAATATTTAAAAATTTTATTTTGATTATAAAAAAATTAAATAACTCTTGATAATAATAAATATTTTTGATTAAAATAAAAAAAAACAGTCAGAGAAAATACTGGATCAAATTTTTCGAATCGACTAAAACAAATTTTTTTTAATTCGTTAAAATTAATTTTCGAAAGCTACTATTTTACTACTTTTTTTAGTATTAAAGCTACTTTTTGATATTTTTTTAAAATTAATAATTGAGTGTGAAGGCTGCAGTCATCTGGTGGCGACCTTGGCGTTTTTAAGTGGAAAATTGAAACCTCCATTTTATTCCTTATAACAATTTTTTAATTAAAGAATGTTATTCTGTCCGAAGACTGGAATAAAAAACTTTTCTTCAACTACTTAAAAAATTGTAATTAAAAAACAAAAAAATTCCCTCTGTTAAAAATTTATTTTTCACAATATTGAAAAATGAAAAAAAAATTTTTAGTGGCTGAGTAAGTAAATTTTAATATTTACATCAAAATTTACCTTCTCAGCCACCAAAAAAGACTTGAAAATAAAAAAATGGATGAAAATGTATAAAAATGTCTAAAATTGACATAGAACTAGTTTTAATTATTTAAAACTACAATTAAAATTTCCTCAAAATTTGTAAAAATTTTATTAAAATTAATAATTGAATCTCTAAGAACAATTTAATTATTTATTAAAATAATTAAATTTCTAAGAACAATTTTATTTATTTATGAAAATAATCGAAATCCAAGAATTTTATTATCTTTTATAAAAATAATGTAATTCTTTAAAAAAAATTTGTTAAAATTGTATTGAAAATAATTGAAGTTCTAAGACGAATTTTTTTAATTATGAAAAATTTAAAGAATTAAATTTCAAAAAGAATGCGATAATTTAAGACAATAATTGAATTCTTTAAAGGAACTTTGTTTAATAATTGAATTCTGAAAAAGATTTTTATTACTTATGTAAATAATTGAATTCTTTTCCACAATTTTATTATATTTTCCAAATAAATAATTTAATTGTTTCATAAAGATTTATTAAAATTCGTCTGACAAGATTTGAATTCTTTAAAAATTTTTGAATTTGAATTTTTTGAAATTTGAATAATTGAATTCTATCTAAAAATGTCATTATAATTTTTAAAAATAATTGAATTTTATTAAGGAATTTTTAACCAAAAATTCATGTTAATTTTTTAAAGCGCTTTCGAAATTTTTAGTGACTGAGTAAGTAAATTTTAATATTTACATCACATTTACCTTTTCAGCCAACAAAAAAGACTTGAAAATAAAAATGAATAAAAATGACTAAAAATTTATAAAAATGAGACAAAACTAGTTTTAATTATTTAAAAGAAGAATTAAAGTTTCCTCACGTATGAATAAATGATACCGTAAATATTGCCTTTATATAGTCCAACAAAAAAGAAAGGAGAGAAAGAAAAATTGAATTTTCCTTTAAAAAGTAAAAGAAAAATGGTCGAATTTTCTTGAAAATTTAAAGATGAACGAATATAATTTTAAGAGGACAAGACTGTATGGAGGAAAGGAGGAGAGAGGTCGTTCGTGTCGTCGTCCGGGTCGGCACTCTTTCCCCTTTGGGTAAATATTCATATATTTCGAGTGGCTGGGGCAGTCGGAAAAGCAGGTCGACTGGCTGGAGTCTCTGCATAAAGTAAATCCATGCAATTGTGCGAACATTGAATAGGACTTTTAACGTGTCGAAACATACGCATATATTTATATATAACTATGTAAAGACGTAAAAATCAACCGCAATAATAAATATTTTATTTTCTCTATACAAGTATTCACTTATGTAAGTTTTAATCAAATCCAAAAAAGTTCATTATTTTCACCTCGTTTCTCCATTTGAGTTAATATATACAATTTTAACAAAATGGAAATGAGCTCAAATCAGGGAAAAGTAAGGAAGAACAGAATTGGTCAAGAAAATCAGGAAAAAATCGATTCCCTACAAATTTTCCTAATTTCAGATTCCTAATTTTAATATTTCCTAAAAACGAATTTCCTAAAATTGAAATTCCTAATACAATTTTCCAAACTGAAAATTTCTAAAGTTATTAAATTTACCTGATTTCCTAAAAATTGTGTTAAAAAATTAATCAATCATTTTCTTACAAAAATACAGTGAAAAATTTTTTTTGAATCGATTTATTAAGCACGGGACCGATTTTTGAGTATTTAATGTAAAGATTTAAATCTTCCTTATAATTTCACCTTTGATTTAAAAAAAAAAAATTTATCGAATTTTGATGTTCTTGCTCTTTAATGAAAGGGGACAAAATTTCTAAGAAATCCCTTGAAATTGATTTCTGAATTTTTAATTGTCTATTTTTTCACAAAGTTAACAATTGTGTTTTTCGCATTTTTTTACATTGTTGTAACAAATTATATTATTAGGAAAAAATTCTTTAAGAAATTTGATTTTGGAAAAATGAATTAGGAAAATAGTTTTAGAAAAATGTAATCTTAGGAAAAGTAGTTGTTAGGAAAACACGTTTAGGAATCTAATATTAGGAAATTCGTCGGGGAACGGAAAAAATCATTCCTCTTTAAAAATAATTGAATCTTATCTAGAAATTCCATTCAAATCAAATTCAAAATGATTGAATTTTTGCTACAAATTTTCCTTTTTTTTTAAAACGATAATTAAATTGTTGCGACAAATTTTATTCAACTTTTTTAAAAATTATTTCATTCATAAGAATAATTTTATTAATATTTCTGAAAACAATTGAATTCAAGAATTTTATTCTATTTTTTAAAGCAATTGGATTTTTGAATAGAATTTTATTTATTTCAAAAATAGCATCCTTGCGATGATTTTTAAAAAATTTTTAATTGTTTTGAATAATTTCACTATTTTTTTTAAAGATAATTGAATTCTTTGGCAAAAGTTATTTAATTTTTTTTATAATAAAATTTTAAAATAACTTTATTGAGGAATCTTTGTTAAAAATTTGAGAACAAATTGAAATCTTGCGAAGAATTTTATTATTATTATTAAAAATAATTAAATTCTTTCCCAGTTTGTATTCTAATTTCTTAATATAATTAAAATTCAAAGCGTTTCAGTTTTAAATTTTATGAATTCAATTATTTAAAATAATTGATTTAGAGAATAATTTTACTAAAATACTTTAAAAACCTCTCAATTTATAAAAATAATTAAATGCTTGCAAAAAATTTTATTAAAATTTCTTACAGTAATTTGATTTTTGCGAAGAATATGTATTATTTTTAGAAATAATTGAACTTTTTCCAAAAGATATAAAAATTTTCAAAATAATTGAATTTCAAAATTTTTCGATTTGAAATTTTAAAAAGATTTGAAGTCAATTATTAAAAATAATTGTTTTAGAGGAGAATTTTAGTTAAAAACTGTAGAAATTTTTAACTTTAAAAATTAAAATTTTTTTATTAATATTGTATTGAAAATAATAGAATTATTTGAAAAATTTTATTTTATTTTTTGAAAATAATTGAATTTCTGAAAAAAATTTTGCCAGTTTTGAAAAAAAATTGAATCCATGCGAAGAATTTTATTAAAATTTTTCAAAGTAACTTCATTCTTGAGAAGAATTTGATTATTTTTGAAGATAATTGAATTCTTGACGAGAATTTTATTGATAATTTGGAAAATAATTGAATACTTGTGAAGAATTTTATTATTATTGAAAATAATTCAAATTTAAAAGATTTTTAGTTATAAAAAAAACCCCCCTGAAAACTTTTCAAATGTAAATTTTTGAAAGTAATTGAATCATTTCAAAAAGTTTTGTTAAAATCTGTAGAAATAATTAAATCTTATCGTAAAACTTTTTAAAAAATAATTGACTTTTTAAAAAATTTTATTTCATTTTTTGAAAATAATTGAATTTGTGTAATGAATTTGGATATTAATAAAGATCATTGAATCCTTGTGAAGAGTTTATGAAAATTTCTGTAGTATTTGAATTTTTGCGAAAAATATTTATTGCTTTAAATATAATAGAATTTTTTTTAAAAGTAATTAAAATTTTGAAAATATTTGAATTTTAAATGGTTTCAATTAAAAATTTTAGAAAATTTTAAGTCAATTATTAAAAATGCTAACTTCAGATCAGGACAGATTACGTCGATTATTATAATATAATAATTGATTTAGATAATAATAGAATTCTTCAATAAATTTTTTTTTTTGAAAATAATTGAATTTCTGTAAAAACTTTTGATATTTATGAAGCTAATTGAATCCTTGCGAAGAATTTTATTATTTTTAAAGATAATTGAATTCATTTCAAGAATGATGTATAATTTTTTTACATATAATTGAATTGAATTTATTTTTATTAAAAAAATTTATTTAGGAAAGAATTTTAGTTAAGGCACTTAATAGTTTTTAAATAATAATAAACAAAAAATAATATTGCCATTAAATATTTATTAGAAATGTTACTATTGGTGTTTTTGAATAATTATATTTAACTAAAGAAAATCGTAAATAAAAATAATAGATTTTTTAGTATCTAATCATTTTTAGAGTAAATCTGAGTATATTCTTTAGAATCAGGGAAAAAATGAAAATTTCTGTCTGTAAAAATCAGGGGAAAGTTAGGAAAAATAAAATAAAATTGCTATGGTAACTTTGCTAAAATAAATGTTTGCTGTCGTCTTTTTCCGAAAATTGGCCCATTTCTCTTATTATGTTGGACAGAGAGAATTGTGATAAATTATTATATTTTATGGAAAAAGTCGATACAAAATTAATAAGTAACTCTCTCGTGTATATATTTCTTGAAATAATAATGAATGGAAAAGCAATTTTGAAAGTTGGAAACGCAGCTAAATTGAGATCTTTTAGTAAAGTAAAATAAATTGTAATTTTCTTAATAGACGAAATCTTGTTAAGTTAATTAAGAGTAGGAAGGAAATTCTAAACAAATAGATAGAAATCGAGCACCTGGGAGAAGCGAAATTGAAATTGTTCGCAAGCAGCAAAACGCCAGGGAATGAATGTACTGGGAGCGAGGTAGATGAGGACAATCAAGATAGGCACCAGTTGCGCGCATGTCTGACCGAAACTTTTCCAATCTACTTAAAGAAGACAGTGGGAAAAGACGTCTCTAGTCCTCACACTCAATCCGATTGAGCAGTAAAACACGGCAAATTTTCAAATATAAACTATTCACACACACACACATACACAAATAATAATAAAAAGCAAATCAAAATTACTATTTTCCAAACAAAAGGTATCTTTCTCTACTTGTATGTTTTACTCATTGTTAGACTTTCATTGTTTTACATATTTTCAAAAGAATAACATTTTCACAAAATTTTTACAAACATTGTTTCATGTTTTTAGGTAATGTTTCTTCCTTCAAAGGAAATTTATTTTTTCCTTTGAAAATAGATTTTATTTCCTATTTATTTTCAGATATATCCAGAAATTTTCCACTTGAAATAAAATTCTTTCTCTTTACAATACAAATTTTCCTTGTAAAATCAGTTTTAAAAACATTCGTTCTAAAACTGTCGTTTTTAAAAATATTTCTCCTCAGTAAATAGAAAAAATATTTTTGATTGAAAAAACATTTATTTGAATCAAAAATTCAATTATTTGACTATTGCAAAAAAGAAAATTTGAAAGAAATCATGTTTAATTACATTAAATCTGTTCTTCTGAAAGTTTCGTTTTTGAAAATATGATCAACAATTGGAAAAAATTTTAAAAATTTTTAAAGAGATTACGTTCTCTATTTAGGTCTGGAATCAATTTCAAGGCACACAGAAATTGTATCGCTTGTTAAAACAAAAATATCATTTTCTATTTTTAAAACTAATAACTGCAACACTTCTAGATTGTAATTATTTTTTTAGAATTTTTAACAAAACGTATTCTACAAACTAATTTTTTTTGGTAATTTTCAGCAATTTCTTCGTGAATTCAATTATTTTAATATATAAATTCAAATTATTTCTAAACATTGATAACTATAATACTTCATTTACAGCTGTAGGCAAAAAAACATTAAAAATAAATTTTAGAAATTTTAAATAGTTTGAAAATTTTTCAAATATTTTCGGAAATTCTATTATCATAATTAAATTACTCAAAACTTCGATAATTTTGTTTTAAATTATTTGAAATTAAATTCCTTCAAGAAATTTAATTGAATTTGTATTCGTATAATAATTGAATTCTTATTGCGAATTTTTGCATTATCTTTGAAAGTAATATTTATTGTTACAAACAATTTCCTTAAAAATTTTAAAAATAATTCTTTAAACAATTAAATTCCAAACAAGAGTTTAATTATTTATGAAAAAAATTGAATTCAGTGGATGGACTTTTTAAATAATCGACTTTCTAAGAAGAATTTTGTTATTTATTTATTAAAAATAATTAAATTCTTTAAACAATTTTTTAAATAATTAAATTTTGAATAAGAATTTTATTATTTTAAAGATAATTTAATTTTTTAAAGTAACTTTGATAAATAATTCAATATCTAAGAAGAATTTTATTATTTATAAAAATAATTAAATTCTTGTCAAGATTTGTATAACATTTTCTTTAAATAATTAAATTACAAAGAAGAATTCAATTATTTATGACAATAATTGAATTCTTTAAAGGAAATTATTTAAATTAATTAATTTTTAAGAAGAATTTTATTAGGAATTAATATAATGTATTAAAAATATAATTAAATTCTATTCAAAAATTGTATTATTTATGTAAATAATAGAATTCTCTTAGAATTTTTTTTTAATTTTATTAAAATTAATTGAATTTCAAAGAACAATTTAATTGTTTATGAAAATAATTTAATTTCTAAGAACAATTTTATTATTTATGAAAATATTTGAAATCCAAGAATTTTATTATCTTTTCTAAAAATAATAGAATTCTTCAAAAAAAAAAATTTGTTAAAAATGTATTGAAAATATTTGAAGTTCTAAGATGAATTTTTTTATTTATGAAAAATTTAAAGAATAAAATTTTAAGGAAGAATTTAATAATTTACGACAATAATTCAATTCTTTAAAGGAACTTTGTTTGATAATTGAATTTTGGAGAAGATTTTTATTATTTATTATTTATTTAATTCTTTTCCACAATTTTACTATATTTTCTAAAAATAATGGAATTGTTTTAAAAAGATTTGTTAAAATTGGTCTGACAAAATTTGAATTTTATAAAAAATTTTGAATTTGAATTTGAACTTTTTAAAATTTGAATAATTGAATTCTTTCCAAGAATTTCATTATGATTTTTCAAAATAATTGAATTTTATCGAGAAATTTTGTTAAAATTGTAGTGAAAATAATTTGGGGTTTAAAAAATATCTGCTTTTGAATTAGTAAATTTTACTAATAAATAATTCTTCATAATTTATTAGTAAAATTTAACGATTTGAATGCAAATATCAGTTACTAATTCAAATTAGTTAAATATTTTTATTAATTAATAAAAATGTTTAACTAATTTATCTAATTTATGAATTTAAAGTGTTAAAATAAATATTAAGAAATAGTAATTTTGTTTTGTTTAAATAAATTTTCATTTTAATGACAGCCAACTGTCAAATAAAATAAATAAGTCCAAGAGAAATAAATATTTCTTTCGCGCAGTGTAAATAAGAGAACCAGTGTGAAAAATGTCGAGCTCTATAATCGGCTTCTTAAAGTGTGTTGAAAAAAAATAATAAAAGTCAGAATTGAAAGAAAAATTTTAAAAAAAGAGCACTTCTCATTTCTTCGTTTTTATCGTGGACGCATGCTATCGAAAAAAAAGTATCTGACTTTAACCTGCGAGACCAAATCCCGAGAGCGAAAGCTCTATCGTCTTGTAAAAATATAGATATATCGTCGCTCGTACAAATATGATAGAAGCCAAGGCTTTCGTTTACCCGTCGGCTTCTCGACTTTATTCTACCCGGTTCGCTTTTGCTAAACTTTCAAGAGGTCGATTCAAGACAAGCAGAAAAAAGCAAAAAAAGAAAAAAAACACGGAAAAAAGGGGGAAAAAAGTAGTAAAAAACCATAAGATGAAAAAAAGTTGCTACTTAATAAGTTTCTTCAAAAACACTTTCATCCGTTGAATTCTATTCAAATAATTTCCAAGGAAGAATCTTCTATTATGAAAGTTATATAATTATATTTTTTATAAATAATTATTATTTAGTATAAAAGGAAAAAAATTTCTAAACTGACCATAAGGATTTTCATTTTTATTATAATAAAAATGAAGAAAATGACTTTAAAGAGCTAAGAGTGTTTAATTTTGACGAGCAATTACTTTTGCTATCTCGGGGAGAATTTTTAACGACACTTTTTTATAGGCACTAAACTAAGAAAATTAAAATGTCCCCCGTTTTCCTTTGAATCACCCAAAACAGTGTTAAATGAACATTATAATTTACTGAAAACAGCATATTTATTAGGGAAAAGGTAATTCTAATAAAATTAACAAAATTTTATAGCGCAAATTGAAAAACTGTTTATCTTAGCAATCAATTTTAATTAAATCTTTTCAAATCATTCAATTATTTTTAAATATATTTTAAAATTTAATATTTAACAGTATTCTATATTTAAACCGTACAGTCATTTTTTACCATTTCAATAAAATAACTTTCAAAACTAACTAATAAACATTTAGCTTTTGATAAAGCTGATATAAAAAATTATTTTTTTTTATATTAAACCTGATTTTTTTCCTGAAGATCATTTACCTATAGAATTTATAATACTATATTTTCCAGAGTGCACCATGTGGAGGCGATCTAAATTACACTCCTTTTTTTTATATATTTTTTTTAACTTTTATATTTTTTTATTAGTTTTATGAGTTGTTTTTTTTTGCTTTTTTTGTTTTTTGTGTTTTATTAATAAGAATGAACTATGAACTTAAACTGAAAAAATTAATGAATTAAAGGAAATCAATTGAACGTAGAGTAATTTTCAAATTACTGCGTTTCAAGGAAAGTGCGTTTTTTAGATTTTCGCTTGTAAGTTTGGAAGGGAAGATCACGTTTTAGGTACCAACAGGTTAAACAGGTTTAAATATAGAATACAGTTAAATATTAAATTTCTATAACCTTTCACAAAACAAAATTTAAGAAAATTCTATCACTTTTTAAAATCTTATTTCATTTAATAAAATCCGCCATTTTGAATTTTTTAAATCTGAATGAAGATCTGTAATCAGCGACCCCAAAAACACCCGAGTAACAATTTTCAAGTAAATCTGATTAATTTTTAAGGACCTCCTTTTTCTCTCTCTCTTGCTCTACAATTTTTCAAAAATGGCCAAAAACGCTATTTTTAGGGGTTTCAACCCCCTTTTTCTCGAAAACCTGACGTGATGGAAAGTTTTTGAATCCAGATTCGTGTTCAGTGCGCAAAATGCCTTCGGAAACACATGGAGCAATCTTCTTTGCAAAACCCATGCAGGGCTGTGTTATTTATTGTTATAAATAATATTTTTAGGCATATAATTATTTTTAAAAAATGTAATTAAATTCGTTGTAGGACTAGAAATTTAATTATTTTCAAAAGTTATACCTAACATTTTTTGTGAAAATTCAATTATGTTTAAAAATTAAAATTTATTTATTTATGAAAATAATTGAATTTTGCAAAGAATTTTTGTAAATACCTCTAAATAATTTAGTTTTGAATAATTGAATTATTTCAACAAAACTTAATTAAAATTGTATTTAAAATAATTGATTTCTTTTGAACAATTTTATTAAAAAATTTTAAATGAATTGAATTTCAGTGAAAAATTTTTTTATTCTTGAAAATAATTGAATTCTTCATAAAAATTTTAAAACCATTGTTTTAAATAATTAATTTTTGTCGAAATATAATAAAGATTTTGAAAATGTTATTTTAAATAATTGAATTCTTGTAGAAAAATTTATTTATGAAAATAATTAAATTTTTCTATTTATTAATTTAAAATAGTATTAAAAAGAATTAGAATTCATAAGTTTTATTATTAATAAAAATAATTGAAATCTGTTTTGCATAGAATGTTATCTAAAAAGTTTATAAAAAATTGAATTTACATGAAAAAATTTAGTGAAAGTAATTTTATTATTGTGAAAAATGGTGTAGAAATTTTGTTAAATAATTGATTTTTTGGACATTTTTTTGAAAATTTGTTATTATACATTAATTGAATTCTTGTGGAAATTTTATGATTTATAAAAGTAAGTTAATTTTGGACGAATTTTATTAATTTTTTAAAAATACTTGAATTCTTTTGCGAAATTTTATGAATTTAAATTTTAAAGTAGTGGAAATTCTAAAAGAAAAACAAGTAGTTAGTGGCTGAAATCTAAACAAAGTATCCAAATAGTAGCATAACGTAATAAATGTAGAAAATAGTAGGTTTTAGTAGATGAGTGCAAAGCTTGAATATGTAAAATGGTTGAGATGTAGGGTTGATACAATTTTGTAAGAAAAATATTAATTAGTTTGAAAGAAATGTTGCCATTATTTGAAATAAAATTTTGTTATATTAATAAATAGAATTTACAGTTTGTATAGATAGGAGTTTAGATAATGGAATATGATTTTGATTCAATAACACGTGCTTTCGTTATTATAAACTATGTATTCAAATACGTTCAAAAGCAGATGCTGTAAAATTGACAGTACAGTAAAATTGCAGAACATACTTATTTAAATTAAAGTTGTTGGGTATTGTCTTGTTACAGTTAATTTTTCAACAAAAAAGTATATTTCTAGTATTTAATAGTCTTTGCATTTCATACAAAAATATCATGCTATAAACTTTAAAAAATACTATTTAACAATTATAAAAGTAAAGTCTAAAGAAGATTTATAAACTAATGTAACTAGGTTATTAAACATTTTTTACCACTGAATTGACACCTACTTGATAAATTAATTTTTTCTCTCACAAGTGGTATAAGTTTCGTCAGCCTTGTATATAAGGGAATTGAAATCAACATCAGTTGAATGTATTAGGATTGTACGTATTGTGTTAGGTTGCTATTGCGATAAATTGTGCCTTTAGGTCGAGTTACGAGCTTCTATGTCAAATTCTGTACGTTGTGTGAAAGCACAAAAAACAGCTTGAAATAGGTATTAAAGAGCAAAGATGTGTTTATTTCTTAAAACACTTTTTTTAGAAAAGCAAGTTTTGATAATTGGAACTAATGCTATGAATGAAGGTACTTTAAAATTAATAGCATGTGCAGTCGATTAAATAGAAAATAGAAATGAAATCACTAGTACATGTTATTTAATTGATTTAATTGTAGCTACGAAAAGCATTTCTTGCTATTATGGCACTTTTTGTTAAGACAACAACTTCTGTAATACAAAATTTATTAAAATCAATAGTGCAATAATCAATAGCACATGTTATTAAACCAAGAGTATTTGTATTCGAACGATATTGAATGTGCCGTTTATTGCAACAAATTTGTCAATGATTCGATAGTATTTTTTTCTCAGTGTAAAATTTTTATTTAACTGTATTATCTCCAAAACCGTTCGTATTAGAAAAAGTCTCTTTTGGGTTTTTCGGGAGCATTTTTAGATTGTTTTGTCTACCGAGCTTATAAATTCGGACATGCAGATTAATTTCGAATCCAAGGCATGTACAGCATGCTTTTGCACTACTAACTAGCAGCGACTAAAATGGGCTAAAATATATACGCAAGTCTTGACAATTGGGAAAGTAACTTTAGCATTGAATTTGCCGTCTAATTCCCAAGACATTTTAGGATAGGAAAGTGAACTTCACAACACTTGTAGCTCGCGAGGTATCTAACGAGCTGCTAAACATTTTGGACAATATCGCGTGGAATTTGGTTGTGGTCTGTGGAAGCATGCAGAATACAAATATATATAGATATTCACTATGAAGCGTGGAGTGTGTCATTGTATAGTCTAGAGGCGTCGCAAAAGTACCTCCACTCGCCGGGGACTCGAGAGCAAGTCTCCATGGCAACTCCTCCTGTTTCCTATATACACTGGAACGATAAGTCCCTAAGTTTCAAGAATTCTGCCCACTATTTGCTTCTCACTAAATACCCCTCTAAACAGTAAATATATAAACTCAAACTCTTTCTTCTTTTTAAGGAAAAGTTTCCTGTTTCTTCAATTTTATCCGATTTGTTTTGGAAAATTTGTTTATTCTCGCCTTTTACTTTTCGATTTCTTTTTTTTTCGAAAAATTCCCGTTTTTTCAATTTCATCCGAATTATTTTTCAATTTTTTTTCCATATTTTATCTTTTGATTTCTTTTTTTCAGGGAAATTCCCGTTTTTTCATTTTTATTCGAATTGATTTTGAAAAAATTTTTTCCCGTCTTTTACTTTTTGTTTTCTTCTTTTTCAGGGTAATTCCTTGCAACAGTTTTTATTATTATTTATTATTATTATTATTATTTATTATTTATTATTATTATTTATTTATTTTAAATAGTTTAGTTTTTGAAGAAGTATCAAAAAATTAATGCTTCTAAAATACTTAATAATAAATTTTTTTTCATAGTTTCAAAAATAATTTAATTTTATGAGTTGTGTTAATAATTTTAAAAAAATTGAATTTTAAAAGGTTTCAACTTCAACTTTTAGATAATTAAAATGTTGAATGAATTCAATTAGAAATTTAAAAAAACTATGTTTTTTCAAAAAATCTGAATTCAAATTCTAATTTTATTACAATTTTTGAAAATAATTAAATGGTTTTGAAGAATTTTGTTAAAAATTTGGAAATTAATTGAATTTAAGCGAAGTATTTTATTATATTTTTTTACAATAGTTGAATTTCTATAAGAATTTTGAGTCGAAACTTGTAGCAATTTATGCAATTATTGAAATAAACAAACATCTTTAACCTTAAAAGGCCTCTAAACGTTATTATCAATATTATTAAAAAACGGTACTAAAATAAAATTATTATATTATGATTGAATTGTTTTAATGAATTTCATTAAAATTCTTGAAAATAATAGAATTCTTATGAAGAATTACAATTTTTTTAAAGGATAATCGAATTCAGACAAAGAATATTATTAAAAAAATTTTAAACTTAATTGAATTCTATCTATGAATTAAATTAAAATTATTTAAAATAATTGAATTCTTACAAAATATTTTATTTAAAATGTAAAAAATAATTGAATCTTTAAGAGAAATATTATTAAAATTGTATTGAAAATAATTTGAATTTGTTTTTCTATTTTTGAAGATAATTGACGTGGCTGAAGTTTCGAACGTTCAAATGAATGAAATTTTTTTTCACCTGAAGTCTTTTTGAAAATTACTATCCAAAAAAGAAAAATAATTGAAATTAAACAATATTTAATTTAGAATTAATTGGCTTCAATCTAAAAGTAATCTTTTTCGTAAAGAAATATAAATTAGAAGAAGTAAAAAATATTGTTGTTCATTTGAAACTTTAAGAACATAATAATTGAATTCTTGTGAGGAATGGCATTAAAACTTTTTGAGAATAATTAAATTGCATTGAAAAATTTTATTAAATTTTTGGAAAATATCTCAATTTTTTCGAAGAATTTTATTCGATTTTTTTTTAAATAATTGAATTCCTGCTAAAAGTTTTATTATTATTATAGCTAATTGAATTATTGCCAAAAATATTCTTCAAATTATTGAAAGTAATTAATTTTCAAAAATAGTTTAAATTTGAAATGTTTTGAAAATCTAAATTGCTGTGGAAAAACGATAAAAATTTGATGTTTTTTTAAAAATAAAAGTATTGATAATTTCGAATCATTTTACAATCAAAGAAATTTGCATGTAAATATAATTGAACATTTGCTTATTAGAATTTAATAATTCTTTGAGTGAATTAGAATATTTTTTAGGGCAAGGAAAAAAGTTAAAATTCTGTCTGAAAAGCAGGGATAAAAGTTGGAGGAAGGACAAAATTAGATTTTTTGTGGCAAACTTGTTTTTCTGTTTTTCACTTTCCTTTTCTTTTTATTCTGCTATTTTTCCCCTCTTTTTTCTTTTTTTCTGTTTCTTTATTTGTTTTCGTTTTTTCTCTTCTTTTTTCCTTGTCATTTTTTTTTTAATAAAATATAAACTATATACAGAGAAAAGCCCTTTAGAACTCATCAACTCGAATTTCAACTTACCATGCCTGCAAGTGATTTTCAGTTTCACCGTCAATTTCAAACTCTAGGAGATCTTCTAGTTAGGCAGTCCTTGATATTAGTTTCTCCGCTAAAACTTTTAAATTGATACTCTTTTGTAAGTGTATTTGCGTAAAAAAAAAGTTTCTTCTCCATACCTTTTTCGAATTGGATACTAAATCACTGAAAGAGAAAAATAGACTCGTGTTTATACTTGTTTTGAAACTATTTTGCATAAAAGAACTGTTTCACAATGAGATTTATATACGATTTTCTCAGTAAAAGAACAGAGTAACAACAACAACAACAAAAAAGAAAAAAAAGAAAAGAAAAACATGAATACTAAAAAAGAAAAACATATACCTATATACTAAAAAGGAAATTCATCTCTTTTTAAATTCGGAAATTAATTAAAAATACGAGTTCGGCATTTGGAAAATTACAGAGATGGAATAATATATTCATAGTTTGTTAAGGTCGTTAAAATATAAAACAAGACTGATGAAATTATTTTTTTTATTATTTTTGTTAAAAAAAAATATTAGACACTGATGAATGGATTTTCATTGTAATTGTATTATTCTCTTTTTTTGTGTATAAATTCTATAACATTCGTTATTTTAATTAAAATGCAAAAAATAATGGAATTTTTTTTACAAAAAAATTTTTTTTTTTATTGAGGGAAGAATTTTTTTTATTTTTCTATATATATGTAGAGTATAAAATTTATATTTATAAATATAACAGAGTAGAGGGTTGAAATTCATCTCTATACATTTTAGTTTTACCTCTGTAAACATATTCTACGCATGTTCACGCATATTATCGTTTCACTATACTGTAGAAGCTTAAATGATTGCCCACTTTATTGATTCATCTCTCTCGCTTTCTCTCTCTCTCTCTCTCTCTCGGAAACACTAGGTGAATTACAATTCTAGATATAGTAATCGGGAGTGTGCTTTGAATTCACCATTTTAAATTGAGGAGAATGAGGGGAGGCGAAAGAGGGGGAGATTCATATATCAAATTCCAGGCGAAATTTTGAATTATATTATATTTCTGACTCGAGTGTTCGTTTCTCGATGTTATATACATTGAATTTTGGAATAGTCTTCAGAAACTTGGTTTACGTGAAATGTCGTCATTCAATTTCCTTTTGAGTACAATAAGTTTGTTCATTTTTGGAAATGTAATTATTTCCAAAACTTTGTTTCATGCTCTTTTGATGTAATTTCAACAGGTTTTGTGCTCATTTACTAAAACAGAAGATTTACTACTTTTCTTTATAATTTCCTGCAAATTGAGTAAATTTGATTTTAGATTTCCGGAACTAAAAGCTACTTTTTGTTCTATTTTGGACCAAATTTTAGACTGTAAATAATAATATTTAAAAATAATAATACTACTGAATGCTAATGTTATAATAGCATGTGACCCTTAGAAATTCAATGTTAATTTTTTCGACCACATTTCACTTTAAATATAATGAAGAAAAAAAAACTTTAAAATCGGTGAGGACGAGAAATTGGTTAGAAGTGACCATGGTAACTGATAATTTTTAAAGTAATTTGTAATAATTAATTTTAAAAATATTAAAACTTTTGCACATCAATGCCATTCTTTATTGAATTTTAGACTTTCGTAAAAAATTTCAGCTCAATTTATTAAATATTTAAAGCGAAAGTTAATTGAAAAAATTACCATTGAGGACCTAACAATTACAAGCCATTAATTTCGTTAATAGCTGAAATAAAAAATTATTTTTAACATTCTTTTAAAAATTCTTTGAAAAGATTTAAAAATTTGTAATAAAATTCTTTCAAAAAATTGAATTATTAATTAAAAAGTCTTTTAATTATTTGTCATTTTTAATTTTAATTTTTAATTCTTCCTTTTTTTAATTCAATTATTTTTATGAAAAATAAAACTTTTACAGGAATTCAATTATTTAGAACAAAATTTTCATAAAATTTTTCGTAAAAAATCAAGTGCTTTAAGAAGATTTTTATCAAATTCTTCAATTTTCTTTAAAAATAGAAAAGAAATTCTTTGAAACAATTCAATTATTTAAAAAAATTCTAATAAAACTCTTGACAAGAATGTAATTATCTTTAAAACTAGTAAAATTCTTGGCAAGAATTGAATTATTATCAAATTTTGTGTTCAAATTCTGATCTAGAATATAAATATTTAAAAAAATTTGAATAACCTTTTTGCCAAGAATACAATTATCTTTTAAAATAGTAAAATTCTTCCTAGAAAGTCAATTATTAAAAAAAAATATATAATAAAATTCTTTAAAAATTCATTCATTTCTGAAAGAATTTAAGAAAATTTCAATTCTTTTAAAAATATTAATATATTTTATAAAAAATTAAACAAAAAATAAAAATTTCATGAAAAATTTAATTAACTTTAAAAACAGTAAAATTCTTCTCAAAAATTCAATTATTTTCATATAAATTGTTCCATTTTCAATTAATTCAAATTATTCAAAAAAATTTGTAATAAATATTATTGTAAAAATTCAATTAGTTCCATTAATAATAAACTCTATCTTAGGATTTTAGTTACTTTAATACGATGTCTAAAAAATTCCTTGAAAAATAGAATTATTTTTAAAAACTTTATTTTGATTCTTTAAAAAAATTAAATTATTTTATTAAATTTTTATTAAATTTGTTTTTTGGAGTTTATAAATTATTTTGAATACATTCTTAACTAACTTTCTTGAAAAAATTTAATTATTTTTCAAAAATTGGATAAAATTCTTCACAATAATTCAATTATTTTCAACAAATTTGAAATCTTTGAAAATTTTAATTGTTTTAAAGCTGTTATATTAAAATTTTTATTTTGAAATAAAATAATTCTAAATTTTCAGAAATTTCATTCAAAAATAAAGTGTTAGTGAAAAATTTGTTGAAAAGTTTGTAAGAATCGGAAGAAGTGAACTTACTGGGGAAAATTCGCTTTAAAGTTTTAGATTTAAAATACCTTACATCAATATTTTTTTCTAATCAGCATTCTCAGCTCCATAAAGTATACTTTTTGCCCCTCTGCAAGTAAGATATTCGGAGTAGACAATGAAAAGGATTGGGATGACGTTCGGGATCGTAACTTGAAAAATACTTTAGATTAGCCTCTGAAACTTTGGGTGCAAATACTTGGATATGTTACCCGAAGACCTAAGTCGAAAAAATCGATTTCTTGTCCGTTTAAATTAGGACCGTTATTTAAGAAAGAAATTGTATTTTAATTTTTCCTACTCTCTAAATCTAAATTAGTAGCATTCTACTAAGAAATAGTAAAATTTTACTAATTTTTAGTAATTTTCATGGACGATTTCCTTTTTCCAGTTAGTACAATATTAATAATTTTTAGTAAAATTTTACTAATGTTTTAGTAGAATTCCTCTAATTAAAAGTCGCTTATTTCACTAATTGAATTAGTGTAGAATTCTACTAAGCAATTAGTAAAATTTCACTATTTGTTAGTGAAATGATTACACAGTAAAAACGTGAGGTGTTAAAATAACACTAGAATGGATTAAAAAAATCTGAAACAGTTTAATTCCTTTAGGATTAAATTAATACCAAAAAGGGTTAAAAAAATCTGTTTTGGTGTTATTTTTAACTATGAATGACATTTTATTTTAAATAAAACACCAAAGTCAACGATTTGTAAAAATTCAACGAATTTAGCTTCTCCAGGGAAAATAGTAAGTTATTTACTAACTTAGTTATCAACTTACTAACTAACTTAGTAACATAGTTACAAATAAAATTCTTCTCTGATATTAAATTATTTTACAAAATTTTAATCAAATTCTTGTCAAAATTTCAATTATTTTCAAAAAGAATTCCATTATTAAAAAAAATTTGAATACAATTCAAAGCGAACATTCAATTATTTGTATACCTAAATAATAAAAATGTTTACAGGAATTCAATTATTTACAAAAAATTTCGTATAGATTTCTTCGCAATAATTCAATTATTTTCATAAATAATAACATTTCTACAGGGAATCAATTATTTTTATAAATAATAAAATTCTTTTAAGAATTCAATTATTTTCAAAAATAATAAAACTCATTGCAGAATTTCAATTATTTTTAATGCAATTTTAATCAAATTCCTCGAAAAATGTAATTATTCTTAAAAACCTTATTAAAATTCGTTCAAAGAATTTAATGATAACATTAAATATTATTTTTTATGAGAATTAAATTTCAAGAAATATGAAATTAATAAATTATTTATTTTTGTATTTGAATAATTGAATTCTCGTAGAATTTACTAATAAAAATGGTTTTAAAAATGAATTTCAGTTAAAATTGTATATTATATTTTAATATTAAAAGCATTATAACGTGGATTTTTAGAAATAATTAAATTTGGAAAAAGTTTCAAACTAATATCATTGAAATTCTTAATTTTTCATATTTTTGATAAAAAAATTCTGTAGAATTAATTCTTTTTGAAAGTTTAATAGAATTTTTATTGACATTATTTCACGTTTTTTATTTTTCAATATATATTTAATTGCAGAATTTCCAAATAATTGAAATTTTGTAAAATTGAATTGTAAACGAATAAATTTGAAAATTCTCATAAAACTCATCGCAGCGTTTCAATTATTTTTCATACAATTATTATTGAATTCCTTGAAAAAAGTAATTATGTTCAAGCAAGTTTTAATAAAATTCGACGAAAGAATTGATTTATTAAATAAATTGTTACTTTAATTCTTTATGAGAACTGAATTTTGAGAAACATTCAATTATTCAATAAATTATTTACTTTTGCATTTAAATAAATAAATTCTTGTAGAATTTTTTTAATAAAAATTGATTTTCATTTCATAAAAATGAATTTCAGTTAAAATTTTAGATTATAATTGAATATTAAAAGAAATATAGAGTGAATTTTTTGGAAATAATTGAATTTTGAAATTAATATTTTTAAAAAAGTTTAATTGAATTTTTAAAATTTTATTTTAAGTTTTTATATTAAAGAATTTAGGAATAATTGAATTTTTGTAAAATTGATTAATGAATTATTATTATTAAAAATAATAGATATAAAGTAAAATTGTAGTTACAAATTTTTGAAAATAAGAATTGAATTAAAATAATGAAAATAATTTTGAAGAAGGATAATATAAAATAATGATTTTATTATTTGGCCATCTTTAATTATTATAAAATATAAAGAAAAAATAAAGAAATTTCATTTAGTGTAACAAATAACACCAAAATTGATTATTTTAATGTTTTTTGGTGTTAATTTAATCTGCAACACTTTTTAATACCTCTCGATTTATTGTGTACTGAATCATTTGATGGAAGACTTTTCCTCATTTCTTTAGAATGAGGAAAATGATTTCTACTAAATCAGATTTAGAGAGTAAAAAATAAATTTTCAATATAAATTTTCATTTAAGTTTTAATTGGACTTCTAAGAATTTTAATTAGTTACATCATAGTTTTTCCGCAGATATGAAATTGAGATAAAAAAACAAATCAAAAGTGTTTGAAACACAGTAAAAAGAAAGTCTTATGTTAAGGCAGGAAAGCAGCCTTAAATTAAGATGCAACATTTTTAATGCAGTCAATGCTGAATTTACGCAGGTTTTTTGTATCCTTTAACATTATAGCAGGCAGTACTGAATTTAAGACCGATCTTAAATTAAGATTTACTTTTTACTGTGAAGCAACGTTTTGATTTCTTTTCCCCCTTAATTTGATATCCCTAAAAAAACTGTGATGAGTTTTAATTTTGAATCAGAATTCTATGATTAATTAAATGACTAGCGGAGTCTGTTAAAATTGCCAAACTCGCTGTGTCTTGAAAAATGAGTAAAAAGACTGAAATTTGCATTGCTTTGAAAAATTCTGTTATTCTATACGGGTATAATTGGCATTTGATGTGAAATGGTTTTAAAAAAAAACAGTTTTTCCTTTTTTGCTGATTTATGAAGAAAATTCAATGCGATATGTTACAAGCAATAGAAGTATAGAAGTGCTGTCAAAGTTCTTTTTTACGAGAATAATAGTTGAAAATAATACGTCAAACTGAGCGAACACGACAGCTCAATGCCCAAGCCGCATTCAACCGTTTCGTTCTATTCTCATGTTCCTCTATCGTGTTTGCGCCTGTACATATATATGTATATATGCTCTTTTCCGTAACGCGCGTTGCGATGGTGTCACGTATCCATCATTCGGTGATAAATGTTACACGCATTCCTATGCAAAACAAGATCTGATTCTCTCAGCTTCTCAACCTTATCATATTTTCGATGTAAACTACTGTCACCGCCAGACCTTTATCGCGTGTGTCAAATAAACGTTTTCGAATAATTTCAATTGTCAGTGAATTATTCAAAGTGCATTGTAGAGTTTTTATAGTCGAACTCTTGGCGGTTGTTGGTACTTTTTGACACTTTTTTCCAGGGATCGTCACGGAAATCAAATTTTGATTTCGTTACGATATTCCAAAACACAACGAAATCATTAATGTATTTTGATTTTGATTCTGTATTGAAACAAAATTTACTTTCTATTTTGATTCCGATACTGTAACGAAACAAAATTCACATCCAATTTTGATTCCGATACTGTAACGAAACAAAATTCACATCCAATTTTGATTCTGATACTGTAACGAAACAAAATTTACTTCCTATTTTAATTCTGATACTGTAACGAAACAAAATTTTCTTCCTATTTTGATTCTGATACTGGAATACTGCGATTCGGTTTTCTTATAGAAACAGAAATCGATTCGAATTCTATTTCAGATTTCGTAAGTAAAAACGATATTATCTTGATATATTTGACATTTGCAACAAAATTTAGGTTCAATCACACTTCTACATGCGCAGTATTATTTTATGAAAATTAAAACAAGAAAGAATTTTGATTTGATATTAGAACCAAAACGAAATAGAGTGGAATTTTAATTTTGATATTGGAACCAACAAGAAACACAGTTGAATTTTGATTTTTATATTGGAACCAAAACGAAACACAGTTGAATTTTGATTTTGATATTAGAACCAAAACGAAATAGAGTGGAATTTTGATTTTAATATTGGAACCAAAACGAAATAGAGTGGAATTTTGATTTTGATATTGGAATCAGAACTAAATAGAGTGGAATTTTGATTCTGATACCCATATCCGAATCAAAACAAAAGTATTTTTGAATTTTGTTTTGATTCCGTGACGGTCCCTGCTTTTTTCACCTCATACAACTATTTGGCCAATATTTTTTATAAATATCTTAATAATTACACCCATTTTCTTAAAATAACCACTATTGGTGATATTTGTTAACTGGGGGGTCGATTTTGTAATTTTACTTCATTTTCACTCAAAATTTATTTTCATTACACTTTTCTTCATTTTCACTCAAAACGTTTTTTATTCCACTTACACATCAGGTTCACTTTACTTTCACTTTGACTCACAATTTATTTTTACGTCGATTTCATTTCACTTTCACTCCAAATTTATTTTCACTTCACTTTGAAAATTTGAATTTTTCATGCTTTTAGCTAACAATTTTGTAGAATTAATTAATTTGTTTTTAATTTAATTGAATTAAAAAAAAAAATTATTTCAAGTTTGTAATAATACTTTATTTATTCCTAGTCAGAGCTAAAAATTATAATCGAATCGAAAAGGACAGGAAAATTATATTTCTCAGTCCGATGCTCTTTTATTAAAACTATTTTTCCTTCATAAAATTGTTAATTTCTCTATTTTTACTATATATCTATAAATATTAAAAGTTTAATTTATGTTTGAATAATTATAAAATTCTTCTCATTGTTCTGTAAAATTATTTTACTTCTCTAAATAGAATTTTTTTTAAAACATCTCTTGATACTCGGCTCAACAAACTTACTCTCTCCCCATTATATTATTATTATAATCTGTGCGATTTAAATTTCAAAATTATGAATCGGATTAATATTAAAAGTTTAAATACACATGTAAATTTCATGTTCGTGATGAAAATACTTGTTTTCAAATGAAATTGTTTTGTATAACAGGCATGCGGTATTCAGTGGAAAAATAAATTTTAATGTAGATGCTAATTTATATTCTATTTGCAATGTTTTTGTTTTTGTTTTATTAGTTTTTGGTATAGGTGATGCAACAAAATCGAAAAAAAATGAAAAAGTAATAAAAATTTATATAAGAGATGGGTTTATAAATCTTTTAAATAAATGAAGTTCAAAAAGATTCAATTTGAAATTTTAGAAAATTTGTTTTTTGAATGAATCAAAGAACATTGAATTCTTGTTAAGTATTTTGTCGAAATTTTGAAAAATAAATTAATTTTTTCGAAGAATTTATAAATATCATCAATTTTTGTCAAAAATGTTATTAAATGTTTTGAAAATCATTGAATTTCTATAAAGAATTTTATTGCTTTTAAACATAATAAAATTTTTGTAAAGAATGCTGTAAAAATTGATGAAAATAATTAAATCTTATGAAGAATTTTATAATTGTTGAAAGTAAATGCATTCTTGCAGGAATATTATGAAAATATTTAAAAATAATTTTACTTCTTCAAAGATTTTAATTACAATCTTAAAAATAATTGACTAATGCGATGACTTTTATTAAAAATTTTTTAAATAATTGAATTTTGTGCTAAAAGTAACTAAATCTTGCGAATTTTTTATTATCTTTAAAGATAATTGAATTTTTTCCAAAAGTTATTACAATTTTTAAAAGAATTGATAATTATAAAAAATTTTTGTTATAAATAATTTAATTTTTTAATGAATTTTATTATGTTTTTCGAAAATAATTGGTTTTTTGTATAGAATTTTATTATTCTTAATGATAATTGAATTTCTACCAATAATGTTATTAAAATTTATGAGAATAATAGAATTTTTGCGAAAAATTTCATTAAACTCTTCAAGAAAATTAAATTTTATTATAACTGTATTGAAAATTGAATTTTGTGCTAAAAATTTTATTATTTTTAAAAATAATTGACTCATTCAAAATTTTTCTTATTTTTAAAGGTATTTGAATTATTTCCAAAAGTTATTTATTATTTCTTTTTAAATTTAAATAAATAATAAATAAATAACAATTGAAATTTTTTAAAAAATTTTCTTAGAAATAATTGAATTTTTTAATCAATTTTATTATGTTTTTCGAAAATAATTGGATTTTTGTAAATAATTTTGTTGTTTATAAAGATAATTTAATACTTGCATTTTGAAACATTTTGAAAATAATTTATTTTCTATGAAAACCACTTTATTTTTATTTTTAAGATAAAAAAATTCTTGCCAAAAGTGTTATTAAATATTTTAAGAATAATGAAATATTTGAATATAATTCATGTGAAAAATGTTACTATTCTAAAAGGTAATTACATTTTTGCCAAGATTCTTATTGAAATTGGTGAATTAAATTGAATCCAAATTAAAAATAATTGAATCCCAAATAAAATATTTGGGACAATATAATATATGAGCGATTCCACGTCAAGTGATCAAGGGGTCTTTTGGTGTAATGTTTATTTCAATAATTTTTTACTCTTAAACAAATAAACATACGAATTTGGCAAAGTACATTTTGGAAAGGTTTTTTCATCCTCTTTCGATTGGAAATAAGCATTTTGAAAAAAAAATTTTTTGACCCAAAAAAATCAAAATTAAAAATAAATTTCAATTTTTGAGGGAGAAAGACCCAATTTTTTTTTTTTTTTTAAACGAAAGCTAAGGTTTTTTCCTAAAAGGACATATAAATGGTAAAGTGGGACTAGAATGTTTAAACATTGAAAAAAAGAGTTTTCTACTCGCCGGAGCGCTCAAAACCCGGTTTTTAGCTCCGTTTTGGAGAAAATTCTTTTTTTCAATATTTAAACATTCTAGTCCCACTTTATCATTTATATGTCCTTTTAGGAAAAAACCTCAGCTTTCGTTTAAAAAAAAAAAAAAAAAAAAAAATCGTACCTTTCTCCCCCAAAAATTGAAATTTATTTTTAATTTTGATTTTTTTGGGTCAAAAAAATTTTTTTTTTCAAAATGCTTATTTCCAATCGAAAGAGCATGAAAAAACCTTTCCAAAATGTACTTTGTCAAATTTGTATGTTTATTTGTTTAAGAGTAAAAAATTATTGAAATAAGCATTGCACTGAAAAACACAAAAATTTAACCCCCTCCCCCTCGGAAAATAATGGACTGGGTAAAAAAATATTTTCACGAAAAATTACTATCTATGAGTACTACAAAAGCCCCAAGTTTTGCTACGATTGGAGAAAAATTTTTCTCCACCTTGATCACTTGACATGGAATCGCTCATATAATATTGACAATATGCGTCCGGATCTGGATCTTTTTTTCTCTATACACACTTATTGTATTTCTTTAGTAACCCATTTATGGTCTTTTGACCGCGGGGACATTGTAAATAAATAAATAAATAAATAAAAAGAATTTTATTATATATTTGCAAATAATTGGATTTCTGTAAAGAATTTTTTTTTGTACGAAAATATTTCATTTTCTGAGAGGGATTTTTTCTAGTTTCAAAAATAATTAAATTTTCCCTAAGAGGATTTGAACCATTATGACGTCACAGTTGGTGCAAAGCATTTGTTCTAAAGCTGTGACGTCATAATGGTACAAATACCCTTAATGAGTGTTACTAAAATTTCTGAATATAATTGAATTCTAACCAAGAATTTTATTAAAATTTTTGACAAAATTTTTAAATTTCAGAGAAGTATTTTACTATTTTCAAAGACAATTGAATTCTTGCCAAGAAGGAGATTAACATTTTTGTAAATAATAAAATTTCTTCAAAGAACTCTATTATTCTAAAGGACAATTAACTTCTTCTTAAGAGTGTTTTTAAAAATTTGTTTAAATTATTGAATTCCATAACGTTTTAAATTTTAATTTTACAAAAATTGAATTTGATTATGAAAATTAATAATTGATTTCGAATAATTTGACAAATATATTAAATTTGCAAATAAATGTATTTGGATTAGAATAATCTTGTGATTGTAAATTTTTAGAGTGAATCAGAATATTTTTTTTTGGCTTAGAGAAAAAAAAGCAAAAATTCTATCTGAAAATCAGGGTAAAAAGAAATTAAAATTTTTGTGGCAAACCCCGAACGATTTTCACCCTCATTGGTACATGCTTTTTACTTTAACCCGAAAGAGTATTATTTTTTCATTCTGATGAATTTTTATCATACAATTCTAATGCGGTGGAAAAATAATCCCTCTTGAGAGGATTTTATTCTTCGGTCACACACATACACAGGTCTGAATATGAAAAGCCGTATCATCATATACGTGAATATTATTTTTCGAAACCTTGTAAAGAACTGTTATTTAATCCACTGTTGAGTATAATAATCTCAACGGGTAGGGGATTATTTAATATCTCATGTAAAAATATATTTTTAGAAATAATTATACATTTTGTGTGCTTTTTTTTCCTCGACACACTTGGAGTGAATGTTTTTTTTTTCTTTTTGATTTCAGATAATTCCTGTTGACGGGGGGGATCAGTCGATAGTCAAAGGAGAATCAATAGAGGAAAAAAGAGAGATAGAGATAGAGAGAGAGAGGGAGAGACTTGGGTGAAAATTGGTAGCAGGGTCGTTTCGTTGCATGAAAAGCGAACGATTTGAGAGCAGAGACACTTGTTGCTCCTGTGGAGTTACAAGGAGAGAGGAAGAAGACTGGAATAAAAAGCATGAGTCAAGAAACTCTTCAGTGACGGGGGTTTTCTTCCATCTAAAGTTTACTTCAACACCAACGGTTCCTTAATTCTCGACTCTCTCAGGGAAGAAAAAAAGAGGGAGAAAAAAAGCGCTCAATAAACAAGGAAAAAGAAAAAGAAAAAAAATGTGTCTACTATCTCGCTTTAAATTGATAATAATATCGGAAAATAAAAAATTCGATTTGAGAAAACAATGTCAGCTGGAGTGATTAGTTTTTTTTCTGAAAGAAGGGGAGGAATTAATTGTAAATCCTGGCTGGTGAGACAATATCATTGTGGAGGGAGGCATTGAAGAAATCGTGATTGGAGTGGAACAACATTTCACGGTCCGGCTGTCATGAGAGTTGGAAGTTTGAAGGTGACAGGTCGGTGACACCGGCGGCGGCAGTGAGACAAGTGCTGCCGTCAACACACGTCCCCAATTGTGAAGCTATTGTGGGGATCGTCGATTATTTTTTATTATTATTATTGGGCTCGTCGTCGAGTAGTGAATTTGTGAAGAGAGGGCGAGAGCAGAAAGGCTGGATCACCTGCGTGGAATGTCTTCCGGCGCCAAGCGGCTGGTACAGTCGCTTCGGGGCCGTAGCGCCGGTAGAAGTAGCGGAGGCGGAAGGACCGACTCTTCAGGGGGCGATGGCAGCGGAAACGGAGGTGGAGCCAGCACCAGTGCGACCAGACTTTTCCATTATGATAGCGGTCATGAACTCGATGAGATATCCGTCGTCGGCGGCATTTCAAGGTGAGTTATTATGAATTTACATATTTTTAGGAATCGAAATAGTTTCCTTTATTTTTCGTACTTTCTTACAACTACTAGGGAAGCTGAGTAGAGTGCCTTTTCGAGCTAGCAAATAACGGACTTTTCTTTCAAGTGTCATTTCTTCATACACTGCAGCGAAAAAAAATATTTTCAATTTTAGACGATTCCTAAAGAGAACTAAAATTTTGCTTTCTAATTGCAGGGTGTCTGCTAACCGGGAATTTAATTTGACCGAGAAAAACCGGGAACCTATTTATGTTACGATCAAATTCGCAACTTTTATATTCATAAACAACATTGAATCTGGGCAGTTGCCCGCGTAAACTTGTCGAAACTAAGTAATGTAGTTTAATTCAGGCAAGTGTACCTGAAGTGAGATATATAATTTTCAATCGTATAGACTTGAGTTTGTTTTATTAATTATTGTGAGACACGGGGCGTGGTCCCAATTTATAATATAAAGTAAAATTCTAAAATTGATACTTTAGTTAATTGAAGCAGAATAGAAGTTCACCTCGAGATAAAAAACCATTGATATCATATTAAAAATAATAAATCAGTCACCAATTCAAACATATTATGTCAATAAAATTCAAAAAATTGCGGACATAATAGAAATATTTATAAATTTCACTGAAAATATGTCATTAAATTTGTTAAAGAATTTCATAAGAAACTTTTTAATAAATAGAATTTTCAAAGTATTTTAATTCAATAACTGATTAATAATTGAATTTTATAAACAGTCATATTCTAATGTATTCATATTTCTAACGGCGAAGATTAATAATTCAAATTTTTATTAGTTAATTTCAAAAAATATACATACTTAAAATTGTATATAATAAAATTGAACTTTCGAAAACTTTTTCTTTAAATCTGAAAAATAAGATTGTTGTAATTTTTCAATTATATTGTTTCAAGATAATTTTTTTTAAGAAAATAATTGAAAATTTTTTAAGTAATTGAAATTTCTTTACGTTGTTTGAAAAATAATTGAATTCTTTTAAAGAATGTTATTTAAATTTTTAGAAAATAATCAAGGGATGTTGGTGATCGTAATTATAATTTTATTTTTAAAATTTAAAGTTTCTCTTACAGTTTTAAATGAATTTTTTGCTTATAAAAATTATATTATTCTATTCAATACATAATTATAATTATTGAACCTACCTTAAATTTTTATAATTTCAAATTTCTCAATATTTATGTTTATTACTTATTAAATAAATAATTAATTATTACTGTTTTATTGTTTGAAAAAATTTTAATAAAATTAATCACAAGAATTAAATTATTTTAATAAATAACAAAAATTGTTTGGAAGAATTGAATTACTTTAATAAATATAGCAAAATTCTTTGCTGAAATTCAATTATTAATATAATTTTAATTAAATTACATAATCAAATTTTCAATTATAAAATTATAATGAGGAGACAAGTTTATTTTTAACAAATTGAGAAAATGCTTTGTTTAATTCAATTATTTTCCAAATTATCAATTAAAATTTAAAAAAAATAAAATAAAATAAAATTATACTACAATTAAATTAAAAATAATTGCATTTTTTTGAAGAATTTTATTATTAATGAGCATTGTTGAATTCTTGAGAAGAATTTTATTTAAAATTTTCAAAATTCTAAAAAATTCTTCAAAAGAATTTAATTAGTTACATTCTTTTGAAGAATTTTTTAAAAATAATCTAATTTATTTAATAATTTAAATTTAAATTAAAAATTTAAATTTGAATATAAAAAATTTGGTATTTTGCATTATGGATAAATTGAATACCACATAACATAACATTTTCAAAACATCTGTTTTTTCATGTTTTTATAATAAATTTGTTAAAAAAATTTTTTTTTAAATTCTTTAAACAAAATTTTTTATGTCAAAAAATATTATTTCAATAATTTCCTTTCTGATAATCTATTTCTTTAAAAACTATCATAAAATTATGACTTATAAATTATTTAAATTTAAATGTAATAAAGTTTTTCGCAAGAATCCAATCATTATTATTGTAAAAAACAAAACTCTTCAAAGGAATGATTTTTTTAAAAGAAATTCAATCACATTTTTTGCTGAAAACACAATTATTTTTATTACTAATAAAAGTCATCACAGGATTTCAATTTGTTTCTAATACACTTTTAATTGAATTCTTCGAAAAAATGTAATTATTCTTAAAAATTTTATTAAAATTCGTTAAAATGAATTCAATTGTTTAAATGTTTGTTGGCAAATTCTCTATAAGAATTCACTTTTAAGAATCATTCTATTATTTAATAAAATATTTATATTTTTACGTAAATAATTGAATTCTTGTAAAATAATGTAAATACTTGAATTTTTGAATTTTCATACTTTTAACGTTTTAACTAATAATTATTTATTTATTTTTAAAAATTTAATTTTTTTGAGTACGTAATCATTTTGAGAGTATTAGGAATATTTATTACCTTTTGCTCTTTCAAAAGGTGGAAACAATTCTTCAAAAAATTGAAAATTTAACCCTTTTTTTGAAAATTAAAAATTTTTTTTTTCATAGGTAAAGAAAAAGTCGACATTTTGGCTTTAAATAAAGGAAAGGTTAGGGAAAACGAAATTATATTTTTGTGGCAACTCTGAAGTGGTAAGCAACTAGTTTAGTTAGACACTTATGTATTTTTAGTGAAACATATTTAGATACGTCAGACAAGAGGAAATTTAAGTAGAACAAGACCGAAATAGCCAGACAATGTGTAATTAGAAATTTGTAGAAAGTTAAGAGTCGATTTTTGTCGATTGTACTATCAGTAGCACAAGTCTGTTACAATAAGACAAGACGACTTTATTTCGAATACATTATCAGTAGTAAAATTCTCTTACTAGTGAGACAACGCAATTTAAACTTTTGTAATTGCAAACACAGCTGCAATTAAGAGAAAAGAAAGAAGAAACAAAGTAGCAAAAGTCTTTATTGGTCAGACATGGGATCAAAGTTTATAAACTTTTTCAAATACAACTTAATAAACGCATTATTAGTAGTAGAAGTCTATGTTAGTCAGCCATCGATTGAAAATTAAATCTAAACAAACTAACAGTAGTTATAAATAAATAATATTTTGTTACAAAACTTTCTAGTGATAAAATTCGTTAATTACAATAATGATGGTTAAATAAGTATAGTGCAACTTAATTTTAGTAGGAGAATCGTTTAATTTTATCTGATTATCAGACTATTTTTGTTTTGAATTTTAAAAGAAAGTTGAGCTAGTGTTGCCATAAGATCAAGTTAAGAGAAGAAAAATCGTCAACAATATTTTCTAAAGTCTTCATTGCAGTGGCTTCTTTTTTAGACTTACGGCTTCGCGAGTTTAGTTCCACTCAGAATTATCGCTGTAATCGAGAAAAAGTTTCTTTCCATGTGGGGTCTCGAAGTTTAAACTCCACATTAGTTTCAAGAAGTAAGATTATTAATCTCAAAGTTCACGACAATCAAGAGCGAACATTTCTAGGTTATACGTCCGTCTCCGTTCTGACAGTTTTTGAAGTAAAAAGAGCCCTCTTCAATTTCTTCTTCCTTTGATTTGCGGTTTCATATAATAATAATCATACGAATTCTCTACAGTCATAAATTAAATTATTATTTAACTTACATGTCACACGAAAGTGAGAATTAAATTTTTATTCCTTTAACATAGAAGAAAGTAGTATAAAGTTTGTTGCCGATAATTTTAACCAATGCTAACTCACATAGACAGTGGCGCCCTCACCAAGGTGAAATTTTGTTGCAGCTAATTTTTACCCCAAAATCAGGTGAAAAATTAAAAATGTATACTTTATTTTTCTAGTGAAGCAGAATATGTTATCTTTTAAGGTTGCCTATTGTTTATAGGAAAGCGTGATAGTCAATAAGACGATAATGAAACATATGTTCATTACATTATTTTTGACTTAGAATTTATTGAAAACAAATTACAATTAATTATTTGTTATTTTGTTTCTATAATGGTTTTTAGTCAAAATTAATTAATATTGTTTTCATGTTCTTAAACATTCAAACTTTCAATTATTCAGATAAATTCTACCCAAAATTACCATTTTTCTAAATTTATTCAAGGAAATCAGGAAAAAGTCAGGGAATTTTGTCAAAAGTGCCGGAATAATATTCAATTACAAGAATTCATAAGTAACTTCTAAATATTATTCTTCAGCATTGAAAAGATTTTATTTATTTTAAACTCTTCCTGTTTTTAACAATAATTAGACTCTACAGATTTAAAATTTATTTTTTTAAATAATTTAATTTTTGAAAAATTAACGAGAAAAAAATTATTTTTTAGGGATTATTTTAGAATAATTTTTTATTAAAAAATTAAACAAATAATTAAATTTATGAAATTTGTACATAAATTGTTTTTATAAATAATATAAATAAGTAGCAAATGTCACAACCACCAAACGAAGTATTTAATATATTATTATTATTACTTAAAAGAATTTGGTTATCTTTAGAAAATTTCAATAAAAAATTCTTCGAAAAATTTATGAAAAATTACAAAAATGTTATCTTTTAAAATTATTATAGGTAACAGCTAAAAAATGTTTTCTTTTAGAAAGAAAAATGAATTTCATTAAAAATTGTACAAAATATATAACTGCTTTGCTAACTTCGCAAAAAAATTCAAATATTTTGTGCCTTCAAAAATAAACTAATTAAAGTTTTTTGAAATATTACTTCAGTATTGGTTTACAAATGATTCAATCACATTAATACAACAAATCCTTCTTACAAATAACATAAAAAATCAAAAAATTTCTGACCAAAAAATTTGCCTCCTTTGCTAACTTTGCACAAAATTTCATTTTTAAGCTTCCCCATAATAAATTGAATTTTTGAAAAATTATAACTGATTGCATAAATTCAATTATTTTCAAAAAAAATAATATTCTTGGCAGAAATTCAATTATTTTCAACATTTTTTTAAATTCTCGTAAAAATTTCAATTATCTTTAGAAATAATTAAATTCTTATCCAAAAATCAATTATATTTTCAAAAATTTTAATAAAAATATAAAAAATACAAATTTCTTCATTAATAATAAAATTATTTTGTTTTTTTAGTAAAATTCTTCTTCAAAACAATTATTTATAATAACTAAATAAATATTAATAAATTAATTTTTTTTGGAAATAATTGGAAAATAAATTTTTCAAAAAGATTAGATCTAAAGAGTCGTTTATTAATTATTTATAAAAATGAAATTGAAATTTTCTACAATTCAAAATAAAAAAGAGGTTTACTTTTTGACGTTCAGTTATTTTCAAAAATTTTAAAAACATTCTTGTGAAAAATTTAATTATAATTACAAAAAATAATAGAAATTCTTTGTAGAAATTCAAAAATTTTCATAAAATTCTTGACATGTTTCAACTATTTTAAAAAATAATCAGATTATTCGCAGAAATTCAATTGTTATCAAAAAATTAATAAAATTCTTCGCTAGAAGTTAAATATTTTCTAAAACTTTAATAAAATTCTTGTCAAAAATGTAATTATCTTTAAAAAAAGTAAAATACTTCGCAGAAATTTATCGAAAAATGTAATTGCTTTTAAAAATTTTTTAAATAAATTTCAGTTAAAACGTTATATTTAAATTATTTTCATAAATAATAAAATTCTTTTTAGAAATTCAATTATTTTTATAAATAAAACTCATCTTAGAGTTTCAATTATTTTTAATACAATTTTAATCAAATTCATCGAAAAATATAATTGTTCTTAAAAATTTTATGTAACATTGTTAAGGGAAATCAATTATTTAAAAATGTTTTGATAAAATTGGTAACGAGAATTAAATTTTAAGACATTTTAATTATTCAATAAATTATTTATTTTTTGCATTTAAATTATTGAATTCTCTAATAAAAATTTATTTTAAAACGAATTTCATTTAGACTTTTAGTCTTTTAGTATCTTTTTAAAAGCATTTTTTATTAAATTCTTTAAAAATATGTATTTTTCATTATTGTAACTAACAATTCTGTAGAATTAATTATTTTTATAAAGTTTGACTTTTTTTGAAAATTATTTGAAGTTTTATGTTATAATATAAGTTTAATTGAAAAATTTCCGAATGAGTAAAATTTTGTAAAATTGAATTTAAAACAAATGGATTTTAAATTTCTCAAATAACTTTTTTTAAAAATTATTAAATATTATTGATTCCTGCGGGAAAATAATAATGATAAATATTTATTTAGAAAAAAAGTTATTGATGTTTTCGAATAATTTTACAATTTTAGAAATTCGTAAATAAATGCAATAAAACATTTCTTGGAGAATCTAATCATTTTTAGAGTGAGCCAAAATATTCTTTAGGGTCCGGGAAGAAGTCAAAAAATTTTGTCAAGCAATTAAGTTTTTCATATTTAAAAAAAGGAAAATATTTTGCAGGATTTACATTTGTTAATTATCTAAAATGTTTGTTACAAAATGCTAATTTTGTAGAAACAAAGGAAATAATGAAGAATATAATAACATTAATAATTTTTTTAGATTAATAAAATTTTTTTTTTAATTATTTGAAAAATAAAGATAATATTATTAAAAATTAAAAAATACACATAAAAAACAAAAGCATGCACAATAGTGTAATTTTAAGTGTGGACAGACTGGACAAAATACGACGATTATTATAGTTACAACAATATAATTTTATTGTTTAGTAAAATAAGAATGGTTTTTACTCGATAGTTTCTAGAAATTACAACCATAGTATAGTATTTAGGAAAATGGTTCAAAAGAAGTAATTATCTGTATTTTAGAGAAAATAAACCTCATGTTTGTGTATAGCTATATTTATTTTCTATTGCAAAGTTTTCATACAATTTGTCGTCATGTTTCGGGTATTTTTTCGCCATTCAATTTTTGGAGTTTATAAAAATTGACGTTTTTTTCGGTGAATACAGTTTCTATCTCTTTTTTCCGTTTTTTTTGTTTGACATGAAAATAGAGGTAGATAAAAAAATATATTGTGAAGAAGAAAATGAGAATCAGTAACGATTCGTGTTGGCTATACGCATTTTCCCTGGGGTTGACTTATGTTTACGCAACCAACGCTCTCGTGGGCAATAATTTGCGCCTTTATAGCTGAATATTCGCTTTTAGTGATATCCTACTATATGATTGTTATTGCGTTGAATCGACTCTGAATACTTTACGAATATTGACAAAAAGCTGAATTCATAAAAGGAGGGAGGGTGATAGTGAGTGAGTGAGTGAGAGAGAGGGAGATTTGCCAGAAATAATGACTCTAGAGAGTCATTATTTTTGGATCCTGTTCTGGTTAGCAGATTTCGTTTTTAATACATTCTGTTATCCGGAACAAAGACTCTTGAACTAATAGTAATAACTTCACATTACAAAAATTTAATCGCTTTATTCAATATTTTCACACACTAATTATCGAGAATTGAATATCGGTCGGAATTGTCAAAGGCTACTTTATTTATCCGTTAAATTTACATTTCTCTCCGTCGCTATAATTTTGTGAAATATTGTAGGTATTTTTAATGCATTTAATTCGATTTTCTCAGTATTGGAAAATATTTTTTTTTGTTTCATTCATTAATTCACAATTTTTCTGCAGATATCAAATTCAGACAAAGAACGAATTAAAAACACGTTTGATTCGTTTTTTGTCCCAATTTTATATCTGCAGAAAAACTGTATCAGACATCCATTATTTTAAAAAATGAATTATACCTATATATAGTAAATAAATTATCTTATAAATATGGAATTGGAATTTTTAGAAATAATTGAAATCTTCTAATATTTCATTAAAAATTGTTGAACTTTTAAAAAAATTTTATTGAAATTCTTAAACATTTTTTAAATAATGAAATTTTTTCTTAGAATTCTATATGTAATAATTCAATTTTATTGGAATTTTTTAAGTATTTGAGAGAATTTAGATACATTTACTTTTTTGAAATGTTCCATTTCTGTTGTTCAAAAGAATTATATTTTTATAAGAAGTATAAGTTCGCTTTAAATAACTAATTTTATTTTCAAAACAAAGGTAGACAGTCTTATTGTGTTTTATATTCAATTTTCAACTTCTAAAAATTACTTTCCTTTTCTTAATTCAACTGTCTTTGAATTTTTTCCAAGGGAGTAGGAAGAAAGAATAATTTCTGACCAAAAAACATTAAAAGAAAGGAAAAAAGTAAAAAAAACAGTCTACCAAATATTATTTTGATTTTATACTCAATTAGTTTAATTCAATAAAAATTAAATTTAACCTAATTAAAAAATATGTTTAATTCAAGCATATTTTTATTGTTAGCTACTTATTTCTGGTTAGCAAAAAAATTGTCTTAGCGAGTGGTTACTGTTATTTTTTTCGAATACATTAAATTTTGACCAGGATAACCGGGAATATACCAGGAATTTTATGCCTAATTGGGAATTTTTTCATGAAATTAAAAATAAAACTTATTATTTTAATTTATTGAAAAAATAGCTTTTTATTTCAATTTTTATAGATATTTTTACTGTTCTCTAAATTTGAATTAGCTAAAAATAATTAATTTTATAATCAAGAATCAGTCTCTCATTCAACTATAATATGTAAATAAATTTTTAAAAAGTTATCCAATTAATAGAAATTTTGTGAAATTCAACAGAAAATAATTACATTTGCTAAAAAATTTAATTAGAAACTTTTTAACAAAAAGAATTTTCAAAATATTTTAATTTAATAATTGATAAATAATTGAATTCCTTAAAGAGTCGCATTTCAATGTATTCATGTTTCTTAGTGTGAAGATTAATAATTAAAAATTTCTATTAGTTAATTTAAAAAAAAGATAACCACTTCAAATTTTTTAATAAAATTAAATTTTTACAAAGTTTTTTTTGCAAATTCTAAAAGTAAGATTTTTAATTTTTTTAAATTCTATTGTTTAAAGATAATTGAATTTTTATAAACAAATAATTGTAAATTTTTAAAACAATTGAAATTTCTTTAAATTTTATTAAAAATAGTTGAATTCCTTTAAAGACTTTTCATTAAATTTTTTGAAAATTATCAATAAGGGTAGTTCGTGACCGTAATTATAAGTTTAGTTTTAAAATATAATGTCCCTCGTAAAGTTTTAAATCAATTTTTTGCTCCTAAAAATTATATTTTATTATTATTCTTATATTATATTCTATAGAATGATTCTAGTGAAATTCTATATAACTTTTTCAGCTGGGAATATGAAATTTCTGAATTTTTCAATACATAATATTCATTAATTCCTTGAACAAATTAAACTTTTATTACTTATTCATTAAATAATTAAATATAATTGCTTTAGAAGAATTTTATTACTTTAATAAATAGTAAAATTCTTTGAAGAATTTCAATTACGGTCAATATAATAATTTTAATAAAATTGAAAAATCAAATTTTCAATTACAATTATAAACAGAGATTATTTTTTAAAAATTGAAAAAAGTCTTTATTTAATTCAATTAGTCTTCAACTTTTCATTGAAAACTATTAAAAAAACATTATATTTAATGAAAATGTAAAGAAACTCGTCAAAAAAATTAAATTATTAATAATAATTTTTGAAGCTATTTGTAGATTAAGTTATGTTTTAAATTAAATAAATTTAATGTTGATGAGAATAATAAAAAGCGGGAAAAATTATAATGATGTCGGGAAATAAGCGGGAATTTTGTTAAACGAAAGTAGTAGACACTCTGAAAATTAGAAAAAAAATATCGAGATAATGAAGAGTCTAGAGACTTGTGTGAAAGAGAAAAGGGGATGAAGAGAATTGATTACAATTTACTGCTTTGTAGCGTTGAGCATTAATTGGTGTTAATTTGAAAATTTAGGGGAAACGAGGGTCTCACGACGCCAACCACACCGTGTCACTGCAGCGGCCTCAATAAATACGGAAGTGGACAAACCCTCTACAGCATTGCCGGTTCAGTTCCGCCAGCGCCAGCGGCTCCCATTCACCGAGTTGCTCCTGGGGGTAAGTCTCTTTTTCTCCACATTATACGTCCATACATATATATCCAGAAGGCAAGACACATCGTTTTGGCATCCACAACTCGGCATGAAAACAGTGAAAACGAATATAAATTACCGAGTCCTTTATAAAGTCGAGCAGAGCCGAGTCGTGGCGAGGCGCCTTCCTTGTTGCGCCTGAGCAAGTACCTTATACATTGGAGAATTATGTGTTTGCCAGCCACACTGCGCCGCACATTTTCATGGTACACTGACAGGGTTTTGTCCCTGTAATGTTAACTTTCAAAGTTAGGAGAGCACCTTACCCGATAACGGAATCATCTACCGTCTTCAAATTATAGTCAATATTTACCCTTTCTCTTGGAAACTATATATATAGTTTACCGTGAGTCTCGACAACTTTGTCGAAGGATCAGATTTTCATTTTTTCACCTATTTTTCAATTTTCGACTTTATATTAGTTGATAAATCGACTTTTTAGTAAAATCCCATGCTATTTTTTTAACTTGATTTCATTAATATTTTATTTAATATATAGCTTTTTTTGCCTTTATCATTCGGTCGAATTAATAATATGTTTATTTAAAACAATCCGCTTTCAAAATTAAAATCCAATACTTATAAAGTTCTTAGACATTTGAATGATAGTGGACTTTTGGGTAGAAAATACATTGACATTGAGTTAACATTGACTAATACTAACCTTCCAAGAATCTACGGCCTGTCTAAAATTCATAAACAAGATATTCCTTTAAGACCTGTTGTTTCGACTGTTGGTTCACCAAAAGCCTTTTTATCCAAACAATTATGTGAAATGCTTGTTAATTCTAAAAAAACCGATGTCCTATGTACTCAATAGTTTTGAATTTATTGAAAAAATTAAAAATTTTACTAATCCTGACAATTATATTTTAATTAGCCTTGACGTATCATTTTTATTAACAAATGTCGGTTAGAAACATGTAAGTGATTCTCTCATCAAGCGCTATTAAATGATTTCTCAAAATTGTAATATTGCAATAGATGATTTACTTGACTCATGTCAATTTCTTTTTGATAACACTTTTTTAAATTTAATGATAAGTATTACCAGCAGGTTTATGGTACTCCCATGGGTTCATCAGTTTCTGGTCTTTTTGGAGATATTGTCATGGAAAACCTTGAGAACTGTTGTAATGCTAATCTCTATTTTTTATAGATACGTTGATGATAATTATAATTACTTGCATACCGAATGATAAAATTAATGAAATGATTAACATTTATAATAATTAAAACAAATGATTACAGTTTACATTTGAAAAACAAAATAATAATAATAATATAATATTTTATCCATCCCATGTAAAAATAAAAAACTAAACCATAATTTAATTAAGAAAGGCAAAGATAAAATTAACAAATTTGAAAATACAAATATAGTTTATAAAATTGACTACAAAAATTGTACAGCTTTTTATGTTGTCCAATCTAAGAGAATGGTTGGTGTTCGTGTTAAAGAATATAAGGATTCGAAATCTGGTGTAATTGCTGATCATAATAATATGTTTAAACGTGATTTTGATTGGGATAACTTAAAGATATTAGATAAAGAACAAAACTATAAAAAATTGTTACAAAAAATGTGGAAATTATATGATTGCAAATATCTTACAAAATATTAAAAATTTTGTAAAACTCTTTTGCACGTTTATTTAGGTCTTTAGGACCCTAAACACTATTAAATTACAAAGTATAAGCAAAATCAAAATTTCGTCAGTGCACGGGGCCAAAGAACTCCCTTAAGGTCATGTTATTCAGTGTGACGTTTTTTCATAGTTAAGTATATGGGGCACGTGACCACTGAATAACATAACCTTAAGGAGAAAAATGATGATGAATTATGTGAAAGAAATAATACTTTTCCTAAATGAAGCTTTCTGGTCCTTATCTTTTGTTTACACACTCAAAGAAAAATCAATCTGAGACATGAAGTTTTGTTCAATTCCTCCTCTAAAAATTTTGTTTATATATTTGTCATCCGTAATTCACTGTAGTGAATATTGAAATAAATTTTGTCAGGTGTTATGATTGTATTTTCTAAATATATATAAATTGTGAGACTTGTGTGAAATAAATGAAATCGCGCGAGGACATGTATATATATATATATATATATAGAATATTTCAATATTAATTTGAACAAAATTTTCAATGGCTCGATTTGAAAATAAAATAATTCGAACAAGAGAGGCTAAATTAAAAGCGCACTTTATTTGACAATCAGGTGAACATTAAAAGACTTTGGTTTCATCCTGATCGACACGGGAACTGAAAACAAAACTAATTAGTTTTGTATATTGAGTTTTATGTTTATTGGAATGAATCAAATATAGTGTCTCTCTTCATTTTTGAATTATTTTTTCTTCGTTGAAATATTTCTCACTTTCATTTGTTTCGACGGTCATCATGATGTAGATTTATAATTTTTTTCTTTTTAAATTTTTAAACTATTTGAAAGTTTAAAAATTTGAAAGTATGTTACAGTCAGACAAGATGATTTAATGTTTCGTATATTGTCAGTAGTAAAAGTTTCTCATAGTCAGGAAACGAAAGTTTAATTTCAGTAATTATAGAAATGATCGCAATTTAAAGAATGAAAAAAAATTGGAAAAGAATGTAAAAAGAAAGTAGTAAATGTATTTTTTAGTCAGACTTGAGTTCAAAGTTAAAAAATTTTTTAAAATAAATCTTACACAGTAAATCGTGAGGTATTAAAAAGTTTTGCCAATTAAATTAACACCAAGAAAGATTAAAATAATCAATTTTGGTATTATTTTTTACAATGAATGAAATTATAGTTTATTAAATTCTTTTATAAAAATTGAAAATGACCAAGTAATAAAATCATTATTTTATATTATAAGAATATTATACTTCTTCAAAACTATTTTCATTATTTCAATTCAATTATTATTTTCAAAAATTTTTAACTATAATTTTACTTTATATCTATTATTATTCTCGGGTACCCGAATTCATTCGGGTTCTCGAAAAATTAGGGTACCCGAAAATTCTGAGAACCTCAACGAATTTGAGTACACAAAACTTCGAAAATTTGTCGAATATTTGTAGTTATGCATTTTCTTAAATGTTTTATTACTAAATAAAGAACTTGAATACTTCCAAGCTATATAAATTCGAGAATTCGAACTTTTTAAGGTTTAGTTCACTCTATATTTCTTTTAATATTCAATTATAATCTAATATTTTAACTGAAATTCATTTTTATGAAATGAAAGTCAATTTTTATTAGCGAAAGTAAATAATTTATTAAATAATTAAATGTTTCTCAAAATTCAATTCTTATGAAGAATTTTAGTAAAAAATTTTGTAATAATTAAAATCTTTTGTCAAATTTTATTAAAACTTGCATGAACATAAACTTTTTTCAAGGAATTTAATTACAATTGTATGAAAAATAATTGAAACGCTGCGATGAGTTTTATAATTTTCAAATTTATTCGTTTACAATTCAATTTTAAAAAATTTCAATTATTCGGAAATTCTGCAATTAAATATATATTGAAAAATAAAAACTTGAAAGTCGCCTGAAACTAGCAGTAGCAACCAGCAGCCTCCAATAGGCGTCTACCGCAAATATGTTCAACATGAGCCCTTCTACTTGCAATTGCTAGAAAACTATTATAAACTTGCAAAAAAAATATACAGATACAAAACAAAAACAGAAATAAGATCCCAAACACATAAAAAAATATAAAAATAAATAATATAATTATATTACGATGTTATTTTGTTTGGATTATTAATTTTAGTTTTACTATATAGGGTTCTTCCTTACCATGTATGGAGGTTCTTTTCAAATTCACTTACTATCACTTTTATTCTCTATTATATTAGAACAATTGGGATCAAGCATGTAAACACATGTCTTCTTTTTCCTTTTATTTTTTCCGTTTGTTATTTTTGTTTTTAACGACATGTTTTTCTTTTTTAAGTGTGTCTTTGTTGACATAATAAAATGTTTTGTTTTTTTATATTATATATTTAGTAATTTCCGCTAGGAAACCCTCTTGTTAAGTTATAGATTGTGTTATTATGTTATAGGTTATGTTCTTCCAGAAATTTTTTCGATATATTTCTTTCACTAATAATTGTATGTAATTTTAGTTTTAAAATTAGCTGATGATGCCGGTCGTCGAAGGGCGAAAGCTAATAAATAATTATCAAATTATATAAATGGATTTTTCAAAACAAAATAAGATCTCACAAATAATATAATTGTTTATTATAATTTATAGCAGTAAACAATACATTTTAAAAAATTGAATTTTCACAGAAAAGTCTAATTTCTGAAAAACTTAGGGGGGTACAAAACGACGGGAATATTTTTTTCTTACTTCTGACATATATCTGAGTAAGAAAAAAAAATCGATAAAAATTAATTTAAATAATGTACAGCAGTTGAAATTATTTTTCGAAAAATTGCATTTTCACAGAAAAGTCTAATTTATAAAAAATAATAATGGATAATGGAAATTATTTCAACGGTACACAACGTTCCATATCTAACAATTTTCTAAGCACTTTGACTGTTGCATTACGTAGACTCAATAAGTCAAAAACATTAGTATTGCGTCATATAGAGGTTGACTTTAGCATGGCAGAAATTCAAGCCGTTTTAAAGTCCTTCAATGAAATGACAGTAACTCAATATTTAAACTTTGTGTGGGCAGCATTGCATGAACAAAATATTAATAAATTATTAACAATTACTGTGCTTCACATCTGCTCGTCACATATTTTAGTTGCTTCAAAGAGAACAGTGCAAACATTTATATCAAATGACCTAGTAAGAATATATGCATGTAATGTGATTACAGGCATTATTCATTCAACGGATTTGGAAACTGCTGCTTCAATTTTAAAGCATGCTATAGCTCTTTTCGAATCTCAGTATAAAGATGCTCGTGTTGAGGAAGCACTTTCTTTCCTAAAAACCTTCACTAAAGAAACAGATAATTTAGAAACAGAATTACCATCATTCGCTGACATAGATCAGAAAATGGAGGACAAAGAAACATGATGACTAACGCAAAAAGAACAATCACCATTTTTAATTACTTTTTTGAAATTTATCTGTCACATAAACCACGCAGTGAAAAATTAAACAAAAATAAAAAAAATTCATTCTTCTGTCCTCAGTTTTTAGGTTACTTGATTCATAACATCTTGCCGTATTTCCCTCTTATATCCGGAATTGTAATCCAAATTTACGGAATAAGACGAAATTCCAATAACGTGGTCGAAAATTGGTTTGGTTGTAAAAAATATAGTTTGGAAAAAAAAATAAAAATCCTTATTCCTAGATTGCTTCAACTACACGAGGAAACTTGGCAAGGTCGCCTAAATGAAGTCCTATACGGATTAAAAACGACAAGACAATTAAAAGGCTACAAACCAGAAAAAAAGAGACAACAAATGAAAATAAATTTTTTAAAATTTCTAGCAACGCTAAGGAAATGACAATCACATCAGTATGTAATGAAAGAAAGGATATAAAATTGGAGCCAAAGCGTAAAGCACAAGAAATGGTAAGTGTAATTAAGATAGAACCGGAGTTCAAACCAGCAGAGAATACAACCAAGAAAAAAAAGATAAGCAAAACTGACGACAAAATATCCTCAGAATCTGCTTCGCCTGAAATGCGTGGGTGCTAGTTGTAGACTTTCCATCCAACTGGAAGAACAAAAGACATCTTTCTTTCGATGGAATACTTGTCACGCATGATTCTCTCAAAACATTACTTCCGCATAAATATATTGACGATGTCATAATCGATTCATTCGTGGCTTTACAGGCGGATCTGAATAGAACCTTTAATATATTGTATTTTGGAGTACACAATATTAGAAGCTTAATGCAAAATGAATCCTTAATACTTACATGGAGTGAAAGAGTTGAGCCTCAAAGATTTAATGTATGGCTTATGCCTCTCCATGATGATACTGTCTATGGCGTTGGCCATTGGACCTTGTTTGTTGTAATAATCCACACAAAACAAATTCTATATTTAGACAGTATGCATGGAGAACCACTTGGGATTTGGACACAAAAAATATGCAGTTATATAGAATATATACTCGGTAAGAAACCAAACTGGTCAGAATGGAAAATAAATGCACCAATTGACATTCCAAGACAAGGGGGTGTTGAGAATAGCAGTGGAAATTGTGGGATTCACCTCCTTATGAGGTGTTACATTATCTATACTGGAAGAAAAATCCAGTTCTCTAAAATTGAAATGAATAAAGCACGTGCTTGATAATGACTAAATTAATTAACAACAAACCATTCGACAACAGAAATTTCTACTTTGTGAAGAGAAGAAGTAATAAAGAAATCCAAACTCTGCCAACAATTGAAGTAAATCTAAAACCAATGCGAGAACCACCATCTAAATATCAAAAAACATATTAGATTTCTGTGTTTCAATACTAAAAAATTAAGTTTTTTGATCGTAACCAAAGAAACTTCATTCCACTACCTAAAACCCGTCAAATTTAAAAGCAATTAGACTTTCAGTAAAAATAGAATTTTTTTAAAAAATGATTTCAAGTGCTATACTTTATTTTTACTAATTTAAATTATTTATATTTTTTCCTTACTCAGAAATATGTCCTAAAAAAATTAACTTTTCAAGTCCTTTTCTAACACCCAACATTTTTCATAAATCAGACATTTCTGTTTAAAACCAATTTTTCGTAAAATAATTTCAACTGCTGTACATTATTTAAATTAATGTTTATTGTTTATATTTTTTTTCTTACTCAGATATATGTCCTGAGTAATAATAAAATATTCCCGTCGTTTTTTACCCCCATAAATTTTTTACAAATTAGACTTTTGTTGTGTATTTTATATTATCTGACAATTCGCGGTCTTTTACACAGGAAGTGACATCTTTTATTTCACATAGTGCCCTCTTGGTTGCTAGTATTGTAATACTCACATATCCAGTTCCGCCATCGTGGCATACACATGTATAATTAACAGTTTGGTAATTAAAGTATAATTCACAATAATTCTGTCTTTTCTTTTGCGTAAGTTGTTCTGTCGTACACCTTGCTCACAGGTTATGGGCCCAGGACACGGAAAATAGTACACTGAGAAACAATTGGACGAACCGTTGCTTTAGCAGTAGCAGCGCATGTCTACTTTATGTTAGTGCAACTTCTAACCTAAATTGGGCGAAAGTGTCGCCTAAATTTCGACGAGATGTTTTCCTACCCATTAAAGCAAACAGGTAACTGCCACCTGTCGGCCAAAAGTTGCTCCACTGAAGTCGAACCGTTCGACTAATTAGGCGACACGTTCGCCCAAAATCAGAGCAAGCGTTGACCCGCATTTAACATAACAGTTGTACATCAAAAGTCAACTTCTCATCCAATGTTTTTTCAGTGTATCAACTTGTGAAATACGTGAAAGTGTGTATTTTGTGAAATTTTGTGGTTGGCGTCACTTGAATCAAAAATGGCGTCTGCAAGTTTAACGCGTATCGAAAGTCTGCATAAAGAAAACTACGATACGTGGAAAATGCAGATGGAAGCCCTGCTGATAAAAAACGACGCATGGCACAGTGGTCGGAGAGACCCTATTTAATGCGAAAAATTAGAAAGACTGCACCGATTGCAACGAAACTTTAGGATATTTTTTATTTCGCCATACTTAATAAGAATATATCATAAAATTTAAAATTTGACAGTTGACAGCTGTCAAAGTGACTGTCAGCTTTATAAAAAATGAAAAAATGTTTATAAATATAACTATTATATTTGCAGACTGAGTAGTCAAAAACTGATATCGAACTTAAACTTTGACAGTTACCTTCTATCACTGTATATGTCATAATATAAAAATATCTTTATTTATTAGAATTAATTATTTGAAGAGAATTTCTTTTTAAAAATAAATTAACAATTAAAATGGAAGAAAGTAATTTAATAATAACATATTTTTTTAGGACGAAAATGTAAGAAATTATTTTCATATTACTTTCTATCTTTTAGATTTATCAACACATATATGAAAAACCTTTGAATACCAAATTTCGTAGAAACTAAACAATTTTTAAAAAATTTGATGTAAATACCGATCAGTTTTGAAATCTAGAGACACTTATGAGTAATAATCGTTTTATGTAATTTAATTTAACGCAATTTAAAAATTACCATTTTTCGCATAAAATAGAGTACCTCCGACCACTGTGCATGATGATATGTCTCCGGTGCAACGGTGAAACCTGAACCGAACCAGGAAAATGCTGCAGATGTAGCCACGTGGACGAATAACGAAAATAAGGCGAAGTCAGACATTATTTTAGCCATACATCCTGCGGAACTCAAGCAAGTTAAAGGATGCACAACTTCTCGTTCAGTTTGGCTAAAGCTGGAAGAAATATATCAGTCGAAGGGACCCGCGCGAAAAGCGACTTTGCTGAAACAGCTGATGCTGCAACGAATGGAAGATGGCGACGAAATACGTGAACATATCCGAAAATTTTTCGACGCCGTCGATAAGTTGCATGAAATGGATGTGGAAATTAATCAGGACTTACTCGCGATAATGCTTCTATACAGTTTACCACCTTCCTTCGAGAACTTTCGTTGTGCGATCGAATCTCGTGACGATTTGCCACCTCCAGAAACTCTTCGTGTGAAAATTATCGAGGAGAGTGACGCTCGCAAAAATGACTCTCGCGCTTCGGTACAAAATGCGATGTTTTCAAAGAAAAATTGGAAATCTAAAAAGGGAAAAACATTCGAAAATAGTGGAAGCAGTGCAAGTGGTGGTGAGTTTAAATATCGTTGTCATCGTTGTCGTGAAATTGGCCATAAAAGTGCGGATTGTAAAAAGAAAAACGGAAACACCCGACCATCGGCGAAAAATGCCGAGGATGTAAGTTTGTGTGCAGTGGAAAGTTACGCGAGTACTCACGAGAGTTTACGAGTGGAAAGAAATAGTTCAAATGTCGAATGGTGCTTGGATAGTGGTGCAACATCGCACTTGTGTAACGAAATGCGCGAATTCGTGGAAATGAACATTTCTAAGCAAGGAAAACTTAATTTGGCGAACAACGGATTCTCCGAAATAGAAGGAAAAGGAAAAGTGGTGTTTACTTCTGAAATCGACGGAAACGTAAAGAATGTGAACTTAAGCAATGTGTTATATGTTCCTGATCTTCGCACGAACTTGCTGTCCGTTGCGAAAATGACTGACAAAGAGTGTGAAGTGACATTTACTAAAAATCGCGCATTTGTAATCGACAAAGACAAAAACACGAAATTAATTGCGGAACGTGTCGGCGACTTATATCTTGTGAAGGAAACAAGACGAATTCTTGAAGACAAACGGGATTCAACGAAGACTAACCGTCGCACACAACCCAGAACAAAACGGGGTGTCCGAACGAAAGAACCGGACACTCGTGGAAATGACGAGGTGCCTCCTTATTCAGTCAGGTCTACCCTCATCGTTCTGGGCCGAAGCGGTTTCAACGGCTAACTACCTTCGTAACAGATGTCCCACCAGCAGCTTGGATGGACAAACACCGTATGCAGCTTGGACAGGAACCATCCCCGATGTAAGTCACTTCAAGGAATTTAGATGCATAGTTTTCATTTTGGAAAGAGTGCCGGGAAAGGGGAAGCTCGAGGAACGAGATAAAAAGGGAATTTTTGTAGGTTACGATGACAAGTCCAAGGGCTATAGAGTGTGGATTCGAGAAGAAAACAAAATTGTGATCTCGAGAGATGTTTCATTTTTGGAAGCAACAAACTCACTCAATCTAAACGATTACGAAGACTTCATCCCAGAAGAAACCGAACAACGGAAGGAAAACTTAACCTCTTTCGACAGTATTGACATAGTCACATTCCCGAAAACTCTGGAAAACGAATTCAATGACGAACAAATCGATGAAATAAACAACGGTAAAGAAGAAATCGAAGAACAAAATGATGAAGAAAACATCGAAGAACAAAACGATGAAGAAGAAATCGAAAAACGAAACGACGAAGAGATGATTCAGGAAGCGAATACACCAAGAAGAGGTCCAGGACGACCGACTATCCTTAGGACAGGACAAAGGGGACGACCACGGAAGGTGTTCCACCCACCACGCGAGGAAGCTGGATTTACAAATTTCGAACATGCATTCGTAGCTGAAATACCGGTACAACAAGCTATATCGGGTCCAGATAGTGCAGAATGGTTGGGTGCAATGGGAGATGAAGTGAAATCAATCTTGAAAAACGAAACGTGGAAACTCGTTCAACGCCCTTGCGACAAACTGATTATCGGAAGTCGAATGATTCTTCGCAATAAATACAACTCAAATGGAACAATTGCAAGACGCATCGTAGCACGTGGCTTCGCTCAACGCCCAGGAATTTATTTTACTAAGACGTTTGCGCCGGTGGCTCGACTGAGCTCCATACGATTATTGAAGGCTCTTGCAGCATATATGAAATGAAAATGTGACAGCTGGATATAACAACAGCATATCTGAACGGAGGAATTGAAGAAGAAGTTTTGATGGAACCACCCCGATACTTGAAAGAAGCTTTAGAAGTTATAATCAACACTGACGGAGACTACAGCGAAATCGGAAACAAGGCTAAGCAAATGCTCAAGGATTTGGAAGCTGGAGAAAAAGTGTGCCTTCTAAACAAGTCCCTATACGGTTTACGCCAGGCGGAAAGAAACTGGCATAAAAGATTGGACGAAGAATTGAGAAAACTCGGAGCAGTTCCAACAAACGCTGATCCCTGTGTTTATCGCATCGGTCGAGGGGAAGACGCTCTCTTCATCTCTGTCTACGTGGATGACATCCTCCTTGTCTGTCGTGATGTTAGGAAAATCGACAAATTAGAAAATCAACTGTCTTCGAAATTTGAAATCAACAATCTAGGAAAACCAAAGTATTGTTTGGGAATCGAATTCATACAGGACGGAAAAAGCATCGGAATGCATCAACAAGGATATATAAGAGTGCAGTCCCATGCTGGTAGAATAGTGGAGTAGTGTAATAGATTTGACTAATCAAATCAAGTGTTTAAAAAATCCATTCATCTGATTGGTCAAAATTGTTCCACTATTCTACTAATCTACCACCATGGGACTGCACTCTAAAAGATATACTCGAACGTTTCGGCATGGCAGACGCAAATCCTGTTAGCACGCCTTTGGATGTCAATGTGAAGCTGACGAAGGTGGATGAAGATCCGACTACCGAAGAAGAGGAAAAACCTTACCGTGAACTGGTGGGAGCACTCATGTTCCTCGCAGTGTCATCGGCAAATTCATTGGACGGCAGCCAAGCGTGTGCTAAGGTACTTGAAGGGTTCAAGTAATTTAGGCCTGGTATTTTATCCAGGAGGATCAACAATTTCTCCTTTAAAAGGATTCGTGGACGCAGATTGGGCCAGCTGCTTGATGGACAGACGCTCGTACACTGGCTATTCATTCATTCTAAGGAATAGTACAATTTCTTGGGATTCAAAGAAACAGAGGACAGTCGCTCTATCTTCGACGGAGTCGGAGTACATGGGTTTAACTGAGGCACCGAAGGAAGCCATTTACTTGCGAAAATATCTAGCAGAATTAGGTTTCGAATCATTAACTGATACTCTAGTCTTCAATGATGACATGGGAGCCCGATAACTGGCCGAAAATCCTACATATCACGCTAGTAGTAAGCACATAGACGTCAGGCATCATTTTGTACGGGAGACTGTTAAGAATAAACAACTGAAATTGCAATACATTTCAACAAAGGACATGGCAGCAGATATTTTAACTAAAAGTTTACCCAAACAGAAACATCAACACTGTGTCAAACTTCTTGGTCTTTGAGTTTCAAAGAAATGGGGTGAACATCGTTAAATGACCACATCTTGAGGGGAAGTGTTGTGTATTTTATATTATCTGACAATTCGCGGTCTTTTACACAGGAAGTGACATCTTTTATTTCACATAGCGCCCTCTTGGTTGCTAGTATTGTAATACTCACATATCCAGTTCCGCCATCGTGGCATACACATGTATAATAAACAGTTTGGTAATTGAAGTATAATTCACAATAATTCTGTCTTTTCTTTTGCGTAAGTTGTTCTGTCGTACACCTTGCTCACAACTTTTCTGTGAAAATGCATTTTTTCGAAAAATAATATCAACTACTATACTTTATTTTTATTAATTTTTATTGTTTATATTTTTTTCATACAAAAGAATATGTCTTGAGTAATAATAAAATATTCCCGTCCTTATGTACCCCCCTAAATTTTTTACAAATTAGACTTTTCTGTGAAAATGCAATTTTTCAGAAATTAATTTCAACTGCTGTACATTATTTAAAATAATTTTTATTGTTTATATTTTTTTCTTACTCAGATATATGTCCTAAGTAAGAAAAAAATATTCCCGTCATTTTCTACCCCTCTAAATTTTTCAGAAATTAGACTTTTCTGTGAAAATGCAATTTTTTAGAAAATAATTTTAACTGCTGTACATTATTTAAATTAATTTTTATTGTTTATATTTTTTTTCTTACTCAGATATATGTCCTAAAGAAGAAAAAAATATTCCCGTCGTTTTGTACCCCCCTAAGTTTTTCAGAAATTAGACTTTTCTGTGAAAATTCAATTTTTTAAAATGAATTGTTTACTGCTATAAATTATAATAAACAATTATACTATTTGTTTTTATATTTTTGTATGTGTTTGGGATCTTATTTCTGTTTTTGTTTTGTATCTGTATATTTTTTTGCAAGTTTATAATAGTTTTCTAGCAATTGCAAGTAGATGGGCTCATGTGGAACATATTAGCGGTGGACGCCTATGAGAGGCTGCTGGTTGCTACTGCTAGTTTCAGGCGACTCAACTTGAAATAATTTCAATAAAAATTCTATTAAACTTTTAAAAAGAATTCATTCTACAGAATTTTTAGTCAAAAATATGAAAAATTAAGAATTTCAATGATTTTAGTTTGAAACTTTTTCCAAATTTAATTATTTCTAAAAATCCACGTTATATTGCTTTTAATACTTAAGTATAATCTAAAGTTTTAACTGAAATTCATTTTTATAAAATTTTTTTAGTAAATTCTACGAGAATTCAATTATTTTAATTAAAAAATAAATAATTTATTGAATAATAGAATGTTCTTTGTTAAAATTAAATTCTCATAAAAAATGTTATTAACAAATTTTTTAAATCATTAAATTATTTGGACGAATTTTAATAAGATTTTTAAGAATAATTACATTTTTCGAGGAATTTGATTAAAATTACATTAAAAATAATTGAAATTCTGCAATGAGTTTTATTATTTATGAAATTAATTGAATTCCTAAAAGAATTTTATTATATATAAAAATAATTCAATTCCTGTTGAAATATTATTATTTGTGAAAATTATTGAATTCCTAAACGAATTTTATTATTTACAAAAATAATTGAATCTCTGTAGAAATATTATTATTTATGAAAATAATTGAATTATTGCGAATAAATTTATAAAAAAATTTGTAAATAATTGAATTGCTGTAAAAATTTTTATTAGTTATGAAAATAATTGCATGTTTGTTTAGAATTACATTCAAATTTTTTTAAATAATGGAATTCTTTTGTAAAATTTTATTGAAATAGTAGATATTGAAATTTATGGAAGATTATTTTAATTCATTCTGGTGTTATTTTAACACCTCACGTTTTACTGTGTAATGAACGCATTATCAGTAGGAGAAGTCTATTTTAGTTAGCCATCGGTTGAAAATTAAAACAAAACAAATTTATAATTAAATTATTATGATTTAGAATTCAGATCAACATTACTTTCAAAGATAGTTAATTTAAATCTGTTTTTCAAAATAAGATTCTTTTTTGGGAAATTGTCATTCAGACGAAATAAATTATTGAAGCAAAACTTGTTTAATTGTCATTTCGCGGTTACATCTGGTTTCGGTCAATTTAAAATTCGACTGATGATAATTAGCTTCGGATAATTTGCTCCAGTAACAATTCGCTTGAAATAACAAAATGCAGTTACAATGAAAATTCAAATGATTACGGTCGTATAATAAATTAATAATTGAGTTTAGTGGGAATTTGACCAAATTAAATAAAAATCGATTTTAAATTGGAATTCATTTGCTCGACAATTACTACATAGAACAAAAAATAGATTCAAAGTTTTATTCATGAATAAAAAATCACAGTTTTCTTGAAAGTATCAAATGGATACTAAAGTGGATCTAATTGATGACAAAAATCTGGTTCAATTTTTTATTTGATCCACATTTTTAGTATCAATTCGTTGCCATTTGATACTTTTAAGTTATCAGTAATGGAAACTAGTAAAAAAAATTTTATTTATAAACAAAAAGAAGTAATTAATACAATTCAATAATTATTGTAAATTCTAGTGACAAATAGTAAAAATTAAAAGTTGGTTGAAGCAAAAAATTACATTTTATCTCTATTTGATATGAAAGTTTTCATATTTTCGTTAAAACTTTTCCCTGCTGTAATGATATTGCGAATCTTTAGAGAGACAAAAAATAATACAGGTTATTTTTTTATTTTTTTGGCGGAGAGTTTTTAGTTTATATAATGTCGAAAGTGTCGGTATTGTAGTTGTTGTTTTTGTTGTTGTTGTTGTTTTGTGTATATATAAAATTGTAGAACTAAAAAGATCTGATGTTTAGTTTGCACAATCCCCTAAGGCATGCTTCTCTCGATGCCAGACAAGGTTGCTAAATCCCAATGGCTAAACTGAAGTGAGAAGAGTAGAAAGGTGCCTTAAATTGAATCCAGCATCCTAGACGTGTGTGTTGAGCTTTATAGCTTCCAGGTGCACACTGAAAATTACAAAGGTAGCCTTCTACCAAAGAGAAAATTAATCCTTAATAGAAAATGATCATTACAATTATTGCTCAAAGAATTCTCACTCATCTTCTATAGAGCCATAAAATGTTCAAAAGCAAAAAAAAAATAAAAGGAAATTCTTCTCCTTTTTTTTCCCAAGTAATTGAAAAGTTCTCTTATATATATAGAAAAATCACTTTATCCCGTATTCTTCGACGTTTATTATATCCTTTGCTTTCTTAAACCCCCGGGAATTACTCACTGTCGTCTTTATATAATTTAGAATGGTTTCTTCCTTTTTCTTCTGGAAAAATAATCGTTTAGTACATTTTAAATGCGGTGGGAGAAAAGAGTTTTTCTAATTAGTTGTTTTTAATTGTTTATGATAATGGACCACCCACAAAATACATAGAAATTGGATCCCAGTCGATTTTTTTTAACTGCGTGGAAAAATAGTTTTTTGTGTCAGAAAAAAGATTCACAATGAAAAATCACAAAAAATGGACTGGTATCCAATTTAAATGTATATTGTGCGTGGTCCTTTCAATTGTTTACTATATGTGTATCGCTACGTATATTTAAAATCATTAAACTACAAAAGAGTTACAACTAAAGTTTTTAATTAATTTTATTACAAAATTAATTTCTAAAATTGATGTAAATAAATTAAATGTAAATTATACAATATAAGACGGAAAATTTTAGAAAAAATACAATTGAATGCAGAAATTCAATTATTTTCAAAAAAAATAAAATAAAATTCTTCGCACAAAATGCAATTATGTTCGAAAATTATTTTAAATTTTTGTCAAAATTTCATTAATCTTTGAAAATAATTAAATTCTTATCCGAAAATCAATTATATTTTTAAAAATTTTAATAAAAATATAAAAAATACAAATTTCTTTATTAATAATAAAATTATTTTGTTTTTTATTAGTAAAATTCTTCTCTAAAACAATTATTTTTAATAACTAAATAACTATTAATACATTAAAATTTTTATTAAAATAATTGGAATATAAATTTTTCAAAAAATCAGATCTGAAGAGTTGTTTATTAGTTATTTATAATAATTAAATTTAAATTTTCTACAATTAAGAAAAAAAGAGGTTTACCTTTTGACGTTCAGTTATTTTCAAAAATTTAAAAACCATTTTTGTCAAAAATTTAATTATTATTACAAAAAATAATTAAAATTCTTCGCAGAAATTCAATTATTTTAAAACAATTTCATAAAATTCTTTACATGATTAAATTATGTTTAAAAATAATAAAATTATTCGCAGAAATTGAATTGTTTTCAAAAATTTTAATAAAATTCTTTGCTACAATTTAAATAATTTCTAAAACCTTAATAACATTCTTGTTAAGAATTTAATTATCTTAAAAAATAGTAAAATACTTCGCAGAAATTCAATTATTTACAAAAATTTTAATAAAATTCTCAACATGTTTCAATTATTTTGAAAAATAATGAAATTCTTAGCAGGAATTCAGTTATTATTTTCCAAAATTCTTATAAAATTATTGATAAGAATTTAGTTGTCTTTGTAAATAATAAAAAATTATGTTTTTTTTTAAATTGTAAATATAATAAATAAAAAAAAATTCTTCTGAGAAAATCAATAATTTGCAAAATCCAATTACTTTAAAAAAAATTTAATAACATTCTTGGCAAGAATGTAATTATTCTTTTAAAATAGAAACATGTTTCTAAGAAATTAAATTATTTTAAAAATTTGGGAAAAAATTTAAATAAGTTTTTTTCGGAGTTATTCGAAGTTTTTTATTTTCTAATATATTTAATTGAAAAATTTACAAATACTTTGAATTTTGTAATAATTATGAATATTGTAAACAAATAAATTTAAAAATTTTTTAAAATAATTGATTTATTTAAGAATTTTAGTTAAAAACACGAAAAAAATTTAATTTTGGAAAAGATACAAATTATTGCATAAATTTAATTATTTCAAAGAGTAGGGTAGAGGGGGGTAAAAAGCCATTTGGCTTTCATTTTTTTTTTAATTAAGTATAGGGGAGACCGGGGCGTAATGGCTAAGGGGCGTAATGAATAATTGTAATTTGTTTAAAAACCGTAAATTGTAATAATTTCGCACAATAGACAAGTTATTGTACTTGGTATACTGCAAGTTTGTCGGAAGTTTCATTAATATTTATTCATTATTGTAAGAAATATAGTAGAAAAACTATTTTTGACATACGAAAGTAACTTTTGAAAATTTTCGTTTTTTCGTTCAATTTTTTTGAAAAATAGCTTTAAAAAAGAAACTGAAATGAGGTTTCGATCTTGACACGTTTGTTTTTAAGGGACAATTCGAGATTTTTGATTCACACTTCCGGTATTGTTAAAAAAAAGGCAAATATTTGCCGAACACCCCCGGGGCGTAATGGCTACTTTTTCCCGGGGCGTGTTGGCTAATGCAATACGCTATGTATAAAAAGCAACGTACCATATCGGCGAAGTGTAGGTTTGTTTTCGCGGTTACTTGTCACTTAGTTTAAGTATGTTTAGGTGTTTTTAACCAAATTTTTAAGTTTTGGTCTAAAATTTACAAACAGTAGATTTCAAGCTACGATTTTAATGAGAAATTACAAAAAAATTGAGAGAGTGCCAATATCACAGAATATTATTGAAAAAGCGATAGGAGAAGTATTGCTGAATAAAAATAGCATTCACGGAATACCCAGGAACCTTAATTTACAATATATAATAAAATTGGAAACTGTAGATAATAATTAGCAATCATTATTCATTACGCCCCGGTTAGGGGCGTATTTTGGAGCTCTGCATTGCTCCAGGAAACTGCTGTAGAATAAAAAGCAAGAGTCATATCGGGACGTTCGTAGTCTTAAAAGTAAGCTGAGATATCAGAGTAACTTTTCTGAGAGATAAACATTCAATTAGGACAAAAGTGTCCGAGTAAAACAACAAAGAGTGAAAAGTTAGCCATTACGCCCCGGTCTCCCCTATATAAGTAAAACTCAACTTTTGATTTTAGTTTGGCTGACGTATCGATAATATTATAGTTGTTATTGTAATTTGTATTTTTAACTGCTTGTTTCGATAACTGTGAATTAAAAGCAGGTAAACTTAACATAAAATACAATTTTGAAAGCTAAAAACTTTTCTAAATTATTTATTGTGCGATTCCATGGGAGATTTCAGTCTTTTCGGAGTAAGTAAACCAATTGCAACGAAATTCAGGAATTTTATTCTACACATAAAAAAAAATGTTTCCACCAAATATTACGTCAAAATATTCAGTAGTTTTTGAGATGTCAAAATTTTGGAAAAATTTTGAAATCGATATATCTCCTTTCCATTTTAACCAAATCACTTAATTCTTTTTGGAAAAAATTCAGCATAAAAAAACGAAAAATTATTTACATAATGTTTACATAAAATTTTTATAAACAAAAAAGTTATAAAATAATAATTGAATAACTTTTGGAATGCACCACAAAATTGATCGAAACAAACACTAAAATAATCTTTCCAGTGATTTCTGTAAGATTCCGAAAGAAAAATAGTATAAATTGAATTTCTTCATATAAAATTTTAATATTTTTGTTCCCTTTTAAAAGTAAACATTAGAAGTTTCTGCTACTTGGCGTGCAAATTTAGGTGCGCGCGCAGACCTCTCTTTCTAATCATCTACGAATTTTTAAATAAAAATCGATTTAAAGATAAATTTTAGTTACAATTTTAGATCATAATTGAATACTTTTTTTAAAAAAGTTTAATTGGATTTTTTAAATATTATTTTGAGTTTTTATGTGCAAATATATGTTTAATTGTAGGGTTTACGAATAATTCAATACTATAAACAAATAGATTTGAAAATTGATAAATAACTTTTTCGAAAATTATTAAAACTAATCGATTGAAAGAAGAATTTTAGTTTAAAATTCTTGAAAATAATAATTGAATTGGTGATTTAATCACTTTTTCAACTACTTTAATTATTATAAAACAATAGAGAAAATATCCAGAAAAATTCAAGAGCCTAAAAAAGATAATCCACTCAACGTGAAAAATGATACAAATAAAGAATAGAAAATACACTTGAAAATATAGTGAAACATGATAAAAATGCAATTATTTACATCTTTGTTAATGACAAAAAATTCATTAGCGCTTTTCTTCTGGTTTGTAATATAAAACAGTGCGAGAGCTCGTTTCTCAGTCGCTATAGTTGAAACTTTAAACCCGACATGTGTTTAAATTAGAATTGCACTTTTTTCAGAGATGCAATTAATGTACTCAACGTGATGCCTCTCTACTTGTACTTGTAAAAATTTGATATTCACTCTGTTGGAATTTTTTGTTTCTTTCTTTATTATCATAACGATGAGAAACTGTTTAATTATATAAATATAAAAAATAATCATGAAACTGAGTAAAAAAATAAATTTGCCATGACAATTTAGAAATGAATAGAAATAGAAAAACTATAGGAGAAATATTTGTACCAATCTAGGGTAAAATTGGAGTTTAATCGTACTTTTCCTAGAGGGAATTTAAAAAAGTGTATAGAGCTTTTAAAGATTGGAGGAAAGAGGGGTTAACATGCTTTGAAACAAGACAATGAAAAAAAAACTTATATGTCACCGTTCACTCTCAAGGGTCTACTTCGAATGGTAAGAGATCTCGTTTTTTGTGATGCCATTCTCCGCTTTGGGGCAATATATCAACTTTAAAAATAGTCCCGCATCCACAGCATCCGACATATAAAGGATACAAAGCGCTCTTTCGATGATAAGGTTCGGCCTGTAATCTACGGCACGTGAAAGAAAAATAATGCTCCGCTTGCTCTGCCTAAAAATTACGTAACAAACATTAATGAACATTGCGATAATTTTACAGTTCTCTAAATCCGAGTTAGTAAACATCTACTATCGAATAGGACAATTTCCCTAACAGTTAGAGCAGGGTTCATAAATAACAAAAATTCTTCCGTAGAATTCAATTATATTTAAAAATTTTTAATTTTAATTACTTTTAATTAAACTATTTTCCTGTCAAGAATTTACTTATCCTAAAAAATAGAACAATTTTTCTAAGAAATTTAATTTTTTTTAAAAATTCTAACAAAATTCTTCGCAAGGATTCAATTATTATTATCTTCATAATTAGTAAAATTATTTTGTTCATTAAATAATGTTTTTCTCTAAATCAATTATTTTTAATAATTAAATATTATTTAATTGTAACATATTGCGAAAAATCAAAAATAAAAATTTTTAAATACATTCTTACGGTACGAATTTGATTATCTTCAAAATAAATAAAGTTCTTTGGAGAAATTCAATAATTTTCATCAATTTTAAAAATATTCTTCAAAGAATTTAAATATGTATAAAAAAGAAATAAATTCTTCAGAGAAATTAAAATATTTTCAAAAAAAATTTTAATAAGATTCCATTGTTTTTGAAGATTGTAATAAAATTCTTCGAATGAATTAAATTATTTTCAAAAATTTTAATAATGCTCCTGAAAGATTTAATTTATTTTTAAAAATAATAAAATTCTTTGCAGGAAATTAATTATTTTCATATAAAGTTTAATAATATTCTTGACAAGAATTCAATTATCTTTAAAAATGAAAAAAAATTCTAAACATTTAATTATTTACAAAAAGTTTAATTAAATTTAAAAATAGTGAAATTTCTTCGAAAGAATTCAATTATTTTCAATACAATTTTAATAATATTCTTAACAAGAATTTAATTATATTTAGAAATAATTAAAATTCTTTACAGAAATCCAATTTTTTAAAAAAAAATTTTAATAAAATACTTCCCATGATTCTATTATTTTTAAGAATAATACAATTTTTGTCGCAGGATCCAATTATGTTCAATTCAATTTTAATAGCATTTTTTTAAAGAATTCAATTATTTTCAAAAATTCTTTTTAAATTTCTTAACAAGAATTTAATATTGGCTTCGTAAATAGAAACATTCTTCTGGGAAAATCAATAATTCTTATAATCCAATTACTTAAACAAAATTTAATAACATTCTTGGTAAGAATTCAATTATCCTTTAAATGTAGAAACATTTTTCTAAGAAATTCAATTATTTTCCAAAATATTAAAATTCTTTCAAAAACTTCAATTATTTAAAAAATGTTTAATAAAGTTCTTGGAAGAATTTAATTATCTTCAAAAATAATAAAATTCATGACAGAAAAACAAATATTTTCAAAAACTCTAATAAAATTCTTTGACAGAATCCAATAATTATTTTTAAAACGTTTAATAAAATTTTTCACAAAAATTTATTTATTTTCAAGAAAGGAAGGAAAATGCTTCCTGGAAATTAAATTATTTTTCAAAATGTTCAATAAAATATATAGAATAGAGTTATGAAGAATTACATTACAATTTTTGAAAAAATAATTAAATTCAATCAAAAAATTGAATTAAAAATGTATTAAAAATAATTATTTAATTCTAATAAAGTTATATTAAATTTTTTTTAAATAAATAAATTTTTTATGAAGAATTTTAATAAAGTTTTTATAAGAATAATTACACTTTCGTGGAATTCATTTGAAATTGCATTAAAAATAATTGAAATCTTGCATTTAGTTTTTTATATTTATAAAAATAATTGATTTTTTTCAAAGAATTTTATTAAAATTTTTCAAAAAATGGCTTACACAATGTATTTGCATTTCTTAAAAGAATTTAAAGAATTTTTTTTTTAATTTTTATTATTTATAAAAATGAATGAATCCCTATATATATTTTATTATTTTTCTTAAATTAATTGAATTATTTAGAAGAAATTGATTTAAAAAAGTGCATATAATTGAACTCCAAAGAAAGTATTATTATATTTATGAAAATTATTAAATATTTGCGTAGAATTTTATTAAAATTTGTTTTAAATCATTGAATTACTTTAGAAAAATTTGTTAAAACAGTAGATATGAAAATTCTTTAAATTAAGAAAAATTGTTGACAAAAATTAAAATTTTCCTAAGAAATTTATTAAAATTTTTTTTACAAGTAATTGAATATTGCGGGAAGAACTATTTTATCATTTTATGTTTTTTAAATAATTGAAATGATTATTTTAATAAATTTTTCAAAACATTTTTGAAAATAATTGAATTTTCAAACATCATTTGTATCTTGTTCCAAATTCATCTTTTTTGGACTGTTTTCAATTAAAATTCTTCTTTAAATTAATTATTTCTTAATTCTTCTTTAGAATTTAATTAACTTCCAAATAAGAAAATTCATCCAAGAAATTTAATTAAAAATTTTTTAATGTATAAAAAAATTATTAAAAATTTTATGAAGAATTTTATTATTTGTAAACAAATTAAGTGTTTGCATATAATTTTATTAAAAGTTTACAAAAATTAAATATATCTTTGCAAATTTTGTTAAAATAGTAGTTATGGAAATTTATTGATTTGAGAAAATTTTTTGAAAAAAAAATTTAAAGTTTCTCAAGAAATGTATTTTAATTTTTGTTAATAATTGGATTTAGGAGAAGAATTTTATTATTAATAATAAAGATAATTAAAATGTTGTCGAATTTTTTTTTTAATTTTTGAAAACAATTGAATTTCTGCAATGAATTTTATTACTTTTAAATATAATTGAACTGCTGCACTCATTTTTTTAATTTCTCAAAAATTCAATTTTTTTATTATTCTAAACTAACATTCTTTTTTAAATTAATTATTTTTAATAATTATTTTAATACATATTAAAAAATTATGGATCCAGTCAACTTTAGGACTTTAAAATCACATTCTCAAGATTAAATTCAATTAAAATGAATTTTAATTCTTTTTTAGTTATTAGTTGTCAATAAAAAGTGGGCTGTTTAAAGTAAAACGTATTTTTTCAGTGTTTTTCTAGTTAGTTTTGACGTTTGTTAGATAGTTATTAGTTTCGTCTTGTTTTCTCCCTCCATTAGTGCGCGATGTCTAACATAATTGAACATAAGAGAAAGCAGAAAGCAGTTTCAAGTTTCCTTTATAACGAAAAGCAAGCAGGGATATGATTTAGAGGTGTTTTCGTTTGTAGAATACGCCGAAGTTATAAGCTCTCTCTCTCTCTCTCTCTCTTCATTTCGTACATTTAGTTTCCATTTCCTTCTTGTGAGTTTCTTCTCAATTTTAGTAGTTTTACCGCACGGGAAAAGAATTTTTGTCAAAATTAAAAAAAAAGATAAAAATTGTTTTTAGAGAAAAAAGAAAACAATCCTTATGTTATATTAAAAATTTGTGTTTCAACACTATTTGCATTGTTAAGGCTAATTATAAAATTCCTCTTTGAAAGTATATGTATATATCTTTTTTTTAGAGAAAGAACCGACTTTCTAGAGTTTTAAAATTAATAAGTAAAGTTTCCCAGAGAAACTTCCTTAATTAAATTTTCACTTTCACTTAAAATTTTAATCCACGTTCTCACTAATTTATTAGTCTCTCTCTCTCTTTTTCTCTTTCTCTCTTTCTTTACATTAATATCTTCATCCTAAATTTTTCATTTTCTCTATTTGCAATTTTTCTGGTCATGTCGTTCGAAAACGTCTTTTTTTTCTCTTGAAACATAATTTTTTTTCTCTAGAAATAAATATTTGCTTGTGTAGTTAAAATTTTTTTTCTCTTTAAATCTGGTCAAAAAAAAATGTGCGGAAAAAAATTGTTGGATAGAAAATTCTTTTCTAAAAGATATTTTATTCTTTTTCTCTCCTGTAGAAAAAAAATTCTTTCTGTGATAGCATTGAAATTCTGTACATTTTCTCTCCTCTTTCTATATTTTTCTTCTTTTTCTGTCGTTTTACATTTAAACGAAATAATTTTAAACTATTTCAGTGATTGACGTGTGAATTGGTTTAAATGGGAATTATACTACTCTCGTCAGATGTGTGACAGTACTTGAATAAATATATATGTTTCTGGCCGACAAAGAATATTCAAGTATCCTACTCTAATCTTTTGTGTGTTATGCATTTTTGCTTTATTAAAACGCTTCTCATATATTAATGCTGAAAATAATTATGAAAATCAAGTACCTATTTCATTAAATATATGATTGTTTTTAATAAACAAAAATTTTAGACATTGTTTTGTAAATACTTCTAGTTTTCATTTATAGTTTCAAAAGAATTTTATGCAAACACAAAAAGTTAATTTTTATAAAATAATTGTTTTATAGAATAATTTTATAATGAAAAATTTCAGAAAATTATTGAATTTTGGAAAAGTTAATACTTTGCAATTTGTAAATAAATATTATAGTAATAAAATAATTTTAAATAAATATAATAATTGATTTACAGCTGAAGTTATAGTTGTAATTATTCAGAAATTATGAAATTTCAGAAGGTTTTAAATTTAAATCTTTTAAATTTTAATTCCCGTTTAAAAAAATAACATTAAAAATCGTCAAACAAATAATAATTGTATTTATCTAACATAATTATTGTAATTTTAAATAATTTAAATTACAAATCAGTGAACGGGAAAAATAAATAAAATTTTTCAGATTTTTTCGACCGTTTTTAAATCCTTTATGGATCAAAGGGACTTTGTCAATTATTTTCAATTATTTCTAGAAATTCACGTTATAATGCTATTTTGATATTTAACTATAATAATCTAGAATTTTTAATGAAATTCTTTTTTAAAACAATTTTTATTAGAAAGTCCTACGAGAATTAAATTATTTAAATACAAAACTAAATAATGTATTAAGAAATTAAATGTTTTCTTAAAATTCAACTCTAATTAATAAATTTATTTAAAAATTTTCAAATAATTGAATTATTTCGACGAATTTTAATAACATTTTTAGGAATAATGTCATGTTTCGAGAAATTTAATTAAAATTGTATTAAAAATAATTAAAAATCTGCAATGAGTTTTATTATTTATTAAAATTAATTAAACTTCTAAAAAGAATTTTATTTATTTTAAAAATAATTGAATTCTTTTGAAAATTTTTATTAAAATAGTTAATATTAAAAATCTTTGAATTAATAAGAAAAATTTAAAAAAAATAGAAATTTTACCAATAATTTTATTGAAATTTTGGAAAATAATTTAAATTCACAGAACAATTGTATTATTTCTAAAGCTAATGGAACTTTTTTTTAATTGTTTAATTTTTGAATATTTTGTAACTTCTCTAAAATTAATTTTTTCTCTAGTGTTTATAATTGAAATTATTCTAAAAATACATTATTTTTAATAATTATTGAAAAAGTTCTTTGCGAAACTTCAATTTCATTTCTTTATAATTCAATTTTATAAAATTTCAATTATTCCGAAAATTTTTCAATTAAATATTTATTAGAAAATAAATACTTCAAATAATATAAAAAAAGTTCAATTAAACTTTTAAAAAAGGTTAATTCTACAGAACTGTTAGTTAAAAGTTTGAAACCTTTTCAAGTTTTCAATTATATCTAAAAATCCACTTTAGAAAGCTTTTAATATTTAATTATAATCTTAAATTTAAACTGATATTCATTTTTAAATCAATTTTTATTAGAAAATTCTACGAGAATGCAATTATTTAAAAAAAAATAATTTATTAATTTTTTTTTCTTACAAATTGAATCGATAAATTTTAAAATAATTTAATTGAATTCCTAAAAATAATTTTGTTATTTACGGAAATAATTGAAATCCACTGTAAAAAAGTTTATTATTTATGGTAATAATTGAATTCTTGCAACGAACTTTATTATATTTTTTAAAAATAATCGAAATCCTAAATCCTATAAAGAAGGTTATTATTTATGAAAATAATTGATTGTTTGCGAAGAATATTATTTAAACTTTTTTAAAGAATTGAATTATTTTGGAAATTTTTATTAATATAGTAAATTCACTCTAAATTTTAATTAGTTAAAATGTTTACTAATTTCAATAAATAATTGTTTTTTTTTTGCTTTTAATACGTTTGTAGAAAATTTAATTTTAATTAAATTTTTAAAAATAATTGCAAAATTCGAGAAATTCAAATTTTAATAGAAATTGCTTTTAAAATAATTGAAATTCTGAAATGAGTTTTATTATTTATTACAATTAATTGAATTTTTTAAAACAATTGTTCTATTTAAGAAAATAATTGAATCTCTGTAAAAATGTTATTATTTATGAAAATAATTGAATTATTGTGAAGAAATTTATAACAAAATTTTTAATAATTGTGGTTTTAGTAAAAGTTTTTATTACTTATGAAAATATTTGAATGTTTGCGAAGAATTTTCTTAGAATTTTTGTAAATAATTGAATTCTTTGGAAAAGTTTTATTAAAGTAGTTGACAGTCTCTAAATTTTAATTAGAAAAAATGTTTACTAATAATTTGAAATAGTGACTGTTTTTTTGCTTTTGGAATAGAAAATTTTACTAATAAAAAGTCATTTCTACTGATTTATTAGTAAAATTCACCAATTCAAAAGCAAAAAGTCAGACACTAATTTGAATTTGTAGAACTATTTTACAAATTTAAATTAGAGTGTACTGAAAATCATTGAATGAATAAGGAAATAATTTTTTAATTTAATTGAAATTTTGACAAGAATTTTATTAAAATTTGGGATAATAATTGAATTTCAGAAAAGAAGTTTATTATTTCTGAAGATAATAGAAATTTTGACTAGAATTTTTAAAAATTGTTCAATGCAATTGATTTTTTGGGAAGAATTTTATTATTTTTAATAGTAATTGAATTTCTGCAATTATTTGTAATTTCTCTAAAGTTTTTCCAACTATAACGTGACAATTTACGAACTTTTCGTCGCGCCTTTTTCAATTAAAGCAAATTTTTTTGAAACCTTTACAGAATTCACGGATGTAGTTCTCGAGTGTCGTGAAATTTAGAAAAATTAATTTAAAAAAAAGAGAGAGAACGAAGAATATAGAAAATATTTCCTCGCTAGTCTTGAGACACACACACAATTTTCAAAGATATGTAGAACGAAAGTTTTTCTAAAAGGCGGTAGTATGGTAGCATAAATTTTGTTCATATTTCAGGATATTGGCACAATTTCAAATATCACATATGCGTTACGTCCGCATACACATATGGAGATTGGTGCAACTATCTTGTATGTTGAATACATGCATACATAAGTACGTAAACACGAATACATGTATAATATCTATATACACATAGGATTATATTAACTATGAGCGTTTTGCGCCTGTGCAAATACGAATAGAAGCATATACACACCAATGAAATGCAGATGCTGCATCTACAGATGATAAATTTTCTCCTACAACATACACACATGTGTATATATATATATATATAATAAAAATGCGTAAAAACGTACCAAACACCTGCACATTCCATATGAAATAATGCACATTTAGTACAAGAAGAAGCATTTTTTTATATTTTTAGGTGCAACATTTAGCGCAACAAAAACAGATACTCAACAAAGATGTTTGTTTTCTTTTTTTTTTTTTCTGTGATGAGGAAGCGAAATTAACATTCTTTTATAATAATGTGTATAATATAGCAATGTATCACATTATATTAAACGTGTGTTGTTGTTCACCGCATTTTTCCATATATATTATAATAAACATGTACACACGGAGAGCAGAAAGCCCTAAAATGATAATGCCTTTTGGCAGGGAGCCAATCACAACATACAATCTCATAACACATCTATCTATACGGGCATCAAGCCAATACACTTGCGACAACGCCTACAAAGAATATATCTAAATCAGGCTCCCTCGGATTGACTTTTGAGGCGTGAAGAAAGGACTTTTTTACTTTTTAGTCGATTTAAAGGAGTAGAAAATCGAAAAAAATTGTTTATTTTATTCAGAGTTGGCATCAAAATTTCATTTTTCTGTTTCTTTGCGTTTTTGCTGATTTATAGAAAACTTTTTATCCTTTTCATTATATATAGAGGGTTGCAACGAAACATGTTTTTGTTTTTCCCTCCTTTGGAGACAAAATTTTTCCTTTTCCCCTTACCCGTACCCTAAAATTATTCGAAAACATCGATACTCAAATTCTTTTTTAAGTTTAAATACTGAATCATTATTAATAATCAATTGGACTTAAGATTTTCAAATGATTTTAAATTCAAACCTTCTCGCAATTCAACAGATTACAAGAATATTATTAGAAAACAGAACACAGTAAAAAGTAAATTTTATTTTAAATATTCAGCAAGCTTTTGCTCTTTAAATTCAGCAAAAAAAAGATTTGAAATTAAACAAAAGCTGCTTAAAAAAGGTTGCATCTTAAATTAAGGTACCTTTCATGGCTGAAAATAAGACTTTCTTTTTACTGTAAAAGATATAGATCACTCAATGTGATAAAAAATAAAATAAAAAATTTTCTAAATTTAATTTACAAAAATTTTAATAAAATCCTTCCCTAGAATTCAATTATTCTTACGAGTAATAAAATTTTTCATAAGATTTCAATTATTTTTAAAAAATGTAATAAAATTCGTTGCAAGTATTCAATTATTTTCATAAATAATAAACTATTTTACAGGATTTCAATTATTTGAAAAAAATGTAATAAATTCGTTGCAAGAATTCAATTATTACTATAAATAAAGCAATTTTTTACTGGATTCAATTATTACTATAAATTATAAACTTCTTTACAGGATTTTAATTATTTAAAAAACTTAATTAATTTTCTTCGCAAACATTCAATTATTTTCATAAACTATAAAATTTTTCATAATTATTACCTTAAATAATGAACTGTACTTTACAGTATTTCAATTATTTAAAAAAATTATAACGAAAATTCGTTGATAGAATTTAGTTATTACAATAAATGATACAATTCTTCACTGAATTAATTTTTTTTAAATGTGATAAAATTTTTTGCAAGAATTCAATTGTTTTTCTAAATAATAAAAATCTTCACAGGTTTTCAATTTATTATTTAAAAAAAGTAATAAAATTCGTTGTAAGAATTCAATTATTTTTATAATATAATATAAAAATTTTATTATTATCTAAAACTCTGACTAAAAATCATTTTTAAATAAATTTTTATTAAAAAATTCGATAAGAATTCAATTATTTAAATACAACGCAAAATAATTTTTTTATTTAATATTCCTCAAGATTACATTTTTATAAAAAGAGCAGCAACAAATTTTTAAATAATTGAATTCTTTTGACGAATTTAATAAAATTTTAATAAACAATTACATTTCTCAAGGATTTTGACTAAAATTATATTAAAAATAAATAAAATTCTACGATGTCTTTCATTATTTATAAAAATAATTCATTTCGTAGAAAGAATTTTATTATTTGTGAAAATAATTGAAATCCTGTAAAAAATTTTATTATTAATGAAAATAATTGAATTATTTTAAGGAAATTCATAAAAAAGTTTGTAAATATTTGAATTCCTGTGAAATTTTTACTATTTATGAAAATAATTAAATTCTTTGCTTAGAATTCTATTAAAACTATATATTTTAAGTAATTGAATACTTTTGGAAACTCTTATTAAAATTAACAAATATTAACAATCATTGAAATCAGGGAATGTTTTGAAAATAATTAAAATTTTGCTAAGAATTATATTACTTTTGTAGATAATAATTGAAATTTTTACTACAATTTTTTTAATAATTTTTAACATAATTGAATTTCTGAGATGAATTTTATTTTTTTTAACAGTACTTTGAATTCTATGATGAGTTTTATTATTCATGAAAGTAATTGAATTTTTGGGAAGAAGTTCCTGAAAATTTTGTAAATAATTTAATTCTTGTGAAATTTTTATTATTTATGATAATAATGTAATGTTTGCTAAGAATTTTTTCAACATTTTTTAAAATAATTAAATTCTTTTGAAAAATTGTATTAAAATAGTAGATATTGAAAATCGGTGAATTGAGGTAAAATTTTGGAAAATTCATTTACTTCGAAAATAAAAATCTACTGAGGCGAGAATGAGAATGAGAAAAATAAAATTCTATTAAAACGAAAATAAGTTTGGAATGGAATGAAGTAAAAGTTTGTTAAAGTGAAAGTGAAAATGACAGTGAAAATAAAAATATGTCCAAGTGGAAGTAAAATTGATAATAATAATAATAATAATAAGAATAAAATAATTAGCCCCCTGGGAAAGATTTGAGTATACTTTTTTTTACACTACGATAATAATAGAAATAATTTGCATTTTTATATAAAAAGGGAAACTTTGTTGCAATAAGTAAAAGAAAAGTCGACAAAAATCACATTTTCTATGAAAATAGTACAAAATAGTCTAAGAAAAAGTAATTTTCAAAACTCTTATCTACATTTCGAGGGACATTAAAATATTACATCGAGCGCAGAAAATTGAATGAAGCGAGATGAGCGATTCGTTATCAAAACTTTTCAACAAAGAAAAAAAAGGGAAAAAAAATTGTGTGAAAATTGACTACAGCCTGAGAAAACTGTCTACGTGATCAAATTCGTTCATCCCTAAGGATCGGGAACGATAGAGTTGCTGAACAATGTTTCACGATAGACTTACTTCATGAAAATTGCGTTTTCTTTTAGGGAACAAGAAGAAGAAGAAGAAGAGGAAGAAAAAAAAACGATAAAAATAAAAAAAAATAGACAAGAACTAAAAGATATATAAAGCGGAAGGAAAAACGCAGCATAAAAAAACAAAAAATAAAAAAAAATAAAATAACGCCCTCATGAAAACGTCGCACAGTTCATTCACGGAGTATATATAATAGTTAACATTGTAGAGAGTGCAATTCTGAAAATGCCTTCTATTCTTACAAAGTGAAATAAACCTCGTGAAAGTTACATAACTCTTCACTTTTTACTGACCACAAACTCACTGAATTCGCAATTTCCCCCTTTTGCAAACTTCATCTAAAGTAGGCTAATTTAAATCCACATCTTTTTAATTGAATTCCAGTTCAATCAATTTTTTTCCAAACTATACAATGTCAATAATTTCAGGGACTAATGAATATAGAATAGAAATTAAAAAATAATATAATTATCTAGTAGAATAATAATTATTATTTAGAAATTAGAAACTAATTTCTCCCTACAATCGGATTATTTGGCAAATTTGTTATTAAATTAGTATAGATATTGAAAATAATTGAGTTTGAAAATTTTTAATAAATAAGTAAATAGAATAAAGTAAATAAGTAAATAGTTTAAAAGAATTTTATTAAAATTGTTGAGAATAATTTTTTTTGCTCCAACTATTAGTGAATTAAAAGTAGTGAAAATTCTCAAAATAAGAGAAATGTAGTTTTTAGTGTCATAAATCTTTAAAGAAAAGGATCCAAACAGTAGAAAATTGTAAATTTGAGATTCAATATGGATAAAAAATTCTTCACCTGCGAACGCCAATGTCACCGCCAGATGTCAGTTCAGTTGTTAAAATCACATTCCTCGCCACCTAGTGGTGACCTTGGCGTTCTCAAGTGGAGAAATGAAACCACAATTTTGTTTATTCCTCCAAAACCTTTATTATAATTAAAAATTAGCAACTAATCCGAAAATTTTACAACACTTTTGTAATACAATTTTTCATTTCTCAATTCAGTCCGAGTCTTGCCTTCTAGTTTTATTCTCTGTTAATAATAGTTTTCTGAGTAATAGGAAAATTAATTTCTATATACTTGTTCGTTTGTGAATTGACGAAGGATTTACGAAGTCTTCTCTCCCTCTCTCGCTCTTTCTTTCCCTGTTCAACTTTTAAATCCAATAAATGGAAAACGAACTTTCTCAATACTCAACCAAGTCGAAAGAAAAAAAAATTGTCTCGTGAAAAATAAGTAAGGCAAGTTGTTGAAGAGAAAGTTTGCAAAGAAATTTTGTCGACTTTTCAAGCGACTTCTGACCTTTTTTAGTTCGTTGAAATCAGAACGTGCGATTAAATGATAAGGGACCAAGTTTGAAAGGAGTTTTTTCCCCCCACTCTTTTCTTCTGGAAATTTAAGTAGACTAGGGCTGCTTGCCAAATAGTGAATTTTAAAATCGCCGCGCCGGTCGCTGAACCGAATTTCAACTTGAATCGATAGAAATGAAAGCATTATTATTTTTTTTGCACGCTAAATGAATTTTTCTGTTCTATCATGTAAATATGTTAATATTTTTTGTAAATATGTTAATAGAATCTCTGTAAACAATAAAATCGTAGAAATTTGTTTGGTTAACGATAAATTAAGTTTTATTTTCAAAAATATTAATAAACTTCGTTGTAAAAATTCAATTATTTTCAAAAATATTAACAAAATTCGTTGCGAGAATTGATTTAATTTTTAAAAATTTTAATAAAATGACTTGCAAGTATTTAATTATTTTCAAATATATTAATAAAATTCGTTCCAAGAATTCAAATTATTTTTAAAAATTTTAATAAAATTCATGGAAAAATTTCAATTATTTTCAAAACTATTAATAACATTCCTTGCAAGAATTCAATTATTTTCAAAAATAATAACAAAATTCGTTGCAAGAATTCAATTATTTAAAAAAATTTTAATAACATTTGTTTTTTTATTCTAATAAAATTCTTGGAAAAATTTCAATTATTTTTTATAAATAAAATTCCTTGCAATAATTCAATTATTTTCAAAAAATATTAATAAAATCCCACGTAAACCTTTATTTATTATTCTTAAAATTTTTATTATAATTCGTAAAAGGAATTTAATTTTAAGATACATTTAATTTTTCATAAATGATTTATTTTTGTATTTAAGAATTCTTCTGGTATTTTCAAAGAAAAATTTATTTAAAAATAATTTTTAATTAAAATTTCAGACAATAATTGAATTCTAAAATCATTATAACATGAATTTTGAAAAGGTTTCAAATTAAAATCTTTAAAAAACTGTATGTATCATACTTTGAAAAATGAACAGTTCTGTGGAATTAATTTCTTTTTTTGGAAAAGTTGAATTGAATTTTTAAGAAATTTAATTCGAAATTTTTTAAAAATTATTTTGTCAAAATGTAATTTAACTTTATAATTATTAAAAGTTTTTAGCAAAATTCCAAAAATTTTAAATAAAATCCTTGGTAAAATTTATATTATTTTGCCTTAAATTTTTCATAAGTTTCTTTGCAATAATTCAATTATTTTTGTAAATAATAACATTTTTCAAAAGAATGCAATTAATTTATTTAATGATTAAAAATAAATTATAAGGAAACACTTTGAAATCGATAGACAAAAACGAAATTTATTAAATAGTTTCTATCTAAAAATTAAATTTGACAAATAATAAAATTAATTTTTATAAATCCCCAAATTAAATTCTATTCAAAAATAGAATATTTTATAAATCAATTTTTAAATATATGTTAATTTTTTAACAGGTCTTAAATCTTTTAAATGATTTCATTAAAAAGACTTCTCGATATTTAACTATTTTTAAATATTGCAACTGGAATTCTTTAAAATCAATTTAATAATAAATTCAATTTATTCATTATTATTTATGTTGAAATTTTGAAAAAAATGTTTTGAAACTGAAATCATTTTATTTCAAAATAAATCTTTTAAATATTATTACACTTTTTACATAAATTAATATTTTCAATTTTGTTCAAGAAATTTTAAATAAATTCTCTTACAATTTTCACTTCGAATTTTACTAATTTTACAAAATAATAAAATTCTTCTCCGAAATTCAATGATTTAAAAAAAATTTTTATTAAAATTCTTAGCAAAATTCCAATTATTTTCAAAAAAATAAAACTTATAGAGAAGAATAATTAACTTGAAATAATTTTCAACAAATTACAGATTTATTTTATATTTTATTATTAATTATATTATTTTTTTATATATATATTTATTACAGATTTATTAGATTACGGATAATTGCAGATATATTCTTAATATAGAAAATAATGATGATTATTAACTAAGTAATGATGAATAAATATTTATTGAAAAACGAAATTATTGATGGTTTTGAATAATTTTACAATTGAAGAAATTCGTAAATAATCTTTTATTAATCGCACTAAAAGAAAATGTATAAAATATATTTTGTAAAAATATTTTACAATTTGGGGAAAAAGTACAACAAACCGAAATTTTGATATAAAAAATACTAAACTTTAAAAAAATTTATGTGGAATTTAGTAAAGTTATATTAATATTGAATTAAAATTCTTGATACTTGATATAACTTTACTAAATTCTTCTTATTTTTTTTAAACTTTAGTATTTTTTATATAAAAATTTCGGTTTGTTGCTCTTTTTCCCCAAATTGTAAAATACTTTTACAAAAATTAATATACTTTTTCTTCCAGCGTGTAATGGAACATTTTTTTGAGAATCTAATCATTTTGAGAGTGAATCAGAATACTGTTTTATATCAAGGAAGGAGTAAAAAATTTGTCTTGCAAAAATTATTTTGCAAACTAAATTTATTTGAAACAAATAATTTACATTTTTTTTCGAGATGTAATAATTATAAGAAATAATTAAAAATTTTCCATATATATATATATATATTTTAAGAGAAGAGAACAAACGAATTTTTCATGTATACGACAAAATTTGTTTCTATCTTCACCGCACAAAATTTCAGGCGGATGTCTAAATAAAATATTAATCCCAAAAAAAAAGAAGAAAACAAATGCAAGTTCAAGATGAATTTGAATTACAACCGTTTGTCGTGTGTGTATGTGAGTGTGTGTGTGTGTGTCACATCAAAGAAAATCGTAGTGAAACTTGATGTGATGAAAACTGTTGCATAACGCCTTTGTCCTTGTCACCATTCTTTCATCGCGCGAGTTTCCATTATTCCCTTCCTTTGATCTATTTTCGTGCACTTCCTAAAATCTCGTGTGACATGACCGGGCTCGAAGGCTATTAGAACGCGACGAAAAAAAAAGCTGAATTTTGACACACTCAAAACTGAATTTTCACTCATTTGCCAGTGAGACACTCTTTCGAGAATACTTCAATTACATTCCAAAAAGTATAATCAATTTTATTTAACAGCATGAGATCGAGGACCTCCTCGATGGTGATTTTTTCCAACATTTTTCTCTTCGAATATTTAATCAATAGAGCTGAAACTTTGTACGAAAGTCTAAAATATAATAAAGAAGGGTGTTGATGTGCAAAAGTTTCAATATTTCAAAAATTAACAATGACAATAATTACTTTAATACTATCAGTTGTCGCGGTCACTTCTAATTAATTTCACGTCTGTACCGATTTCAAAGTGTTTTATTACGATTTCTTACTGAATTATTAAAACTTTTACACATAATTGCCTTTATTTATTATCTTTCAGACTTTCTTACAAAATTTCAGCTCAATATAATTAAACATTTAAAGAGAAAAGTGGTCGAAAAAATTAACATTAAATTTCAGTCACATACTGTTAAACAGATTGAATATGTTTTAAAAAAATATTTTTTCATTTAAAATTTTAAATACATTTTTTTAGGTCGAAATATTTTTTTGGGAACATAAAAATATTTAGCCGAATGGAGTAACTTTTTCGGATTCGTTAAAACAAAAATATTCAATTGAAGAATTGAATGAACAAAAAATATGTTTTCTTGAAATGATTATTTTTAGCGTAATTTTGAGAATATAAACAGTACAACAATAAACTGTCTGGAGCATTTACATAGAGTGAGTGAGTGAGTGAGTGAGAGAGAGAAATACCAATATGACAAGTATTAGGTTCGAGTGTGAAAGCCATTCGTATTGTCAATGAAAATTGGGGAGTCATATATACCCATACATGTGCGATAGTAAGTTAGCTAACTATGCACCTCGTCACGGTTCAGTAACTACTTGATATCGTTCCTTGTTAATTTAATTCCAAGTTTCGATCTTTCGAACTCTCGTCAAACTTAATGTGTGAATTTGCATGACAGAAACTCAACTTTATGCAGACAAAGTTTCAAAACTTCCTGTAATATAAAATGCAAACCAGGAAATGAACAATAATGATTCAATTGAATTTAGAAAACTCGCATCTTTCTTAATTAAAATGAGAAAAGGAAAAAGTCAGGGAAAAATAAAATTTTTAATTTTTCCTTCAAATTCTAAATTAAAAAATCAAAATGTTTACACTGGAAGAAAATTGTTTTTTTTTCTTTAAAAAAAATTATATTCTTGCAGAGATTGAGATTTTTCTTTTCGTTTTGAATAAATTTTGTTTTTTTTAATCAGTTAATTTCCCATTGGCGGAAAGTTTGTTCTGACTCCGACAACAATTTAGAGGAAATTGTGTCGTCGCCAAGCAGTTAAAAAGCATGTTTTATATTGTGGAAAAGCTCTTTTCTTAAGGTTTTGTAGTTCGAAAGAAATAAAAGCATGTTTTAGAGATACAATACGAGTATAAAGTCGTTGATATATGATTATTTCTTTTAGAAAAGTGTAATCTAGATAAAGGTATTACAATCAAGTTATATGTATATCGAAATTTTTACAGATAATTGACAAATAAAATAGAGAAAAGTCGAAGACGATATAATTCCCTCGTTAATTTCTTTTTTTCAATAAATTGTCACTGTAAAAGATTTGCTTTTTGTAATTTAATAAAAATACTTCATTTTTTCTAAAAATTGCAATTTTGCTAGCACTTTTTTCTTTAAATTTAATTATTTGAGATATTTCTAACAGCAATGTTAAATTTTTTTTTTATTAAATAATTAAACTTTTCAATAGTTCTCGAGTACTACTGGGTCTATCCTTGTACTCGTTTTTGTTAAACTTATTCTTATTTATTTTTCGACGGAAATTAAAATTTCATTCTAATTTCAATAAAAGAACTTTTAAAACTTGAATTTCTAAAAATTTCAATTGTAAATTCTTCCAAAATTAAATTTTTTTTTAGAATTTTCGAATAAAAATATTTAAAAACTTTCAGACTTTTGAATAAAAAATAATGCAATTAATAATTTTTTGAAATAAAAAAGTAGATATTTTTATACTTTTACTTCTCTTAAATTTTCGAGGGATTTAATTAATTAAAAACCTTTAAAAATTTCATATATTTCTAAAATTCCTGTTATAGCGCTTTATATTTTTTAAAATTTTAATTGAAATTCTTTTTAAATGAATTTCTAATAGAATTGAATTATTTAAATAAAAAAATTTTTATAAATTCATAAAATAATGTCTTTTAAAAAATAGAATTATATTTATAGATAATTTTCAATTTAAAAAAATTAAAATTCTTTAAAATATAAAATTTAACAGAAACTTCAATTGTTTCAAATTATTTTTATTATTTTTAGAAATACATCTGTTTTTCAAATATTTTAATTTCAATTGCTAAGAAACGATTTTTAAAGCAATTTCTAAATTAAGTTATTTAAAACTTCAATCGTTTTTCTTAAACAAAAATTTAAAAACTTATTATTATTTATTTTTCGACAGGAAATAAAATTTCATCCTAATTTTAATGAAAAAAATTTTGAAATATAAGTATTTCAAAAAATTTCAATTGAAAATTTTTCCAGATTTCAACTTTTATTTGAATTTTCAAAGAAAATAATTGAAAAACTTTCAGACTTGGGAATTAAAAATAATTCAATAAATAATTTTTTGAAATAAAAAAGTATAAAAAGATATTTTTATACTTTTACTTCTCTTAAATCTTCGAAGGATTTAATTTATTAAAAATCTTTAAAAATATATTTTATTCCTAAAATTCCTGTTAAAACACTTTTAATATTCAATTCTTTTCTTAAATTTTAACTGAAATTCTTTTTAAATAAATTCCTATCAAAATTCAAGGGCGAGAATTAAATTTTTTCTATAGAATAATTTTTATAAATTCATAAAATAATGTATTTTGAAAAATAGAACGATATTTATAGAAAATTTTCAAATATAGAAAATTTAAATTCTTTAAAATATTAAATTTTTACACAATTTTCAATTGTTTCAAATTGTTTTACTTATTTTCAGAAATACAGATGTTTTTGAAAAATTATAATTACAATTTTCAAGAAACAATTTTTTACGGAATTTCTAAATTAAGTTATTCAAAACTTCAATCGTTTTTTGTGAAAAAAAAATTTTAAAACTTTGAATAAAAAAAAATATTATTAAAAACTTTCCATTTCAATTTTTTTTTATTTTTTGACATAAATTAAAATTTCATGCTAATTTCCATTAAAAAAATTTTGAAATTTAATTATTTCTGAAAATTATTGCAATTTAAATTCTTCCAAAATTCAATTGTTTTGAGGTATTTTTTAAATTAAATTATTTAAAACTTAAAAAATCACTAATTCGTAAGTAAAAAGTAAATTTCAAATTAGTAAATAATTAAATATATTTTTACTAATTTAAATTTAGAGTAAAGTTCAAAATTCTTTTCTCATGATCAAATTTGATTTTTTTTTTATTTTGTTTAATAATTTTTTTTTGAAAAAGTGGAAATAAAAAATAGAAACTTTTTTTAAATAATGGATTTTTGTCCCTGCGGTGAATTTAATGGGGGGTAAATTTTGTGTTTTGAACTTTGGGCGAAAATTGCTTTCAACAGTAATTACGCAATATAGAAAATATGACTTCCCGCTTCAAGTTGATTTTACTGTTTATGGCTTGCTCTTCGTGTGTACATGTGTGTCTGTTCTGTTTGTGTATTCCTAAGCAGATCAAGCACTTTGGTAACTAGAAACCATGAACAGTACATATATTGTCACGATTGGTCAGAACAAAGGGTTTAGTAATTATGTTGCATTCTGCTGCTACCATTCTATTCATAGAACAATTTCATTAAGTCCAAGAAAATTCTAATCCAAATACTCAATTTATTCGGCTATTTATTAGTAAAATAAAGTCACAATCGTGCAAGATTTTAATATTTTATATATGATTATCTATTTTTACAATAATCCAAATTTTAATCAAATAATAATTCTATTTTTCATTATTTATCAATATAGAGTTTACCTGATTAATAAAATTCTTTTTAGAAATTCAATTATTTTCATAAATATTAAAACTCGTAGATTTTTTTTTCTTTCACAGAATTTTAATTATTTTTAACACAATTTTAATCCAATTTATCGAAAAATACAATTATTCTTAAAAATTTTATTAAAATTCTTCGAAAGAATACGATTACTTAAAAATTAGTAACTAACTTCTTGCACACTTTTTAAAATAAAATTATCAATTTTAAAGAAATAGAATTTAAAATTTTTTTATTTAAATTGTTGTTTTTTTAAATATAAAATGTAAATTGGAATATAGATTATTACTATAATAACCATAATAATTAACCAAATTATTAGGTATATTCTGAAATAGGGAATTGAAAAAAAGTCAGAAAAACTAATAAAAAATTAAATTTTTAGAATTCGTAAGAAAAGTATGAATTTTTGTGTCTTTTTTGTTTACCTCATAAACTATAAAAACACCATGAATTCTAATAAAAAACCCTCAATTTTTTCTATTTCTGACAATAATTTCATTCTTAATAACTACTATAAAATTATTACTTAAAAATTATTTAACGGAAATTTAACTTAAATATTTCAAAATTAATTTAATTTTTAGAGTTACATTTAAAATTTTCATAAATTAATGAACGAAAAAATATGAATTGAAATTTTAAAAAACTTAGATCATTACAAAAATGTTAATAATTTAAATTCTTCTTGAAATTTCAGTTAAATTTGTCAATACATATTTAATTAATTTTACTAAAAATAATGGTAGTGTAGAAAAATTTATTTCAAACATTTTTAAAAAATTGAACTTTGGAGAAGTTGCAAATAATTGCAGAAATTCAATTATTTTCAAAAGTTATAAAATTTTTCTTACAAAAGTTCAATTATGTTCAAAATTTAAAGAAAAATTCTCGTCAAAATTACAATTATCTTTATAAATATAACAAAATTCGTCTCTAAAATTTAATTAGTTTCAAAAATTTTCCTGATTTCAATCATTTTTTAATATCTACATTATTTTTATAAATTTATTTCCCAAATGAGTTCGATTATTTAAAAAAAATTAATTAAAATTGTACTTAAACATTTAATTATTTTAATAAACAATAGAAATTGCACATGAATTCAAATGTTAAATTTTTTCCCAATAATTCAATTAATTTCATAAATAATAAGTTTTTGTTATGAATTCAATTATTTTTATAAAGAAAAAATTTGTTTTAAAAATCCAATTATTTTCATAAATAATACAGTTCATAGGAGAATTTTAATTATTTTTAGTACAATTTTAATCGAATTTCTCGAAAAATGTAATTATTTTTAATAATTTGATGATTAAAATTCATCAAAAGAATTCAATTTAAAAATTTGTTGATAAAATTCTTTATAAGAATTAAATTTTCAAAAACATTCAGTTATTCGATAAATTATTTTGAATTTTCTTTTGCCTTTAAACTGACAATTTTGAAGAATTAATTTGATTGAAAAAGTTTAATTTAATTTTTTGTAAATAATTTGAAGTAAGAGAATTTTTCCAAACTTTTAGGTTTTTTTTCAAAAATGACTAAAAATAGTTGATTTAGAGAAGACTTTTATTTATTTATTTATTTAGTAATGTAAACGGGCTTACAAAAATCAAAATAGGTAAGAAATGCCCTTTTTTATAATAATAGTGATAAAAAAAAGAAAAATTAAACAATTTAATGAATACAAATACGGCCTATAGGCCTCATTATGCATTATAAACTATCACTCGCAGCTTGTCAGTAAATCTATTTATATTATTACAAAAAAGATCTAATTCATCTTGTAACATGTTTGCCTCTCTGGTCAACCTGTTTAGAATAGATTCACAGCCATAATTAGTTCTATGATGAGTTAATTTAAATAAAGAATAATGCCTTAATCGACGAACAGGAACAGAAAAAGATATTTTTTCTAAAATCTGAGGACAATCCAGTATACCATTAACAATTTTAAATAAAAACATTAAGTCAATAAAAATAAATCGAGAAGCAATTGAAGGCATGTTGAATTTATGTCGTAAGTCAGAATAATCATGGCTGTAAAAATCATAATTAATACCAAGTTTTCTTGCCATAAAACGCAAAAATTTGTTTTGTACGCGTTCAATTTCCAACAATAAGTAGTTCTGATAAGGCGACCAGGCAATAGAAGCATACTCAATGATGGGTCTAACCAAAATGAGAAACAAAATTCTGAGAGTTTGCATGTTGGTGAAGTGAACCGCTCCCCTCATGACGAAACCAAGAACTCTTAGAACTCTTATTCTTGAAAATAATAATAATTAAATATTTATTTAAAAATGAACTTATTGATAATTTTGAATAATTTTCAAATTAAAGAAATTTGTAAATAAATATGCAACTTTTTAGAGTAAATTTTTTTTTCTTTATTTTCTAAAAAGTTTCACTTTTAAATAAAATTTTCAGTTATTATAAATCATGAAAAATATATGTATATTTTCGATTAGGGGAAAAAAGTGAATGAATGAAAAAACATTCAAATTATTATACCTGGTTAATTTTTTGATGAAATTTTTTATGAAAATTCCCGTGTAGAAAAATCTTCTGGCGCTGACCTGAGTCAGACCAGACCGTCTATTTTCCAGACTAGTGGCTGACCTGTAACTCTGGCCTGTGGCTGGCCAAAAGTGTAACGCTAGAAACGGTCAGCCGCTGAATAGACAGGCTATTCAGATAGTCTTGCCAGGCTCTAGCCAACCGCAAGATAGATATTTACTGATTTCTAAATATAATAAAGCAGCCCTCCAACATCGTTTATTAAACGAAACATATGAGAAATTTTTATTTAAATTAAATGTTAATATAATAAAAAAAATTAATTTGTATTTGCAAACAAGTAATAATCATCAACTTTTAACTTTCATTCAAATTAATGTTTACGACACAGAATAAACGCAAACCTATAACTAAATAAAATTTGACATTGCGGGGAATCGAACCTATGACCTACGGACTTCTAGCCTAACACACTAACCACTACTCTATCGAAGCTACAAGAAAATAAATTTTAATTTCCGACACCTTTTACACTTACAATTAATAAAGAGTGTTTAACTGTGTAATCACGAAACTACTGCAAGTTTCGTGTTATGGTACATAAAGAAAAATAACAAAACTTGATTTGAACTCATCATAGTAAATTTACCGTAAATTACCTAATAAATTTCCATAAATTACTTCTAAAATATCCATAAATTACCATAGATTACCGACGTTAAATTTTTTAGTTCTCGTTTTTGTTTTACATAGTTTTATAAATTATCGTCAAAACGTTTATAAATTACCGCGGAAATTTCCATAAATTACCATAAATTACCGACGTTCAATTTTTTAGTTCTCGTTTATTTCCTACATAGTTTTATAAATTATCGTCAAAACGTTTATAAATTACCGCGAAAATTTCCATAAATTACCATAAAATACCGACGTTCAATTTTTTAGTTCTCGTTTATCTCCTACATAGTTTTATAAATTATCGTCAAAACGTTTATAAATTACCGCGAAAATTTCCATTAATTACCATAAATTACCGACGTCAAATTTTTTAGTCCTCCTTTGAGTTTAACATAGTTTTATAAATTATCTCAAAAATTTCTATAAATTACCGCGAAAATTTCCATAAATTACCATAAATTACCGACGTCAAATTTTTTAGTCCTCCTTTGAGTTTAACATAGTTTTATAAATTATCTCAAAAATTTCTATAAATTACCGAGGAAATTACCATAAATTACCGACGTTAAATTTTTTAGTTCTCGTTTTTGTTTTACATAGTTTCATAAATTACCGTCAAAATGTTTATAAATTACCTCAAAAATTTCCATAAATGGCTGAAATCCAAAATTTTAATGGTAATTTTTTGCTTTATGAATTATCCCTAAAATTACTAGAAATTTCCATAAATTGCTAAAATAAAAATTTTTCATTGTAATTTATGTGGAACATATTTATATGATTTATTGCGAAAATTTCTATAAATTACCGCAAAATTGTTATAGTTGTTAACAACAAATTTAATTCATTTTTCAGTAATAATTCTGCGAGGAACCTTCTGGTTCCCTTAGTAAACGTAAATTAAAAATTTAAACGGGATTCTTTTTATAAAAATTTTTAAAATTCTCTTCAAAAACTATTTTTTGAATGTTTTACAACTTTTTATACCTACACATTGATCTTAAAAAGTCGAAAAATGTTGTGATTTTGGACAATCTTCTCCCGTAGAAAATATTATGTGGAAGAAATATTAAATTTTAGAGACTTGTTGTCTAGTTTTTTAGATAAAGAATTAGATGGCTTTTGATATCTTAAAATCGGCTAGTCTCTTCAGACCAGTACCGCTCTCTGCAGCCTATAGAAGTTGCAAAATAATAAATCATTTTAGTTATCTAGAAATTCTGACTAGAATCAGAACTGGGTCTGGTCAGACCTTGCAAACCAGCATCGCACGCCGCAGCCTAGAAGTTGCAAAAAAAAATTTTAGTCCTCTAGAAATTCTGACTAGAATCAGAGCTGGGTTTGGCCAGACCTTCCAGACTAGCATCGCTCGCCGCAGCCCAGAAGTGGCAAACTAAAAAATTTTAGTCATCTAGAAATTCTGACTAGAATCAGAGCTGGGTCTGGCTAGACAATCCAGAACAGACAAAATAGCTGCTGTCTGACTTGTAGCTGAGCAGCACCAGAACTAAGCCAAACCAGATCTTCCAGACTTGCGAGGCTAGACGCTTTCTGGTTTGCGCCAGGCTTGACTCTAGACGTTCCAGAAGATTTTTCTACACGGGTTCATTTTAAAAAATGCAATACTTTGTCTAAAATTATTTAAAGTAATTGATTTAAGGGGATTTGAAACATTATGACGTCACAGTATAAGCAAAGCATGTGTTCTCAATTCGTGCACTGAAAAAATTAAATTCTAATTTTAAGAAAAACTTCTTAAATATGCGCCAAGAATATTCTCCACTTAAATTAGGTGGGAAATATTCTTACAATAAGAAGAACATTATTATTGTAAGAATATTTCCCACTTAATTTAAGTGGAGAATATTCTTAGCGCATATTTAAGAAGTTTTTCTTAAAATTAGAATTTAATTTTTTCAGTGTGACGTCATGATGGTTCAAATTCCTTTAAAAAAGAAGTTTAGTTACAAATGCTAGAAAATTTTGTAACGTTCCCAGAATGCTTTTTAAACAAAAAGATATTCAATAAATAGTGAAATTTCAATTCAAAAGAATTGAATTTTTTTTATTTTTATTTTCCTTGACTCGGAGTGATAGTTAAATTTCACTATTTATTAAAATACGACTGAGTGATAGAATCATCTCTACTCTTAAAAAGATATTCAGTTTTCGTTAATTTCAATTTTTTTCTCAACAAAGAGAAAATTTTCGCAGAGTTAAACTATAGGAATGGAAAGAAGTATATTTTAGCGAGTATGAGCCGTATAAAAAAGGCGGCGAAGTGAAGTTTACAAAGCTGTAATCCTGTTGTGCGTTATGTGTAAGGATATAATTTTTTTTCTCCGCATTATATATAAAAAAAATATATATTTCCCTAGAAGAACGGAAAAGAAAAAAACCTTTGAGTCTGTCAGATAAAGAATACGATTTGCGAGAAGCATATACGAACATTTTGAAAATTTACGATCATTTTTCCCCGGGCAATGAATTTTTTCCTCTTTTTCTTCTCACCCCCTCTCTTTATAAATTCAAACTTTATTATATAAAAAAAAGAAAAATGTGAACGAAAAAGAAAATAGTGGAGTCTGGCAATAATGTAAATTTCCCTAATCTTTAGCTTTATATTCCCTGTTTGATATATATAAGCAAATTGCTCCTATGAGGAAAAAGATAAGAGAGTAATTATTATTTTAATCTTCAAAAGAGAAAGAGAATATATTGGATTAAAGCGGCTAATATATAGAATGTTATTTTATGTACCCATTCTGACAGGGAATCTGTAGCATGAAACTTTTCAGTATAATCTGCTACTTGTGGTTTTGCTTCAAACTACCGACAACATTATGAACTTATGCTGAAACCAGACATGTCTTTAGTGACCACTAAACTTTGGAAATGACGTATTAAGTTCACCCCTTTCAAAGCAGTTGCATAACTTAATAACAATAAACTTTCTATGGTTCAACTATTATATTATATCTTCACTTTATATCAAAATTATTATTAATAATTGCACGAATTTTTTTTTTTTTAATTTTTCTAAATATTTGTAAGAATTAAAGAAGAAAACAGACAAACAATCAGAACATAATTGAATTTCTGTGAAGAATTTTATTACATTCAAAAATAATAAATTGAATTTCTGGAATTATTTAGAACTTCCCAAAAATTCAATTTTTTCTAGTGTTTTTAACTAAAATTCTTCTTTAAATCAATTATTTGTTATAATCTTATAATACTTGAAAAGGTTTGTTGAGAATTTTGAAATCCATTTCAATTTCTTTTATACTTTTGCTTCTTTAATTAAGTCCTAAAATTTCTGTTATAACGCTTTAAATATTCAATTACTTTCTAAAATTTTAACTGAAATTTTTTTAAATCCATTCCAAACAGAATTCAACATTGAGAATTGCATTTCTTAAATAGAATAATTTTTCTAAATGCATAAAATAATGTATTTTTAAAAATAAAATTTTTAAAATGGAAAGATAAAATTTTACAAAATTTTCAACTGTTTCAATTTTTTAATTATCGAGTATTTGGGCATATTTTCAAAAAATTTTAATTAATATTTTTCAAATAAGAACATAATAGAAATCGTACGAAGAATTTTATTACTTTTAAAAATAATTCAATTTCTGCATCATTCAGAACATTTCTAAAATTTAAATTTGTTAAGTGTTTTTAATTGAAATTCTTCTTTAGATAAATCAATTATTTTTAATAATTTCTGAAAAAGTTCTTTGAAAATTTTCAATTTTATTTCAATTTTACGAAATTTCGATTATTCTTCAAATTAAATTTTTTCAATTCAATTGAATTCATCAAATCTTCAATTAAATATTTATTATAAAATAAACACTAGAAATAATTTTAAAAAAAGAATATAATTAAACTTTATCAAATAAATTAATTTTACAGAATATAGTTATTTAAAAGTATAAATAATTTCAAATTGTAAAAATTAAATTTTAAAATCTTTCAAAATACAATTGTTTCTAAAATTTCATCTTGTAATTCTTTTGATATTTAATCATTATCGAGATTTTTTGTCTAATTTTCTCTTTAAATTCAATTTTAATTAAAAAATTCTATGAACATTCAATTATTTGAATACAAAGATAAATACTTTATTGAATAATTGAATGTTTCTAAAAATTGAATTTCATAATACATTTTTCAAATAATTTTGAAATAATTGAATTTTTTTGATGAATTCTAATAAAATTTTCCAGAAAAATTACATTTCTCTATGATTTTGATTAATATTTTATTAAAAATAATTGAAATTCCACGATTAGTTTCATTATTTATGAAAATAATTGAATTAGTAAAAATAATGTTATTATTTCTGAAGGTAATTGAATCTCTGTAAAAAATTTTTATTATTAATGAAAATAATTGAATTATTGCAAAGAAATTAATTTAAAAAAGTTTGTAAAAAATTGAATTCCTGTGAATTTTGTATTATTTATGGAAATAATGTAATGTTTACAATTATTTTAAGAAAATTTAATGAGAATTAATTAATTATTATTACTAATATTTTTTTTCTAAGAATATAATTATTATTTTTCTCATAAAGATTTTCATCAACAAATTGAGGGATATTTTTGAAAAAAATTAAAATTTTGATAAAAATTGTTTGAAAATTTGTTGAAAATAATTACACTTCGGAGAAGAATTTTATTACTTTTGAAAATTATTGAAATTTGTAAGAGAATTCAAAATTTTTTTTGAATATAATTAAAGTTCTGCGTTGAGTATTATTATTTATGAAAATAATTGAATTCTAGTAAAATTTTTATAATTTTTTTTTTGAAAATAATTAAATGTTTGCGAAGAATTTAAAAAAAAATTCTTAATAATTGAATTCTTTTGTAAAATTTTATGAAAATAGTGGATATTGAAAATCTTTTAATTGAGAGTTTCAAAATAATTAAAATTTTGTTGAGAATTTTATTAAAAATGTTTTGAAAATAATTAGATTTCAGAGAAGAATTTTATTACTTCAGAAAATTAGTTAAATTTGTAAGATAATTATAAAAAGTTTTTAAACATTATTGAAATTTTCCCATGAGTTTTTAAATTTATGAAAATAATTGAATTTCAGTAAACTTTGTATTAAAAAGAAATAATTAAATGATTGCTTATAGAATTTTATTAAAATTTATTTTAAAAAACTGAATGTTTTTGTAAAATTATTATTTAACAAACTGCATTGGAGCAAAGCTTAAAGAAAGAAATATTTAATTAATAATTTTGTTTAAATCTTTAAATACTAAAAAATAGAAATAAAAATGAAAATTAAAAATAAAAAATAAAAAAAATGTTTTCTAACCAAATTAATTTGAATGGTTAAAATGAACCAATTTTTTTTTTTGGTTTCCTCCTCTCAAAAGAAAAAAATGGGTTTATTCAACAGTTTGGTTCTCAGTGAAATAAAGCTTTTTTCCCCGAGTGTATATAAATTACTGACATCAAATTTTATTAAGTTTATGCAATTTTTGAGAGAAAGAGAAAAAAAATTATTCATTCTTTTTAGAAATTCGTGTCAACTTTATACGTGATATATATATATATGTAGGACGATAACGCGACAAGTGTGTATACATCGATTTTCCCAGAGATGGAAATATTTCCTCTGAAATTGGTATTTATTTCGTGATTGCTTTTTTTCCCCCCTCCGACATTTGCATCAAAAGGCTTGTCAGCCAAGAGTTTTTATTTTATTTTTGATCTTTTATATACTCACAAAATATAGAGGTTTTTATTTTGACGGGAAGGCTAGATCAATTCACCTGATTGAAGTACTTGTCTCTAGTCGGGGGGTTATTTTTATTTTTTTTTTTTTAGATTCTTTCAACTAGATTTAGAAAAATTAAATAAAAATCTTTATAAAAATTAAAAAAAGAATGTTTTAGGAAAAGGAGAAAAAAAATGTTGCTAAGGATTATTGTTTGAATTAGAAAATTGAGAATAAGAAGATTGAAGTCTCTATGTGTAGAGGCGAACAATTTTAGTTTTTTATTCATCGTTTTTGTTTGTTTTCCCTACGTTTATGGAGGAGAGAAAAAGAAATTAAATTTTTCTTGCTCTTTACGTTACAATTAAAAGAGGTATTAGTGTAGAGTTTGAAAATAGAGGGAAAATATTAATGTTATTTTACTCTTTGCATATTTGTGGAATATTTCAGACTTGAGTTTAATAAAACTGACATAAATAATAATTTATTCATTGGAATTGTACTTTTTTACTTGAGAATGTTGTAAATGTCTCTCTTTTTTAATTATATGAGAAAATCTAGAAAAGAGAGAGCCAATTGTGTAATTTTATTTCTACCATCACTTTCATAATTTTTATTTTCAGTTTCATTTTCCCTTTCACTTTCCGGAATTTTGTTTTCACTTTCATTCTCACGTCCATGAATTTTTATATTCACTTTAAGTTTAAAATAATTTTATTTTCCCCTTCACTTTAATAGATTATTTTCATTTTCAAATTAAACTATTTTTATTTTCAATTTCACTTTCACTTTCAATTTCACTTTAGTAGATTTTTGTTTTCATTTTCATTTTTATAAATTTTTATTGTGCTAAGAATTCTATTTTCACATTATTTTTTATTTTTATTGATTTTCATTTTCACTTTTGTAAGTTTTTTATACAATCTGTCGAAGTGGGCGTAAAAATGAATGTAAATAAAAATTAAAGCGAAAATGAAAATAAAATTGAATTTAATGTGAAAATCTATAAAAATTAAAGCAAAAAAAGAAATCTATTATTTATAATAAGAATATACATACATATTTGTCGTAGTAAAAATTAAAAAAATTTTAATGTTTTAAAGTAAAAGTAAATATGAAAGTGAAAATGAAAGACAACTATTGAAACAAAATGACAAAATGACAAATTTTTTAAAAATTATTATTGAATAATTATTTTCTAATAAATTTTTTAAATTATGTAGGTAATTAAAAATTTTTTAATTTAAATGTCTTCAAATAGAAATAAATAATTAAATAAAAAAATTATAAGAATAAAAATAAATTCATAAAATTTGTATAATTCTATTAATACAATTTTTATAAACTTATATTAAAATATTTAAAAAAAAAACAGTCAGTCTTAGAATATTTTCAATAATATTTTTTTCAAATTTTACACAGATTTTTTAGTATTTTTCAAAATTTTTAATTAAAATTCTTAAAAAGTTTTTTTTAATTATCCTAAATTTTTTCCACAACAAATTCAATTATTTTCGAAAAGTTACATTAGAATATTTTTAAAAAACTACTTCGTTAAATGATTTTTAATTTTTATCACAATTAGCAGTTAATTTTAATTTTTTAAAAAATGAACTAATTAAAAAAACAAAGTAATTTTAGGTAAATTAAAGTTTTTTTTGTAATTTATATTTTTAGACTGTGTCATTAAACTTTGGCAGAAATCATGTATTTTTATATTAGTAATAAGATTTTTAAATCTCAATTATTTTTCTCTATTTTCCAATGTTTCAGTTGTTTTTAATTTTTAAAAGGAAAATTCAATTATTTTTAACTTTTTGTATTAAATTTTCATTATTTGGCAATTTTTCAAATATTAATAATTGGAAAATCTAAAATTATAATGAAAAACTCTTTTCAAAATGATTAAAATTAAAATATTTAAAGAGTAAGTTTAATGTTAATTAATTAGTTTTAATTTTTTTCTTTATTATAATTTTTTAAAAAATAAATAATTTTCAATATTTTCGATTGAATTCAATGATTTCTTTTAATAAGTTTAAGGGCATTTGAACCATTATGACGTCACATTTATAAAACACATGCTTTGCACTAATTGTGACATCATTATGGTTCAAATGCCCTTAAAGAAAAAGAATTATGATGTTTAAAAATATTTTAATAATTAATTAATTAATTAATTTTTTTTGTCGAAAAATTATCAAAATTGATTTAAGGAAGAAATTCTGTTCGAAATTCACTATTATTTTACTTTTATAAAGAATTTTACTTTCATTCTTATTTGCTCTTTTCACTTTCATTTTTGACTTTGATTGACGACATTTTTTTCACTCATTTTTAATGCTGTTCGTATTTTCACTTAAACGGAATTTTATTTCCACTTTCACACATTCATTAAAATTTTAAATAAAAATCTGTTTCAGTGAAAATGAAAGTGAGAATAAAAACGATAATAAAAGTGAAAATTAAAGTGAAAGTATATATAAATCTATAAAAGGGGAAAAATAAATTTTTGCCTAAGTGAAAGTGATAGTATAACGTCATGAATCCCCCGCGAATAAAATTGTTAGTATACAATATATATATATTTCTGTAGATATTTTAGTGATTATCGAAAATCGGCTTTTAAAGTTTTAAAAACCGATTAATCGAAACTATCGAAATGATAAAAAAAAAATACCGAATGGAAAAGTTATGGAAGTAAAATGAAAAGTTTAATTTTATAATACAACGAGAAAGATATTAATTAAGCTGAGAAGTATATATTTCTCTCTACAAAGAAAGAATTTTACTTTATAGTTTAATTTCATTTGTTTCAAAGCGCCTTTACGACAGTGGAAATAAAATTTCAATTAGATGAATAAAGTAGAACAATATAAAAAAACTAGGGCTTTTTTTAAATTTCAAATACAAAAATTTAAATCTTACCTTAAAGTGTACCTAGAATTTTAGTTTCTTTAAAATTGTGATAAAATTACTTTCTTCATTTTAATTATTATTTGTTTTATTATTATTATTATTATTTTATTTATTATGAAAACTGGGTCTTTTTTTAAAATTAAAAGCAAAATTTCAAATTTCGCCTTCAACTGTACCGAGAATTATAGTTTCTTTAAAAGTTTGATAAAATAAATTTTTTTATTGGTATTACTTTTTGAATTTTTGAATTTAGTATTACTCCTTTCTTTTATTTTTTTATTGTTTCGTAGTTAATTAAAAACGTTCTAATAGGATTAAAATGATTTATGTTTATTATTATTTATTATTTTGTTATTTTTTTATTATCTCTCTAAATTTGAATAAGCGAAATTTCACTGTTTCACAGCGATAAGTATACAACTAATTCCAAAAAGCGTATATACGCTAATTAATTAGTGAAATTTCACTGATTTTTTAGTGAAATTTCACTAATTCGCAGCGTATATACGCTAATTGGAATCAGTTGTATACTTATCGCTGTTTCAGATTTAGAGAGATTATTTATCATTTTTATTATTATTATTGTTAATATTATTTATTATTGTTATGTTATTATTATTTATTATTTTTTATATTATTATTATTGTTATTACTATTATTATTATTATCACTTTCAACTTTTTTATTGTCTTGTACTTAATTAAAAATGTTCTGATAAAATTTAAACAAAAAACAAGGAATAAAAATTGAAAAAATATTCTACGCAATTTGCAGAAGTAAATGTGAAATAACTATGATGAGAAAATATTCGGCTATTTTAAAATGAATTCAACGATAATGGTAATTATAGTTTTCATAAATAGAAGGGAATGAAATCAACACGAAATGTTCAGTACAAATTTGTTCATTAAACGAGGCGAGTAACTCTTGGAGAAATTCTCTCCGAGGGATTCGTACAATTTTCTCATAACGATTTCCACTTTTCTCTGAAATTACACGACTATTCTTGTACACATCCGTTGCTTTGCTTTTTTTTACCACCTCACTCCCCCACTTTCTTCCTCCCCCCTCCCTCCATACCCCTTCTTTCCACACTTTTTTTTACCCCACCTTTTCAACTCGACTCATTTTCCCCCTTTTTTTCTTTCTTTCTATTTCACGAGTAAAAAGCGAGTGAAATGCAAAAAAAAAAAAAAAAATGTAGATAGGAAGTAGACTAAATGTAAAAGCACAAAGTTTACCTTAGCGGTACAGATGTATATATATAAATATATATATGTATATACATTAGGTAATAGGATAGGGCACGTGGAGATTCTTGTTAAAAGAATATAAAAAGAGTAGAAACTATAAACGTCGCCAAAATGTTGATAAGGTTTACTTTTTCTCTGCGCAGAGGAAAGAAAAGGAAATTTTCTTCTGTATGGAAATATATATTTTTATATTTTGTATATATATATATATATATATATTTCAGTTCATGTGAATAAGCACGAAAAAAACATTACCGTGTAGCAAATAAAAAAAAGAAGTATAAAGGAAAAAAAAATGTTACCCGAGCAACTCTTGGACACGTAAAGGTGATTTTCTTGTTCTCTGGTTCGTAAATATGTTAAGAAAAGAAAGAAAGGAACAAATTTCATGGTTTAAGAGTTTTGTGAAAGCACGAAGAAAACTCATCGCACAAAAATTTTCAAATTACACTACGGGTAAAGAAAGTTCTTCAACTCATTACAAATTCAATTTTTAGATATGTGTATGTATATATGCAAGAGAGAGAAAGAGAGAGAGGAGCTCTTTTCAAGTCATGTCACACAGTAAATGAGCATAAAATTTTCGAAATAAAATTTTATAATGTTCTTAGGTCTTAAAGCTTTTTCTGTTTTTTGTGAATTTATATTTTATAATGCGGGCGATAAAAAGAGAATCTTAGTTTTAGACAATTTTTTTGTTTTTATAAGATTTTCTTTTTACTATGTTATTCATTTTCTTGATCTATTTTCACTGATGAATTTTAGTTATTCTTTACATTTGCTGCATTTGAGACAATTATTTACTGAATTCATTGACTGATGTTGACTTTGGTGTAAGTTTTGTTAAATTAAAATCTCACCAGATCCGAATTTAACTTACTCTCTAAATTTGAATCAATGATATTATCATTGCTAAATACGTTAGAATTCTGCGACTGATGAACATCAGTAAAATTGTCATTAAAAAAAGTTTTATATCAAAAATAGGTCAAAATTCAATAAACTTAGATTATTTTTTTCAATATAAAATAATTCGAAAAAAATTTATTAAAAGAATTAAATTATTTCATAAAAATTCAATAAAATTTGTCACAAGAATTCAATTATTTTCAAAAATTTTGATAAAGTTCTTTTTAGAATTCAATTTTAAGAAATATTCGATTATTCAATAAATTTGTTATGTTTTTATTTAAATAACAGGTTGGACATTCAAAAATTATATTAATTTATTATTTCCCTGACTGTTTCCTGATTTAAATAAAAAATATTTACTTTTATTCTAATCCTGCTGAGCACTTTAGTTCAAAATTTTTAAAAAATTCAATTATTTTCTAAATTTTTATACTAAAAAATAAAATTGTATTTAAAACTGATTTTTACTAGGAAATAAATAAAATTATATAATAAAATTTTGTATAAATTGTTCACAAAAATTGGAAATAAAAATTAATAATTTTTTTAACTAAAAATTGAAACGTTAAGTAATTAAAATTTTCAACGATTTCAATTTATTTTAATAATCTTTTAAACTGAAATTTAATAATTGAATGTTTCTCAAAATGTAATTTTTATAAAGTATTTATTAATTCTTCTAAAAAATTAATGGAATTTTAGAGAAGAATTTCATTTTTTATGAAAATAATTGGATTTTTGACAAGACTTTATTTATTTTCTTTTTAAATAATTGAATTCCCGTGAATGTTTTATTATTTGGGAAAATAATTCAATAGTATTGTCGAAAATTGAAAAGAAGAATTCCAGAATTTATCAATTGTTAAAAAAAATTTTTTAATTTCTGCGAGAAGAAATTAAATATTTATAAAAATATTTGAATTTTTGCGAAGAATTTTATTTATTTTTATTTTAAATAATTAAATTCTCGTGAAAAATTTTATTATTTAGGAAAATAATTGTAAAATTGTAAAGAATTAATGAAAAATTTAAAGAATTCATCAATTTAAAAAAAATAATTTGATTTCTCAAAAGGATTTTTAATATTTATGAAAATAATTGAATTTTTTTGAAGAATTTTATTTAATTCCGTTTTAAATAATTGAATTCTCGTAAAAAAATTTATTATTTGGGAAAATAATTGAATTCTGGTGAAGAATTATATTTTAATTTTTAAATGTAGATAATTGAATTGTTGGAGAAACATTTTATTATTTATGCGAAAATAATTGTATTAAAGCTTGGAATTTTATTTAAATTTTTATAAATAATTGAATTTTCCTGAAAATATGATTGTTTTTGAAAAAAATTGAATTTTTGCAGTAGAATTTTCTAAGAAGTTTTTTAATTGAACTGAAATTTTCTGAGAAAGTCTAAAATAAAATAGAGAAGGATAGAGATGTGTAAAAGTTTCAATAATTCCAAAATCAGTTATAATAAAACACTTCGAAATTGGTGAAGACGAGAAATTGATTAGAAGTGACAGAGACAACTAATAATTTTAAAGTAATTACTGTAATAATTAATATTGAAAAAATTAAAAATTCTCCAAGTTACTGACCTTTTTTGTTGTACTTTAGACTTTCGCACAAAATTTTAGCTAAATTTATTTAATATTTAAAGAGAAAAGTGTTTAAATAGATTACCATTAAGAACCTAACAATCACATGCTTTTTATTAAAAAAATATTAAATAGTTTTAAATAATTGTTGCCATTATTTGAAATACAATTTCGTTAAATTAATAAATGGAATTTACAGTTTGTATAGATAGGAGTTTAGATAATGAAATATGATTTTGATTCAATAACACGTGCTTTCGTTATTATAAACAATACATATATTCAAATACGTTCAAAAGCAGATGCTGTAAAATTGATAGTACAGTAAAATTGTAGAACATACTTATTTAAATTAAAGTTGTTGGGTATTGTCTTGTTACAGTTAATTTTTCAACAAGAAAGTATATTTTTGGTATTTAATAGTATTTGCATTTCATACATAAATATCATGCTATAAACTTTAAAAAATACTATTTAACAATGATAAAAGTAAAGTCTAAAGAAGATTTATAAACTAATGCAACTAGGTTATTAAACATTTTTTGCCACTGAATTGACACCTACTTGATAAATAAATTTTTTCTCTCACAAGCGGTATTAGTTTCGTCAGCCTTGTATATAAGGGAATTGAAATCAACATCATTTGAATGTATTAGGATTGTACGTATTGTGTTAGGTTGCTATTGCGACAAATTGTGCCTTTAGGTCGAGTTACGAGCTTCTATGTCAAATTATGTACGTTGTGTGAAAGCACAAAAAATAGTTTGAAATAGATATTAAAGAGCAAAGATGTGTTTATTTCTTAAAACACTTTTTTTAGAAAAGCAAGTTTTGATAATTGGAACTAATGCTATGAATGAAGGTACTTTAAAATTTAGAGCATGTACAGTTGATTGAATAGAAAATAGAAATGAAATCACTAGTACATGTTATGGAATTGATTTAATTGTAGCTATACGAAAAGCATTTCTTGATATTATGGCATTTTCTATTAAGACAACAACTTCTGTAATACAAGATTTATTAAAATCAATAGTGCAATAATCAATAGCACATGTTATTAAACCAAGAGTATTTGTATTCGAACGATATTGAATATGCCGTTTATTACGACAAACATTTATTTATTTATTTAGGATATTGGAAACGATCTCCAAAATGACTTGTTATTGAAATATATAAATATTTATTTATTCTCTTGTTTGCTGTTTATTGGCATTGATTCGATAGCATTTTTTCTCAGTGCAGAGGATGAATAGCTTACAATTAGCAATGAGGAAATTAGTATGAAAGCAAAGTTCGGCAAAGAAGAAAAATGCTTTTGGAAGAATAGAGAAGAAAGAGAGAATATGCATTTTACCAATAAGCTGTAAATGCGTAGTAGAATTTACACTGGAGAAATATAATGAAATGGTGAGGAGGAGGAAGAGGAGGATAGTTTTGCGATGGCTCTCGGTAATCAGATAAGCCATTTCATTTATGTTTTACGAGGTCGCCAAGAGCCAGCGAGTAGGTCTTGGAGCCAGCCAGGATAATTTATACATTGGACGTGGGCCAATGAGCCCTGGGCGTCTATTATGCATGCGACGCACCACCCCTTTCGGACACCACAAATGCTAGCCCATCCACTAGACCCGGTAAACAGATTAGCCAATGAACGGCAAGCGCCAGGTGGAAATCGAATAGTCTCGCTGGCTATTGGCTCGATTAGACTCTCTCCCCCGATGGATTTATTCCATATGATCGCTTTCCCGCACACTCATTTAAGGAGGGCTTTTCGATTCATGTCACCGTTTTGCTACATCCATCCATCCATCCATCGATATTATTACTTCTCTATGTGTGGTTTATAGCTATTTTCGCAAATTACAGAACAATTTTTGCTATTTCAAATAAGCAAATATCTCTGGTTTGGGTCAACGTTACCATGATTGAGTCATTATTTATCCAAGTTTCCGAGTCCCGCAACAGTAAAATGTCAAGTAACTGTTTACTCACAAGTTTAGTTGTGATAAATTTAACATTAGCGATACATGTTTGTAATTTGCTTTCAACTAAAAAAGAAAATTAAACAAAAAATAATATACTAAAAAAATTAATCATTTGTTCATTTATGTTACCACTACATTATAGTGTCGAAGAGAATAAACCATTTAAGCGGTTAACAATTGCTGTTAAAGTAGATGTGAAAATGTCTACATCTACAGTGCTATTCCTATAGAAAAAATTTATAGTCTCTGTGATATTGTACATCGGTGCATGATAACTAGTATATGATGAAGGTTGGTAATTAAAAAATGGTTGATAATGTCTACTAGTTAATCTTGGGATTTTTAAATTTAAGAAAGATAACAATTCTGGACAGTCAATAGAATTATTTATAAGATTGATGATAAATTTGAATTTAGTTATGCTACTGCATTGATCAAAGGTGAGAATATCATGACTTTTACAAAGTAGAAGGTAATCAGGCCCTTGAGGAGGATAATTGTTAGTCTTTAAAAAGGTACAAAATTAAATAAAAAACGTTTTTGAATTCTCTCTAAGAGGAGTAGATTCTTTTTAAAGTGCGGTTCCCAAACAAGCCATACATAATCAACTTTACTTTTGACAAAAAGATTAAATAAAATGTTCAATACTTTAAGATTTTTGAAGTTACAAGTATTTCTGAGAAGATTGCTTAAAGCTCTAGATGCAGAGCTATAAACATCTAAGATGTGATCATTGAAATTTAAATTGTATGTAAAAATAACCCCAAGGTCACGAATAGTTGTTTACGAGGTAATGTCGTCCCTTGAATAGAGTAAAATATTATTGGGGAAAAAGTATTTTTAAAATATGAAACAACACAACATTTGAATGGGTTAATAAAAAACTTGTTGACAGTGCACCAACCCGATAAAATATCAAGACTTTTTTGCAAAAGTGCAACATCGTTAATGGAACTGAGTTTAGTGAATATCTTAAAATTATCCACAAATAAAAGTTTTTGAACTTTAGGAAAATAGAACAAAGAAATAATGAATTGTGTACAAGACTATAATTTTCACTCACCTCAGAATATTTGTAGGTTTTATGGAGAAAATTGAAAATTCCATATATCGTGTGTGCAAGGAAGAAAGTTTAGAAACCTGTTTCGAGAGTAGAGACCCTAAAGTCGAACATTGTTTGGTTGGTTTGACCACAGTGATGGGCCAAAGGATTGGGGGTGTGTAGTGGGGGAAGAGGAGAGGAAATATTAGATAGACATGAAAACTTCAAAGTGATAACTTTCGAAACTGTCTACATCAATTACAGTTAATTACTCGGCTACATGGTCCATTTGACTGGTACTTCGAGTCTTGCACATTTTGGTGAAGTGGTTAACCCCCTTTGAGAACTTTTCTTCCTATTCATCAAGGGGAGGATTTTCACGCTTCACCTGATACTTAACACTTTCTCTCTAGAAACACATAGTCGCTGAAGCACTAGTCAAAATCAATTTACTTCTTTTTCATCGGTCACTTTTCATTTAAACTTCTCTCCAATGACACATTTTTCGTGCCAAGTAAACCCTCAACACGGTTAATTCAACTTTCTTATTCGAGAATTCAATGCAATTACATTCCCTAATCCTGTGTCTCAAGTTTAGATTAATATTTTTATTTTAATATATATTATGCTATGTTCGTACTAAATTATTTTTTTTAGTATAAAATAATATTAATATTTAATAGATTATTTTATAGTTCATCATCATGACATACTATATGGAATTTTGTTAGTTCAATGTTTTCGAAATATACTTATGACGCATAGGCCTTTTTCGTCAAGAAATATTATCGAGGACAGAACAATACCCTCGCGCGTACTACGCAGTGCACTTGTAGAAACGTATAGGAGTATAAGAGACGAAAAAAATCGAATGACTTTTTAAGATTGTATCATTTCTTTTGGCATCTAAATTAATATATTTCCAGTCAAGAATATACATATAATTTCTAAACTCTTTTATATGTGTCCCATCAGGCAGATGCCATAAGATTGTATTCTGAAATTAGACTTTGATTTTGTTCTTAGTAGTTCGTCAAATCGAATAAGACTTTTCTTAACGAAATCATACAGTCTGAACTACTCAGAAACATTCTGAGGAAGCTCGATGTAAAACATTTAAGTTAAGAGGCATTATTTTATTTGAAGAAGTTCGGGATTCGATAGCATCAAATTAAAATAAGACTTCCAAACCAAATCACCCTTGATCGTTTCGATTTTAATGGTGAGAAATCACAATTGTAACTGGTAAGAATATTTATATTAAACCAATCATATTATTCTCATTTATATCTTTTATTTTTCCTTCCTATCTTCTCTATTTTCATTTTATATAGGAACAATATCAATAACAACTTCCATAGAGCTGAGCATTACAACGTCCACTACTAAATTTTATTTATCTTTCAATCAAGATCTTTTTCTTGTTCGAAACTTTGCTAACGACCTCCGAATTTTCAAGTAAATTACTAATAACGTAAATACGACCCCGACTATCAATTTATAAAGGTAACAATTAATTGTATAAACTTAGAAAGATTAAATTAAAAATTTTAGAGAATTGATTTATTTAAATTTAGAAAATTTTACTACACGCAGAGAAAATATATATTAAATTCAAAGCTCGAACAGTTTGGTTCGAATTATTTTGCACAGCTTCAATAATTATAGTTAATTTTTTTAAGAAAGACATTTTTTTCCAATTTAAAAATTTATTCTCCAAGAAGAATAAAAAATGGGACGTAAAATTTTGCTTGGAAAAAATTGCGTTTTTTTTTAAATTTTACGTGTCATTAAATGGACGACGTGCGCTCTGTGTGTTCGTCATTCTCGAAGTCAAACGACATAAATGTCGTCGTCGACGTTGTCGGGCGTCGTTACGACTGCGTCATTATTAATCGCAGGAAATGTCCGATTCGAGTAACGTCAAGGCTTCTCAGAGACCGGTAATCTCCGGAAATTCTGATCGTAAAGTCGTCTCTCTCTCAGCCTCTATGCATGTATATGCACACAAACAGGGATAGAATTCAGAGCATATAGAGAAGGATGCTTTATCGTGACAGGGGCAATGAAAAGTAAGAACATATAGTACCTTGTTCAAAAAGATTCGGAGAATACAAAACGTTAGCGTACAGTTTTAAGAATCTGGAGAAAAAAAACGCCAAATGGTATTATTTTTGGCTGATTTATTCATGTTTCAATAACAATTAGAGATCATTGAGGTAAACATTGTTAACATAACCTCACTTTTTTGAATTTGTTCTGCCTTTGAAACCTCATAATTGAGGATTAATTATGTTTAAACTAAATATGTTTTTTTTAGAAATGTGTTGAGGAGGAAATTGTCGAAAGATATAGAAACTGATTTTATTTTGTAATCAGGAAAACAAAAGTTATTTAAAAAATACTGAAACCGTAGAGGGAATCCTTCAAAAATAATTTTTTGTTGACTATAGAGCAAAGATTATTGTTGGTTAAAAGTAAAACAAATTCAAAATTTCAAAGATAGTAATTTGAAACCTTTTCAAAATTAAATTATTTCTGAAAATTCACATAATAATGCTTTTAATTTTCAATTATCTAAAATTTGACCTGAAATGCATTTTTAAATTAAGTTTTATTAGAAAATTCTACTAGAATTCAATTATTTAAAAGTACAAGAAAACAATTTATTGTGTACTTGAATTCTCAACAAAACCTTCACTAACGATTTTTTAAAATAACTGAATTCTTTTGACGAATTTTAATAAAGTTTTTAAGAATAATTACATTTTTCAAGAAATTTGATTAAAATTGTATTAAAAATAATTGAAATTCTCCTATCAGTTTCATTATTTATGAAAATTATTAAATTTATATAAAAAATGATTTTATTTATTAAACTAATGGAATTGTTGAAGGAATATAAAGTTTATAAATCATTGAATTGTAAAAAATTTGTTGAAAACAATTGAAATTTTGTGAATAATTTTATAAAAAAATTTTGAAAATTGAAATTTTGAAGAAAATTGAACAACAATTTTTTTTAAGATAGTATTTTTATATTCATTCATATAATATATTAAATTTTTTTAACGAGGCCTTTTTTTGAATAAAATATACTTCATTATAGATGTTCATTTAATTTATTTAAACAACATGTTTCGACATATTCATGTCCACATCAGGTTATTAATTAAAAAACAATGGGAAATGCTTAAAACATTTCAGGTGTTAAAATGCTACCAAGAAATCTTGAAATATCAAAAATTAACAAAAAACAGAAACAAAAAATAAAATTTTTAATGAAAATTTTAAACGCTTATCTTTTTAAATTAAATTATTTGGAAATATTGAAATAAAATTCTTCATTAAATAATTATAAGAATAACAATTTTATGATAGTTGTTCGACAATCAGTTATTTAACATGCAATTATTGTCAGAAATAGAAAAAAATTGAGGCTTTTGTATTAGAATTCGTGGTGATAGTTTATGAGGCAAACCAAAAAGACACAAAAATTCAGACAAATATCGCTTTTAATTAAATTTAAGTAATGAAAGTTTATATTAAAAACCTTGCATTAAGTAGTAAATTTAATAAACTTTAAATTATTACACTTTTCATAAAAGCGCAGCAACTGATAAATCTTCTATACTATTTCTAAAAATACCTTTTTACAATTATTACATTTTTGAGAAGTGTTAAAAAAATTTTCCCCCTGAATTTTTATCATATCCACTCAATTTTCGCAAGAAGATATAAGCTTTCAAGCTTCCCATTTAATTGAACGGTGTAAACTATAATGCTTTTAAAGCCTGTGATTAAAAGCTTGCAAGTCTTCAAACTCGAGCACTTCAATTTTAAGCGGCAAGTGAAATTCATCCATGTAAATATCAAAATTAAATGACTGACAATTATTATCTTTGAATATAATTTCTAAAAGGGAGAATTTAAAATTATACAATATATCTGAATGATGATATAAGCATAATGCAGTTATTCGATTTCAATTTCAAATTCATTTCAATACCCACTGAATTAAATTCACTTATCAGGATTCTAAAATATGACACAGTGCCAACGGCACTAGAGAGAAAGAGAAAGAGAGAGAGAGGGAGCGGGAGAGGGAAGAAAGGGAATTATTCCATCCAGTGCGTGTCCCTCTATATATGCGCCTGCCCCTAATTAATCTAATTACTTCTCTAATAGTGAAAACCGAATTTGTCATCAATACCTTCGATGTCTGCATTTCATTATTCAATTTAAATTCTAATATCAAATTCGCAGCGATTCCATAAATTTGTTTCACTAATTACGATAATGATTCATGTAGATTTTATTGGAATGTTCAAAATTTGTGAACAAAATTTTCCTAAGCAAAATAAATAAAAACAAAAAAATAAGGCAAAATAGAGTAACTAGGGTAAACAAGACAGTAGTCGGTCACTTTTCAATTTTAAATAGCTATAAAACCGTACGAGATAAAAATATCTTCAAAGTTGCTAATCATTTTTAAGGCGATCGTAAACAAATCTACACTTTTGTAATAAAAAAAAAATTCTGGACGGTTTTTGGAAGCTTTTTGAAATGGTCGATTATTTTGGATTAGGTGGCCGGATTACTGTCGGATTCTCACTTGTTTATTTACTAATTTTTTTTAACGAATAAAATTTTTTTTTTCATGAACATTATTGGTTTAATAGTTTTGTGTGATCGTAAGGAACAACATCTCATAAAAGAATTCGAAAAAAATATGAATTGATCTTTTAAAACAGTGTTAATTAAAAAGATTGCTTTTAGGTGACCGACTACTGTCTGGTTTATCCTAATCAACAATTCTGATAAAAGTAACAAAAATTTTATCAACAAAATAAAGAAAATTTTGATAAAAAGTGGACCATACTGTTGACTATGTTAGATTCTACATGAATTAATTCGGATAACTGATTTTTGACTGAATAAAAGAGGAACTAATTCCAGACAGTTGACTAATAAACATGTTCTTCAAGAAACTAATTCTAAATTAAAAGAAATAAATTATTATTATTTCGTGACTATACCTTTGAGTATCGAATTATAATTTTCACTTCAAATATAAAAGGAGCTACAAAGCTCATATAAATTCTGACAATGTTTCATTAACTCACATATAAAATGACTTTATAAATCATCATGAATAATTTATTATTATACATGCGTATCACATTAATTTATAACCCAGGGATTTATCACATTTGCCTAAATCCCTCTCTCTCTCTCTCTTTTTATTTTAGAAAAAATCAACCCGAAATAATTTGCGAGAGAGAGAGAGAGAGAGAGAAAGCGCATTTAAAAAGCATAAATCAAAGTTTTTATACTGTTTCATAAAGATTTACTATCAGGTTTATATAGGATTCATTACAAGTGCGCGTGGATTTTTATTCAAGCGTTCTCAGATATTCTTATTATTATTATTATATATAGGAATGAGATATATAATTCAAATGGAGATAATCGATGTCTATGATGCGAAATTGGCATACATAAAACTTTGAAATAGAACATTTTTATTTTCAAGAGAGGAATGTCTACTAATAAAAGTTTAGAGCTTTCGTGTTCGAGAATAGTATATAGAGGCATCGTTTATCTGCTTTTTAGAGTATCCATATAATTTTTGATTTTTTCCAGGGTGAAGGGAAATTTGGGAATAATGTCTTCCTCGAAATGCGCAGTGTAGAGTATCAAAATTTATATGTACATGTTCGACACTGAAAATCTAAGTTATTACACGATCCGTAGTTATTGCAATAACAGATTTGACATTCTTGCTGTCGTTTCGAATAATACTTTTATTCTCTATATTTCATGTACATGAGCAATTTATAGCATTAGATTCAGTTATCGGAACTGTTGCTTTTTTGAAAAAAATGTTTTTTTTAAGAAATAAACGCAACTTTGCTCTTTAATACCTATTTCAAGCTGTTTTTTGTACTTTTACACAACGTACATAATTTGACATAGAAGCTCGTAACTCGACCTAAAGGCACAATTTATCGCAATAGCAACCTAACACAATGCGTACAATCCTAATACATTCAAATGATATTGATTTCAATTCCTTTATATACATGACAGACGAAACTAATACCGCTTGTGAGAGAAAAAATTAATTTATCAAGTAGGTGTCAATTAAGTGTCAAAAACTGTTTACTAACCTAGTTGCATTAGTTTATAAATCTTCTGTAGACTTTATTTTTATCATTGTTAAATAGTATTTTTTAAAGTTTATAGCATGATATTTATGTATGAAATGCAAATACTATTAAATACCAGAAATACACTTTCTTGTTGAAAAATTAACTGCAACAAGACAATACCCAACAACTTTAATTTAAATAAGTATGTTCTTAAATTTTACTATACTGTCAATTTTACAGCATCTGCTTTTCAACGTGTTTGAATACATTATTTATAATAATGAAAGCACATGCTATTGATTCAAAAGCATATTCCATTGTCTAAAATACTCATCTATACAAACTGAAAATACTATTTATTGATTTAACAAAATTTTATTTTAAATAATGGCTACACTTATTTCAAACTAATTGGTATTTTTTTAACAAAATTCTATTAAGTCCACATCTCAACCACTTGAAATATTTAGGTCTCGCACTCATCTTCTAAAACCTACTGTTAACTACTTTTTTATATCATGCTACTATTTGGAATCTTTTTTCAGATTTTAGCCTCTAAAAAGTAGAAGTTACTATTTCTCATCCATTCAAAATTTCTACTATTTTAAATTCATAAAATTTCCCAAAAGAATTCAATTATTTAAAAAAACTTTGATAAAATTCATCCAAAATTTAACTGTTTTAATAAATAATAAAATTTCAACAGAAATTCAAATAATTCAAAATAACATTTAAAAAAAATTCGAAAAAATCAATTATTTACCAAAAATATTATAAAATTCTATACAATAATTCAATTAATTTCACTAAAATTATTCTGTAAATTCAAATGATTACAAATTTTTTTTGATAAAATTCTACACAAGAATTCAATTATTTTTAATATTACTGTTAATTAATTAATCAAGAAATTCAATTTTGAAAAATGAAATTTTTACACTCTTTATTATATTTAAAAAAAAATATTTAGAACAATGATTATAAAATTCTTATGAAGAATTTAATTATTTTCAAAAATAACAACATTTTTCACAGAAATTCTATTCTATTTTTTGAACATTTCAAAACATTTTTCGCAATAATCCAATTATTTTCATAAAGAAGAAAAACTTTCTCAGAAATTCAAGTATTTTTGAAAATTTTAATAAAATTCTTTACAACTGTTCGATTATTTTCATAAATAGTAAAATTTATCCTAGAATTTCAATTATTATTAATAGAATTTTACAGCAATCGCTTAAAAAATTTAATTATTCTTAAAAATTTAATTTCGATTCCTCAAAAACATTAATTTTAAAAGAAAAAACTTTTTTTTTAATTCTTTGAAAGAATTCAATTACTTACAAAACTATTAGAATTTTTCACATAATTTCAATCATTTTCAAATATTTTAATAAAATTGTTTTAAAGAAATCAATTATTTTAAATACAATTAATAATTAATTTTTTTTTAATAATTCAATTAATCTTTTAGAATTGAATAACGTTTTTTCGAAAAATTCAATTATTTCAATAAATAATTCTTCTCAAGAATTTAATTATGTTGATAAATAACAAAATAATTCCAAAAAATTCAAATATTTTGAGGTATTGAAAAAAAAATCTGTGCAAAACTAAATTATTTTAATTAATAACAATATTGAGCACTAAAATTCAATTATTTTTAAAAGTAATAAATTTCCTCTCATAAATTAAATTATTTTAAAAAATTCTAATAAAATCGTTCGCAAGAATTCAATTATTTTTATTGATAATAATATGCTTTTTAGGATTCTAATCATATTTTCAAATAAAATTAATAAAATGCCACAGTTATTCAAATTATTGTCGAATATTTTAATAGAATTCTTTGGAAAATTTAATTATTTTTAAAAACTTTTCGCAATTCAACGATTTTCAATATTTATACTATTTTCATAAAGTTTTCAAACAGAATTCAATTATTTAGAAATTTTTTTTTGAATAAATTTTCGTAAGAATTCAATTTTTTCCATGATCAATACAAATTTTCCAGTAACTCAATTATTTAAATTAGAATTTGCATAAAATTAGTCTAGAGAAAAAAATTATTTAAAAATCTTTATAAATTCTTTACAAAAATTAAATTATTTTTATGAATATTTAAATTTTTTCATGAATAATAATGAGGCAAAATTCCTCAACTGTCTAATGTCAAAAAATTTATGTTCTTCAGTTTTTTTGAAACTTTGACAAAATTGGACTATTATTAGTAGAAGTGTACTTAAAATTTTTTTTTTGAATTTTGATAAAAAAATTTTTGAGTAACGGAATTTCAAAATTTGGATTTTTTTGAAAATATCTTTTTTCTCAGTGTATCAGTAAAATCGTGTCTCACTTTTTACTTCAGCAATTATTAAAAAATTACTAATACTTAGATTACAGTTACTAGTCATTAGTAGAAAATTACTAATTATAAGTTGACAATTACTAACTTTTAGTTAACAAATATCTAAATAAATAGTCAAAATTTACTAGTTCATTTGAAAAATTTACTATATATGTTTTTAAAAAACTAATTATTATTTTAAATTGCAATTAGTACTTTTTTAAATTTAGATTTTTTTCGAAAAATATTTTTTGTATCGTAAATATTGAAGGAGAGCAAGATTATATTTTCATCCTCAAAACTGTCGTTTTCACTGAATCATCAATAGGAAACTTTACTTAAGTTTGCATGACAGTATTCAACGAAGCTAAAGTTTGGAGAAAAATTCACTGCTCATAAAATTCATCACGTCCTCTTAGATTCTGAATACATTTCTTTAAAAATATTTTAACAAAATTTATCGATCCTGATAATGTTTGTGCTTCATTTAGTTTTATATTTTAACTTGTCGTTGTGGTTTATTGGTGATATTTTTTTTATTTCTTTCTATTTCTTACGAAAAAAGATATATTTTCCATATTTTACTAAAATTTCCAATTTATTTTCGTCGTACGCAATAAAATGTTTCTATAATTATTATTTAATTTTTAATATTTAATTTCTATTTCCTTAACTATATTTTATGAAGAATAAATAAATTTATTATTATTAAAGATTTAATAATCATTATAATAATGAATCTAATGTTGGACAAAGGTTTTTTGAATTACTGTTGTATAATTGTAAATGTAGCTATAAATTTTTTGTTGAAATAAAAAAATCGGCCCTTTTTATCGATTCACACATGATCTTGGAAATAGGATCTTCATGCATCAGAGAATACTCTTTTTTCGGCTTTAATTTGCAGTGTGCAAAAAAAGGCAAAGTGCCTGTGACAGATCCCATTAATTACTGCTATCTAATCGGAACAATTTAACATTGTGAATAAGTCCATTTTCAAATATAAGACAAAAAGAAAAATATAATATTTATCTTAATTTAAAACTCGTTTCGCAACAAAAAAAAAGTTAAAAAAAATATTAGGTATAAATAATTATTAATTTATTAGAATTTAAAATTTTCTAACTAAATTTATTAGAAAGTGACGTTTTCTAAAATATTTCAAATGAAAACCTTTTGAAGTTCATCAACTTATGAAAATTGTAAACGCACCTTTTTTGAAATTGAATTAATTTTGAAATATTGAAGTAAAAATTATTCATTTAATGATTTAGAAGTAATTTTTTTGATTGATTTTATATTTTTGAATAAAAAAATTAAAATACAAAATTAAATTTATATTGTATTTTTTTGTTGATAGTTTGATAGTTCTTTAAGAATTAAATGATTTAAAATGAAATTATCTGCAGAAATAAAAAAAATGTATAGTTATGTATTAGAATTCGTGGTAATTTCACAGTTTGAGGCAAACAAAGAATTTCAATTATTTAAAAAAATTCGAGCTATAATGCTTTTAAAATTCAATTATTATTTAAAATTTTAACTGTAATTCATTTTTAAATCAATTTCTATTCAAAATTTCAAAACCTCAACGAGAATTTAATTATTTGAATACAAAAATAAATAATTTATAGAATAACTGAATGTTTATTAAAAATAAAATTTTCTTAAATAACTTTATCAAAATTTTTGAGATTAATTGAATTTTATCTAAGAAATTTAATAAAATTTTTAAGAATAATTTATTATTTTATTTATTTAAAATTATAATTGTATTTTTTTAAAGAAATCATTTAAAATAGTATTAAAAAAATTATTAAAAATTATTAAATACTTACTTACTTAAATGCATGTGACAATAATAATTAAATTTCTGTGTAGAATAAAAATTTTGTTGTTGAAATAAATGAATTCTTTGGAAATTTTGACGAGAACTTTGAAAAAATATTACCACTTTTGAAAATAATTGAATTTCTTCAATTATTTATAACTTTTCCAAAATTCAATTTTTTGAATTGTTTTTCACTAAAATTTTTCTATAAATCCATTATTTTTAATAATTTATTAAATATATATTACAAAATTTAACTATCTTCAGAAAAATTTGAATTGTTAAAATTTTCCAAAAATTTAAGTTCTTTCTAATTAAATTCTTTCAAAACTAAAATTTTCTAAAATTTCAAATTGAAACCGTTTGAAGTTCATTTATTTATGAATTTTGTAATCGCAACTCTTTTGAAATTAAATTAATTTAAAAATATTTAATTAAAATTATTCATTTAGTAATTTCTCTTTGAATTTCGAACGTGATAATTGAACTTTTGTAAGAAGAATGTTATTACTTTTAAAAATAATTTCATTTCTACAATCATTTGTAGCTTCTCAAAAATTCAATTTTTTGAAACTGTTTTAACTAAAATTTTCTATATTTTAATTACTTTTAATAAAATTAATTTTAAACGTTACTGTTTTAAAATTGAATTAATTTTAAAATGTTTAAGTAAAATTCTCAGTTGTTCAAGAATTAGTTATTTAGAATTAAGTTATTATCAGAAATAGAAAAAACTGGGGGTTTTATATTAGAATTTGTAGTTTACTGAGAAATTTTTTTTTTTATTAAAAAAGTAAGTAATCGACCAAGAAAATATGTTTGATTTGAACATATCTTATAATTGAATGAAACATAATTTTTATTGATTCAAATTTATTATGTATCGAATCAAAATTATTTTCTTTAATTCAAAGATAATTTTTGGTTGAGTGTATAACTGTATAACAAAGATTTTTTGATTCAAATGCATTGTTTTCTCAGTGTAATTTCAGTTTGTAATAAACAAAAAAGGCACAAAAATTCAAATTCTTTTACAAATTCTAAAAAAATAATTTTATTCATTACTTTTATAATAAAATTTTCTTATTTTTATAGTGAAATAACAAAATTTCGAAAAGACTGACGCAATTGAATTACAATTTTTTTTTATTTCTCGTGGGATAATCAGGCATCCCATCAACGTCATTAAAATCTCGCGATATTAAAACTACTAAACACTATATGGATAAGAGAAAATTAAAAAAAAAAGTATATAATGGAAAGAGCTAAAATGACATGAGAATAAAGTGGGCAAAATAATTTTCCCCCTTCGTATTTCTATTTATAGCCTCCTTAATTTCATCACACTTTATCCAGACCAGTAAGCATATCGACTCGAGTTCACTGACCTATCGCAAAGTATCAATCCGCTAATCCAATCGTGAAATATCGGCTTTAAAAAGCGTGAGTGCAAACTCGTGTGTCGGTTTTTTTTCCTCCCCCGAAGCTCGAAACTCGCAATTGAATGAGCGTATACTCCCTAAAAGATTCAAAATTAAATTTCTGCACGAAATTCGCAAGCATTTTCTTTCTAGTTTATTATTATATATATATAGAACAGAATTTCATCAAACAAATTTCTTTCGAATTTTTTCTTTTTATCTATGCTTCGCGCTCATAGTTTGTGTTTTTTTATTTTAATAATTTAACAATTCCTTTTTTTGTTCATAACACTAATTAAGTTAGAAAATATATATTTCACGTATACATTATATTGGTATCAGAAAAAAAATGTATTCGGTGGAAAATAAATATTAGTTTGGAGAAATTAATACGGAGTGAGATGAATTTTATTCAATAATAAAAATGACACCTTAAAAATAATAATTTTTTTAATAACAACCTTAAACTTATTTTGTCTAATATTTTTTAAATATTTAATAACAAATTACTAATATAATTTCTGTCTTAATTTAAATCATTTAAAAAACCGATAATCTTTTAATACTTTTTTGATTTTGAATCAGTTATTTTCAACTAATTTAAATTTAAAGAGTGGTTATTATAATAAAAAAAATAATAATAATAAAAAAAATAATTTTATCAAATGATTTTTATTGGTTAATCAGGCAAGTTAAATTGAGCGCGTATTAAAAAGAAGCGAAATATTAATCTTCACTTAGCTAAACGAAATTCAATTTGTTGATTAACAAGAAAAACTCAGTAATGTTATACTGGTTTTCTTTTTGCGCGAGAACACAGGAAGAAAAAATTGTCGGAGGATTTAATTTTACAATCCCTCGCATAAAATAAATCTTTGTTTTCTCATTTTCCGCCTTCTTCTGCTTTTTTTATCTTCCACATCGTATAATTTTCTTAAGGTTGTAAATAAAAAAGGGATTTTGTCGCTGAATCTTATACTAAGATGATAAGACGATTTTCTGTATTTACATGCGCTAGAGGAAATTTCCTCTTCTCTCTTTGATGCTAGTTTTGTAAACTGCTGGGAATCTTTAGGGAACTTTTGGTATTAAAAATCATCTGTTACGAGATTAGGAACTTATTTTAAAATTATAGAGATTACATTATTATTGTATAGAAAATTAGTTAATAGATGAAATTTTTTGTAATAATAATTTTTCGACAATGAATCAAATAACATACTTAGAAAAAAAACTGTTGTCCCAATAGCGCCAATATTATTGAAATCAATTTTTCTGAAGCAATAATTTCTGTATTGAATTAAGAAAATATAAATTAAATTAATAGTTTATAATTTAAAACTAGAAGCAAAATGTTGTATAATGAAATATCAGACTTCGGACTTGATAATTAATTTTAAAAAAGTAGCTCTCAAACAAAGAAAAGTAGTAAAAAGTTAGCTATCGAAAAACATATAAAAATAATTTAAATCTTGCAAAGAATTTTATAAAAATTTTCTAATAATCAATTTCTTTCGACTAAATTTATGCAAATTTTTTCATTGAAAAACTTGAATTCCTGAGAAATTTTTGTTATTCACAAAAAAATTGAATTCCTACGACGATTTTCACAAAAAAATTTGGAAATAATTGAACTCTGAAATTTTATGAAAATAACAGATATTAAATTGAATTGCGAAATGTTTTTAAAAATATTTAAATTTTACAAAGAATTTTATTTAAATATTTTTAAATAATTGAATGTCTGTGTGGCATTTAATTGAATTCTTTAAAAAATAATGGAATTTCTAAAAGGCATTTTATTATTTATGAAAATAATTGAGTTCTAGTGAACGATTTTCTAATTATCTTTTTAAATAATTGAACTTTTAAAAAGCATTTATTATTTATGAAAATAATTGAATTCTAACGAACGATTTTCTTAAAATATTTTTTAAATAATTTGAATTTCGTGAAAAAAATTATAAATGTCCAAAAGTAATTGAATTCTTGTAATGATTATTGTTATTTATCAAAATGATTGAATTGTGCAATGAATTTTATTAAAATGCCTCAAAATTGTTATATTTTCAGAAATAATTTTGTTATTTGTGGATATAATTAAATTCTTTCGATGAATTATTTAGGTAAATAATTGAAATCTTGGGAAGAATTTTATTAAAATCAAAAAGAATAATTGAATTATTTAAAAGAAAAATTGAATTAAAGTTGCATTAAAAATTATTGATTGCTTTCGAACAATTTTATTAAAATATTTACAAATAATTGAATTTCTGTGGATAATTCTAATATTTTTGTAAATAATTGAATTATTCCAATGAATTAAGAAAATTTTTTTTAAAGAATTGATTGTTTGGAGAAATCGAAATTAAATGTTTTTAAAAATAATTAAATTTTTATATCAATTTCTGTAAAATTTTATTATAAATAATTTAAATCATGTGATGAATTTTATTATTTATTAAACTAATTTAAATCATAAAAAGAATTTTATTATTCTTAAAAATAATTGAATCCTTTTAGAAAAAATTTACACTATTTATGATAATAATTGAATTATTGAGAACAATTTTATGAAAAATGGTTAAAAATTAAGAATTGAATTTCCGTGAAAAATTTTGTTATTTTTAAAAATAATTGCATTTTTCATAAGAATTTTATAATAATTGTTTTAAATAATTAATTTAAGAGATTATTTAGTAAATATTATAAGAACTTTATTTAAAAGAATTGAATTGTTGGAAAAAATTTAATTTATTAAAATTTTTGAATTTTTCGATTAAATAATTAAAAATAGTATTAAAAATATTTGAAATTCTTCTATGAGTTTTATTATTAATGTAAATAATCAAATTCATACATAGAATTTTATCAACAGAATTTTGTAAAAACTTCAATTTTCATGAAAAATGTTAAATTACTGGAATTATTGTGAAGAATTGTATAAAAATTCTGTTAAATAATTGATATTTTCGGAAATTTTTTGAAAATATTATTTTAAATTGATCGAATTCTCGAAATTTTATAATTTACGAAAATAATTTGAATGTTTGATGAAATTGATCAATTTTTTTTAATTATTGAATTGTTTTGCGAAATTTTATGATTTGGAAATTTTAAAGGAGTTTAATTTTAGACAACGATCAAAAGAGAAAGAAGGAAATATTTCTTCAAAAATTTGATTAACAAAAAATATTTTTTAAATTAAAGGAAACGATTAATTAAATACATTTTTGTTATAATTTTGGTTCTCATTTCATTCGTTTTCGTAAATCTCGTTGTGTTCATTTCATGAACACTTTGCTTTCTCATAGAGATGTTAATAACAATAAAGTATAAATTTTGAACAATTATTCTTAAGTGCTGTAATATTTTTTTCTCTTTATTTAATACTTCCACATAAAAAAAATTTCCTTCACGATTTCTGTTTTTTTAAATATCAATAACTTCTTTATTTCTAATCGAATTAGCTTCAAAAATAGGTCAATCGAAGCGTTTTTTAATGCTCTACAAGATGATAATGATAGTTTTAAAGTTATTTCAACATTTTTCAACAAAATATTCAAAAAAGTCTTATTTTCCAAAATTTTTGATTTTTAAAAGTTTAATATCTCTAGTGAATATGGACGAAAAATTTTCAGTGAGGGCTCAAACGATGCGTCTAAAAAAGCTCTACAAAATTACAGAAAAACATTCATAGGTGTCCTAACATTTTTTTAAAGTTATGAGCAAAAAACGTTTTTTTGAAAAATTAAAAATCAAAAAAATAAATAGTTAAACTTTATTAATCTATCTCAAAGTACTTCCATTTTATGTCCGCAGGTGAGACCTACAATTTAAAAAAAATTCAGCTCAAAAGCTCTTTATAATTTGGAGATATTTATGAAAACATTTTGACAAACACGGAATTACATTTTTTAAAAATGTCATTTTTGAACTCCCGAGGTCAAATAACATAAAGATATGTTAAAAAATCGAACTTGAAAAATGTTGGTATTTAAATACTGCTTCTATATGAGGAAGAAATATTTAAAAAACATTTTTATTTGGTTACATACCTAGGAGTAGTAAAAATATTGGATGTTTGAAATCAGAAATTGTTTTTTTTTTTTTTTTATTAGGTGTTTATAACGTCGCATCGACTGCCAGGGTCATTAGCGACGGTTGTACAGTTTGTTTGTTAATTAGCATATAATTTTTTGCATTGTATATTTAAATTCTTTTTCTATTGTTTGTTTTAAATAGAGTCTATTAAGTTTATGGTTTCTAACAGTTTTAAGACTTTTTTAAACATTCGGGTTTCACTCAATATTGTTTTCAGTTGGTTTTTTAATTTAAGTCTGTTTTTTATTACATTATATTTTGAACAATCTATTAAGATGTGTTTGATAGATATAGGCACTTGACACTGGTTACAAAGAGCTTGTTCTTCTTTTGTTATCAGATGGTGATGAGTTAGATGAGTGTGTCCAATTCGCAGGCGAGTTAGAGTTACTTGGTCCTTCCTTTTTTCCAGTATAATTTGGTGATTGTCGAATACGTTGTTTTTTATTTCATGTAGTTTACTAGGTTTTGTTTTCCAATTCTCATTCCAGAGTTTTAATGTTTCGACTTTGAAAATTTTTTTAAGGTCTTGAGCTTCGATTTTTGCTTGTTGATCTAGTTCTACTAGAGTACAGGCAGTCTTTGCTAGAGAATCAGCTGTTTCGTTTCCCGGTATACCAACATGGGAAGGAATCCAAATTATGGTTATATTTTTTCCACTTTCTATTATTTTTGTAGAAAGTTCGTGGATTTTTTGTGTGATGTGATCGTATTTTGTATGATTTTGGATAGCTCTTATACCACTGAGTGAGTCAGAGAATATTACAAAGTCCTTGTGCTTTGAATTTTCTATCAGATTTAGTGCTTTTAAAATTGCGTATGTTTCGCATCTGAAGATTGGATATAATTCAGGAAGTTTGTATTGCAAGTTTATTTCCGAGGTGTGGACACTGCATCCTGTTCCTGATTTAGTTTTGGAGCCATCTGTGTAGATATGGATGCAGTTTTGGTATTTGGATTTTAATGCTTCAAAAAGAGCTCTGTACACTATAGGTTCCGTATTTTTTTTATCTTGTTCCAACAGATCGAGGTTGACTTCAGGTAGTGAAATATTCCAGGGAGGGATAGTGTGTGGTCTGGAAATGCTTATTTTTTTTATGTGTGGTTCTATTGCAGTTAGGTCTTCTTGTATCCTGTAGTAAAAAGGTTTTGGGTAATTTGTAAATTCTCTATATTTTTCTGCATATTTTCCTTCGAAAATGGCATCGTAAGAAGGGTTGTTTGGCGTGGAGGCTATTTTTGATGCAATAGTGAGACAAAGATTTTTTCTTCGGAGATTTAATGGGAGTTGACCTGATTCACTGAGGATGCTGTCGACGGGACTGGAACAGAAGGCTCCTAGAGATATTCTTAATCCTGAATTATAGACAGGGGATAGTTTTTCAAGTATTTTTGGTTTGGCAGAGCTGTATATGGAACAACAGTAATCAAATTTAGATCTGAAATCAGAAATTGTGTTAAGGTAGAAATACAAAAATTGTGTATACACACTTTCTATATAGGGATAGTTAAAAATTTTGTTGTTTGATAATAAAAATTATTTTAAAACCAAACCTTGGTTAGAAATAGTTGAAAAAAATGTTCTAAAAGGATTGAGAGGGGGAAGTGGGAGAGAAAGCCATCAACAGGATCAATGAAGTCCATTAAGAAAGCTTTTGATGCTTCTCTTTTCTTTAGGAGATTATTTTCTGAAATGAAATAAAGGTGGTGACCAATGGACATTATTTGCAGTTGGTGTGTGTGTGTGTGGGAGAGTGGATTTGACCATTGACTCCATTGTTCCTCTGGTAATTCGTATATTTTTCTCTGTAGTTCTCGGGTATACGCCCCACAGTCATTCGTCTAAACCAAACCAAACCAAGCCAAACCGAGCGCGTACTGTGCTACCATTCATTCATCTCGCGAATCTATTCCATTTCATTCTCATTCTCACCTCTCTCAACTATACTGACGCCACTCTGTCACTGAATTGTAAAATATTCCTCGGCACTAAATCTCAATTGTTGTCCTCCGAGTAACCGCAAACAATGCCTCTCGTGCAAAACAATCTTCTTGTCATTTGTTTTTCATATATATATATTTTTTTTTTCCAGCTTGGGTTGAAAAAATTAATTTAGATTTTGTTTATTTTCTTGGTGAGTTTTTAATGAAAGGAAATAGAGTTTATAACAAAAAAATTGAAACTTCTATAAAACTGTATAGCAATATACTTACTTTATTTCCTACTTTTGAAAAGAAAATTTGTCATTTTTTATTAATTTGTTTTCCTTTTTTGCGAGATATAGAATATATAAATAAACACAAAGTGGATATAAAATTCATTAAATGCGAGTATCATATAATAAATAATACATATTATAGAATCTCTTTAGTTTTTTCTCAATGTGAGCTCGATGAAAGTTACTTTTTTAGTAGCCGTTAGACGTCGAAACAAAGTTGCCGAGAGTAAAGTGACTCTCTAACTTTCTAGACTTCCATTTTATTTGATTTAATCTTTCAAATATGTAGTTCGAGGTCGTGGTGGTACTCTCTCATTCTGAAAACTTTTAACTTTTTTCTTCAAAACTTTGGAACACTTAATTTGCCATTGCAAAAGAAGAGTGAGCAAAAGAGAAGAAAAAAATATATATCGAGAACGTGTCGGTTTATTATTATTATTATTATTATTTTATAGAAAATTTAATTTTTTCTTCTCTCGGGAAAGTTTTTTGGAAAAAATAATAATGAAGAATATTAATTAAATGAATTAAAATATTTAAAAACTAGCAAATGTTACGCGTGGAACGTAATGTTTAATTTATTATAATGCGTGTTACAACTTTTTTTGTTTTCAAATTTTAATCTTAGAATAAATTAACAATTAAAATTTGAAAAATCCACTTATTAAGTAAATAATTAATTATTATTGTTCATATTTAAAAAAAATTTAAATAACTCTTCACAAGAATTCAACTATTTACTTCCATATAATAATATTCTTCGGAAGAATTCAATTATTTTTCAAAATAGTAAAATTCTTCACAAGAATTAAATTATTTCTATAAACAATAAAATTTTTCACAGGAATGCAATAATATTCAAAATTTTAATTGAAATTGTTAATGAAAATAGATGTTAAAAAAACTAAATTATTATTAAATAATAAATAAATAAATAATTAATAATAAATTTATTCTAAATTATTATTATTTATAATTATTTAAATAAAAAATTTAAATAAAATTGATTTTAAAAAATTCAAAGAAATTCTTTAGTAGAATTTAACAAGGATTAAAATTTTTTTACAATATAATTCAATCTAAGAATTTAATTATTTTTATTAATAATACAATTTTTTAAAAAAATGCAATTATTTTTTTATTAATTGCAGTAAAATTTCTCGAAAAAATACAATTATTTTAAAAAATATTAATTAAATTCAATTATTTTCAAAATTCTAATAAAATACTTTGGAAAAACTGCATTATTTTTTTTAATAGTAAAATTTATCTTAGGAATTTAATTATTTCTAATAGTATTTTAATAAAATTTCTCAACACAATTCATTTATTTTAAAAAATAATATTTAATAGAAGTTTTCAATTAAATACAATTATTTTGAAAATTTTAAAAAAGTTCTTTTAAAACATTCAATTACTTTTAAAAATGATCTTAATAAATTCTTAAAAACAACTTAATTATTTTTAAAAATAGTAAAATTCTTCGCATGAATTAAATTATTTCTATAAATAATAAAATTTTTCACATAAATTCAATTATATTAAAAACAATTTTAATAAATATCAACAATAAAGTATTTAAATAAATAATTAAATTAATAATAATAATTAATTAATTAATAATTTAAATTTGAAAAAGTCTTTTTAAAATCCAATTACTTTAAAAATTTGCAATCAAAATTTTTTAAAATTTAAATTAAAATTAATGTTAAAGAAAATAAATTATTTAAAAACAATTGAAAGAAATTCTTTTCAAGAATTCAATTATTTTCATTAATAATACAATTTTTTTAAGAAATGCACTTATTCTTTATTTAATGGCAGTAAAATTTCTCGAAAAAATAGAATTATTTTTTAAAATACTTAATAAAAGTTTTCGATTAAATACAATTATTTCCAAAAATTTTTTTAAATTTCTTTCACAGCATTCAATTATTTTAAAATTCTTTAAAACAATTTAGTTATTTTTATAAACTGTAAAATTATTCGCAAGAATTTTATTGATTTTTTGTGAAATTAATTAGGTATAAATTTGATAAAATTGAAAAGAACAATTATTTCAAAAGTTTGGAAACAAAGAAGCAAACAACAACTTCAAACTGTAAACAGATTATTGGACATAACGATTATTAATATAGAAGATAAAAAATATCAATTAAATTGACTAAATTGAGCTAAAAAATTAAGTAATTAAAATAAATAAATTGAATTAAGTCGCTTAAGAAGTGAGTAAATTAAAATCTTCATATTTTCGCAACACGATGAGAGTATAAATATAGTTAATCTAAGCAAACAGGAATGACAAAAAGAAAAAAAAATAATAAATCGATTGATGTGCACTTATATACATCTGCGGAACGGTGTGACATCTCAGAACGAGATGAAATGCAGGAGTTTGAATGGGAAGAATTCTTTATCGGTAAATAAGGCAAAATGCATTATTCATTGAATCTAGAGTACTGCTTTCGCGCATGAATTCTAACGGAAATATCTTTCTAAAATTAACTCGACAGACACACCGGTCCCTTCACTAGCAGCAATCGATAGTTCATCTATAAATCTACATTATGCAATTTAATAAACCCAATAATGACAGAAATTGATGACTTGTAGTCTATAAGAAAATGACTCAGGATATTAATAATAAATTCTCGAGAACTTTTTCCTCAACTCAATGATAAAATACAAAAGAGATAATAGATAATAAAAAAAAGGCAATACGTATCCAGCGAAATAAAAATGTAACCTACAATAACCAATTACTCGTCTATTAAGTGATAAACTATTAATATGAATCATTTTTTAGCGAAAATATTATTTTCTTTTTGATAATTCATTCGAATGAATAAAAATATTTTATATTTAATATACAATTATATTTAATATTTGAACCAATAATTTCATAATTTGGGGAAAATTTAATTTCATTAATTTAAATAGAAATTATTTGACTCGAATTTATATTATTAGATAATAGATACTAAAGTTGTGTTAATTAAGTAATAAAAAATAAAAGGCTCATTATACTTCTCTCTGACAATTTAAAAACTCAATACTGACTTGAAAATAACAATTTTGTAGATATTTGAATATTCTTTTAAAGAATTTAAAATTTTTATTTTAGCGCTTAAATAATGTTTTAAAAAGTTAAGTGTTCATTGAATAATATAATAAAGTATATTATTTTCCACTATGTTTTTGCACAAAATATAATTTCAAGAGTTTGACCCATAGTGAAAATCTGTTTATATGCTAAAGAGGATATTCGATACTTTTTTTCAACTTTTATTTTATTTTTTTTCCTTCTCATGCAAGGTATGAAATTTTCAATCAAAGTTGAAAACTTGTTTCGACATTTTTAGAAACGTGAAAGTATTTGATAAAAAAAAACTTTCGGAGAAAGGAAAAAAAAGTCTTGTATTTTTTTTTATCTTAGAAACGAATGTGAAACTCGTGTTAAAATGATCTGAACTGAGATTTTACCAAGTGAAATGGTAATCAAACAGAGAACGAGGGTAAAAGTGTATATATATATAAAGAGAGGATATAACCGAAAAATTCTCTTCGACCTCGATAGCGCAATACAAAAGAGAAGGAGGGTGACTAATAACGAAGAGGGTGAGAGAATAAAAGGAGCCCAGATGAGAAAAGGAAAAGGAAATAACGATCTAGAAACAATTTTTTTTTCTTCACCAAATCTCCCACCCTAAAAAATTTATCATCTTGTCTAGAATTCAAAAAATGTTTCTAATTTTCCGATTACACGGACTAATTTTGTTTCGGTTGTTTTGTTATTTATTTTTTTCTCTTTCCTTTGACAAATATCTGCTTTTAATCAATTTTTGGGTTTTCGTATATGGGAGAAGAAAGGCTAATTTTAAAAGAATTTTAAATTTTATTTCTAATTAACTCCTTATTGTAAAATTGATAATTGATATTTCAAAAATATAAAGTTTGATAGACCATATTTAAGTTTTACTACTGTCTGACCAAACAGTGAATTTTACTACTGATATGAGAAAATATAAGCATAGTCTGACTAATTGTAAACTTTACTACTTACGACAAATATAAATAAACACTGTCTAACCTAACAGTAATTTTTATTACTGATACCAGAAAATATAAAAATGGTCTGACCAAATGTAAACGTTATTACTAATAATGAATATAAATAGACAGCGTCTGACTAAATATGGACTTTACTACTCAGGTCAAATAAAAGTTAATCCTGTCTGACTAAATCTGAGCTTTACTACTAATGCCAAATATAAGTGTCGTCAAAGTACAAGAATGAAAAAATTATGTAATAGAATTCGACTTTTAATATTAACCACTAAAATCAGTTTTTTACTAAAAACATCGTTTACTACTTAAAGATGGAATTTTAAACAACGTCTGACCGAAATTTACCTGTACTACTGATTTTAAAGCTACATGGTCTCACTAGATAATTTTTTAAATTGTTACTGCGATCTAGATACTAGTTAGAAAAGTGTATTTAACGAAATAAATGAGAAATTTATTTCAATTCAATGTTAATATATAATAATAAAAATAATTAATTTCTATTTACAAGCGTGTAATCATCCTCAACTTTCAACTTTTCATCAAGTTAATGTTTAAAACACAGAATAAACGGAAACCTATTACGAAATAAAATTTAACACTGCGGGGAATCGAACCTATGACCTACGAAATTCTAGCCCAACAATCTAACCACTACTCTATTGAAGCTACATAACAATTAATTTTAATTTTCGACACCTTTTACACTTACAATTATTAAAGAGGGTTTAACGATGTAATCTAGTTAACTTATTATTTAACTGAATTATAGAAAATTAACCGTAAATTACCTAATGAATGTCCATAAATTATCGCGTAAATTTCAATGAATTACCATAAATTTTCGACGTTAAATTTTTTAGTTCTAATTTGTGTTTTACATAATTTTATAAACTATCGTGGAAATGTTTATAAATGACCACATAAACTTCCATAAATTACTGCGAAAATTTCCATAATTACACTGAAAAAAAAGTTCTGGTTAGGGTATATTTAACACAATATTCTAGTTACATCAACCAGAATTCTGGTTATATTAACTAGAATTCTGGTTAACCTAACCAGAAAAGTTCTGGTTAGGGTATATTTAACACGAATTTCTAGTTAAAACTGGGATTTCTGGTAATTCCAACCAGAACTTTTTTTTCAGTGTTGGGATTAGGCTTACAAACTAATTTCAATTAAACAAAATCACTTAACCCTCCGTCACACACCTAGGGAGGGATTCCCTCTAAGGTTTCAGTATTTTCTAAATAACTTTTGTTTTCCTCATTGCAAAATAAAATCAGTTTCTAAACCTTTCGACAATTTCCTCCTCAACACATTTCTAAAAAAAACATATTTAGTTTAAACATAATTAATCTTCAATTATGAGGCTTCAAAGCCAGAAAAAAACTCGAAAAAGTGAGGTTATGTTAAATAAAAATTTCAAGTTTTCAAAACAGTTTTTGTTCCACTGTTGCTTAATACGAAAATTATATTATAAATATAATTAAAATAAATTATTTAATGATTTTTTTGCTTATTTGTTAATGTTACATTATTTTTACATGTAAAGTATAATTCCTTCGAAGATGTGCATTCGTGTAATTAATTTTGATTTTTGAGACCGAAAATTAATTTTATTAATTCTATAATTTAGAATAATTTACTGCATATTTGTAAGTTTGTGTTAAAATTAAATTTTTGTTGATTCCTTTGTTTATGTTGTAATCTCGCTTATTTTACAATGTGGTGAGGGATTTCCTCTAAATCTGTGTAAAGTCGTAATTTTTTCCAAGGTGTGTGACGGAGGGTTAAAATTATTTTTTATTTAAATTAAGTATAACGTTTTCTGAGTGTAGCATTACTGTAAATAGCAACGCGAGAAAACAAGTAGACTGGCTTTAAATAGATCTAGACAGCCGCAACAATTTTCTTCACGGGTACCAGCTATTATTACTGGCGAATAATTTCAAATGTCTGACAGAAATTGACTTTTACTACTGACTTCAAATATAAATATACAATAACATCGTCTGGATTCTAAACAAAAATCTATACAAATACAATTAATGTATTAACAAGACTGGTTTTTACTACTGAAATAAAAATTATGAATGTCTGACCAAAAACTGACTTTTGCTACTCATTCTTAATAAACTCATAGTAATTACCATTGATCTCTAAACACTAATGTAAACATATAGAGTTCATGTCTAAATAAGATTGGTGTTTACTACTGACACAAAGAACTATTAGTCCTGTCTGACAGAAATTGACTTATACTACTGATTTAAAATATTGCTATTATAATAATTTCGACTAGTTTGTATTACTGTTGAGTACAATACAATTGAAGGCGAAAGAAAACCGTCTGCAACAACTAATAACAAAAATATATTAAAAGATGTATTTTATTATTCAACAACAAAAATAATTAATATTTTCATAAATTGTTAATATTATAAATGAAATATTAACCAGAATGCTAGTTTGACTAATATTGATGTCAAGTATAAATATGAACGCCTTATTTTGTATCTGAAATGAACTTTTTCTTGTTCCTTAAATTCAAACCGATGCCTCTATATAAAGATGGGAAAGGATTGAAGACTCTTGATAGGTCCGAGGGAGTACGATAGAGAAACGTGCTTGCTTCATCCATTTGCCTTTGTGATGAAAAATTCCCTTGGTCTCTGCGGAGACACGTTTCACGTAGGAATAAACTATATATATATACATCGACTTGTTCTTATTGGAAAGTCTTGCTCTCGGGGTACAACGCTAAACTCGTAAACGGGATTACGTAAAGTGTCTCCTCGTACATTTGACTTCAAGCTTCATCTTCCTTTTGTTCATTTTATTCCTTTCGATTCTGCCTCCTCTCGAGTGTGACGCACCTGAGAGTGGGCTATTCAACTTTGATTTTTCGAATTGTCACAAACAGAGTGTGCCACACAATCGCTTTTTCCATTTTCAAAAGAGCCGCTTTTTCCTTATCGGATTAATGAAGATTCACTTCTCTCTCACCCCCCCCCCTCTCTCTCTCTTTTCCCACCTCATTCTCTCTCTTGAAACTTTTCAATGCTCGCGCACACAACTTTACTTTAACTCTCGATCTAAGAACTACTTAACTCTTGTGTTGTTTGTGGCAAAGCCTTTCATCTTTTCACCTCCTTTGCTTATTCAATAAATAAGAAAATATAAAAAAGCATCGCCGCCGAGCGGAAAGTATTACTTCACTTTTTGACTTATTAATAAATTACCAACTGTATTTTTTTCTTTTTCAAATATCCCGTGTAGAAAATTGTAATGGCCCTATCTAGTTCCTATCTAGTTTGTCTAGATGCTATTCTGGCCGAGTATATCTTTCCAATCTGGTATCTAGAACGAAATGTAACGCTCGTATCATTTAATCGCGATATAGTCATGTCAAGACTGGCGCTACATAGTCTCACTAGATAAAATTTTTAATTATTACTGCGATCTAAAAATTAGTTAGAAAACTTTATTTAAGGAGATCCCACATACCGACAATGCAGATCTAAAATGGTAAAAAATCTGCAACGACCGTTTCTTGGAAAATATAAGATATTATGACCTATAAATTTGACAAACTCACTTTTTAACATAAATACACAGGATGAGTATTTTATTTGTTGTAATTATTGAAAAAAAATTATTCATAAGAAATTAAATATGAACAGTTTTCCTGTAACAGGTCTTTTGACAACAGCTCAAACTGCAACGACCATTTCTCGAAAACAACGAAACAAAATAATTTTTCAATTTGGGAAATTTAATTTAGTAGGAAAATACACAGGATGAGACTCATTTGCCATTCAGAAATAAATAAAAACTTTATTCTTCCCAAAGTGTATAAGTGACAGCTGTTCGGTAGCACATGATATTTAATTTACAAACATTAGTTTTTCTTTAACAATTTGAACAAAATATATTTCTCCCATTGTGTATCTTTTATCACTAATGAATTTTCACTCGAAAAGAAGACATTATGTCTCATTGTTGTTAATTTAAAGTTAAAAATAATGAAAATTTGTCAGTTTTGGAACCTTTGGCGCCATCTCTTGGTTCTATGTATCACTAAACATCTGTCAGATGTGTTCTTCTTGTTGCAAATTGCTATACAAAATAGTTTACATAAATTAAAGTTTTATTCTCTTGTTTTCATATAGAATGAATCTTATTATGTGTATTTTTTATTGAAATTAAGTTTGTCAAATGGAAAAGTTATTTTGATTTTGTTGTTCTAAGGAAAAGGTCGTTGCAGTTTAGGCTGTTGGAAACTGCTCATATTTAACTTTTTATGAATAATTTTTTTTCAATAATTACAACAAATAAAATACTCATCCTGTGTATTTATGTTGAAAAGTGAGTTTGTCAAATTTATAGGTCATAATATCTTATATTTTCCAAGAAACGGTCGTTGCAGATTTTTCACCATTTTAGATCTGCATTGTCGGTATGTGGGATCCCCTTAACGACACAAATGAGAAATTTATTTAAATTCAATGTTAATATAATAATAAAAATAATTAATTTCTATTTACAAGCGTGTAATCATCCTCAACTTTCAACTTTTCATCAAGTTAATGTTTAAAACACAGAATAAACGGCAACCTATTACTGAATAAAATTTGACACTACGGGGAATCGAACCTATGACCTACGAATTTCTAGCCCAACAATCTAACCACTACTCTATCGAAGCTACATGACAATAAATTTTAATTTTCGACACCTTTTACACTTATAATTATTGAAAAGGGTTTAACTATGTAATCTAGTTAAATTGTTATTTAACTGAATTATAGGAAATTAACCGTAAATTACATAATACATTTCCATAAATTACCGCGTAAATTTCCATAAATTAACATAAATTTCCGACGTTACTTTTTTTAGTTCTAATTTGTATTTTACATAATTTTATAAACTATCGTCCAAATGTTTACAAATTACCACATAAACTTCCATAAATTACTGCGAAAATTTCCATAATTGACTGAAATCCAAAATTTTAATGTTTATTTTTGCTTTTCATATTTTTATAAATTATCGCGAAAATTTCTATAAATTACCGTTAAAATGTCGATAAATTGCTAAAATAAATATTTTTAATTTCAACTTATCTGGAATATATTTTTATGAATTATTGCGAAAATTTCAATAAAACACTGTAAAAAGAAAGGTACTAATTTAAAACCAATTTTGGTACTAAATCGTAATTTTCTTCTGTTTTCATACCAAAATCAGCTCTAATTTAGAACCTTTTATTTACAGTAAATACTGCATAAATTTTCATTAATTACCTTGAAAATTTTCATAAATTACCAAAGTAATAATTTTCAATTGAGATTCAGACTACAATATTTTTATAAATTACCGCAACAATTTTTATAAATAACTATAATTTTCATAAATTATTAGAAGAAAACACCTCCTTACGCCAAAAATGCCCAAACAGTGAATTTGTTAATTGTTATATAATTATTTACAAGAAATTTAATTAACTTTTCAGTAATAATTCTGCTGAAAAATCTTTTTTGGATAAATGCTTTTTTGATTCCAAACAATTTATAAAAAGATTTCAATATTTTATGAAATTAAAAACTCTCTTTAAATTTTTTTAAACAATTTAATGAATTATAAACAATTTTTCCTGCCCGCCATGAATTTTTCTTTCTGGACACTTTATTTTTAACAAAATATATTGTAGATTATCGTAACGATAAATTTTTTTTTTAATTTTCTAAACCAAATCCTACTAACTTGAGATATAAACGAAATTTGAAGAAATAAGTAATATTTAAATTAAACTTAATATTATACTTAAATGAAACACAAAAACAATGTTAGACGATTTTGTTTAATTGAAATAACTTTGTAAGTTTAATCTCAATATATAGAAAATATCTACTGCATTGATTCAAAAGTATTATTTGTTTGAATAATTATATTTAATTCAAACATATTTTCTGTAACGGTTTAAAGAAAATTTATGTTTAAAAATTTTATGTTTGAATTAAACTTAAAAGTTAACTACAGATAATTTAAAATGAATCACAATTTATGTTTGATTTAAATAAATAATCTTTTACACTGAACCAGAAAATATGTTTGAATTAAACTTAAATATGTTTGACTGTATATCAAAGATATTTTAAGTTTAATTTAAACAAAATTTGTTTGAACCAAATAATTTTTTTTCTCAGTGTAGCATTACTGTGAATAGCAACGCGAGGAAAAAACTAGACTGGCTGTAAATAGATCTAGACTGCCGCGACAATTTTCTACACGGGATAAGTACCACTAATTATTTTTCAACTAAAATCCAGAGATTCTACTTTCTTTTTTTGTATAAAAATTTACTGTCTTTTTTTATACAAAACGAAAGTAAAATTGTGAATGGAAAACTTATTTTTCACTCGAAATGAAAACATATTGGGAGTTGCGCAATTTCTTATTCGTGAAATTTTATTGCTACGCCTGGTAATTTCAAAGTCGAACTTAACGACAGTGAATGTCGTTATACTTTCGAGCGGAAGTTATGGGAATGGTAGCGGAAGTGTATGCGAGCTCTGTTGGCGAGAAGGGAAGAGAAAACGAGCGAATAGCCGTTAACAGTAGCGTAACTGAGAGCCAGTCATACATACTGCATACTCTCTACTTTAATTCGTTTAATGACTCACTGGAACTTTAGTGAAAAAAAAAATTTTCCCCTTTTATGTACCTACATTTTCATGACCTCCTATTCTCATCTGTCAGTATGTACTTTTTTTATCTCCTACATTTTTTCATGTTTTACATTTCAATTCAAATTTCATTTGTCGATTCAATGTTTACTTATTTTCTTTATTTTAATAGAAATAAATATTTAATTTCTGCTATTTTCGTAGCATGTATACTGTATAGTGATAATTTGAATCGTTTCTAAAAAAAATTGAATCCAACTTTACAAACCTAAATAGGTGACAATCAGTAGTAAAAGTCAATTTCGGTCAGGCATTTCTAATTTTTTGTGCCATTAATGAAAACAAATCTCGGTCAGGCATCAAGTTAATTTGTATATATTTTTGTTCAGAATCCAGTTGAAAATATAATATTTATATTTAAAATCAGTACACTGAGAAACATTATACTCGTTTGAAGTAAAAAAATAATTTTAACCCTCCGTCACACACCTTGGAAAAAATTACGACTTTACACACGTTTAGAGGAAATCCATCACCACATTGTAAAATAGGCGACATTACAACATAAACAAAGGAATCTACAAAAATTTAATTTTAACACAAACGAAATAATATTTTTAAAGATTTTATGTTTAATTCAAACTTAAAAGTTGATAATAAATCATTTAAAATCAACTATAAATTATGTTCGAATTAAATATATTATTTCTATAAATGAAACAAAAAATATGTTTGAATTAAATTTAAATTTGTTTGACTGTATAGCAAAGATATTTTAAGTTTGATTTAAACAAAATATATTTGAATCACATAAATATTGTTTTCTCAGTGTAGTATAAATTACTTTTGATCATAAATAACACACACACAGGCACAAAAAAGTGTTTTGACCGAGACACTACAATAGTACATTTCCATGTATTTTGGCCCGCTGAATCCGAATCCGAAGTCAGAATTGCCAAATTGGTTCTTTTTTTGAGGTATACTCAAAAAACGACTCAAAAACCAAATCAAAATAAAAGAAAAATAAAAATTTTTTTATGATACTACAGTAGTATTTTTCCATGAATTTTTTCACGCTTAATCCGAATTTAATGTCAGAATAAAAAGATTTGATCCAAATTTTGAGATAAACTCAAAGACAACACAAAAAACCGAATTAAAAGTTAAAAATTCAAAAAATATGATTGTAACACTACAGTATAGCATATTTCTATGTGTTTTTTCCACTGAAGCCAAATTTTAAGTTAATATTGAAAGAATTGCTCAAAATTTTGAGATGAACTTCATAAACGACTAAACAAACTAAATTAAAATAAAAAAAATACATAAAAATATACTAGTTCAGTTATAAAAACTTTTTTTTTTAATTTTTTAAAATTTAATTCGGTTTTTTGAGTCGTATTTTGAGTTGCATGGAAAAATTCTACTCTAGTATTTATTGAGTAATTGAATGTTTCTCAAATTTCAATTCTCATAATGAATTTTAGTAACAAATTTGTTAATAATTCAATTCTTTTTTTGAATTTTATAAAAAAATTTCATGAATATAATTATTTTTATCAAGGAATTCAATTATAATTGTATGAAAAATAATTGAAACGCTGCGATGAGTTTTATGAGAATTTTCAAATTTATTCGTTTACAATTCAATTTTACAAAATTTCAATTATTCGGAAATTCTGCAATTAAATATATATTGAAAAATAAAAACTTGAAATAATTTCAATAAAAATTCTATTAAACTTTTTAAAAGAATTAATTCTACAGAATTTTTTGTCAAAAATATGAAAAATTAAGAATTTTAATGCGATTTTAGTTTAAAAGTTTTTAAAAATTTAATTATTTCTAAAAATCCACGTTACAATGCTTTTAATACTTAAGTATAATATAAAATTTTAACTGAAATTCATTTTTAAAACCATTTTTATTAGTAGATTCTACGAGAATTCAATTATTTAAATATAGAAAAATAAATTATTTATTTATTTCATGTTTGTTGAAATTAATTGCTCATAAAAAAATGTTATCAACAAATTTTTTAAATCATTAAATTCTTTGAACGAATTTTAATAAGGTTTTTAAGAATAATTACATTTTTCGAGGAATTTTATTAAAATTGCATTAAAAATAATTGAAATTCTGCAATTAGTTTACATAGAAATATAGTAGTTCTGTTATAAAACTTTTTTTTTAATTTTTTAAAATTTAACTCAGTTTTTTGAGTAGTTTTTTGAATTTATCTCAAAATTTTAATCAAATTTGTTAATTCTGACGTCAAATTTGGCTTCAGCGTGAAAAAGTGCATGGGAAAATACTACTGTAGTGTCATAAACAAATTTTGTATTTTTTTTTATTTTAATTTGATTTTTTTTTAGTCGCTTATTGAGTTTATCTCAAAAATTTGAGCAATTCTTTTAATATTGACTTCAATTTCGGATTCAGCGTAAAAAACTACATATAAATATACTACTGTAGTGTTATAATCATATTTTTTGTATTTTTAAAATTTTAATTCGGTTTTTTGAGTTTATCTTAAAATTTGGAGCAAATCTTTTTATTCTGACGTTAAATTCGGATTAAGCGTGAAAAAATTCATGGAAAAATACTACTGTAGTGTCATAAAAAAATTTTTATTTTTGTTTTATTTTGATTTGATTTATGAGTCGTTTTTTGAGTATACCTCAAAAAAAGAACCAATTTGGCAATTCTGACTTCTTTTTGCCCTGTTATGAGAAATAAATAAACTGTTGTAATTTTTCAATTTAATCTAAAAACTTAATTTAAATTTAATTTTTATTCTATTTTTAATAAGAAGAGCAAAAAGTTAGACTGCGTATAAAACGGGTCGGTATATGAAAATTCATATAAAGATCGAAATAAATTTATCAAAGAAATTTGATTTAAAATTATATTGAATTTTTGCTAATCATTTCGTTGCGGAATACAGTGTGCTTTTAAGTTTAAACTGAACCACATATTGAATTCCTTTCATAGTTAATTCCACCTTTAACAGGCCGGCAGATGCGAGCGTTCATCGAAATTATCCTTCGAAGCAGTTCGGCTAATTGCTAATTAAATTTAACTGGGGTTGTTGAACCCCCATGGTTACTGTAACTGAGCATAAAAATCTTTTTATACACAAATGCAAAAAGAAAGGAAAAATAAAAATAAAAAAAAATAACAGAAAAAACCTTGTACTGCTTAATGAAACCAGAAGTCTATAAAATCGGCTAACGATAAATCTTTTCAACTCACAAAAAAAAGAGAGAGAAATAATCTTCTTCGGAATTTCTTTATTTTGATAATTTTTTTCTCTCTCATAAAACTCATTCAGATTGTTTCACTTTTCACCAAAAGGCAAATCCTATTTTAGCTTTTGATTCTCTCCCCCGTTTTAAGATTGAACCCAACTTTTTTTGGGGGGAATTTTTTTCAAAACTTTTGTTTGGAAAAAAATTTGTAAAAACTGGAAAAAATTAATTTTAAAATTTTTTATTTTTTATTTTCATTGAGAGAGAAGAGAGAGAGAGAGAGAGAGAGAGAGAGAGAGAGAGAGAGAGAAAATAAGAAAGAGGCTATGAGACACGTGTCTTTTTCCTTGTTAAGAACTAGATAGGATTCAGCGTGTTTAGTTGAAAACAATATTTACGTTGGCCCTGTCTTCCTGTACATAACATACAATGGGCCACTGTGAAGTAGTGCCTGTGGCAAGTGCAAACTTGAAGAGCAAACCTGGCGGAGTTATTTATGAGGGTGGAAAATCTCTTTACCCATATAACGATTGGAATAACTTGGGTGGCAAGCTTCAAAGTAATTCTCTTTTATACAGCAGCCAACAAAAAGGAGATTTATTATATATTCAACGGGAAGATAGCGCCAGTTATGTTTAGAAAATTGACTTACAGTCAATCTTTTTTCGACTCCTTGAAATTGAATTCGCCTTCTTATCCCCTCCCACACACCCCTTCAAAATAAATACCTCATCCCCACGTTCGAATTTCAAAATTCGATTTCAATTATTTCATCGTTCAAGCAAATTCGAACTCGAGTGCTGGTCAATGCCATGAATATTTTTTCAAAATATTTCCAAAATTTAATTTAAAAATTTATAAAAAAAATTACTTTTTAAATGCACTGACTCTTTTACTTATGATACGAGAAACAATAAAGTATGTCTGACCCAAACTCAGCTTTACACTGAGAAAACATTATACTTAATTTAAATAACAAAATAAATTTAAGGGATTTTGTTTAATTGAAATTAGTTTGTAAGTTTAATTTCAATATATAGAAAATATCCACTGCATTGATTCAAAAGTATTATTTTTTTGAATAATTATATTTAATTCAAACATATTCTCTGTTTACGGTTTAAACAAAAATTTATTTTTAAAAATTTTATGTTTGAATGAAACTTAAAAGTTAACTACAGATAATTTCAAATCAATCACAATTCTCAGTGTACTACTGCAGCTAAATACAAATATTTAGTAAAATGTAGAAATATGGAAAAACCAGACCAAATCTGAACTTTACTTTTAATCCCGAATTTAAAAATTCTCCAAGAGGCTGTCCATGTATTACTTAACGCTAATTTTTGAAAATGTTTACCTCCCCCCTCTCCGCAAAAAACGTTACGTAATAATGCAATGTCTAATCGAAACCGACTTGTACTACTGATTTAAATTATTTGTTTTATAATAATTCTACTGCTCTAAATTTGAATTAGTTAAAAATAACTAATTTGATAGCAAAAAGTCAGTCTATGAGACTGACTTTTTTTGAATTAGAATTCAAATAGTAATATTTTACTCATAAAATACTAATGAATTAAAATATGAAATACTGAAATACTATGAAATACTAATTATTGGGCTTCAAGCCCCAGAAACTTGATCTCATTAAATAAGTATCAATTCGTTGCCATTTGATACTTTTAACTTAACAGTGTCATTTAAAAATGACTCAAATGTTTCGTACCCAATTCAATTAATAAAATTCAACAATTTTTGTAGTTATTTAAATTACTAATACTTAGTAATTATTTACTAATAATTAGTTATTTTTTTACTAATTGTTAATCAAAAAGTCTGTCAGGATTTTACTAATAACTAGTTGTTTTAACGTATTCTGATTTAGAGAGTGGTTCAAAATCAGTAAAATAATTTACATCTGACAAAACTATATTTTTTCTATTAAAACAGGAAATTATAAACAATATTGTTTGACTGAAACTGACTTGTACTATTGATTTTGAGTATAAAAATAATTTCGACTAGTTTATTGATATGAAAAAATATAATACACGGAAATTGCACATTATGCATTCGAAATACACTTTACTACAAGCTTTAGAAAAATTTACTTTGAAAAAATTTTTATTTTATTAAAAGTGACCAAAATGCGCAATAATTCCACAGTAAATCGTGACGTATTAAAAAGTGTTGTAAATAAAATTAACACCAAAAAGGATTAAAATAATCAATTTTGGTGTCAATTTTTATAATGAATGAAATTTTAGTTTATTACATTTTTTTATAACTATAAAACATGAAGATATCGATAACTCTGAGTCTTCGGCCCGGAGTGATCGATTTCTTCATATTTTATAATAATTCAAGATGACCAAGTAATAAAATCATTATTTTATATTACAAGAAAATTATACTTCTTCAAAATTGTTTTCATTATTTCAATTCAATTATTATTATTATCAACAATTTTTAACTACAATTCTACTTTATATCTATTATTTTTAATAAAAATTAATTAATCGATTCCACGAAATTTCAATTATTCCTAAATTCTTTAATTAAATGCATATTAAAAAATAAAAACTTTAAATAATATTTAAAAAATGCAATTCAACTTTTTCAAAAATATCTATTTAACAATTCAATTATTTCCAAAAGGTTCACTCTACATTTCTTTTAATAGTCAATTATAATATAAAATTTTAACTAAAATTTGTTTTTATAAAATAAAAATAAATTTTTATTAAAAAATTCTACAAGAATTTAATTATTTAAATGCATAAGTAAATAATTTATTGAATAATTAAATGTTTCTCAAAACTCAATTCTCATACAGAATTTTAGAAACAAATTTTTTAATAATTCAATTCTTTTGTTGAATTTTATTAAAACTTGCATGAACATAATTACTTTTTTCAAGGAATTCAATTATAATTGTATGAAAAATAATTGAAACGCTGCGATGAGTTTTATGAGAATATTCAAATTTATTCGTTTACAATTCAATTTTACAAAATTTCAATTATTCGGAAATTCTGCAATTAAATATACATTGAAAAATAAAAACTTGAAATAATTTCAATAAAAATTCTATTAAACTTCTTAAAAGAATTAATTCTACAGAACTTTTTATCAAAAATATGAAAAATTAAGAATTTTAATGATTTTAGTTTAAAACTTTTTGAAAATTTAATTATTTCTAAAAATCCACGTTATAATGCTTTTAATACTTGAATTTCATGTTTCTTGAAATTAAATTCTCATAAAAAATGTTATCAACAAATTTTTTAAATCATTAAATTCTTTTGACGATATTGAAGAAGATTTTTAAGAATTATTACATTTTTCGAGAAGTTTGATTAAAATTGCATTACAAATAGTTGAAATTCCGCAATGAATTTAATTGTTTATGAAAATAATTGAATCCATGTAGAAATATTATTTATGAAAATAATTGAATTATTGCGAAAAAATTTATAAAAAAATTTGTAAATAAATGAATTCCTGTAAAAAATTTTATTATTTATGAAAATAATTGAATGTTTGCGTAGAATTGTATTGAAATTTTTTTTAATAATGTACATCTTTTGGAAAATTTTATTGAAATAGTAGATATTAAAAATTATGGAATTTTAGAAAACTTTTGAAAATAATTGAAATTTTGACTAGATTTTGACTAAAATTTTGTAAAATAATTGAATATCAGAAAAGAATTTTATTATTTATAAAGAGAATTGAAATTTTAAAGAGATTTTTTTTTAATTTTTGAACACAATTGAATTTAGTAACTATGTTACTAAGTTAGTTAGTTACTATTCTCTCTGAAGAGGCTAAATTCGTTGAATTTTTACAAATCGTTGAATTTAATGTTTTATTTAAAATAAAATTTCATTCATAGTTAAAAATAACACCAAAATAGATTATTTTAATCCTTTTTGGTGTTAATTTAATCCTAGAGGAGTTAAACTTGTTGCAGATTATTTTAATCCATTCTGGTGTTTTTTTTAACACCTCACGTTTTACTGTGTCAAAGTTTGTACATTTTCGTTTCAAAAATAAAGTAAAAATTTATTACTCCTTCTTTAGTGTGTAAATAAAATAATCAAAATTTATGAAGAAATGATCAAAAAATTTGCCAATAAAGTAAAACTTGAAGACTGTAAAACACAAGTGTCGATAACTCGATATGCTGAGAAATTATGAAATTGAAGAAAAGCAGGAGGAGGAAGAGCATAAATAAAAAGTTACGATAAATGAAACTTTGAAGAATTGACGTAAACACAGTCAACAAGATTTTCACTTTTTATATAGTTTAAAAATTCGAAAAGCTAAAATCAATGACCTGGAAAGAAGCAATTGAATGGGGAGTGAGTGAGAAAGAGAGAGAGAGAGAGAGAGAGAGTAAGAGCGTAAAAGTTAGGTCCTCCTTCGAATGACCGAAACTTCTTTGGAAGGGTGGTGGTGGGGAGGGGTGAGAGTTGAAGTGACTAAAAGTGGACTTAAGAATGTCTTTCAGAATCCTGTTATAAAAGTGTCTTTCTATACCAGAGGATAGAAAGTTATTGACATGAAAGTAATTTTGGATTAAATGATGAAAACTTGTTTCTCCAAGGGGAATACAACATCAATAATATATATTGAATAAAAATATTGTTTTCATCGAAGAGAGTGAGAATGGAAAATTAGAATTGGAAATCCCTTTCAATATATAACGAATGATGATATTAAATTTATAATTGACAATGGCTCATGGTGTGACATATTATACACATTGTGTCATTCATTCATCAATCATAACTAGTTAAGGCGCATTTGATAATCGAGAATTGAGAGACAGAGAGAGAGGAGAGGGTAGGATATGGAAACACAGTTTTGGTTGTTATCGAGTTCTGGTGAACGCTATTTTGAATGGATTGTGGATCATCGAACCATAACTCCAAGTTGCCTCAGCGTGCGGTTCATTATCTCACTGTGAAATCTAGTGATTGCGGTATGTGTACCAAGTGCATTATGTCTAGTTATACTCGGTTCCCGCAAATATTTGTTTATGATTTTAAACACCTTGCTTTCAAAATATAAATTTAAATACGTCCCCAAAAATATTCTTAGAAAAATATCTGCTTAAACATCGGCGATAAAAATAATATCGAGTTCAACTGTTTGTAGTCACCAATTATGATTTTTGGGGAGGGTCGATTATGTAATTTTATTTCCACTTTCATTTTTATTTTCCAAGCTTCGGACTCTTCTACAAAAAATCTACAATTGGCTTTTTTTGGATAAAATTGTTAAAAACAATTTAAAAACTTTTTGTTTAACTCTTTGCAGCAAATCAATTCCTTTCAATTATTATTTAAGCAAATTTTTCGTAAGAATTCAATTATTTTCAAAAACAATAAAATTCTTCCCGGAAATTCAATTACATTCAACACAATTTAAATAAAAATTTCCTGTATGAATTGAATTATTCAAAAATCATTTTAATGGAATTATAAGTTATTTCTAATTTGATAAATAATAACATTTTCAAAACAGTTCAATTATTTATAATGATTTTTAATATAATTTTAAAAATAATTTTTTAATTTAAAGAATAATATTTTCAAATTATTTTTCGAAATAGTTCAATTATTTAAGAAAATATATTAAAAGAATTCAATTATTTAAAATATATTTTTAATAAAATTTCTCGAAAGAATTAAATTATTAAAAAGAAATGTTCAGTACAATTATTTGCCAATTTTTTAATTTAATCAATACTGAAATGCACAATAATTTTTTGGAAACAATTCAACTTCTTAAGAAATTTTAATATAATTCTTAAAAAAATCAATTACTAATTTTTAAAAATTTTATTTTAACTCTTTGATGCAATTTCAATTCTTCGAAAGATTCAATTATTTTTAAATATTTAAAAAAAAAATCTCGCAAAAATTCAATTATTTTCATAATTAAAAAAATTTCTTGCAGGAATTCCATCATTTAAAATGTAATTTTTATACAATTTCTCACAGCAATTAAATATTATTTATGAAGCATTATAATACAATTTTATAGAAAATTGTTTTTTTAAAATTATTTTTAGAAACAATTTAATTGAGAATTTTTTTAAAAATTCAATTGTTTTTCAATACAACAAAATTCCTTTCAGGAATTCAATTATTTTAATTTCGATTTTCAATTACATTTCTAGGAAAAATTTAGTTATTTAAAAAATAACATTTTAATAAACTTATTCGTATAATTTTTCAATTTAATAAATAATGAATTAAAAGAAATAAATTCATTAATATCCATAAATAATAAAAATTTTTTATGAGTTAAATTTTTTTTAATACAAGTTTATTAAAAGTTTTCAGACAAACTAAGTTATTAAAAAAAAATTATTCCTCAAATTTTTAAATTCAATAAATAATTAAATTTTCATACAATTTTTTGAAAAAACAATTTTAATTATTTTCTAGATTTTTAAAAAACACTTCAAAAAACGTCAATTAGGATTTAGAAATTTTTGTAAAATTTATGAATAAATGCAAGAAATATATATAAATATAAATATAAGAAATATATAAAATATAAATATAAGAATACAATTTTTTTAATTCACATTTTATTGAATTTCGCGAAAGAATTTAATTATTTTAATAAATGATAAAATTTCCAGCATCATTTCAATCACTTGCTATCTAATTTTAATAAAATTATCAAAAAATTCAATTTTTAAAAAAAGGTGATTTTAAAAAATTATTATTCTTCTAAAAAAACAATTATTTTGAAAAATTTTGTTTACAAGTTTTTTATAAAATACAATTTTTTCAACATACATACATTTCATTAATGACTTAAAAAATTCAATTATCTAAAAAAAATGTATTCACTTTCTACCCGTGAATTTAATTACTTTTATACATACAATTTTTTGCAAAGAGAATCAATTACTTTCAGTAGAACTTTAATTATTTTAAAAAATTTTATTTAAAAATTATAAAAAGTTATTGAATTTTGGAAGATTTGCAGTTGTAATGTTTAGAAATCGTTAAGAAATTAATTTCTAATTTCTACATTTTTTACTAATACTTATTTCAATTTATGGAAAAATTCTACTCAGTTTTTCCAGTTAAACATAAGAAGCCAACCAAAAAATTATGTTTGAATTAAATATATTTTATAATTCAATTAAACGTAGCTAATTTTTATTGAGTCAAACTTATTATGAATTAAAACAAAAATTATTATTGTTCAATTCAAAAATAATTTTCGGTTCACTGTATAAAAAAGATAATTATAATTATTTCATGTTTTTTATTTTCTTAATTTGATTATAATTTTTTATTCAAATAAAAAATTTTCTCACAGTGCATTCTATATAGTATCATTTTTGTAAAAAGTCTAGAATATTTTCAACTCTTTTTTTTCCCCTATATATTCATAATAGTTGCCTTTTGGTTAACAAAAATTTCTATTGAAATAATAGAAATGAATCTATCGAAAAATGTTTCTAAAGAGATTTTTCAAGATTTAGACACGGTATTAAAATTGCAAAAAAAAATGAAGAAAAAAATTGAAGATAGAGAAATGAGTAAAAAAGCATAAAATCTTGGTGAGTTATTCCATTCTTTTCATCGATTTCTCTAAAGATAGTGCCCCCACTCGTTGTAAGTATGACAGAGAGCGAGCGAGAAAAAGAATTTTCGAGCTTAATCGGACCAGCATTTTCTGGCGACACTTTATCCTCTGATAGATAAAAACAAGGATGAAAACTGGGTCGTGTGTCTTAACTTGAAAAAAAGGAGGAGGAAAAAAAGAGTACACGTCACTAAGAGAGAGGAAGAAGGAAAAAGGCAGAAAAGAAAGAATAAGAGCGAGAGAGAAAAAGATTATAAGAAAAAGAAAGAGAGTGAGAGAGAGAGAAAGAGAAAGGAAAAGAAAGGCGTTGAAAAGCATGAGAAATTCTCGCCACTGGCACGTTATCAGTGACGTAATTAGGCTGCTGCACTTGCAAACCTCTGTATATATCCCTCGACACACTGACAAACAGGATAAAAAAAAGAAGAAGAAGAAAAAAAATACTAAACTAAAACCACACTATCAACGTTAAACTTTGGTACAATTCACGTCTCCCACGTTTTCCGCTTTCAAGTCACGTCCCCTCGACACGTTTGTTATACAATATTCAACTTTGCTTTAATTAATACTGAATATAATTATTTTAATGAATTATAAATTAGGGTAAGTGTAATTAGGCCAAGCGAAATCTTTTTTTTTTGGTCTGGGTAATTTGAAAATTTTTCTAAAATAAGAACAAGTTCTCTTAATCGCTGTCTCTCTCTCTCTCTCTCTCTCTTTCTGGAGGGAACTTTTCTGACAAGTATGATTACATTTCCTTCTGTGTTTACATCGCACATTTGAATTTTCTCTCCTTTTATTAAATGACGTTTACGTGTGTATTTTGTGAATTAACATTTTTTTCGTTTAAAGAGCTTCTAGTCCCTTTAGTGGGACAAATAGCGCATAGTTCTGTGTATTTTAATAATTGAGGAGTGGTGCGCAAGCGCGAGAATCGGAGTGGGGATAATGAGAGCGATAGAGAAGCGAACGAACTTCTCTGTCACTCGCATTGTCCTCGCGCCTGCGCTCTGCTTCTTAGTCAAGTATTTTATTTATACATTAAGTACACAGCATGCAATCACTTTATTCTTTATATTTATTTACATACTTATTATTAACTTTATTCCTCCGTTTTGTTTTTAGTTTATTCAATTTTAATATTAAATTTGTTTTTATTGCCATAAATTATTTTTAATTTAATTTTTTCATTATTCCCTTTTTTTATTTTCCTTTCTTGATTTAAACATTTAATTAATATTAAATATTTACTTTCTTTTTATTTTATTTTTATTATTTTAATTTAAAAAAATTTTGTTTAGCTTTTTAACAAAAAAATTAAATAAAAACCAAATAATGATTGAGTAGAGTTAAATTCTTCCATAGTTTAGTTGATATTATTGTTAGATAAAAAATCATGGGAAGATGAGATATTGAATAAAAAATCCAATGTGTATCGCTAGTATAGCGACGTTTCGTTGGCTAAGGTTTGCCAACCTCATCAGGTTGTGAATTTATTAAACAGAAAAAACACTTAAATGTTTATAAAGATGTAAAGCACTATTTCCACAAAGGTAATAACAATGATAATATCCTACCTAATTCATTCAAACATGAAGAGACTTTTTAATTTTTCAAGAAGTAAAAGGCAATAAATAAATAAACAAAATACAACACATGTTCCACATAAAATAATTAAAAACAGAATTAAAATTTAAAAAGGAAGACATTTCTCTATACTGTATCAGTGTCAACTGAAATAAAATTAAAATTTACCGATATAAGAAAGTCAAATTTATAGAAACGAGAAGGGTCAAAGAACTGATATATAAACACAGGTTGTCAGCAAGTTATATTATTGTTTTGTCATTATAGGCAAGAGTCTATACGTATGAGAAGGGGAATGAAAGTTTTGTTTAGAGTGAAAATATCTTCCTTTCAGTTGAGAGTGGAACGATTTGTTTTAATATGGATCATTTCAGATATTCGTCGTTTTATAAAATTTTGTTCATTATTCAAAATTTTTACATTTTCCCAATCAAAATCATGATTAAAATTAGTGCGGTGTCGATAAACTACTGAATTGTCATTCACTTTTTTGTGTTCATTTATGCGAGTAAGTAATCCTCGTTTCGTTCTGGACAGTTTTTACAATAATTAAATTTATATACAACATTAGTTCTATCCCATTTTTTCGTCAAATCTTTACCTAGTCTAATGATGGAATTAGAGTTTTTATTTATGAGGGGAATAGAAGTGCAATGACACTCTTTAAGAATGTTTGACAACTTGAAAAAAACATTTTTCATTAAAAGGTAAACAAACTTTAAGAGTTTGACTATAAATATTATTTTTGTTATTAATACTATTTGCATCAGAAAATTTTATTTTGTTCATCCGAATTTTAATTTTATTTCCAATAAAATCGATAAGATAGTTATTATTTTTCAAAATAGTTTTTATTTTTTTCAAGTTATCAAAAGGGAATTTTTTATTGGACAATGAAATCGCTCAACAAGATTGTATACAATATTCTTTTTTTTGTATTGAATGATTTGAAAAATAGTTAATAAGTCTATCTGATGATAGACAACCTATGTCGGCACTTCTATCCCCCTTATAAATAAAAACTCTAATTCTATCATTAGACTTGGTAAAGATTCGACGAAAAAATGGGATAGAACAAATGTTGTATATCATTGACAACATGTTCTCGGTTTTTGATACCAATCTGTAATAATTTTATTGTTATTATTAACTTCTATTAATATAGAATTTTATTAATATTTTTCTAATAAGTCAGAAATTATCAAGTTTGACTTAATATTTAATGTTTTAATTTTGTTTCGCTCAATGATTGATTAAAATGTTTGTTTTTATTTTAATTTTGCTTTCAATATAGTTTATTTTGTTAATTTGTGTTTCTATTTTATTTTCTTTTTTGTTCCCCTTTTCATTTTCTTTTATTTAACATTTTTTCTTTTTAATTAATTTTGTCAGGTATTATTTCATTTTTTTAATTTTCTTTACAGTTACATCAGTAAGAATGCAACGCCATTTTTTTATTTTTTTTAAAATCGATAATGTCTAACAAGAATTATTTTCATTTAGTTTAAAAATATTGTAAAAATATTACAAAAGTAAATTACAAAACAATTTTTTTTTATTGGTTATTGTAGTAAAATTATGAAATTTAAATGAATTAATTTATACGACTTTTAGGTAATTAATCGGAAATTAATTTATTTTATGTCTACTTTGTAAATTGTAATTCATTTTCTGTTTGTCTTTACTTTTTGTTCTTTGATTTTTATTTCAAGCTGTTTTTATTTAGTTATTTTATTTATTATTTTTTGATACTTTTATTTTCATTTTAATTTTTTAATTTATTTTTTGTTTCTTCTAATTTCGTTATTTGGATTATGTTTCAATTTTATTTCAGTTTGTTTGTTTATTTTTTCTTATTTGAAGCTAATTTTTTGTTTGCTATTTTTTTTTTATTTACTTTTAGTTTATTTCATTACTTTATTTTTTCTTTATTTATTATTTGGTTTTAATTTTTGTTTACGTTTTTACCTTATTTTGTTTCTTTCCATTTCGTTTGTTCTATTTTGTTATTTTTCTATCTGATTATTTGTTTAATGGGATATAAACAAATTAATGGAATTCTACATCTAGTACATTGGAAGTAACTAAATTTATTTATTACTTATTTTGTTAAATAAATAAATTTATGTTGTGGCCTAGAGAATTAAAAAAACATAAAATTAACTAAAATGAAAAAGTGAAATATAATAATAGAAAATGGAGGGAAATAAAATACAATAAATATAGTAGAGAATAGAAATAAATAATCTCAAGTGTGTGAATCATTGCTACTAGGATTTAAATAAAAATGTGCCGTGAAATAAAAATCATTTATTCATAAGTAAAGTCAGTACGATTTCGATAAGTATTGATGATTTATAATTCAATTTGTTTATTTTTTTAGGGATAATTTAGCGGAGAAAATTGGTATTAAGGAAAATGTTTTTTTGTTGTTTTTTCAGCAATCGTCACGTCGACGGGCGGTGGAGGTGGCGGCGGCGGCGGCCATGCGGTCGATCGCCTGAGTGTTGGTTCAGCAGTCACATTGGGCTGCACGGTCGAAAAACTTGGCGAAAGAGTTTCCAGAACAGGAAATGGAAGAGGTACCAACAGAGATAGGGACGACGACACAAAGAGTGTGGAGAACGTGTCCCGAGGCGTTCTACCCTCAAGACAAAGTCTTCTTGATCTCGTCAGCAGTAAGTTCATGGGCCGACACACTCCCACCCACCACTACTATCACCATCAGCAACAGCAGGTTCGTTCATCCTATTTTTATCTCTCTTCCTCTCTCTTTTTCTTTCCTTCCTCTCTCTCTTTTCTCCCTCTCTTTTTTCTTTCTCCCTATTTCTTTCTCTCTAAATTTGAATTAGTTAAAAATGTTTACTAATTCAAGTTAGTGCCTGACTTTTTACTTTTAAATTAGTAAAATTTACTAATAAGTAGTCATTTCTAATAATTTAGAAATCTCTTTTTTCTTTCTCTCTAATTTTGAATTAGTTAAAAATAATGTTTACTTATTCGAATTAGTGACTGACTTTTTGCTTTTGAATTAGTAAAGGTTACTAATAAATAGTTATTTCTACTAATTTATTAGTAAATTTTACTAATTGAAAAGCAAAAAGTCAGTCTCTAATTCAAATTAGTAAACATTCTTACTAATTCAAATTTAGAGAGTTTCTTCCTCTCTTCTTTTTTCTCAACTCTTTCTCACTTTCCCTCCTCTCTCTCTTTTTCATTCTCTCTCCTTCTCTCTTTCTTTTTTTCACTCTCTTTCTCTATCACTTTCTTTTCTCCTCTTTCCCCCTCTATTTCCTTCTCTCTTTCTTTTTTTCTCCGCAATCGAAACGAATGCCAGTAAATTAACGTTTCCTTTTCCAATGCAGAACTTTTTATTCTGGAAAAAAGGGAAACTTTTTACCAAACTTGAAAAACGTTTAGAAATTATGAGACGTTTTTAATTCACACTCATTCAGTATATGGAATTCCGTCACTAATTTTTATATTTTGAGATTCAATCTATTTTCTGTCCTCTTCCTCTATTTCCTATACTCTTTTTTATATTTTTTATTTACTCTTCTTTTTCTTTATTTTTGATCCTTGATTTTTACGTTCTTACTTTACCTTTTTACTTTTTACCTACCTTAGACTTATTAACAATTTACACTTATTAATTTTTATTGTTTTACCCTTTTTTACATTTCTAATGTTTTTAAACGTTCAGATGAAAGATAATATTTTTTTTTTACTTCTTTTAATTTGTGTACAGTTGAACCTGCCGGAATGACACTCTATTTTAAAAATAATTTTTGCAATAAAAAATGTCCAACAAGAATTATTTTCACTTAGTTCCAAAGAATGGCAAAAATATTACTAAATTAATTTGGTAAAATAATTTTTTTAAGAATTATTGACTGTAATAAAAGTAAAAAATCAAGTTGTCTTCCGACAGGTTTTACTGTCTTTCGTTCGAAAAAATTAATTTTTATATTTAGGAAATTAATTCTTATGGGGAGAGTTCGACTAAATTTTTAACAAAATGAAGAGAAGGATTTAAATTTTCCATAAAATTATTTTTTTTATCCTAAGTTTTTGAGAGAAATTCAATGTGCATAAAATAAAAGAGGAACAGAAAATAATTTTTCCCTTTTTAAAATTTATTTAAATTAATAGATTTAGAAATCCATGCGAAATTTTTGGGAGAAATTATGTTTCTAAATCTACCAAAAAATACATTCAAAAAGTTACAAAAAAAAAAAATATTTGTTTATTTTTCTAACTGATTTTTCCGGATCATAATGTTTGTATAATTGTTTTATCTTTTATACAAAAAGATAATGATCTGAAATTATTTAGAAAAATAAACAAATGAGTTTTTAATTAAAAAATTGAATGAAATTTTTTTTGCACATTTAACCTAAAAATGGTTATTATTAAAAAAAAAATTCTTAAAAATATGTAAAAATCAATTCTATCATTCAGTAATTTTTTTGTCAATTCAAAAACATATTTTCAAAGTGTTATGTCTGGATTTTTAAATCTACTAATTTTTAAGAAGAATAAAATTTTAAAAATGTCAAAATATTTTTTGACTAATATTATTTAATGACCATTGATTTTCTTACAAAAATGTCGTTATACACCCTCCCCCCTTAATTAATTAATTTAATTTCGAAAGTATTTAAAGAAAAATAAATATTTTGTTTATTTGAACGTTTAAGAATTTAGGGATATCTATAATTTTTACTTTACTTTTTATTTTATTTTTAATACTATTTTTTTCTTTATTGTTTTCTTTTTTTTACTTCATTATTTACTTTATTATAATATTATTACTTTTTTCACTCTATTCTTATTTTCCTAAAATTTTTAATGTTTTGATAAACGGCCATTTTTGGTAATTCTTTTAATTTATATTTTGTTAAAAAATGATTTTGAATGTATTAATGAATTTAATATTGAATTTAAATTATTTTTAATTTTAGGCAATTAATTTTTAGGAATATTTAAATGATATTTTGTTTATTTGAAAGTTCAAACCTTTAGAGTTGAGAGTAATCTTTTTTTCTCCATTTTGTAATCTATTTTGCTCTATTTTTTACCGCATTCTCACTCTATTTTTTTCTATATTTTAGTTTTTTTATATTTTTTTTTAGTTTTTTTAATCTTTTATTTAAATTTTTAAATATTTTTTACTCTATTTAAAACATTTTTAATCCATTATTTACTTTTTTCATTTTTTTTTAGCTTTTTTTATTCCATTTTTATTCTATTTATTCTCTTTTTTATTTCCTTTTTTCAGTTTTTAATTTTTTCCTGATTTATTTTTGATTCTATTTTTTATTCTATTTCCAATTTACTTAAATTTTTGAAACATTTAAATAAACGAAATATTTTTATCCGTCCCAATAGTTTTAAAAATTACGATACTGTGATGATAAAAAGTTAATTAAATATTTATTTAGTAAAAAATCAATTTTTGAAATATGAAAAAATATTTTGTGATAAAATTCAATTTGAATGAAGTTATAAAAAGAATTGTCCTTTATTTTAACATTTCAAAATTTTATTAACATATTTTCGTTTTACTTTTTTTGTATTTTTTCCACTCTATATTCTTTAGGGACTATTTTACTCTATCGTTTAAATTTTTTAAAACTTTTTTTCCCCTATTTATTCCCCTTTATTTTTTCCCCAAAATTTTCAATTCTATAATCAAAGAAGAAACTATTTTTTCTTTTCTTTTAAATATCAATATTTCTCTACTTTTTAATTTTATGATTATTGAATCAAATGGTAATTTTTTCCCTTAAGAATTTTTTTTGTTCTTTTTTTTGTTTTTGTTTTTGAAATCTGATTTATGGAATATTGCATTTAGTAGCCACAAAAGATGCCGTGGAATGTGTTTAATTGAGATCGGGGACACATGTTACCAATCAGGATAAATCTAGAGCACTATAATTTAAAGCACAATTGTTCTATCTAATCTCGTATAGTCGTTAACGAACAAAACGCCGATAAGATAACCCGGGACATTTTAGTCGAGTTGCATTTTATTGTTCAAAATTCATGAATTCCCATGACAGCATTTTACATAGGCGGCAATTATTAATTTATTCTTTGAAAGTTAGTCTTACATAAATGTTTTACGCGATTAATTAGCTGCTGCCTTTTTGTCCTTTGTGATTTTTTTTAGTGAGAATTTAATTTTTCATTTTGTATTATTAATCGAATCAATAATTTACACTAGTTAGTAATAAAATTATTAGTATTTTTTACTATTTTTTTTACTATTTATTAATTTTTTTATATTTACTATTTCTTACTATTTATTCATTTTTTATTTTTACTATTCTTGATATTTATTTATTTTTTATTTTTACTATTTCTTACTATTTATTTATTTTTTACTATTACTGTTAATAGTTAAAAATTTATAATTATTAATTATTATTAATCAGCATTTTATACTAAATTGGTACTGTTAGTAATATTAGTACTATTAGTATTTGATAGTAATTGGTATAACTGGTACCGATAGTATTTTTTCTAGTTGTTACTATTTGACATAGTAATTTTTTTTACTATTTTTTTCCTTTATTTTTTAGTAGGAATCTAATTTTTAATTTGATGCTATTTGGAATTATTATTACTGATAGTATTTTTTTACTTTCCTGTACCAATGCTGTTAGTATTTTTGTTACTATTGTATATTATTAGTACTATTACTATTTTCTATCATTTAGTATTATTATTTTTATTACAATTATTAGTACCGTCAAAATTTTTTACTATTTAGTTCTATTTACATTAGTAGTATTTTGTACTTTTTGGTATTAATAGTATTATTAGTAATTCTATACTAAAAAACTTTTAGTACTATTAGTAGTTTTATACTAAAATACTATTAGTACTATTATTATTTCAAAACTATTTGTACTATTAATTCGATTAGTAGTTTATACTATTGTACTATTAGTATTATTAGTAGTTTTACACTATTTGTACTATTAATACTATTTAGTAGATTAATTATTTTAATTTCTGTTTGTTTTTTTATTAATTACTATTAGTACTATTATCAGTTTGATACTATTTGTACTATTAATACTAGTACCAGTTTGATTCTATCAGTACTATAATTTTTTTTTTGCAATTTGATTAGTTTCTCTTTTACAATTCTAGACGTTTAAAAAATTAAATTATACAATAATGCGATAAGAAAGAAAATATTAAAATAAAATATTGGTGTAATAAAAGTAGTATAAAATTTTTAAAAAAATTAATAGAGCAATTAAAAAAAGTTTTTAGTAGAGAAAAGAACTTTTCCGTTTTAGTTAAAATTAATGGACGACGCTTCTTGAAACTCTTTTTGTTAACTTAATCTCTTTAATGTAGACTATTAAACAATCGTATAAGATTAATTTCACAGATTAGCTTAATGCTGTTTTGTCCTTTTTTTTCGTAATCCCCAGTACGTATTAGTTTAGAAGGAACTTATTTAAATTCATCGATTTTTTATTCTCTACTACTTTATTTACATAAAAAATCATTGCGAAATCTATTTTGACTCTAAATGCAATTAACCAAATTGAAGTGTTTTTATTTTAAATACAGTCGATGGGAATTTGAATTTTCCGGTTTTTTTAAAATCAATTTGGAAATCTATTTTGACTTTAAAATTTAAATGCATTTAATTGTATACTATTAAAATAAAAAAAAACTTCAGTGTTATTTTATTTTATGATACAATTTCGATTCATCGGATAAGAATTTAAATCTTCTTTTTAAAGACACGAGTATTGTAATTGTATAGAAAAAACAATTTACTTTTAAAGAAATTTTGAGTTATTTTTCTAAATGAAAAAAAAGAGGGTCAATTGTCAGGGGGGATAAAATCGAGAAATCTGTATTATACGTAAACAAGATGGAAAGGGAGAATCTATAATAGATAGTAGAATAGAAGTAGAAAGGAAATAAATCCAAAACGGACGTTTTCTTTCTTCGATAATTAAATTAGGGTTTGTTTAAAGACAGACGTAAAATCTACTTAACTTAAATTAAATATTGAATTCTTGTTACAATACTTAAGAGAGAAGCAATTGCTGATCGAATAAAATAGCCATATTCGGTTTATTCTGATCTACAATTGTTTTTTTTTCCTATTTTACTGTTAAATAATAAGTTAATAAAATTAATAAAGAGCTAACTATTCTTTATTACAATATTATTGTTATTATTACTATTATTTATAAAAGAAATTTCTAAAGCCATATAATTTAGATAATAAGTTAAAATTCTTTTGTCTGTTATCTTTATATTACTTACTTATTTTACATTTTAATTTTATTACAATTTTTTAATTGTAGGTACTTTTTAAATTTTCTAATTTTTAACTACAACTAGAAATATTATGTGGAAGAAATTGCCTTTGAAAATAAAAAACAAATTGATGTAAAGAAATACTTTATTAGTGACGGAAAACTTAAAAAGTGAAATTTTACTATGCTTGCTAAATTTGAATTAGTTACGAATAATTAATAACTACGAAGAAAAAAATTTTTTAAATAGAACTAACAACTTTCTTTTGTTAGAAAAGAATGTTTGTTTGATTCTGATAAATATTATGTTAAGATAACGATTGTTTTAATTGTTATGATTCAACAATTATAGGCAATAAAATGTTAGAATAATTATCATAATATAGCAATAATAATAATTATTATTATTTTATTATTATTAAAATTCAACTAAAAGAATTATTTTTACAACTAATTCCAATTTCGAGAAAAAAATGTGAATTGCAAAATTAGAAAAATGAATGCTAGTTGTTAAAGTGTTTTTAAGAATATTTGTGTTCAAAACAAAAATTGCTTGATTATGTAGATAAAAAAATTGTAGCTTGGGACGCACTTGCTTTTTAGTTTAGAAATGTAAATTCATAATTACAATTCTCGCACCAACGGTGACTATAATAAATTATTCTCTAATCAATTAATAATATAACGTAATATAATAAAATATTGTTTTAAGAAAAAAAAAATATATTTATAAAATTGACGCAAGAAAGTTAAAATTTTTGAAAATTTCAAATTCTTCTGAAATTGAATCAATTATTGAAAATAATCGATGTATAGAAGAATACATCGATTCCCAGTTGAAAGTTTTTTTCATGTATTTTAATAAAATTTTCCAAAAGATTTCAATTATTTAAAACAAATTTTACTAAAGTTGTAAGCAAACACAAAATGTTTCACAGAGATTTAATTATTTTTATAAAAAATAAAATTCTTTTCAGAAATTTAATTATTTTCATAAATAATAACGTACTTTTGAGAATTAAATTATTTTCATTTAAATATTGAAATTCATTGGAGATTTTAAATTATTATTTTGAATGCAATTCTAATCGAATATTTATAAATTGTAGGTATTTAAAATAAGTGAATTCCAAGGAATAATTTTATTATATTTCTTGAAAACATTTGGATTTCTATAAAGAATTTTGTTATTCATATACAGAGATAAATAAATTTCAAAAAAAATGTTGCTATTTTTGAAGATAAATTATATTGTTTTGAAAAATGGAGATTATACTTTTTGGAAAATAATTGATATATTGCAAACAGATTTCAGAAAAAAAAATTCTAAATAATTGAATTCCTGTGAAGTTTTTATTATTTATGAAAATAATTAAATTTTTGCTTAGAATTTTATTAAAATTTTGTTTAAATAATTAAATTCTTTTGGATATAGTTTTATTCAAATAGTAGACATTGGAAAATAATTTGAATTGAGGAAATTTTTCGAAAATAATTGAAATTTTGTCAAGAATTTTATTAAAATTTTTAAAAATAATTTAATTCTGGAGAAGAATTTAATTATTTCTAAATATAAGTGGAATTTTGACGAGAATTCTTCTAATTTAAAAGAAGTGTTATAAAATTTTTCCTTTGAATCCAATTATTTTGAATACATTTTAATAACTTTTTTGCCAAGAATGTCATTACAATAATTATAGTTAAAAATATGATTATTTGAGAATTTAAAAAAATTTAGTTTGAAATCTTTTCAAAATCCAATTATTTCTAAAAATTCACACTGCAATGCTTATAATATTCAATATTTCAATTATACAAAATTTTAAATAAAATTCATTTTTAAATTAATTTTTATTAAAACATTTGACAAGTATTTAAATATTCAAAGACAAAAATAAATACTTTATTTATTACTTGAATATTTCGCAAAATTTAATTCGCCTAAAGAATTTTATAAATAAATTTTTAATAAATCGATTTCTTTTGGCAAACTTTATTAAAAAAGTAAATTGAATTTAAAAATTTTTTTTGAACATTATTGAATTTCTGTCAAGAATTTTATTGGTTTTGAATTTCTATTTTGTTTATTATTTATGAATATAATTAAATTACTAAAAAGAATTAATGAATTTTATTAGAAATATTAAAGAACTTGTAATTAAAAAAAATTTAGAATACGATAATAATTCAATAATAAAATTCTTTTGAGGAATTCAATTGTATTTTTAAATAACCAAAGTCATCGAAGAATTACAATTATGTTTATTAAAATTTTAATCAAATTCCTCAAAAAACGTAATTATTTAAAACTTTTTTAAAAAATTTGTCACAAGAATTAATTTTTTTTAAAAATCGTTGACAAAGTTTTTTTTTTAAAGTTAATTTTTCAATAAATTATTGTATTGAATATCTAACATAAGACTTTCATTATTCAATGCGTTATTTATTTTCGTATTTAAATAAACCAATTCTCATAGAATCTTCTAATAAAAATTAATTTAAAAATTATTTAATAATTTCTGCTATCATTTGTAACTTTTCTAATATTTAAATTTTTTTAGTGTTTTTAACTAAAATTCTTCTATAAATACATTATTTTTTAATAATTAATTAAATACATATTACAAAATTTAACTAATTTCTGAAAAATTGAAATTATTATTAAAATTGTTCAAAAATCTATGTTCTTTAATATTTCAAACGAAATTCATTTAAAAATCAAATAAATTTTTCCTTCATTGTAATAAAAATGTAATAATTATTTTGAGAGTAATTCGAAATATACTTTAGAGTCAGGGAGAAAGGAAAGTAAATTATTTTCCTCAGATGTCAAATTGTGACAAGAAACGAATCAATAGGGAAAAGCAACGTTTTGATTTGTTTTTTGTCTTGATTTTTAGAAATTTTTAAAATTTATTTTTTGTCTCATATTCTCAGAAAAACTGTGCTTCTATTTTTAATTTTTTATTCCTACACCGAAAAAGTTTAATTCTGAATTTAAGAATACCATCTTAGCTTCTATTTAGGAATATTGTATACTTAAATTAGGTATATACTATTTTTAAAATAAGAATATATATACTTAATATCAGAAATATATTTTACACCGATATTCCCCTTAAAATTATTTTTTTAATATCAAGAATATATTCTTATTTTAAAAGTAGTATATACTTAATTTAAGTATTCAATATTCGTAAATAGGAGCCAAGATGGTATTCCTATTCTTAAATTTAAAATTACATTTTTTCTGTGATAAAGTCTGTATTTTTTTTTCATTCTTTCACTGGTTCGAGTCCTGATAAATGTAATAGTAAAATACTTGGAAATCGTTGGTGCGTGATTGATGGGCAAAAAAAAAAAAGAAAGGAAAATAGAAAAATAGAAAAAAAGAGTTTAGTTGATAGAGAAATGAAGGCAGCACTATTTGAAAAATTGAAAAGTGGAGAATTGTATTAAAGTGAGGTGTGAAAAGAACAGTGTGCACTGGTTTGACACATGAGAAGGGAAGCAAGTGCGCCTCGCTAAACCCATAGACTGCCCTTGGTGCAGGTATACTCTGTGTCGCAGCGATACTTCAGCTCGTCTCGAGACTCGCTTCAAGGGGCTTACGTGAATCGAGGAGCGAGTGAACTCGATCTCAGCAGAAGAGCGAGACGAAAGGATCATCTCAGGGGCAGGTTCAAGCTCTCGAATGCCGTTGCACTTGCCGCCTCCTCACGTGACACATCACATCTTCATACGCCGGCATCGGTTAATCATCTCAACAACAGCAGCAGCTGTAATGGCACCGAAACGTACGTTTTCACTTTCTCTTTTTTACTTTACAGTTTATACTCTCTATCTTCCCTATTTACATTTTTTTCCCTTTTTCATTTATCAAATTTATCCAGGTTATTTCAATAACGTTGTTATTCATACTACCCTCTTTTTTTTACAAACAAACAAACAAACAACATTTGTTTATTGGCAAAATTACATTTTACAAATCGTTTACAATTGAAAATTTTGACATAAGCGAACTTCATTAGTCAGAATAAATGTGAAACTGAAAATCAGTAATAACAATCAATTTCAGTAAGAGCTTACTTGAAACTTGTTTAATTTTGCGTCTATAGTCAATAGAGTTGAAAGAATTTAAAACAGATTATTAGTATAATTTTAAAAAATTTAACCAGACATAGCATTAATGTTGTTTAAATTTGAGTCTATTATTAAAAGCGTTGAAAGAAATTAATACACAGGAAATCATGAGGTATTGAAAAGTGTTGCAGATTAAATTAACACCAAAAAAGATTAAAATAATCAATCTTGGTGTTATTTTTTTCAATGAATTAAATTTTAGTTTATTACATTTTTTTATAGTTATAAAATATGAAGATATCAATAACTCCGAATCTTCCACTCAGAGTGATTGATTTCTTTATATTTTATAATAATTCAAGATGACCAAGTCTTCTTCATAATTATTTATATTATTTCAATTCAATTATTATTTTCAATAATTTTTAACTACAATTTTACTTAAATCCATTATTTTTAATAATTATTGATTAATCAATGTAACGAAATTTCAATTATCTCTAAATTAATTAAATGCATATTAGAAAATAAAACTTTTTCAAAATTATTTTTATTATTTCAATTCAATTATTATTTTCATCAATTTTTAACTACAATTTTACTTTATATCTATTATTTTTAATAATAATTAATTAATCAATTTCACGAAAATTCAATTATTCCTAAATTCTTTAATTAAATGTACATTAGAAAATAAAAACTTCAAATAATATTCAAAAAATTAAATTAAACTTTTTAAAAAATATTCATTTCAAGATTCAATTATTTCCAAAAAGTTCACTCTATATTTCTTTTAATATTCAATTATAATCTAAAATTTTAATTGAAATTAATTTTTATACCATTTTTATTAGTAAATTCTACCAGAATTCAATTAATTAAATCCACAAATAAATCATCCAATAAAACTTTTTCAAAAATATTAATTTCAAAATTCAATTATTTCCAAAAAGTTCACTATATATTTCTTTTAATATTCAATTATAACATAAAATTTTAATTGAAATTCATTTGTATGAAATGAAAATCAATTTTTATTAGAAAATTCTACAAAAATTTAATTATTTAAATGCAAAAGTAAATAATTTATTGAATAATTGAATGTTTCTAAAATTTCAATTCTCATGAAGAATTTGAGTAACAAATTTTTTAATAATTCAATTCTTTTGTCGAATTTTATTAAAACTTGCATCAACATAATTACTTTTTTCAAAGAATTCCAATTATAATTGTATGAAAAATAATTGAATAAACGTTGCGATGAGTTTTATGAGAATTTTCAAATTTATTCGTTTACAATTCAATTTTACAAAATTTCAATTATTCTGAAATTCTACTATTGAAAAATAAAAACTTGAAATAATTTCAATAAAAATCCTATTAAACTTTTAAAAATAATTAATTCTATAGACTTTTTTGGCAAAAATATGAAAAATTAAGAATTTCAATGATTTTAGTTTGAAACTTTTTCAAAATTTAATTATTTCTAAAAATCCACGTTATAATGATTTTAATACATAAGTATAATCTAAAATTTTAACTGAAACTCATTTTTAAAAATATTTTTATTAGTAAGTCCTACGAGAATTCAATTATTTGAATAAAAAATTAAATAATTTATTAATTTCATGTTTGTTGAAATTAAATTCTCCTTGAAAATGTTATATGAAGAATTTTTAAATCATTAAATTCTTTTGACGAATTTTAATAAGATTTTTAAGAATAATTACATTTTTCGAGGAATTTGATTAAAATTGCATTAAAAATAATTGAAATTCTGCAATGAGTTTTATTATTTATGAAAATAATTGAATTCCTAAAAGAATTTTATTATTTATAAAAATAATTGAATTCCTGAAGAAATGTTATTACTTATGAAAATAATTGAATTATTGCGAAGAAATTTATATCAAAATTTGTAAATAATGGAATTTCTGTAAAACTTTTTATTATTTATGAAAATAATTGAATGTATGCGTAGAACTGTACACTCACTTTTTTTTAATACACTCAGAAAACATTATTTTTAAATCAAAGAGAAAAATAATTTTAAGTGATTTTGTTTAACTCAAATAAGTTTGTAAGCTTAATCCCAATATAATGAAAATATCTACTGCTTTGATTCAAAAATATTTTTTGTGTAAATAATTATGTTTAATTCAAACATATTTTCGGTTACGGTTTAAACAAAGATTATGTTTAAAAATTTTATGTTTGAATCAAACTTAAAAGTCGATTATAAATAATTAAAAATCAACCACAACTTAAGTTTAAATTAAAAATACTATTTCTTTAAATGAATCAAAAAATATGTTTGACTGTATAGCAAAGATATTTTAAGTTTGATTTAAACAAAATATGTTTGAATCAAATAAATCGTTTTCTCAGTGTAATGGAATTCTTATGGAAATTTTTTTTTGAATTATTAGATATCGGAAATTATGGAATTTTAGAAAACTTTTGAAAATAATTGAAATTTTGACAAGAATTTGATTTAATCAAATTTTGTAAAATAATTGAATATCAGAGACTTTGGTGTTTTAAAATAAAATTTCATTCATAGTTAAAAATAACGCCAAAATAGATTATTTTAATTTAAGGTTGAAATGTCAAAAACGTTAAATTCAAAAAAATTAATACAACAAATAAATATATTAATTAATGTAAGTAGTTAACTATTGACAATTAAATATATTTGTTTCAATAAAACCGTTAAATTAGTGCAGCAATATAGCTTTTCTGTATTCGCTCATAACCATAATTAGTAATATAATATCGGAGAAGAAAATTCTCTAAATTGAAGTGTATTATTTTTGTTACCATATACAAGAGGGAAATATGCATTCAGTTTAGAGGAATCTGCATCAAAACAAGATTTCTCTTTTGAGGGTGTATAGTCGGACATTACTGTATTTACATTTGTTTAATTTTGAACCTATAATTAAACAACGTATTATAAATAAGTAATAATAGCTCATTATAGTCAGACATTAGTTTAAAATTATTTAAATTTTGAGTATTTAAAGAATTTAAAGGGATCAGTAGTAAACATTAAGACTAGTCAGACGTGATGTTAAAGTTGTTTAATTTTGAGTATATATAATTTTATTAATTTTATTTAATTTTGTATCTGTAATTAAACGAGCTAAAAAGGGATCGGTAGTAATAGGCAATTTGTCGTCAGACATTGCTTTTAACTTGTTTAATTTGAGTCAATGGGTTAATAAAGGTTTAAGAGTTAGAAAGGGATCAGTAGCAAAAGTCAATTTTAGTCAGACGTTGCTTGAAACTCGTTTAATTTTAAGACTATAACTAAAAAAAATTAATATTGGACTTTAAACTTCTTTAATTTTCAGTTTACAATTAAAAAAGTAAATATGCGTCAGTAGTAAAAGTCAACTGTATCATATAATTTTATTTTAAGTATACAATGAAGAGAGCTAAAAAGGGTTTAATCAGACATTGCTTAAAACATGTTTAACTTTCAGTCTATAGTCCCACCAATTGTTGAATTAGAAAATTTGTAAATGATACGTCTGACTATAAATTACTTGTACTACTTGCGGTAAGTGAAACAACAGAGTTAAAAGTGGCTGACTAAAATGGCTTCTCACTACTGAAAACGTATTTATATAACAGCAGTTTTCTCTCTCCTCAGTTGATGATTCTTACTTTGTTAGTTATTAACATATAACTTTAGTTGCTGTAGTAAACTAAATAAGTAACTTTTTTTAGTGAAAATTAGTTACGTTTGCTTTATATTAGAAATTTTACTAACTTCTAAATCAAAAATCAACCCGAGATGTTATTAATAAATTAGTTATTTTTAATTAATTCAGACACAGAGAGTAAAGAGGATTATCCTTCCACATTTTGATGCAAGTACAAGATAATCATAAGAAATACATGCTGTTACGACATTATTCATGTCATTAATAATTGAGTAAGGAGAATGTCGATAAATTATTTGATTTACTCGAACCTTACCTTTACAGTTTTTTCTTCAATGAATAATGAAATAATTGTACTTCGCAGGCATTGGATAGTATTTTAAATTTTCATGACAAAAAAAGAATAATCTAAAATTAAATTTAACATTTTTAATAACGTGTGTGTTTAAAGAAATGTAACAAGTAATAGTAATTAAAAATATTATGATGAAAGGAGTTAGTAAATTAACTCTCTTTTGGAGTTGATTTTTAAATTGAAATATTTCACTCCCATCTCCCGAGTCTGTCAACTCTCTAAATATTTTACAGTGTAGTTAAGTAATTAAATTAAATTAATTGAATAAATTAAAAATTTCTACAGTAGTAATAGTCAATTTTAGTCAGACATTACTTTAATTTAAAGTTATTTAATTTAGAATCTAAAAAGAGTTAAAAGAGTTTAGTAGTGTAAGTGGAGTTTAGTCAGACATAGCTGTAATTTTTGCAGACGTTTCAACACAAATTTCCTTAGTACCCGTGCAGAAATTTTGACCTGGCCCTGGCTGGGGCCAGACCGGACAAGACCGGGGCCACTTCGGGAAATCTGACCTGCCCCCGGCCTGGATGAAACAATAAAACCGACCGGGGCCATGCCACGGGCCAGATCTGGTTCCCTGCTGGGGACCCGACCGGGGCCATGGAATTTTTCCCGCTTTGACTGTTATTGAAATTTTTGTGGTATAGGGTAAACCATATAGTCGGCATGGTTGCCACACAACCTGGAAAACCTGGAAAACCTGGAATTAGCATGGAATTTGAAAAAGAGTATGGAAAACCTGGAAATAGCATGGAATTTGAAAAAACTTCTGGAATTTTTTTCGTTCATTAAAAATATTAAGAAAAAAATGCCATTTAATATGTTTTTTTTTTAATGTTAAAATGTAACTTTCGTTTTCTGTTTTTTCTCATTAAATTATATTAGTTTTTCTTCTTAATTATTGACTAAAAATTTAATTAATTGTTTTTAATTTCTTCCTAAAAAAATCGTACTGTTTAAGAGAGCATAAATTTATAACTATTTAATAATAAATACTGTTAACACTGTTTTGTAAAATACTTGTTTTTTCATCACAAATAATTCCTAAACTGTCAAACTAATTTTCCATTTTAACCTGAAATTTTTAATATTTTTGACCTGGAAAACCTGGCAAAAGCCTGGAATATAGGTCTACAATTATAAAAGTCAAAAACTTCCAAAATTCATAACTCGAAAATTTGGACAATTAAACAAAAATAAAAAAATACGTATCTGTTTTTTTAATACAGAATAGAAAAAAAATATTTTTGACCAATTTTAAAAGGTCGACTTAAATCTCACGTGGAATTGTCCATATTTTTAATAAAAGTTATTATTTTTCTTCAACAAAAAATTATTTGGATGACATAACCTCCAATCTGACAACCGTTTTTATCAATAGAAGGATTCCATTCTTATTATTTAAAATATTATTTTAATTTATTTAAAATATATTAAAAATTGGAATGTTTTGAATAATTTATTTAACAATAATAACAACCCAGTGGTCACAAAAACATAAAACGTTCTTTAAACGTCTGTAGAACGTTTAATGTCTGCCAATTTACGTTCTACAGACGTTCAAAGAACGTTTTTTGTCTTTATGCCCGCTGGGAATGGATTCAATTTTTTGCAAATAACTTTTTTACAATGTTTAAAATGTCAAAAATTTAAATACGTTTAGTAATCAATTTAGTAGTGTTGATAATAAACAAAGTTTATTTTTACTTCTCTTTTTCTTGGGGCAACCCGGCCTGGCCACGACCGGGTAAAAGTAATTAACGGTTAGACATCGGATTTAAAATTATTCTCATCTACTTAACAAAAAGTAATAATATAAATAAATTATAAAAAGTATTATAATAATACTAATATTAATAATAATAATAATAATAATAAAGTAACTTCTAGTTTATTTGCTCTATTACCTTATTTTTATAAATAACATGAGCTACTCTTAATGTTTTTTTTCAAAAAACAAGCCACTCTAGAAACTCAGTTTCTTTAATGACATTTAATTTAAATTGAGACAAAAAACGAACACAGTAGAACGCGAGGTGTTAAAATAACACCAGAAGGATTAAAATAGTCGGCAACAGTTTAATCCCTCTAGGATTAAATTAACACTAAAAGGGATTAAAATAATCTATTTTGGTGTTATTTTTACTATGAATGACATCTTTTTTTAAATAAAACACTAAAGTCAACAATTTGTAAAAATTCAACGAATTTAGCTTCTCCAGGGATAATAGTAAATAAGTTACTAACTTAGTATCATAGTTACTAAATTCAATTGTGTTCAAAAATTTCAATTCTCTTTAAAAATAATAAAATTCTTCTCTGATATTCAATTATTTTACAAAATTTTATTTAATCAAATTCTTGTCAAAATTTCAATTATTTTCAAAAGTTTTCTAAAATTCCATAATTTCCGATATCTAATAATTCAATAAAATTTTCCATAAGAATTCCATTACACTAAGAAAACGATTTATTTGATTCAAACATATTTTGTTTAAATCAAACTTAAAATATCTTTGCTATACAGTCAAACATATTTTTTGATTCATTTAAAGAAATATTTTTAATTTAAACTTAAGTTGTTGGTTGATTTTTAATTATTTATAATCGACTTTTAAGTTTGATTCAAACATAAAATTTTTAAACATAATTTTTGTTTAAACCGTAACCGAAAATATGTTTGAATTAAACATAATTATTTAAACAAAAAATATTTTTGAATCAAAGCAGTAGATATTATATCTATATATATTGAGATTAAACTTACAAACTAATTTCAGTTAAACAAAATCACTTAAAATTATTTTTCTATTTGATTTAAGAATAATGTTTTCTGAGTGTATTAAAAAAAATTTGAATCCAGTTCTACCCATACATTCAATTATTTTCATAAATAATAAAAAGTTTTACAGAAATTCAATTATTTACAAATTTTGTTATAAATTTCTTCGCAATAATTCAATTATTTTCATAAGTAATAACATTTCTTCAGGAATTCAATTATTTTTATAAATAATAAAATTCTTTTAGGAATTCAATTATTTTCATAAATAATAAAACTCATTGCAGAATTTCAATTATTTTTAATGCAATTTTAATCAAATTCCTTGAAAAATGTAATTATTCTTTAAAATCTTATTAAAATTCGTTAAAGAGTTTAATGATTTAAAAAATTTCATGATAACATTTTTCATAAGAATTTAATTTCAAGAAACATGAAATTAACAAATGATTTATTTGTGGATTTAATTAATTGAATTCTAATAGAATTTACTAATAAAAATGGGTTTAAAAATGAGTTTCAGTTAAAATTTTAGATTATACTTAAGTATTAAAATCATTATAACGTGGATTTTTAGAAATAATTAAATTTTGAAAAAGTTTCAAACTAGAATCATTGAAATTCTTAATTTTTCATATTTTTGACAAAAAATTCTATAGTATTCATTATTTTAAAAAAGTTTAATTGAATTTTTTTGAAATTATTTCAAGTTTTTATTTTTTTAATATATATTTAATTGCAGAATTTCCAAATAATTGAAATTTTGTAAAATTGAATTGTAAACGAATAAATTTGAAAATTCTCATAAAACTCAACGCAGCGTTCCACTTATTTTTCATGCAATTACAATTGAATTCCTTAAAAAAAGTAGTTATTTTCATGCAATTTTTAATAAAATTCGACAAAAGAATTGAATTATTAAAAAATTTGTTACTAAAATTTTTTATGAGAATAAAATTTTGAGAAACATTCAATTATTCAATAAATTATTTATTTCTGCATTTAAATAATTGAAGTCATGTAGAATTTTAAAAAAAAATTGATTTTCTTTTCATAAAAATGAATTTCAGTTAATATTTTAGATTATAATTGAATATTAAAAGAAATATAGAGTGAACTTTTTGGAAATAATTGAATTTTGAAATTAATATTTTTGAAAAAGTTGAATTGAATTTTTAAAATATTATTTGAAGTTTTTATTTTCTAGTATGCATTTAATTAAAGAATTTAGGAATAATTGAATTTTCGTGAAATTGATTAATTAATTATTATTAAAAATAATAGATATAAAGTAAAATTGTAGTTAAAAATTGGTGAAAATAAAAATTGAATTGAAATAATGGAAATCATTTTAAAGAAGTATAAATAATGTACTTCACTGCAAAAAGAGGCATCTTATTTTAAGATACTTTGGTAGTCACTTTTGAGTTGTTACCAAAAAGTTATCAAAAGCATCTTAAAATGCATTAGTTTCTAAGATAGAAGATTGAAAAATAAGATGTTTTAATCGTTTTAAAAGTGATTATCATGTATTTTAAGATACTTGTTTTTGCAGTGTTTTTACAGTGTTATAATATGAAATAATTGCTTTATTACTTGATCATCTTTAATTATTATAAAATATGAAGAAATCGATCACTTCAGTTATATTGATATGTTCATGTTTTATAGTTTTAAAAAATTTAAGAAACTAAAATTTCATTCATTGCAAAAAATAACAAAAAAAATTGATTATATTAATATTTTTTGGTGTTAATTTAATCTGCAACAACTTTTTAATACCTTACGATTTGCTATGTGAACTAAGTGTTGTGAACCAAAGATTTGATTTTTTCTGTCTCAATTTGACTGTGAGAACAATATTAGTTGTAAAAAAATGACATTGATAAAAAATGATAGAAAAATAAATAATTATAAAAAAATGTTAAAAAAAATAATAAATAATGATAGCAGTAAAATTGTAAAAATAAAAGAGAAATGTAGGTGTATAATTGAGTTGTGAATATATTTAGAAGGTATACGGCTCATCAACAACAGCAGCAAAGAGGCAGCAGGGGATTTCCCGGGCAGCCAGGGAGTAAGGGATTCCGCACCGGTGCCCCGAATTGGTCCTTTGTCTTTGATCCTGCGGGACGTCTCTGCTACTATTGGTCGATGGTGGTATCACTTGCCTTCCTCTACAATTTCTGGGTCATCATCTATAGGTTCGCCTTCCAAGAGATCAACGGTAAGTCCCTTGCGTATCTTTGTCACGTACCACGATTGAGATCAGAGAGAGAGAGAGAGAGAGACAACGAACAATGAATTTCGTGCGCGCCACAGTCCCGAAAACACAATCATCCTCAAGTTCCACTTCAAAATCGCTGAATTCAGAGTTGATTTTATTATTCCAATTTATACTTTTTTCTTCTTCTCTGCCTTTATTTATACTTTTCTTTGTTTCTTTTTTTTTGTCGAACGAAATTAAGGTTTATTTTTATTTCCATTACTTTCATTAGGTTAATTGCTTTATTTTTCATCACTTTTGTTCGATTCAATTTTTTATTTCCGCATCACATTCATTTGATTAATTTAATTATTTTTGCTTAACACTTATTGTATTTTATTTATTTACCTTTTTATTCATTATATTTTGCATTTCTTTTACTTTATTTGTTTACAATAAATATTTCAATGCAATTTATTTTATTTAATAATAAAATTATTTATAAAATTTATAATTATTTTATTTTTATTTTACTTTATTTAATTGTATTGTATTTATTTTCCCTATTCTCTTACTTTAATTTTTTTAATTGTTATTTACAAGGTTTTGCTTTTATTTTAACCTTATTTATATTTATTTAAATTCGCTTTTCTTTTTCAGTTGGTTGTGTTACTTTATTTCCATTAGTTTCGTTCGGTTAATTATTTTCTTTCTATTATAGTTTCATTCACATAATGATTTTATTAGTCAGAGGGAGCTAACTTTGAAAGGGTTTTCTTGTTAAACTTTGGGTGAAAAAAGATTCAAATCGTATAAGGTAATGGGAGAGACATAATATTCTTAGAACGGCTCTTGAAATGAGTTTAGTTTTTAAAGCTTTACCAACGAGAGAAGAGTATTAAAAAAAAAGAGGGGAGAAGTCGAGAAAATTTTCATCAGTGGTAAAATAAATTCATTTCTTGTTAAAGAAAAATAAAAAATTAATTTTTATCAACTACTCAAAGAAACTTGAATTCTTCCTGCAATATTTAAAGTACTTACATAAAATTTTTATGTGCGTACAAAGAAAAATTATTATACACTGAGAAAAAAAATGTTTTTAATTTAAAAATGTTAACAAATTTTTTTAATTAATTCTATTATAAAAACAATATTTGAAGAATGTTTATATTATTAAAGTATTTTATTATTTAATAAATTATTTTAAAAACTAATTAAAAATAATTCTCCTTCATCTTGTAATACTAAAGTTTCCACTCGTATTACTCGTCAAAAATAAATATAATTTTATTTTGATTTGAAAATTTAAGAAATATTTCATTTCAACGCAAAATTAATTAGTGAAAATGCAGTGACAATTATTAATATAGTACAAGTAGAATTATTATAATTGTGTGTATAATTGTGCTGTATATAATTGTTGAAATGCATTCAGATTAGGAAAAAAAAATTTAATTAACAGAAACATTTGTATTATTATAATTGTTGCCTCGCTTGAGAAATACAAATTTGAACACAATTTCGAGTGTTGCTGGTGGGAAATTATTTTTATTGTTTAATTATTTGGTGAAAAATAAAATTGCTTACCATAAGTACATCTTTTTGATGACTACCTCGGGCGCTTTTGCCTTTTATAATAAAACATATTAAATTTCGAGCATCGTGTGAAATATCAATATTAGTTTTGCATCTCACACACACGCATATATATTATTTTATACAAATGTAGTCGTGATCGTTAAGGCGAGTGGATTTCAAATTTATATAGAACAAGCAAATAATTTCAGTGAAAATAGTTTGTCATGTTTATGATTCTTCTCTCTCTCTCTCTCTCTCTCTCTCTCTCTCTCTCTCTCTCTCTCTCTCCCTTCTAGCCTCGAGCTGTTTATTATTTCTCATTTTATTTTCATGGTCTGTTGTAAATTTAAATAAAAAATATGGTTTAGTGGACACAATTAAAATTATGCGTATTTTGAATTTTTGTTTTAATTTTAATTTAGCGGGAAAAAATGTGTAAATATTTAATTTTATTATTCTGTATATTTAAAATTTAAATTATAGTAGAAAAATTAATTTTTATTAATGTAAAATACGACTTTTTTGTTAAAATTATTAATTTCTTTCAAACAATTTTATATCAATTGTTTAAAATAATAAAATTATACTACTAAATTTTTTCAATAACATTAGATTTAAAATAAATAAATTTTTCCAAAAAATTTAATTAAACTTTTAAAGAATTATTGAATTCCTTCACGAATAGTGAAAATAATTGAATTTGCGATAAAATGAATTTTTAAATTTCCAAGAATAATTGAATTCTTTCAACGAATTTTTGTATTCATCAAAGTTATTGAACTCTTGAGAAGGAATTTATTTATTTATTTCAGCAGTAATTTTATTGAATTTTTGAAAATAAATTTTATAAAAATAATTCAACTTTCACGAAGAATTTTAGAAAAATCTACAAAAAATAATTGAATTTCTTCGAGAACATTGAAATTAAATAAATTTCTGAGACGAAATTTATAATTTACGAAAAGAATTGAGTTTCTTCGAAGAATTTTATTATTTTTTATGAAAATAATTGAATTGTTTCAAAGAATCTTCTTTTTTATTAAAATAATTGAATTAGAAAGATGAATTTTATTAAAATTTCGAAAAGAATTGAATTCCTGCGAAAAGTATTATATTACACATTTCTGCTAAGGATTTTCTTATTTATAAAAAAAATTGAATTCTTTCAAAGAATTTTCTTCATTATGAAAATAATTGAATTCTTTCAAAGAATTTTTTTCATTATGAAAATAATTGAATTCTTTTAACGAATTTTCTTCATTATGAAAATAATTTAATTCTTTAAAAAATTTTCTTATTTATAAAAATAATTTAATAATTCATAAGAATTTTATTAAACTTTCGAAAAAAATTGAATTACTGCGAAAAGTATTATATTATTTGTTAGAGGAATTCAATTCTTGAAAAGAATTCCATTTAAATTTTCAAAAATAATTGAATTCTTTCAAGAGTATTCAAATTAATTAAATTTCTGCAAACGATTTTCTTATTTATGAAAATAATTGAATTCTTGACAAGAATTTTACTAAAGCTTTTGAAAATAATTGAATTTTCATTAAAACTTTTATTAAAATTTCATTGAAAATAAATGACTTATTTCGAAGGATTTCATTGGAATTTTTAAAAAATAATTGTATTATTTCAAAGAATTTTATTTAAATGTTTGAAAAAATAAATTATTTTTATGTGATTAGTTAATAAATGAATTTTTTTCATTGTGACTTTTAAATTATTTCAATAACTATATTAATTTTAAAAAATAAAAAAATTTGTAATTTGCATAAACATTTTGTTTTGATAAAAACAATTATTTTGATAAAAAAAAATTATTTTTATAAAATTAATTTTGTTGAAAAAGAAGAATGTGAATCAAATAAATTTAATTTTGTTATAAAAAATTTTTCGATGGAAAAAATTATCTTGATAAACAAAAATGTTGAGAGAAAAAGATATTATTCCTGCTAATAAAATACTAATTTTCATAAATTTTTTTTAATTTGAACGAAAAAATATTTTATGATAGAAAAAATGTGGAGAGCAAAAATATTTATAACAATGTTGAGAGAAAAAGATATTTGTGCTAATAAAATACCTACTAATTTTCATAAAATTTTTTTTAATTTGAACGAAAAAATATTTTATGATAGAAAAAATGTGGAAAAAAATCATTATTCTCTTTAAAAAAAATGTGGAGAGTAAAAATATTTATTTGTGATAATAAAATACCAATTTTCATTAAAATTGTTTTCTATATGAATAAAAATAATTTTAATCTAAAAAATTACTTTGTAAATAACTGTAGAGATAAAAAATAATTATTCTCATAAAAAAAAGAATGGAGAGAAAAAAATCATTAATTTTGTGATTATTTAATACTAATTTACCCAAGAAATTTTTAATCAATTTTTATTATTTTTAATTCAAAAATTTGAAATAATTGTAATTTTTTGAAATGAATATTGTTTGAATTTACAGGTGAAACTCTGGTTGTGTGGTTTTGTCTGGATTACTTGTCGGATTTTCTCTATTTGGTCGATATAGCCTTTCATTTTCGTACGGGTTATCTTGAGGACGGTGTGTTACAAACCGATGCCACAAAATTGAGAACACATTATATGAACAGTACCACATTTTACATAGACTGCCTGTGCCTGTTGCCTCTCGACTCTTTATACTTATCTATAGGATTTAACAGTATACTCCGAAGTTTTAGGCTCGTTAAAATTTATCGGTAAGTTTTTTCAAATCATAACTAGGAAAAATGAAATTAATTTCAATTGGCAATTATTAATTTATATTTATCTTGGTTAATGGTGATATTTTTTTAATTTTCCTATTTAGTTAATTAATCTATTTGAATTAATTGGGAATTTCGTTTGCCAATTTCAGATTTTGGGCGTTTATGGATAGAACCGAAAGACACACGAACTATCCAAATTTGTTTCGCTCCACCTCCTTGATACATTACTTACTGGTGATCTTTCACTGGAACGGGTGCCTCTATCATATTATTTATAAGAACAACGGTTTCGGGAGCAAAAATTGGGTTTACAAGGAGTCAAAGTCGACGGATGTTGTCGACCAGTACCTGCAGAGTTACTATTGGTGCACGTTAGCTCTCACGACCATTGGCGATCTTCCAAGGTTAGTTATATTATTTTTAGTTTCTATTCTCTATGTGCACTTAATTATAACAAATTAATTTCCATTCTCTATTTACTTAACTATTAAACATAAAAATTCTTATTAATTAAAAAATAAAATGCTATTCACGTTTATCAAAATTTCCAAAAATTTCAAATAATTGAATTCTTGTCAAGAATTATAATTAAACCAGCAAAACCACACGCGCGCGTGAAATTTTATTTTCCGTTGTTACTTTCAAAACTTGCTTTTCGAAATTTAATAAAAATTCTTAATTTCTTTTTAAAAAAAAATTTTTCTTACGGTCTTTCATTAAATTTAATTATTTGAATAACTCGTATAGTAAATGCCAAAATATTTCTAACAGCAACTTGAATTAAAATTCAAAATTTATTTTAATTAAAGTTGGCAAAATTTTAAATTCTGTCAATTTTTTAAAATTATTTTCGTAAATAGAAGTATTTTTAAAAAATTTTAGATTCATTTTTTCAAGAAACAATTTTTCGAAATTTCTGAATTAAATTTTTCAAAACTTTAATCCTTTTTGTTGAACAAAAATTTAAAAACTTATTAATATGTATTTTTCCCGATGAATTAAAATTTCAAATAATTTCAATGAAAAACCTCATGAAATATAATTAGTTCTAAAATTTGCAATTGTAATTCATCCAAAATTCAATTATTTTTTTTAGAATTTTTGAATAAAATTATTGAAAAATTTTAAGAAGTTTTAAAGAAAAATAATGTTATTATTAATTTTTTAAAATAAAAATTTAAGTTGATTTTAATGTTAAACTTTTGTTACCCCTATATTTTCAAGAAATATAATTTAAAAACCTTTTAAAATTTGATTAATTCCTAAAATTCCTGTTATAACGGTTTAAATATTTAATTATTTCTTAAAATGTTAACTGAAATTTTTGTTAAATCGATTCCTATCAGAATTCAACTATGAGAATTGAATTATTAAAATAGAATAATTTTTGTAAATTCATAAAATGATATAATTTCAAAAATATTTATAGAAAATTTTTAAAGAGGAAAAAATAAAATTCTTTAAAATATAAAATTTTACCAAATTTCCAATTGTTTCAATTTGATAAAATTATTATTGAGAATTCCAATACCTTTTTCTTTAAAAACTTTTAATTAGTATTTTTCAAAAACCTAATTTTTTAAAAAAATTTCCAAATTCAATTTTTCAAATTTTAATAACTTTTGTAAAATAAATATTTAACTAATTATTGTTCTTTATTTGCTTAAAATTTCGAAATACTTCAAAATTTGAACTGCAAGTTTTCTAAAATTCAATTAATTTTCTAAAATTTTTGAATAATTTTATTCAAAATTTAATTTTTAAGGAAGCTAACAAAAAAATAATTAAATTTAAGCGAAGAATTGATAAAAATAATTAATTTCTTTTGAGAATAATTGAATTCTTGACAAAAAATTGATTCAAATTTCCAAAACATTAATAAAATGTTGCAAAAATATTAAAAATAAGTGAAGTTTTGGTAGAATCATAAAAATTTTCTAAATAATGATATTTTTTTCGAAAATATAGAGAAAAATTAAACTATTTCAACGAATGATATTATTTATAATAATAATTAAATTTTCACCAAGGATTTGAATAAAATTTTTACAAATAATTAAATAGTTTCGAGTAATTTTGTTAATTGTGTAATAAGAATAATGAAACGCTTGTGAGGAATAAAATTAAAATTGTTTTAAACGTAATTGAATTTCTGCGAAAATTTTCATAATTATTAAAACAATTAAGTTTCATTCAAATTCATTTACTCAAATTTCCAAAAACTAAATAAAACCTTTAAAAAATATTGAAATGCATTGAATTTTTGGAATAATTATATTCAAGTTTTCAAAAGTAATTGAATCCTTTCTAGAATATTGAATCTTGAGAATATTGAGTCTTTCAAAACTATTGTAAATAATTGAGTTCTTGAGAAGAATTATATTCAAATGTTTAAAAATAATTGAATTGTTTCGAGAATATTAAAAAAAATTGAATTCTTTTTAAAAATGTAATCATTTATAACTGAATTTTCGTGAAGGATGTTCAAAAAATTTTCGAAAGTAATTTAACTGTTTCCAAATAATTTATAAAATTTGTATTAATTAAGTGAATTTTGTATTAATTAAATATAATTGGAATTATTTTAAAAAATTAATTGAATTTATGTAAAATTTTTCTTATAAAAAGAATTGAATTTCACTGAATAATTTCATTCAAATTTCTAAATATAAGTGAATTCTTACAAATAATTTTATCATTCATGACATTCATGTTAATAATTGAATTGCTGCAAATAATTTTACTAAAATTGTGCATTGAAGACAATTGAATTTCTGCAAAGAATTTTATTACTTATGAAAATTATTGAATTCTTCTAAAGAATTTGTTGAAATTTTTGTAAATAATTGAATATCAAGAATCATTATTTCGTTTAAATATCAATTGGTTTTTAAATTAAAATTTAAAAAAAAACTAATAATATTTAAGTATTTATTTTCATAAATAATTTACTCACAACAATTAAATTTCCAAAGGTTTTACATTTAGAGTGGAATTAATTCCCGTAGAAAAATAATAATCAGCAAGTATGGAAATTTTTTTGTTTATAAAAATTATTTAATTTTGAATAATTATTCAAAATTCAATTAATTTAGAAATTCTTGAAAATTAAGGTTTTGAAAAAATTGAAATTAAAATTTCTTCTAGATATAACAATGTTAAACTTCAAATATTGTTTTATTCTCACTATTAAATTACTTGGACGTAAAATATTTAATTTTTTTTAAATTGTACAATTCTTTTTGTTTCCCTTCACGGGGGAAAGCAGCGAAATAATTTTGGTCCATTTCTAGAGAAACAATTTAATTATTATTGAAATTTAATATTAATTTTATTATTATTATTATTATTATTATTATTGTTGTTATTGTTATTGTTATTGTTATTATTATTATTATTATTATTATTATTATTATTATTATTATTATAAATAATAATATTATTTACAAGAAAATACTTATCGATTTGGAAATAATTTTGCAATTTGCAGACCAAGAAGCAAAGGAGAATACCTGTTTGTGATAGCTCAACTTCTCTTCGGATTGCTTCTCTTCGCGACGGTGCTCGGTCACGTGGCAAATATCGTCACGTCTGTCAGTTCGGCCAGGAAGGAATTTCAGGGTGAGTCGAGAAAAATAGTATTTTACATTAGTTTTAAACAAATTTCGTTTTCGATTACAGTGAGCATCGCTCTCAATATTTCCCTGGACATTTTTTAGGAAACAAGAGAAAATTTTTTCCTTTTGAGAAATTAATTATTTCGAGGTGCACTTTCCTCAAAAAAAAGGGAAAATATTCACCAAAAATTGAATGACGTTTCTTAACTATCACCTCAGCCACATTTAAATTCAAAAAGCACCTTTTCAAGTAGAATTTTTTTTGGTGAAAATTCACTCAAAAAAAATGTTTTTTATTAAATCATTTCAAAATGTTTAGTCAATTATTCCTGATTTTTATTAAATTATACAAAAACAAAATCTTCGTTAAAAAAAGATGATGAAGAAAATTTAAAAAAGAATTCGCGTCTATTTTATTTTCAACTTTAACGGAATATTTCATGTCCTCGTAATTGTGTATAATTGGCATTTGTTGTTTTAAATTATTTTTTTTTCAAAGATTTGCTTTTAATTAGCGTTACACGGGTTTTGGTGATTTATAGTAGGTGAAAAATATTTGAATGTAAAAGGGCAATTTTTTTTTTATTTTTTGAATTCAACTCTCAGAGGCAGGTGGAATTTGTGGTATATGACTGGTTGCGTAATTTGCCGGAACAAATTCATTAAAAGTGTTGTTAATTACGGGCCGACAAAGCACAGCTTGTTTCGCCTCCAGTTCAAAATATGTGCCCGGTGGCGTAAATGCATTTTTAGAATCATCAATTATTTACACTAATTTGAATTTCCTAGTATATGAAAATCACTCCGTAATGAATTGCTCCATTGTTTTTCATTTTTTTTTTATTTAAGGGGGGTTTAAGTTGCAAAAGGGTAAAAAATTTCTTTACACTAAACAATAAACAACAAAGATGATGGCTTGTATTTTATTAAAAATCAGAAAAAAGCTCTTTTCAATTTTTATCTCTAAAATGCAGGGAATTTATCGCGGAGAGTGTAAACATTTTTTTTCATATTATAATTTACTGAAAGATAAACACATAAATTTAGTTGTGTTTTTAAACACCGCGATGAATATTTTTTGTAGCATGAATATTATTTTGAAAAAAAAAACATGCCGTTTTAGATCAGGAAAATCGAAAAAGTCAAGAAATGAAATCCCCCCGAAGAAGTGTGAAGAAATTTTATCAAAACTACTGAAGAAATTCCCGAAGAAATATTTTTAAGGAAGAAAAAATAAATTTTGTTAACATTTCAATTTGAAATAATAATAAAAAAGAAGTAAACTATTTTTGAATAAACACACACATAGATTTATAATTAAATATTTAATCATATTTTGTTGCGCTTTAACTCAATTTCGAATGTATACGAATTGAATCATTTGCAAATCTACTCAACATCAACTAAAGTTGTTTCCCAAGCTGTGATGCAGTTAAACCGCAACGGGACGTCGCGTCGCTTGAGAATTTACGTTGAACTTTGTGCGATTTACCAAGTTAGCGCAAATCTAAATCCACATTAAAGTTTGCTTCTAAAAATATTCTCTAACATTTCCCTGCGCAAAATTACTCCCCGGTAAGATCTTGATCCTTTAACACCATCAGAGATTAGTCACAGCTAACTTAACTTTCGAACACATTAAATTATTAATATACACACACACACACCCAACCATACATACTTTAACTTCAAAGAGAAGTTCACGGGAAATTATTTAGTTAATTGAAAATTTAATAATGCGTGAAAACAAAAATATAATATTCAATAAGAAAATTTGGAATTAAATAAGTTTACGAAAAGAAATTTTCAGAAAATAGTAAACCAGTTTCTCCCTCTTTCACTAAGGGGAATAATTATTAAAGTAAAAAGTAATTTTTACAGAACTTAGTTTTTCAATGACTATAAAATTGAAACGAAAAACGAATCAAAAGTGTTGCGATTCATTTTTCGTCTCAATTTTATATTTGAGGAAAAACGAATCAAAAGTGTTGCGATTCGTTTTTCGTCCCAATTTTATATTTGAGGAAAAAATGTGTGAACAAACAATCGTAAAAGATTCAAATCGTATAGAATTCTAGGAAGTAAGTTGTAAATGTCTTTTATGACCAGACAGTCGGTAATTGGAATTTTTTTCGTAAAAGACAATTAAACTAAGACGCAGCTTTTACCGACTCTGATATCAGTAGTACGAGTCTATTTCCGTCGGACAATTCTGTCTAAAATTGTTGATAATTTTTGAAGTAGTAAACTCATAATTTAGTCAGAAAGAAATTATTATAATTTCGAACTTTACACCCAAAGAAATGATTCATTTGGCTCAGAACAAACATAAACTTATTACTTCTTTTAAATAACTTTTATTTGGTTTAAAATTTAAATAAAATTTTATTAGACTCAAATCAATGTTTTATTTATGTGGAATAAAAATTTTATTTTAAACAAATAAAAATTCTAATTGGTTCATAGACAAATATGCGTTTATTTAAGTTAAATCAAAATATATTTGGTTGAAATAATATTTTTCTCCGGGTGTAAAGCCTTTGGTGTTAAAGAAAGTAGGATAAGTCTATTTTCAGTAGTAGTGGCATATTTTCGTCAGACAGTAAATTAAGTCTCGTAAAACGTGTATTCAGTAGTAAAAATTTTGTTTTAGTCAGACAAAATCACATTTTTTGGAAAGTTAAAAATTAATACAAAAGTTCATAAATTTGTAACAAAAATTTAGTTTTTAATCAAACAGGAAATATGTTTGAATTAAATATAATTATTCAAACAAATATTATTTTCGAATAAAAGTAGTAGACACTTTCTATATATTGGGATTAAGCTTACAAACTAATTTCAACTAAACAAAATCCCTTAAAATTATTTTTCTATTTAAATTAAGTTATTAGTACAATATATAATATAAGTAAATTAGTACAAGTCTATTGTATAGTCAGGCAAAATGTTATTTTCAAATCATTTAATTTGATATTTAATATATATTTCTATATATTTTTTTAATTTTTGTTTCCTTACAAAAATATTTTAGTACATAAGCATATAGTATTATTTGTAATATGAGAATATGTTAGACAGACAATAAATAAAAACTCATTTACTTCAAGATTAAATAGTAAAGATGTTAATTTACATCCATTGTGTTAAATTTCAGCAAAATTTGATAATTGCAGTAGGATTTTTGTTAAATTCTCGAAAAATTGGGTAATACATGTTTTAAGTAAATTTTTAATAATCAGTTGCAGTAAAAATTATTATTAGTCTGACAATATCTAAGATAATGAAAATAAGACTTGTAGAACATTAAGAGCGAAAATTCGTTTTAGTCAGACAATATTTGAATTTTTGGTAATAAGTAGAAAAAATAATAAAAGTAATTCTTGTAGATCCTGAAAGCAGTAGTCAAAATCCTTTTTACTCAGAGAATATTTTTTTCTTCTTGAATTTTTAGTAACTATAAACTTAAAATTGTTGATTTCAATATTCAGACTTCGCATTCGATAATTATTTTTAAAAAAGTAGCTTTCAGACTAAAAACAGTAGCAAAAAAGTAACTACTAAAAAAGAACAAGTTTTCGAAACTTTATAAAACTAACGAAAATTCCATTCTACATTTTATTTTCCTGACATTTTCCTAATTTTAATAAAAAATATTTAACTTCTTTCTTATTCTAATGTTAATAAATTAAATTCCTGCAACGAATTTCACGAATTAATCGTGAAAGAAATTCAATATTTATAGAAATCATTTAATTCTTGCGAAGTTTAAAAAATTTATTTTTTAAATAATTCATTTCTTTCGAATAATTTTATGCAAATTCTGATTTAAATAATAAAATTCCTGAGAAATTGTTATTATTCATCTAAAAAATTAAATTCAGACGAAGATTTTTAAATCAAAATTTTTAAATAATTGATTTCTGTTTGCAATTTTTTAAAAATATTGAAAATCATTGTATTTACAAAGAATTCTATTAAAATATTTCCCAATAATTGAATATATTGTGTGGTATTTTATTAAAATTTAATAAAAAAAATTCATTTCTAAAAAGCTGTTTATTATTTAAAAAAATAATTGAATTCTTACGACATGTTTTTTTTAGAATTTTTCAAAATCATTGAATTAATAAGAAGAAATTTAATACTTTTTAAAAATAATTAAGATGATTATAAATTAAAACTTAAAGAAACTGACATCAGTAGTAAAAATCTGTTTAGTCAGGTATCAGTTGTAGTAAAAATTAGTTTTAATCTGACAATTTTAACCTTTTAACGCCTAACTTTTTGTAGAAAAATACAAATTTTAGATACTGACATCAGATTTATAATGAAGAAACCAGAAAACCCCTAAGTAGTCATTTTCTTTAGTTAAGCTTTATTTAATTTTGGATTTTCCACTTTTGTTGTAAATTCTGTCATAAACATTATTTTATTATTATTATTATTATTATTATTAAAAAATTGATAATTCTTTATTGCAATATAAATTTTTTCACAAGGTAGAATAAATTTGTGGGAATTGGTTGTTTCGAGATCACAAATATTTTTTTTTTTTTTTTAAAGTTATGAAGGTTGATAGTCAAAAGTGGTTTTCAGCGAAATCGCTGGGCTTTAAAGGGTTAAAGTCAAAGTCGCACCTTGATTTTTAAATTACTGACAGTAGTAAAATTTAGCTTTAGTCAGATAAGCAGTGCTAGAGAAAATAAATGTTTAGAATAAATAAAAAAAATATTACAAAAACTGTAAAATGAAGGATAATAATTTGGTATCAATTTTCATATTATATCTTAATTTAGTTCTATTTTAATACCGAAATCAGGTCTAATTTAGAACTATTATTTTACAGTGAAGTATGTTGAAAACAGGGACCGTCACGGAAATCAAATTTTGATTTCGTTACGATTCTGTAACGAAACAAAATTTACTTTCTATTTTAATTCTGATACTGTAACGAAACAAAATTTACTTCCTATTTTGATTCTGATACTGTAATACTGCAATTCGGTTTTCTTATAGAAACAGAAATCGATTCGAATTCTATTTCAGATTTCGTAAGTAAAAACAATATTATCTTCTGATATATTTGACATTTGCAACAAAATTTAGGTTCAATGGCACTTCTACATGCGCAGTAATATTTTATCAAAATTAAAACCAAAAAGAATTTGGATTTTGATATTAGAACCAAAACGAAATAGAGTGGAATTTTGATTTTGATATTGGAACCAAAACGAAATACAGTTGAATTTTGATTTTGATATTGGAACCAAAACGAAATAGAGTAGAATTTTGATTCTGATACCCATATCCGAATCAAAACAAAAGGGTCAGTCCATTTTATTTCACCCAAAGTCGTTGCGACCTATTTTTAGAAAATTATGATATTCAGGAATAATGATGTTTAATATTCGAACAACACATTTTTGGGAATTATTTTTAGGAATTTAATCCATTTAACTTAAATTAATTAATTTTTTGTAAAAAAGTCAAAAATATTATGTGAAAACTAATTTTTAAGGACTATTTTAAACTATTATATCTCCTTTGGCAGTTAATGAAAAAATCCAATTCTTTTTGCAAAATTTAAGTTAGATGTTGTTCGAATATTAAAAATCATTATTCCTGAATATCATAATTTTCTAAAAATAGGTCGCAACGTCTTTGGGTGAAATAAAATGGACTGACCCAAAAGTATTTTTTAATTTTGTTTTGATTCTGTGACGGTCCCTTGTTGAAAATGAATTAGACAAAAAAGTATTGAAGGAAATTTTATTTATGTAAAATGATGTTTAGGAAGTATCTCTATAAATAAATAAAAACGAGTGATTGAGCTTTTTCTATTCTTGCACACTTGAAGAAAAAAGAAGTTAGGAAAGGAAATGCAGCATCAGTTTAGTAAATGAATTTATATACATATACAGTGTTCTGGTTGGGCCATTAAACCCGTTATACGCCGGTTAGTGATATTCTCCAAGTAGAGTCTCTCGCTGATAATTCACACTGTGCAGGTATATACTGGAAGTGTCTACTGGTGTATTTAATTCGCTATCTCAACGGGAGCAGGTCTGAGACGGTGAGCTAAGCCAGCTAGATTATCCATCATTACGGTAACGAGTATTACGACGCGCCTCTCCCTAAAGACTGATATACGCGAGCGAGCTGCACAAACGTACCTCTATTCCTAACAGGTGATGTACGAGGCCATTAATAACTAATTATGAGACTCCATTCACATACTGATGTGATGCGGTCTGGTCTCCGAAACTACAAATTCTCTATTGTTAAAAACAGATAACAGTTTAATAACAGTTTACTTCCTATCAATTAATTTCCCACAAGTTACAATTCTCTTCAATTTCTACATCTTACTCTTCCCCTTTATTCGGTTCTCTCTCTATGCAAATTCTACTACTAGATTTCGATTGTTTACGACTGCGAAATTAATTGAAAATTAAAAATTTAATTATCTTGTCTGACTATAATAGATTGTTACTACTGCAACTAGAATCGTCGACTTGCTGACTAAATTGGGACTTTTAGTACGAACTATTTTATTTTATTTAATAAATAAATTTGACTTTTAAAAGGAAAATAGATTTTTGCAAGAAATAATTTCCCCTTTTGTTTTTTGTCAAAAAGCAAAGGAAAAAGGAGGGCGATATTGATTAAAACTTATAATTCTATATTGAAGTAAGTTCGCGGGATGTATGGGTGAGGAATAGATTTTTCGCTCCCGAGCTTTCGTTCCATTTTTACAAAGAACCGTAAACGAGGTTGCTAACGTGGTTTCAAGTCGGTAATTACGGAAGATGCGATTTTTATTTTTCCCTGCCTCACAAAAAAAGGCAACCGGAGAGAAAGAAGCGACGCCGTCATTTTCCACGGAACGAGAGAGAGTGCTTTACTGGTTACTTGCGAATTGAATAGGAAATATTCTCAGTGTGTGTCTGTGTGTGTGCAAGGAAGTTGAAAGTGACCAAGCGCAATGTTACAACTGTGCACATAAACTCCTACAGTGAAATTAAACGAACTGCCAAGCGAATGACGTGAAAATAAAGTGCTCATACACATTCTAAGTTAATTGAAGAAGAAATTATTTATCGCAAGTGGCCCAACTCAATAGAAGCGACCACAAAATATTGGAGAATTTACCAAAAATATTCATTCATCTCACACTTAAACCTACGGAATAATGAAGAATTAAGACAGTAAATCGTGAGGTATTAAAAAGTGTTGCAGATTAAATGAACACCAGAAAAGATTAAAATAATCAATCTTGAAGTTATTTTTTATAATGAATTAAATTTTAGTTTATTACATTTTTTTTATTTTATCTTTACATTTTATAATAATTAAAGATGACCAAGTAATAAAATCATTATTTTATATTATAAGAATATTATACTTCTCAAAAATTATTTTCATTATTTCAATTCAATTATTATTTTCAAAAATTTTTAACTACAATTTTTTTTTGGGACTTGGCGAGGTTTAAATAAATCGAACAAATCTTTTCTCTTGAATTTTGTTATCGCGCCTTTATACAAGATTGTCTCCTTGTCTTTTTAGGGTCTACTTTTAACTACACATGCGTATATACTATCAAATTCTAACAATTTTACTTTATATCTATTATTTTTAATAATAATTAAATAAACAATTTCACGAAATTTCAATTATTCCTAAATTCTTTAATTAAATGTACATTTGAAAATAAAAACTTTAAATAATATTTAAAAAATTCAATTAAACTATTTCAAAAATATTAATTTCAAAATTCAATTATTTCCAAAAATTTCACTCTATATTTCTTTTAATATTCAATTATAATTAAAAATTTTAATTGAAATTCATTTTTAGGAAATGAAAATCAATTTTTATTAGAAAATTCTACAAGAATTTAATTATTTGAATGCAAAAGTAAATAATTTATTGAATAATTGAATGTTTCTAAAAATTCAATTCTCATAAAGAATTTGAGTAACAAATTTTTTAATAATTCAATTCTTTTGTCGAATTTTATTAAAACTTGCATAAACATAATTACTTTTTTCAAGGAATTCAATTATAATTGTATGAAAAATAATTGAAACGCTCCGATGAGTTTTATGAGAATTCTCAAATTTATTCGTTTACAATTTAATTTTACAAAATTTCAATTATTTGGAAGTTCTGCAATAAAATATATATATTGAAAAATAAAAACTTGAAATAATTTCAATAAAAATCCTATTAAACTTTTTAGAAGAATTAATTCTACAGAATTTTTTGTCAAAAATATGAAAAATTAAGAATTTCAATGACTTTAGTTTAAAAGTTTTTAAAAATTTAATTATTTCTAAAAATCCACGTTACAATGCTTTCAATACTTAAGTATAATTTAAAATGTTAACTGAAATTCATTTTTAAAACCATTTTTATTAGTAGATTCTACGAGAATTCAATTATTTAAATATACAAAAATAAATTATTTATTTATTTCATGTTTGTTGAAATTAATTTCTCATAAAAAATGTTATCAACAAATTTTTTAAATCATTAAATTCTTTTGACGATGTTTAATAAGATTTTTAAGAATAATTACATTTTTCGAGGAATTTGATTAAAATTGCATTACAAATAATTGAAATTCCGCAATGAATTTAATTGTTTATGAAAATAATTGAATTCTTAAAAGAATTTTATTATTTATAAAAATAATTGAATCCCTGTAGAAATGTTATTATTTATGAAAATAATTGAATTATTGCAAAGAAATTTATAAAAAAAATTTGTAAATAACCGAATTTCTGTAAAACTTTAATAAAATTCTTCTTTATAAAATCCAATTGCTTTAAAAATTTTTAATTAAAATTTTTAAACAAACTTTATTAGTTTGAAAAATGCAAAGAAATTCTTCAAAAGATTTTAATTAGGATTTTTTTTAAATTTTCATAAAATTCTTCACGAGAATTTTGTTATATTTTTAGAAGGAATTCAATTATGATCAAATTTTTTGATAATTATTCTTTGCTTATAATGCTTTTAAAACTTAAGTATAATCTAAAGTTTTAACTGAAATTCATTTTGAAAACCATTCTTATTAGTAAATTCTACTAGAATTCAATTAATTAAATCCACAAATAAATAATTTGTTAATTTCATGTTTCTTGCAATTAAATTCTCGTAATAAATGTTATCAACAAGGTTTTTAAACAACTAAATTCTTTAGACGATGTTTAATAAGATTTTTAAGAATAACTACATTTTTCGAGGAATTTGATTAAAATTGCATTAAAAATAATTAAAATTCTGCAATGAATTTTATTATTTATAAAAATAATGGAATTCCTGTAGAAATGTTATTATTTATGAAAACAATTTAATTATTGCGAAGGAATTTATAAAAAAATTGGTAAATAATTGAATTCCTGTAAAAATTTTTATTATTTATGAAAACAATTGAATGTTTGCGTAGAATTGTATTCAAATTTTTTTTAATAAAGAAATTCTTTTAGAAAATTTTATTGAAATAGTAGATATTGAAAATTATGGAATTTTAGAAAACTTTTATAAATAATTGAAATTTTGACAAGAATTTGATTAAAATTTTGTAAAATAATTGAACATCAGAGAAGAATTTTATTATTTATAAAGAGAATTGAAATTTCGACGAGAATTAAAAAAAAAATTTTAAACACAATTAAATTTAGAAATTATCTTATTAAGTTAGTTAGTAAGTTGGCATATAAGTTAGTAACTAACTTACTACTTTCCCTGGAGAAGCTTAATTCGTTAAATTTTTACAAATCGTTGACTTTGGTGTTTTATTTAAAATAAAATGTCATTCATAGTTAAAAATTCACCAAAACAGATTATTTTAATCCTTTTTCGTGTTAATGTAATCCTAGAGGGATTAAACTGTTGCATATTATTTTAAGCCATTCTGGTGTTATTTTAACACCTCACGTTTTACTGTGTTAAAATATTGTCTGAGTAAAACGGATGTTTACTACCACTTTTATCCAATTTTGGGAGAATTTTAACAGCGAGTTTAGACTATAAAGTATTTTTACTACTAAATGCTGATAAATAAAAAATTGTATGAATAAAACGGACTTTAACTACGAAGGCCTTCTTTTACAAGTCTTAATTAAATTATTTTAGCAATTGTCTGACTAAAACCGATTTTGACTACGCTTTCAGGTAGTTTAGATAATTAAATTGAAAATTGTAAAAATTTGCATCAGTAGTGAAAAAAATCCTTAGAAATGTTTTTTTTTTTTTTGAAAAAAGACTGTTTTGAATGGAAAAATTAATTCAGTTTAAATTTTAAAATCATATTTAACGAGTTGTCTACACTAACAAAATTTTAAAACATCAGTTCCATTCCAACAGATTTTACCTCAAGTAAAAGTAAATTTCTCCTTTATAATATGTTTGGATAATCACCTGTTTTTTTCGTCAATTTAGATGCTTGTCACCGCGTTTTCCAACTATTTCGTGTTTATAGCAATTAATTATTCAAAAAGAAGCAAAAAAAAGGAGAAAAAAATTGTGTAGGTTGGATTTCGCTTGACTCAAAATTAAATTTAAGCTTTCGTGCCGTGAAAGCAAAATTCGTAGGAAGCTTTGCTTGAAAAGGTGTTAATTTATTCTAAGTGCACTATTATGCTTAAACGAACTACGTTCATGCATTCAGCAGTCTTTGATTTTAACATGAACCCTTTTAGCAGAAATTAACAGTCATTAGTGCGTTACTAATGATTCCGAGTTTACTCTGCTTTCCTGGTCAGGGAGACATTCATTAAATGTAAATATACTTTTTCTAATTACCCACCATGTGCACTTATTATTATAAAAAAAAACAAACAAACACAAATGCGTTCCATGTTTATTTGGGGTGAAATTTTTCTCTAAATTTATATTTTTTGCTGCTTTCTATTCTGTCTCTACTTTTGTATTTAATGATATTAAATGTTTATGCTAATACATTTTTTAAATATAACTTAAATATTTTAAGTGTTAATGTAAATATTTCTAATAATAATATTTTAATAAAAAGAATAATTTTTAATAATGGTAATATTTAAAAATATTATAAACTTGTCAATTTGTTTAAAAATTATGAGAAACAAATAACTTTTTTTTAAACAAATATTTGATTATTATTATTTTTCCACAGAAATTAAGATTCTTTACAAAATTCAAACTTAAACCTTTTTGAAATTAAACAGCTTATAAAAGTATTATCATTATTTTGTATTAACAAAATTGTTACACTAGAATTTCTTTAAAATTACTTTCATTATTTCAATTTAATTATAATTTTCTAGAATTATTAACTAAAAATTCTTCTCTATGTTTAATAATAATAAAATCAAGTATGTTTCATAATTAAAAAAAATTTTTTTTTTAGAATTTGCAAATACATTTGATTAAAATTGAGTTTTACAAAATTTCGATTACTCGAAATTTCATCTTCAATAAAAAAAACTGTAAGGAAAATTTTGGTAATTATCTCATAAAATTTAGTAAGCAAATTCTGCTAATTATTTAGAAAAATTTACTGACATAGATAAGGGGATTTTGTAAAAAAATTATCGAAAAGTTCCTATGAATTTAGAAACATTCCCATGAAATAACGTTTAAAAAAACGTTTGTAAAAATGTAAAAAGTTTGGAAAAAATATCTCAAACGTTTAGTAAAATTTCATTATGAAAAAATAGAAAAATTTCTGGGAACTTGAAAAATCCCATAGTTGAAAAAATTCCCATGTAACTTCAAATTATTTTTAATAAATTTAATAAAGTTTTTCATAAAAATTAATTCTTTAAAATCAAAATTATCAGTTAAAAGTATAGAAAATTTCTATTTTTAAATATTTTCATTTGAAACCTTTTCAAAATTATTCAATTATTTAATTGCAAAAGTAAATAATTTACTGAAGAATTAATTTTTTTTTAAATTTAATTCTTATAAAGAATTGTATAAATCAATTTTTAAATAATTTAATTCTTTTGATCAATTTTAATCAAATTTTTAAAAATAATTACATTTTTCTAGAAATTCGATTAAAATTGAACTAAAAATAATTAGAATTCTGCGATGTTTGAAAAATAATTAAATTCCTAAAATAAATTTTTTATTTATAAAAATAATTGAATTGATAAAAAAATTTATTATTTATGAAATTAATGAATTTATTGCGAAGGAATTTATGAAAAAATTTAAAATTTTGGATTCATGTGCAATTTTTATTATTTATAAAAGTAATTAAATGTTCGAGTACAATTTTGTAAAAAATTTTCTTATAAATAATCGAATTGTTTTGAAGATAATTGAATTAGATATTGAAAATCATTGAATTGAGGAAAATTTTTCAAAATAATGGAATTTTGAAGTCGAATTTTCTTCTTTATAAAGATAATTGTAATTTTGCTGAGAATTTTTCTTTAAATTTAGAACATACTTGAACTCTTGTAAGAAGAAATTTATTACTTTTAAAAATAATTGAATTTCTGCAATCATTTGTAACTTATGTCTAAAATTTAATTTTTTAAAAAAATTTTGTTTAGAAAATGTTTTTAATTCTATTTTTTTGAAATTGGTAATTTTATTTAAAAAAGTATGTATTTATTATATTTATTTTATTTATTATTTTTATTAATGTGTATTTATTATTTATTTTATTTTTTATTTGTTTATGTATTATTAGTTTATATAATAATAATTTTATTCTAATTATTTAATAATGTTTTAGAAAAAGCGTTAGGAAGAAAAATGTTAATAAAATTGAAAACATATTCAAAAAGAAATGGAAAATTGTCTCTCCTGTTGGAAAATATGAAAAGAAACGTGTGTTATTCTTATACTATACATTTCGTTATAGATGAAAATAAGAATTTATTTTCGGTCAATTTATTCTTCGAACAGGTATATTCTTGTATATTTATATACACGCATGGGTTAAAATGTGTGAATAAATCTACAAGAGTTTCATAAATAATCCTTCCTGAAAATTTTTTGAGGGTGACAAATAATCCGCTCCTCTCGCTTTTGGATCCTGGGGGGAAACCTTGTCGCATATAAATCATCCTTCATCGAATCTAGGTCATGGTGTATATATATATATATGTGTGTGTGTGTTCAAAAGCGCTCGCTGAGGACGTGCGTGTTTCCAAGTCCCCTCAAACATGCTCCTGGCGAACAAAATTCGCACAGGTATTTCCAGGTAGAACATTTCTCCACAAATCTTATCAAAGCACACACCGTTCGCTATATCGAAATTCTCACAAAATTTCCTCATCATTTCTCCTCTCATATTTTATACGTATATATTTATTTCGTTTTATGTCATATAATTAGACTAATTTGTTTTCTATATAAAGTCGCACTAATTAAGTTTATAATCCATTTGGAGGATGAGAGAGAAGTCTTTAAATTTTAATGCCATTTTAAACAGTTTTTTTTAAGGTTGGTTGGTATAAAAAATTTATTTAATTCTAAGTACTGGTTATTTATTTATTATCAAACAAATATTATATGAATCTAATTTTTTTGTAGTAATCAAATTAATTGTATTTACAGTTATTTTAAGTAATTATTTATTTTCGATAAATAAACTTTATTTGATTAAGAACATAAATGTTGGGTTCATTCAACCAAATATAATATTCAGACTTAACACTTATCTACTAAAAATTTACTACTTATACTACTGAAACTAAAGTATTTACTACTTTTTTTCAGTTTCGCTACTATTTGGGTACAATTTTTAGATTTCGGCCACTAAAAGCTACTATTTCTATTCTTTTTTAGTATTTTCACTACTTTAAATTCGCTAATATTAGAAAACAAAAAACTATTCTCAAAAATTATAATCAAATTTACAACGATTCAATTATTTTCAAAAATAACAGAAATTTTTCAAAGAAATTCAATTCTTTTTTAAATATTTTAATAAATTTTTTCACAATAATTCAATTATTTTCATAAATAATCAAATTATTTTTAGCAGTTAAATTATTTTAAAAGATATCAATAAAATTCATCGTAAAATTTCGATTGTATTACAAAATTTATTATTAATTTAAAAAATTTCAATATTCTACTATTTTAGTAAAATTTTCCAAAAGAAAAAAATTCGATAATATTCTACACGAACATTCAATTATTTTCCCGAAGAAAAATAAAAATTTCACAGGAATTGAACTATTTGAAATAAAATTTACATACATTTTTTTTAAATCGAATGTTTTAAAATTTGGCATTAAATCTTTAGCAGCAATACAATTATCTATATGAATTTTAAAATTCTTTACAAGGATTTAATTATTTTTGAAAATAAAGTAATTGTCGGAATTCTTTGTAGAAATTCAGTTACTTTCGAAAAATCTAAAAAGACTTGTAAACATTTCAATTATCTCTATATGAATGCAAAATTTTTCGACAAAATTGAATTATTTTCAGAATTCCATTATTTAAAAATATTTTGATAAAATTGTTCGAAACAAATCACTTATTTTAGGCAAATTTTCAATTAAATTTGTATTAAATAATTCAATTATTCTTTTACATTTTAATAAAATTCTTCTCAGGAATTCAATTATTTACATAAATAATTCTTCTAAACAATTCAATTATAAAAAACATGAATAACAAAATTATTCCTGCAAATTCAATTATTTTGAGGCACTTTAGTAAAATTTTTTGCAAAATTTAATTATTTTCATAAATAACAATATTCATCACAAGAATACAATTATTTTTAAAAAGTATTACATTTCTTCTTGTTAGTTTAATTATTTTGAAAAATTCTAATAAATCCTTTCACAAGAATTTAATTATTTTTATGAATAATAATAATAATAATAATTTTTTTAAAGAATATTTTTAATATTTTAAAAAAATTTGCAAATAGAATTCAATTATTTAAAAATTTTGTTGTAATAATCTTCGTCAAAATTCAATTTTGTTAATGAATAATAACAATTTCTTAGGAATTTAATTATTTAAATAAGAATTCGCATAAAATTATTTGAAAGAAAAGAATTGTGTAAAAAAAATAATTTTTTTTATACTTCGCAAGAATTAAATGATTTTTATAAATATTGAATTTCTTTCATGAATAATAAAATTCGTTTTGTAGAAATTCAATTTATTAGGATTAGAATAAGAAAGAAGTAAATTTTTTTTGAAAAATTAGAAAAATGTCAGGAAAATAAAATATAGAATGAAATTTTCGTTACACCGAAAAAAATTAAATCTCAGAGTGAGAAGAAAATTCCGCTCATCAATTATTTTTACATTTTTTTTTCAATCTACGAATATTCATCTAAAAGAAAGAGGAATTTTTGTTTATATTTAAAAATGTTTTAATAAAAAGACTAATTTTAATATTTTTTCTTTGATTGAAATTATTCCTCTAAAAATGAAACAAATTTATACTAAAAAGAAGATTTTTAAGTTGCTTTTTGTTTTTTTGAATGCAGCTTTAACCTGTCTAAAAAGTGACATTTAATAACAAATATAATAAAGGAAAATCCTCTCAATTAGAAAAAAAAACTTTAGTGTCCGTATATAAGAGGAAAAAATGCTGCAAAAGAAGAGGAATTCTCTAAATTTGAAAATACTTTTTTTTCGGTGTAGTTTTATAAAGTTTCGAAAACTTGTTTTTTTTGCCGTGAAGTTTACTTTTTTAGTAGTTATTTTTTTGCTACTGTTTTTAGTCTAAAAGCTACTTTTTTATAATTAATTATCGAATGCGAAGTCTGAATATAGAACAACAATTTTTAGTTGATAATTACTCAAAATTCAAGAAGAAAAATATTCTCTAACTAAATTGGATATTGACTACCGCTTTCAGGTTCTACAAAAATTACTTTTTATTATTTTTTCTACTTATTATTAAAACTTCAAATATTGTCTGACTAAAACGAATTTTTGCTCTTAATGTTCTCCAAGTTTTATTTTTATTATCTTACATGTTATCAGACTAATACCAATTTTTTCTACAACTGCTTATTAAAAATTTACTCAAAACATGTATTATCCAATTTTTCAAGAGTTTAACAAAAATATTTGTAACATAAAAGTAGACGACTTGAAACCATTGTCTGACTAAAACAGATTTTTACTACTGAAGTTAGTTTCTTTAAGTTTTAATTTATAATCATCTTAATTATTGTCCGTCTTAAATAAATTTTTACTACTAATTGCCACTGCTGATTACTAAAATTTTTTAAAAATATACACATTGTCTGACAGAAACTGACTTTTACTACCACAATTATCAAATTTTAATGAAATTTAAGAAAAATGCCTGTAATTATTAATTAAAAATTATTACTTTCGTAATTTATGAAAATATACAAGGTAATTGATAGAAATTAAAAATTTTTGTCATTTATGGAAATTTATGTGGTAAATTATGGAAATTTATTATTTATTATTTATTATAAATTTATTAAATAATAATTTAAGTAGATTACATAGTTAAACCCTTTTCAATAATTGTAAGTGTAAAAGGTGTCGAAAATGAAAATTTATTGTCATGTAGCTTCGATAGAGTAGTGGTTAGATTGTTGGGCTAGAATTTCGTAGGTCATAGGTTCGATTCCCCGTAGTGTCAAATTTTATTCAGTAATAGGTTTTCGTTTATTCTGTGTTTTAAACATTAACTTGATGAAAAGTTGAAAGTTGAGGATGATTACACGCTTGTAAATAGAAATTAATTATTTTTATTATTATATTAACATTGAATTTAAATAAATTTCTCATTTGTGTCGTTAAATAAAGTTTTCTAACTAATTTTTAGATCGCAGTAACAATTTAAAAAATTATCTAGTGAGACTATGTAGCGCCAGTCTTGACACGACTATATCGCGCTTAAAGGATACGAGCGTTACATTTCGGTCTAGATACTAGATTGGAAAGATATATACTGGGCCAGTATAGCATCTAGACAAACTGGATAGAAACTAGGTAGGGCCATTACGATTTTCTACACGTCTAAAAGTCGTCCATGAAAACTACTAAAAATTAGTTAAGTTTTACTAGTTCTTAGTAGAATTCTACTAATTCGGATTTAGAAAGTAACTGGATAAATATTCTTGGCGCATGTGTAAGTAAATTTTCTTAAATTTAAAATATAATTTTTTTCAGTGTAATGATTAACATTTGGAAGCATATTAATGATTAACATTTAGGATCCATTAATGAAATTACTCGATCCGAATTATTATCGAACCAATTTGGCAATTGGCTGCGAGTCAAGTATCGAGAACAATTAGATTAGGAAGGCTCATAAGGATCTGGTAATGCTGTAGATTATTCTGTGACATCAACCTTTGCCAGATTAGTGAGGTTAATTGGATGGTGACAGTCCACGTGTGGTTGAGAGATGGATGGAGTGTGTAGACTGTATCCTTGTTATATGCAGAGTGAGTGAGCGTGAGTGAGTGAGAGAGAAGTGAATTTTGTTCGCTCTCGCTATATATAGTTGCGTTGATTTTATGATATTAGCCGGACAAGGTAAACCATAGTGGTAAGCCTTCAACTCCCAAGGAACTTTGACAGTTCATTGACCCCTCCTTTCTCTCCGAAACTATGTATATGAATTTAGTTCCCTTTGCGCGAGCTTACATGAATATTCGCGCCACTGCATATGAATAACAATTGCACGTGAGTTTGCAATTAACTGTATACACCATTGCAAATGGGAGAACATGTACATCTTGAGCGGCTAGACAAACAGTAATTTATAATCAAATGTTAATTTTCAACCGTCATGTCACTGCATTGCATTTGTCCAAATTTTCAATTTCACTCTCGTTATCAAGTCTCGCAAAATTCAATTTTGTTCCACGTTTCCCGCTCAATTATTTTCAACCCTTTGCTTCGAATTAACTCATTTATTTTTTAGTATTATAATATTTGCAATTTTTTTACTACTGCTGCTACTATATTGTTTGATAAACATGCAAATCTAAAAGCGCAAAATTAAATAATTTATGTCTGCCTGAAATAGGAGTTGAGTATTGAAAAATTTATCAAAAATTTTTAACCTAAATTAAATGCTATAAAAATTTGAAAATAAAAATATTGTCTGACAAAAGCAGACTTTTACTACTACCATTAGGTGATTTCTGAAGAATTTAACAAAAATTTATGTAATTAAATTTTTTTACAACTTAATTAGAATTATTAAAAAAACTCAAAAATTGTCTGACTAAAACGTTTTGTTACTACTATTATTATTAAATTCCTTGAAATAAAGAACGTAAAAAAGTTTAGACTCTAGTCTGACCATAATGATTTCTTCTACTGTTTATACAGGTTTTACGAATCTGATTTTTGTATTATCCCAAGTATTATCTGACAAAAACAAATTTTTACTACTAGATTACTAAACATTACAAAAGAAAAAATACTGTTAATAAATAATATTTATTTGATTCAAGAAAGAAATAATTAAATGAAACAATAAATTTTCATTTTGTTGACAACATTTCGATGGACTGATTCGCCATCATCATCAGGTCACTTTAATAAACAAATTCACAAGTCACATAAAATAATTTAAAAATTAAAAATAATATAAAAAATATATAAATTAAACAAATTCGAAGATATTTACCTAATTAAAAATTACATGAACTTTTGGTCAAAATCGAAATAATTATAAAAATAAATAAATAGGACTAGACGGAAAATTAAAATTTTAAAATTAAAAATCACGAACATTTTCTCCATGAGTTGTTAATAGTAAAATCATTACATTTAATGTGAATCATTTCCGAAACTAATCTTTTTTTATGAGAAGTTTCATTGTAAAATTCATTCATTTTAAAATTTTAATTTTCCGTCTAGTCCCATTTATTTATTTTAATAATTATTTCGATTTTTACCAAAAGTTCATGTAATTTTTAATTAGGTAAATATCTTCGAATTTGATTTATTTATATATTTTTTTATATTATTTTTAATTTTTAAATTATTTTTTGTGACTTGTGAATTTGTTTATTAAAGTGACCTGATGATGATGGCGAACCAGTCCATCGAAACGTTGTCAACAAAATGAAAATTTATTGTTTCATTTAATTATTTCTTCCTTGAATCGAACAAATATTATTTATTAACAATATACGGAAGGATAAAAAATTAATTAAAATAAAATATAAAATATAAAACATAAAATATAAAATATAAAATATAAAATATAAAATATAAAATATAAAATATAAAATATAAAATATAAAATATAAAATATAAAATATAAAATATAAAATATAAAATATAAAATATAAAATATAAAATATAAAATATAAAATATAAAATATAAAATATAAAATATAAAATATAAAATATAAAATATAAAATATAAATTATAAAATATAAAACATAAAATATAAAATATAATTTATAAAAAATACTGTCTTTTAAGTTTTAACAGAATTTAACAAAAGCTTCTATCATTAGCTTTTTTTACTATTCAATTGAAAAAAAATCAAGTTCAATGTATTGTCTAAGTAAACCGATTTTTTATTACTGATTATTATAAAATATAAATATATTATAAAAAAATTATTATAAATAATAATTGTGTGGAATTTTCTTTTCCATTGTTACTTTCAAAATTTGCTTTTCCAAATTTAATTAAAATTCTCATAATTTCATAAAGAATATAATTTTTCTTACAACTTGAATTAAAATTCAAAATTTATTTCAATAAAAGTTGGCAAAATTTTCAATTCTGTCAATTTTTAAAAATTATTTTCGGAAATAGAGGAATTTAAACAAAATTTTATTTTTATTTTTTCAAGAAACAATTTTTCGAAATTCCTAAATTAAATTTTTCAAAACTTTAATACTTTTTGTTGAATAAAAATTTAAAAACTCATTCATATTTATTTTTCTCGAGGAATTAAAATTTCAAATAATTTCAATGAAAAACCTCATGAAATATAATTAGTTCTAAAATTTTCAATTGTAATTCATCCAAAATTCAATTATTTTTTTAGAAAATTTTGAATAAAATTAATGAAAAATTTTAAAAAGTTTTAAAGAAAAATAATGTTATTATTAATTTTTTAAAATAAAAATTTTAATTGATTTTAATGTTAAACTTTTGTTTCTCTTAAATTTTCAAGAAATATAATTTAAAAACCTTTTAAAATTTAATTAATTCCTAAAAATTTCTGTTATAACGGTTTAAATATTTAATTATTTTTTTAAATTTTTACTGACATTTTTGTTAAATTAATTCCTATCAGAATTCAACTACGAGAATTGAATTATTTAAATAGAATAATTTTTGTAAATTCATAAAATGATATAATTTCAAAAATATAATTATATTTATAGACAATTTTTAAAGAGGAAAAAATAAAATTCTTTAAAATATAAAATTTTACAGAATTTCCAATTGTTTCAATTTGTTAAAATTATTATTGTGAATTCAAGTACCTTTTTCTTTAAAAAATTTTAATTACTATTTTTCAAAAATCTTTGTTTTTAAAAATTTCCAAATTAAATTTTTCGAATTTTAATAACTTTTGTAAAATAAATATTTAACTAATTATTGCTTTTTATTTGCTTAATGTTTCAAAGCACTTAAAAATTTGAACTTGCAAGTCTTCCAAAATTGAATTAATTTTCTACAATTTTTTGAGTAGTATTATTCAAAATTTAATTTTTAAGGAAACTAACAAATGAAAACACTATTAACACAATTTTCTACACATTTTTTTACACACAGTCTACAAATTAATATTCGATTTTTTGACATATCAATTTAAACTATAAAACAAAACACTGTAATAAAACAACGCTAACTTCAGGTGAGGACAGATTATGTCGATTATTATAATATAATTCAAAAATTGTCTGATTAAAACAGACTTTTACTACTATTATTATTATATTTTTGAAGAATGCAACGAAAGTGTATGTCTCATTAATTTTTTTTACTACAAAATATGAAAGAAAACGAATTTAAACTTTTGTATGATGAAAAAAAAATTTTACTACTGATTATAAATTTTATCGAGTCTTACTTTACTGTCTGATCAAAATATGCCTCTACTACTGATATTAGACGTACACTACTTTGTTTATTATAAAAAGCCCAAAGTAAAATATACTTTCAGTCTGAATAATTTAGTAGTCTACTACTGCAAAAATGAACAATTTTATATTGAATTGGCTGACTATAACAGACTCGTACTACTAATATCACGTTCGGTAAAAGTCGCGTCTTTCTTTAATTGACCCTTACAAGGAAATTCTCAACAACCCATTGTCTGATATAAACAGACCTTTTTTTTTACTGATTTCTATTAGAATTCGGTGAAATTAAGATGTGCAGCGATTGTTTGTGAAACTTTTCTCTATTTTCGATTGTAGTTAAAGATAAAGCCTTGACTATTGCGAATTTACTTTTCGTCTGACTGAATAGATTGTGAGTAGGGCAGAATTGAAATTCGACTCAGTAGTAAGGACAATTTTGCAATTGTAGCATGATTACCCGACGATTCGGGACCGGGTTGGGGAGGGAGAAGCGATGAGGTAGGTCTGGACACAGAACGGAAGAGAGGTCGTCGAGAGGTTTACTGTACCATCACAAGTAGCACTTTAAATCGGACGTGTACTCTCATAGACGAAAATCCGATACAATTAGGCCAGCATGAATTTCAACTTGATTTTCTGAGTATGCGTGCGCATTAAACGACGATTAACGTCTCTACGGATAAAACGCTTCAAAATATACGTGTATGTGTGTGTGTGGGGGGCTACCTACATTAATACCATTTGTCTTTGTACTCTCTAAATTTAAATTCATTTCAAAGTATCGTCATAAAGTTTACTTCAACAAATAGTAAATTGCCAAAAAAAATGCACAGAAGTTTTAGTCAAAGTTTGACTTTCAAAATATCAAGTTACGTTAATAATTTTCTCCATGTATCACTATTACTGTTATTATTATTATTATTATTATTATTATTATTATTATTATTATTATTATTATTATTATTATTTTTATTATTATTCATATTTATATTGGTATTCTTTATTAATTATTTATTCATTCTTATTATGAATTATTAATTATAATTATCATTCTTTATTATTAATTATTAACTATTAATTATTATTCACAGTAAATCGTAAGGTTTAAAAAAATGTTGCAAATTAAATTAACACAAAAACAAATTAAAATAATCAATTTTAATGTAATTTTTTACATAATGAATAAAATTTTAGTTTATTAAATTTTTTTATTTTTTCTTCATATCTTATAATAATGAAAAATGACCAAGTAATAAAATCATTATTTTATATTATTATAAGAATATTATACTTCTTCAAAATTATTTTCATTATTTCATTTCAATTATTATTTTCATTATTTCAATTCAATTATTATTTTCAAAAACTTTTAACTACAATTTTTACTTTATATCTATTATATTTAATAATAATTAATTAATCAATTTCACGAAATTCTTTAAATAAATGCATATTAGAAAATAAAAACGTTAATAATATTAAAAAAAATTGAATTGAACTTTATTAAAAATATTAATTTCGAAATTCAAAAAGTTCACTCTATATTTCTTTTAATATTCAATTATAATCTAAAATTTTAACTGAAATTCCTTTTTATGAAATGAAAGTCAATTTTTATTACAAAATTCTACAAGAATTTAGTTATTTGAATGCAAAAGTAAATAATTTATTGAATAATTAAATGTTTCTCAAAATTCAATTCTTATGAAGAATGTTACTAACAAATTTCTTAAAAATTCAATTCTTTTATCGAATTTTATTAAAACTTGCATCAACAAAGTAACTTTTTTCAAGGAATTCAATTATAATTGTATGAAAAATAATTGAAACGCTGCGATGAGGTTTAGAATTTTCAAATTTATTTGTTTACAATTCAATTTTACAAAATTTCAATTATGCGGAAATTTTGCAATTAAATATATATATTGAAAAATAAAACCTGATATAATTTCAATAAAAATTCTATTAAACTTTTAAAAAGAATTAATTCTACAGAATTTTTTTATCAAAAATATGAAAAATTAAGAATTTCAATGATATTAGTTTGAAACTTTTTTCAAATTTAATTATTTTTAAAAATCCACGTTATAATGCTTTTAATACTTAAGTATAATCTAAAATTTTAACTGAAATTCATTTTTAAAACTATTTTTATTTATAAATTCTACCAGAATTTAATTATTAAGAAAAAAAATTATTTATTAATTTCATGTTTCTTGAAATTAAATTCTCATAAAAAATGTTCTCAACAAATTTTTTAAATCATTAAATTCTTTGGACGAAATTTAATAAGACTTTTAAGAATAATTACATTTTTCGAAGAATTTGAATAAAAAAGGATAAAAAAATAATTGAAATTCTGCAATGAGTTTTATTATTTATAAAAGTAATTGAATTCCTAAAAGAATTTTGGTATTTATAAAAATAACTGAATTATTGCGAAGAAATTTCCCGTGTGGAAATTTGTCACGTATCTGTAGCGTAACGGTATAGTTTTACTATTTACTGTATAGTTCCAGTATTGTGAAATGTTATAGAAACTGTCTAGAAATGTAACGTTACGAACATCAAGTTTCTAGATAGTTTTACTATATCAGAACAATCCTGTGAATCTGTATTAAAACTATATTGTCGATCTAGAACAATTTATGTACATCTAAGGCAAATGCCGGAATTTCCAAGCCTTGGTTGTTTATTTACAACAAATATTGAACCAATATTAATAACCAATATTAAATATTTACCAGCGTTTTAAAATTAAATTTATGAATGGTTATTTCTTGGTTACCAATATTGAACCAATGTCTGAAATTAATATTTTATTAATACAACACATAGCCAAAGTTGTTCAAAAAAATAAATGAAAAAATAAAGTACTAGTCTAATACAGGAAAAGGAATTAATTTAATTGAAACACTCTATTAAAAACTGAGTGTGATAAAAATCAGACAAAAATAATATTTGTCTTTAAGTTTAAGAATGAAATCGTCTCTTCTTATATGTAATTGGTAAAACAACTTGTTAACGAGAAAAGAAACTTGCGCGCCCTGGTGACAAATTATCCTAAGTAATTTTAAACATAAGCAGCGCGGGACTTTTTCAAAGGCGAACAATTTCCCATTTGGTAGAAATACTCGAAGAAAAGTGTATATTGTTTTTATGCAAAACAATTACTGATTTTGATTATTTAAATATTTTATTTTAAATGATAAATATAAGTTTTTCATATTATTTATTGTCTAGTTTTGCTAGACAGAATTTATATAGTTGAACAACGTAAAGTAGTTAATGTAGTGAAACTACACAGATCCTACAACGTTTAACAATATAAATCACTTAATGAAGTGAAACTGTACAGTAGCTAGACCGTTTCGATATAGATTTACGTGAATAGTTTCACGAGTTATTTACGATATAGTTTTTATCTTGCACATAGTTCAACAAGAAATTTTTCTACACGGGTTATAAAAAAAATTTGTAAATAATTGAATTTTCGTAAAATTTTTTATTATTTATGAAAAGAATTGAATGTTTGCGTAGAATTGTATTGAAATTTTTTTTTAATAATCGATTTCTTTTGGAAAATTTAATTGAAATAGTCGATATTGAAAATTAGGGAATTTTAGAAAACTTTTGAAAAAAATTGAAATTTTGACAAGAATTTGATTAAAATTTTGTTAAATAATTGAAGAAGAAGAAGAAGAAGAAGAATTTTATTATTTATAAAGAGAATTGGAATTTTGACGAGAATTTTTATTAATTTTTAAACACAATTGAATTTAGTAACTATGTTACACATTATTTTAATCCATTCTGGTGTTATTTTAACCCCTCCCGTTTTACTGTGTTATCATTCTTTATTATTAATTTATATTGATACATATTTAATCGAAAAAAATCGACTACAAATTGGTCATTAATTAAATACAATAATTTAAAGATAAAATTTTGTCACAAACATCTGTTACCTACAAATTATTATTATTATTATTATTATTGTTATTGTTATTACTATATTTCGCGTTGATTTATAATTAAAATTGAACATGTAAAATGGAAATGCAATATTTTGTACGGAGAATTCATATATATCTATATGTTTACATACATGAGGGTAAAAGAAGAGGAAAATATTATTGAAAGTTAATGATACGAGAATTTGTGGTTGGAAATATCGTAATTATAACTGACGAGAGTATCATTATTAAATTATATCTCGCTCTTTAATCGATAGCAAAATTAGGTGAAATATCCATTAGATGTATATATATATATTTATTTTTTCTTTTTAATATCAAATTGTTAATATATTTAATATTTTTTATCATATTTATAATACAATTAGTTTTATTATTATAATTTAACTTATGGGTAATTAACTATTAAATTATTATAATTAAAATTTGATTTTTTTAATATTAACATAATTCTTTGCAGAAATTTAATTATTTTCATAAATAACAATATTCATCACAAGAATTCAATTATATTCGCATATATAATAAAATGCTTTTTAGGAATTCAATTTAAAAAAAATTAATAAAATACCACACAGACATTCAATTCTTCACAAAAATTTCAATAGAAATCTACGTAAAATTTAATTATTTTTAAACACTTGTCTCAATTCAATGATTTTTAATATCGACTATTTTCATAAAATTTCCAAAGAAAATGTAATTGTTTAAAAAAACTTTTAATAAAGTTCTACGCAAACATTTCATTATTTTGAAAACAGAACAAAAATTTACGAGGAATTCGGTTATTTACTAATTTTTTATATAAATTCCTTTGCAAATAATTTATTTATTTTCATAAATTTTCCTCAATTTAATGATTTTCAATGTCTACTAATTTAATAAATATTTTTAAAAAAAATTCCATTTAAAATAAATTATTAAAATTTTAAACAAACATTATATTGCTTCGTAAACGATGTTTACTTATTGTTCGTTGACAATAAATAAATACATATCTTTGACAATATATTGACTCTGATCAATAAAAAATATCTCCGTCTTCTATATTAAATTATTTCCACAACAATAAAAATTTCACAGAAATTCAAGTATTTACAAAACTTTTGATAACTTCCTTCGCAATAATATAATTACTTTTAAAAATACAAAAATTTTGTTTACAGAGATTCAATTATTTTCATGAATAATAAAATTCATTGTAGAATTTCAATTATTTTTAATTATACAAATACATTTGATTTCCTGAAAAATGTAACTGTTCTTAAAAGTTTTATAAAAATTTGACAAAAGAATTCAAATTCAAATTTAAATTCAAATAATAAATTTAAAAAATTATTTTTTAAAATTCTTTATGATAATTCAAATTGAAGAAATATTTAATTATTATTAATTTTTTTTTTTTAATTTTTGCAATTAAATAATTGAAATCTTGTAGAATTTTTTAATAAGAATTGATTTAAACTCGAAACAAGTTACAAGTGTATTATATTATATAGTCAGACAAAACTGTAATCTTGACATTGTCCTTTTACATTTCTAGATAGTTTTTCAATTTTAGAAAAAAATCACTTTCTCACAATTTCTGGTGTTTATAGTCCATAATGGACGTAATGAACGGTAGTTGGAATCGACGGTAGTTTGAATTAATGGCAATTACAGTCGCTGATAGTTACAATCGATGATACTTTCAGTTCCTTGATAGTTTCAATTGCTGCTACTTAACCAGTGAGACCAAACTTTCTTCACTTACGCGGAATTACAAAAATTATATAATACTAGCAAATGTTACGCGCGCGGAATTTGATACTTAATTTATTATAATGCAAATTACAAAATTTTTTATTTCGGTAATTGTTTACTTATGCGGCTTTTTCCAATTTTGCAAATTTTTTGTTAATTCTTTTTGGAAAAGCTTTCATTTAGCTAGAAAATGAAAAATTCGTTGGGGGAGGACGAAAAAGTTCATAACCGGAAGTCAGGGATGGGAAACAAAATTAAAATTTTCGTTTTTTGCATATAACTTGGTCAAAACTAATAATATCAAAAAATTTCCTTCATAAGAGTTGTAGACCATGTTAAAATACATCTTTTTTATTCTACAAATTTTTTTTTTAATTGAGTATTTTTTGAGAAATTTCAAAAATTAAAAAAACCTTAAGGTAATTATGCAGAATCGTGACTTTTGCGAATTTTGAAGATAAATGGATAATTTTTTTTGGAAAAGCTTTCATTTGTCTTGTTATTAAAGAATCCGGTGGGGGAGCATGAAAAAGGTATCAGGTCTGGGTTTGGTACCTTCTAGTATTAACCAGAATGTCAATTTGACTCCATTCTACATTAAAAATTGGGAAAGAAAAAGGTGCGGCGGGCTTCGCCCGCCTCCGAGTGCCATCTTCTCTAGGCACCTTAAAAAGGCATTTTCTTTAAAGACACGTTGGAGGGGGGTCGGTTTGGGTTCGGTACCTTCTAGTACCAACTAGAAAGTCAACTTGAATCCCTTTCTATGACTGTTAGTAAATGGACCCTTCCAGATGTATGTGCTGCTCTGTGTATGAATTCAGAATTTTCATTATTGTAGATGCACCTTAATGTATTTACTTTGAGTTTAGCTGTTGCGACTCATCCCTGTTTATGACAACTAACAAACCCATCCTTGTTGCTGCTCAGTGTATGAATTCAGTACTTTCATTATTGTATCAACCATGGATTGTAAAGGTTGTAATTTTACATGCTTTGAATTCTTGAAAATTTTAGATAATAAAGATTCATTGCTAAAATTCTTGGAGGATCACAATATTATTAGAAAAAATGTAGTTTGTCCGACGTGTCAAAATCTTGCAGTTTTTAATAAAAATGATTTATTTTGGAGATGCCAAAAATCAAATAAAAAACAAAAAGGGAAAAAGACATTTGTAGTAAAATGCAATTTTAAATTAGCATTAAAAACTGGGACTTGGTTCGAGAGATGTGCTCTCGCTCTTGATGTGGCGTGTAAATTTATTGCGTGGTACGTGTTTTTACCACCACCACGGGAGGCTATCCTGATGAAAGAGCTCAGTATAAGTTCCAAAACTTATGTTGATTGGTCGAATTTTATCAGGGAAGCAATTTTTCTGTGGTGTATAAATAATTCCACAGATAAATTAGGCGGCCCTGATAAAATTGTAGAAATCGATGAGGCAAAATTTGGCAAAAGAAAATATCATCGAGGTCGCTTCATTGAGGGTGTCTGGTTGTTTGGTGGTTTCTGCAAGGAAACAAGAGACATTTTTATTGTCCCTGTTGCAGACAGAAGCAGTAAGACACTTCTGTCTGTAATTACTGAAAAAATTGCTCCAGGGACCATAATAATGTCGGACTGTTGGAAGGCGTACAATTGCCTTACTGAAAATGGTTTCGAACATTTGACAGTAAACCACACCTACAACTTTGTAGATCCAGACACAGGAGCCCATACACAACATATCGAAAGGACATGGCGTGACACAAGGGCAGCGATTCCTGCCTATGGCCGGAGAGAAGACCATATGGATGGTTATATAGCAGAATATCTATTCAAACGAAAATTTAAAGATTTTACTGAGCGCTTTCATAAAATCTTTGAGGTTATTCAATTTGAAAAAAAACCCGAATGAAAGTGCAAAAGAGCAGTAAAAAATTACTCATCAATTGGAGAATAGAAAATGAAATCGTCTTAACAATCAGCCTTTTTAAAGGCTACCAGCTCATTAACCTTCATCAATCAGCCTCTTTAGAGGCTAAAAACATGAAGACCTTTATCAATCAGCCTTTTTAAAGGCTAAAAACAAGCAAACCTTCATCAATCAGCCTTTTTAAAGGCTAAAAACTAAAAAACCTTTATCAATCAGCCTTTTTAAAGGCTAAAAACAAGCAAACCTTCATCAATCAGCCTTTTTAAAGGCTAAAAACTAAAAAACCTTCATCAGTCAGCCTTTTTAAAGGCTAAAAACTAAAAAACCTTTTTCAATCAGCCTTTTTAAAGGCTACAAACTAGAAAACCTTTATCAATCAACCTTTTTAAAGGCTAAAAACTAAAAAACCTTTATCAATCAGCCTTTTTAAAGGCTACAAACTAGAAAACCTTTATCAATCAGCCTTTATAAAGGCTAAAAACAAGAAAACCTTTGTCAATTAGCCTTTTTAAAAGCTAAAAACTCGAAAACCTTTATCATTCAGCCTTTTTAAAGGCTCAAAACCCAGGTGGTGTTTTGTCGAGGAACATTAAAAAAGGCTTTTTAAAAGACACGTTGGAGGGGGGTCTGGTCCAAGTTGGGTATCTTTTCGTACTAACTGAGATCTAAATTTGACTACCTGTCTATATTATAAACCTAGAATAAAAGTAGATGCGGCGGGCTGCGCCCGCCTCCGTGCTGTACTTTGTCAACGGACCTTAAAAAGGGCTTTTTTAAAAGACATGTTGGTAGGGGTTCTGGTTCTAAGTTAGGTGCCTTCTAGTATTAACTAGGACCTAAATTTGACTCCTTTTTTACATTATAAACATGAATTAGGTGCGGTGGGCTGCACCCTCTACTATGTTGTCTTCTATAGAGGGACCTTAAAAATAGTTTTTTTTATAAATACACTTTGGAGGGGGGTCGGATCTATGTTAGGTATATTCTACTAGTACTAAGAAACCTACAGTATAGAACCTTGGCAACATTTTCCATGTATGTTACTCATCTCTGCAGTTTATACGCTTATGCATAACGAATTAAGGTTATTTTCAGTTTTTTTCATTTTGCTTGCATAATATGCAATTTATGGAAAAATCATAATATACATAAAATGTGTGTTTTTATGAGAGCTACAACTCTTATGAAGGAAATTTTTTGATATTATTAGTTTTGACCAAGTTATATGCAAAAAACGAAAATTTTAATTTTGTTTCCCATCCCTGACTTCCGGTTATGAACTTTTTCATCCTCCCCCAACGAATTTTTCATTTTCTAGCTAAATGAAAGCTTTTCCAAAAAGAATTTTACCTTTATTTCCAAATTTAAACTTTTTTATAAATTCATAATCAAAATTTTGAAAAATTCTCTTATTAAGAAAATGTTACATTACTACTGTTTTTTAACAATTTTAAAAATAATTCTTCGCAAGAATTCAATTATTTGCATAAATATGAAAATTCTTCGCAGAAATGAAATTAGTTTCAATACAATGTTAATAAAATTTTACAAAAGAATTTAATTATGTTCAGAAATTTTTCTTAATAATAAAATTCTTCGCAGAAATTCAATTGTTTTCATTAATAATAAAATTCTTCAAAGGAATGCAATTATTTTAAAATTAATTGTAGTAAAATTTCTCGAAAGAATACAATTATTTTTAAAATATTAATTAAATTCAATTATTTTCAAAAATTCTTCGGAAAAACTGAATTATTTTTATATAAACAGTAAAATTTATCGCAGGAATTCAATTATTTTTAATAGTATTTTAATAAAATTTCTTAATAGAATAGATTTTTTTTAAATATTTAATAAAAGTTTTCCATTGAATACATTTATTTTGGATTTTTTTTTAAAATTCTTTCAAAACATTCAATTATTTTCAAAGATCAAGTTAAAATTCGTTTAAACAATTTAATTATATTTATAAATTGTAAGATTCTTGACAAGAATTTCAATGATTTTTATGATATTAATTAAGTATAAAATCGAAAAAAATTAAAAAGAATAATATTATTAAGGGCATTTGAACCATTATGACGTCACAATTGATGCAAAGCATATATTTTAATGCTGTGACGTCATAAAGGTTCAAATGCCCTTAAAAAAAGTTGGGAAACAAAAAAGCAAACAACTAACTACAAACTGCGAACAGTTTACCGTTACATAACGATTATTATTAATATTGAAGATAGAGGAAGATACAGAAGTATATTATTAAAATTAAATAATTATTTAATCAATATTTTATCGTAATATTATATAGAAAATATAATCAATATATTTAAAAAAATTAACATATAATACTAAATAAATAAAAAAATATAATAATTAAATTAAATAAAGTTTTTATAAAATAAAAAAAATTGTATAAAACAGGTAACATAAAATTCAATTCTTGTGTCAGTTCCCAATAATCCAATAAAATTTTAAATAACCTTTACAATAGATTCTTTTAAATAATTAAATATTATATGTAAGAAAAGATCGCGATCCAATTTCCAATTTCAGAAATGTGTTAAATTTCCCTTTTTAGATTTTATATTCTATATATATATATATATTTAAAAGTACAATTTTTTCTCTAAAATTATATATATATATTCTCTATATATTTATGAAAAGTTGTTTTTGAAAAAACCGAAAGTAGTTTTTTTTTTGTATGGAGGAGATAATTCTCTGTGAAAAATGTATTTTTTTTTTGTCAAAAGTTAATGACATAGTTAATGATAGTGATTATATTGATATATGCGGTGAAAATTGGAATTTTTAATTTACTACTTGATGGTCATTAATGGCTCCACTGCAGAGCAAGTGTCGCAAAACGGGCGATGCACTGCGGCTGCAATATATTATTCAAAGCCTTAGAAGAGCCACTGTGCGCCAGTTGTCCTGTTACAAAATTCACATGCCTATGTTAATATTTCTTTATTATTTCCAAAAATCTCGACTGTGATTTTTAAATTTTCAATTTATTATTCCGCTCATATGAATTATGGTAAATTTGTTTATTTATTTATTTATTTAACGAATAAACGGATCATGAACAGAAATAAATTTTGTAATTTTAATTCTAAAAAAAAATTATTTTCAAATTATTTGCAATATCTTGTTATATTTTCATATTTCTCGCCGAACAATTTATAATTAAAAAAAAATTCATCGTTGGATTTCATTTATTTAAAATACAATTTCACAAGAATTACTAAAAACTTTTTTTCTTTTTTACAAATCATAGTGAAATATTCTTTAAAATTTAATTTCAATGCCTCGAAAAAACAATTATTTAAAAAAATTGTTTTTAATTCTTTGGAACAATTTAAAATTATTAACCAAAGTTTTAGAATTTTTCACGGGAATTCAGTTATATTTTCAAATATTTAAATAAAATTGTTCGAAAAAAATCAATTACTTTAAATACAAGTTTTAATTCGTTTTTTTATAATAATTTAATTGTTTTTTTAAATTTTAATAAAATTCTCACCAATAATTTATTTATTCATATTTAAATAATTATTGGAAAGAATTCAATTATGTCAGTAAATAACAAAATTATTCCCGAAAATTCAATTATTTTGTGTCATTTTAATAAAATTCTTTGCAGAATTTAACTTATCATAAGCATTTAATTATTTTTGAGAATAAATTTATACATTTATTTAAATAAATTTCATCTTGGAAATTCTATTATTTAAAAAAAAAATTATTAAAATACCACACAGACATTCAGTTCTTGTCAAAAATTGTAAATAAAATTCTTTGTAAAACTTAATTATTTTTATAAATATTTAAACTCTTTTATGAATAATAAACTTTGGTGCAAGAATGCAATTTATTAGCAGGATAAGAAGAAATTAAATATTTTTTATAATAATTAGGAAAAAGGCAGGAAAATACAAAATATGAAATGTCTAAAACGAGTTTTTTTGTTTGTCATATTTAATTTTTCTACAGTTTCTTTTTTGCTAATATATTAAAATTATTTTCTTAAATACGATATCTGTAATTTAATTCTTGCATAGAATTTAAGTAAAATTTTTGAATTCTGAACATATTAAATGTTATTAAAATAAAAAATAATTCTTTCGCGAATTGTAATTAAAAATGTACTAAAAGTAATTAAATTCTTGTAGAGAATTTAAACAAAATTTTTGATGAAAATTTAATTATTTTCCAGAATTTAAAAAATAAATAATTAAAAACCCACAAAGAATTTAATTAAAATTTTTTAATATAATTAAATTTTTTTAAGAAAATTTATTTAATTTGCATTTAACAATAATTGAATTGCAGTGAGAAATTTTATTCGTCTTTATAAATAATTGATTTTTAGCGAAGAATTTTACTGAAAATTAAGAAAAAAAATCTTTTTTTATTTCAGATTTCCTACTGGAAATTTTATTATTGATAAATTTTTTGCGAACAAAATTTTTTAAATTATTGAAAATAATTATGATTTTTGGAATTGCATTGAAAATATAATTGAATTCCTGCAAAAATTGTATTAAATTAAATTGAAAAAATATTTTCTCTTCTACTTCCAAAGCTAGGACTTTAAAATCTTTTTCATATATATATTTAATTTTATTTTAATAATAAATTCGTAAGCAATTTATTGAATTTATTTGAATAAATTATTATTAAAATTCATTTTCTCTGTATACGCTGACTTCGTGCGGATGAAAAGTAATTCTTTATTAAAAAATTGATAATTCCATCAAATTTATTATGTGCATATATATTGAATTCATTTCATTAAATTAACAATAATTCTATCAGACATATTTTGCACACACTGCCGTTTTTTAATTAAATTTTTTGTATTAAAAAATAATAATTGCGAATGCAAAATAAAAAAGCATCGGCTATATTCATATATATTTCACTATATTCAGTTTATTTTCAAACCATGTAAAATTTTTGTGTTATTTTCGAAGAATTATTTTCCATTAAATATATTTATATTCTCTACAGAATTCGAGATATTTGAAAAAAATTGGAATATTTTTTTAAACGTCAGAAAATTCATTAAATTTTATTAAATTTTTAAATTTTAAATTTGGTTGTTTTCTGCTCGAATATGAGGATTCATTTTTTTGGTTAAGGTAAAGGAATTTTCCAGTTGAAATTTAAAAAGGTTTTTTTAACTTTTATTATTAATGTGAAAATGTTGTTGCTTGTTTTTATAATTGTAAATAATATTTTTTCATAATTGTAAAAATATTTTTACATCATTGGAAAAATATTTTTTCATCATTGGAAAAATATTTGTTTATCGGTTATAAACATACTTTTTCCTTAATTATAAAAATATCTTTTCATCATTGTAATAATATTTTTTCATAATTGTCGAAATATTTTTCCATAATTCTAAAAATATCTTTTTATAATTATAATAATATTTTTCCATAATTGTCAAAATATTTTGTTATCATTGTAAAAATATTGTTTCACAGTTTTAAAAATATTTCCTCATCATTGTCAAACATATTTTTTCATAATTGCAAAAATATTTGTTTATCAACTTAAAAATACTTTTTCATCATTATCAAAAATATTTTCTCATCATTGTAGAAAAATATTTTTTCTTTCTTGTCAAAAATATTTTTTCATAATTTAAAAAATTATTTTTTTTTCATATTTTTTTAGCACTTTTTCCGCAAAGAAAATTTGTAATATCGATTTGGTTTACTTGCCCTGAGAATTACTGATGAATCCTCCCTTTGAACGTAACATCTCTCTTGCTCTCTCTCTCTCTCTCTTCTTCTCTCTATGATTCTGTGTGCGGTGTGTGTATGTGAATTTCGCAGACCGTCTATAAATCTCACTCTGGTCTTGTTTCACCAAACGAGAGAACTCCATTTCCGATCGTTAGATCTCTAAAGTAAGCAATATTCTATGCTTTACTTCTTTATTAATTAATTACCCTGTTTTCCTAATTAGTATCTCCTCACTGTGTACATTTATTAAGACAATAATTATTTACGCTTATTTTTCATTGCCTCAATATTTTTATTTGGAAAATTGTAACCTTTTTATTTTTCTTGTTTTTCAATTTTTTTTATATTTTTTTTTCATTTTTTTCATAAGTTTTGGAATTCTCAGTAAATTTTTGTTTTTAATTTTCGATTGTTCTTTTTTTTGTATTTAATTACTTTTGTAATTTTCGGTATTTCATGTTTTTCATAACTGTTTGTACTTAATTTTTTTTTGGTAATTTTTAATTTAATTCTTAATTTTATAATTTCAGTACATCATTTTCATTCTTTCTTATAATTCTTTTTGTATTTCATTTTTTGTTTAACTTTTTGTAATTTTTTTAATCGATTTTTTCGTAATTTTTTGTAGTTATTTTAATTGGGTAATTTTGAATAGTTAATTTTATTTTGGAAATTTTTTTTACTAACTTTTTGTACTTCATTCATTTAATGATGTTTTAAGTTTAATTTCCCTTTTGGTAATTTTTTGTACCTATTTAATTTCTCTTCGAAATGTTTTAAATTTCTTTTCTTCGTAATTTTTTAATTTTTATATTTAATTTTTTTGTATTTGAATTACTTTTGTAATTTTCGGTATTTAATTTTGTTACACCTTTTTGTACTTAATTTTCTTTTTATAATTTTTGCATTAAATTTCATGCATTTAATATTTTTCGTAATTTTTTGTATTCAATATTCCTTATCATTTTTATGTATTTTAGTTTTTTAATAATTTTTTCTATTTTATGTTTTGTAATTTTGTATTTTATGTTCCATTTTTAGTCATCAATTTTGGTTTACTGAATTTCTTATGTAATGTTTTATATTTAATTTCTTATGTATAATGTTTTTCGTAATTTTTTGTACAGACTTTGTATTTAATTTTTTATTTTATTTGTAATTTTTTGTATTTAATTTTATTTCTAATTTTTCGTATTTTATTATTTGTTAAGTTTTGTAATTTCTTGCAGTACCTTTTTTTCTTGATTTTTTGTAGGTACTATTTTTATTTTAGTAATTTTCGTTTGGATTTTTTTTATTTCTTGTAATTAATTTTTTTTATAACTTTTGTACGTCATTTTCTGTTGGTAACTTTCATTACCAAATTTTCTTTTGATAATTTTTGGTGCAAGCATTTCTTTTGACAACTTTTTTTTTAAGTTCCTGTATTTAATTTTTGTCTGAGCAAATTTTGTATTCAAAATTCCTTTCCCTCCTGAGGAAAATATTTTATTAGTCTTTTCTCAACACGTTCTCCTTTTTGCGTGAAATAAATGTAGAAACTTTTCGATTTCTTTTACTCCAAGTATAAGTTTCATTAAAATTCAGAACATAAATATAAAACTTAGCGATGTTAGAGTTAAAAGAAAAAAAATTTTTTTTTATACAGTTATGAATTTATTGAGATTTAATAATTTTTATGAAAATTGTTTTTAAAAATTGAAAAAAAGGAAAATCAAGTAGAGAACTTAAAATACATCTGCCAAAGCAAATTGCAAGTTGCTTCTTGAGAATAATCGATGTCTTAAAAAGAAGCGAAATCGACAGCAAGATTTCGTTAAAATGTCAATGCTCCAAACATGAATTTCCATTTAAATTGAAATTTAAATAAAGCCTCAGCGATTTCTTTTTTTTTCTTTTTTTTGATGGAGGAGAAGGGGATATAAGAAGCGAGTCGAATCTCCGAGAGAGTTTCGCGTCAGCTTCTTTAGAAATTCCGTGTAATATTACAAGTTTTTCATAGTCAAAGACTTGTGGAAGATTTTTTTCCCTCTCTCTCGCTCTCTTTTTCTCTGAAGTAGCAAAATTGTTGTATTGCTCACGGTAACATACGGAAAACCAGCAACTATAACAGCTGCTCATAAAAAATATACGCAGTGCGCAGAAATTTTGCAATGTAAAAATTTTTTTTATTGGGAAAAACTGTTTTTATTCTCGAAAAAAATTATTATTTCCGAAAATAATTTTTACTGTAAATAGTAATTCAAATTGTAATTAATTCAGATTTTTAGAGAATACATTTTCTGAAATTAGTTATTGCAAAATTATTTTATTGGTATGTTTTTATAAATTATGAAATAAAAAAGAATAATAAAATAAAATAAATAAGGTACAAAATTTAATTAATTCAAATTCATTCAAAATATTTTATCTGATATTATTTTTGCAGAATTGTTTTATTTTCCATAATTTTGCTTTAATTAAATGAACTGCTTTTTATTTTTAATAATATCATCTCTGTTTAAAAATGTAATAATTTCCTCTTAATTTTAATTATAAAATATTTACCAAGTGATAAATTCATTTAAATATATATATATATATATAAACTCAGTATCAATTACAATTAATTAATTAATTATTGTATCAGTTACAATTATTTAAAAAAAAGGATAATTTAATTATTTTGTAAAATAATTAAATTCTCTCCAAGAATTTCATAAAAAATTAAAAGAATAATTGAATTTTTGTAAAGAGTTTTATTTAAATTAATATTTAAAAATAATTCTATTCTATCGAGAAATTTTATTGTAATTCTATTAAAAATTATTTCACTCCTGTGAAGAATTTAGTTAATACTCTTAAGAATAATTTAAATTTAACTGCTATTACAAATTTTTCTAATAATTAAATAATTATTTTTTAAAATTATAAAATTTCTGTAAAGAATTGAATTGAAATTGTATTGTAAATATAATTGAATTCTCATAAAGAATTCATTGAACATTTTTCAAAGTAATTGAATAATCTCGAATAATTTTATTAAAATATTTGAAAATAATTAAAATAAGGAATATTTTTAAAATTGTAACCGAAAATAATTTGATTCTTACGAAAATTTCTTACTATTTATATAAAAATAATTGATTTCATGAGACGAAAAGTAAAATTTTTGAAAATAAATGAATTTTTAATGTAATATTATTATAATTATTAAAATTAATTGAATTATTTGAATTATTCCGATGAATTTAATTAAAATTTTATTAATGTAATTGAATTTTGGTGAGTAGGCTATTATTACAATTTTTGAATACAAATGTAATTGTTTTGAACAAATTTATTAAAATGTTTTAAAATTAAAACAAATAATTGAATTTCTATGAAAAGTTTTACTATTTTCAAGAAAATAATTTAATGCTAAAAAGATTTTAATTAAACATTCTAAATATGATTAAAAATTATTGAAGAATTTTGTTTAAAAAGTTTGAAAGTAATTAAATTTTTTTGATAAATTTAAAATTGTATTCAGAGTAAATAAATTTTCTTGTAAACAATTTTTTTCAAAATCATATTCAGAGTAAATATATTTTCTTGTAAACAATTTTTTCAAAATTATATTCAGAGTAAATCAATTTTCTTGGAAACAATTTTATTCAACATTTTAAAAATAATTCATTTCTTTTAGAGAGAATTTTATTAAAAATTACAAAAGAAAGTGAATGTTTATAACATTTTTCAAACGAATTAGAAACAAAATAATTGAAAATTTATAAACTAATTAAAAATAATTGAATTTCTGAGAGATTTAAAATTTTTTTTAAATAATTAAATTTTTAGAAGAACTTTATTACAAAAAATAAAAAGTAATTACGTTCGTTCGATAAATTTAATTAAAATTGGTTTAAAAAAAACTAGAAATTTCTTCAAAACGATTTTTTAGAAAATAATTAAATTCCTTCCAACAATTTTATTAAAATTTCAAAAATTAATTGATTTTTTCTCAAAAATTTATTTAAATAGAATTAACAAAAATTAAATTCTTGCGAAAAGTAAATAAATTTATTTAAAATTGTATTGAGAGTAAATAAAGTTACTTATGAACAAATTAAAAAAAAAATTTATTTATTAAAATAATTAAATTCTCACGTAGAATTTTTTAACAAAATTTTTGATTATTTGTTCATAATATTAATTTTAAAAACAGTTTAAAAAAAATAAAAATAATACCTAGTAAATGAATAATAGAGAAATAATACTAGAATAAAACCAAAAAAAAATAATTGTTGTGAATATTATTCTTTTATTAACAATTTTTTTCTACTATTTTTGTTTTTATTCAATTATTTTCTAGTTCGATCGTCGTTATTTTCTAGTTCGATTATTACTATTTTCTTCTTTTTCAAATATCGAAAACAGAAAGTTTTTTTCTTTCAGAATTAAAATATCCTTCATCTCTCGACTAGCCTTCGCCCCGTAATCGAGCGTATGAGATTTCTCTATTTTTCAACGTTTCCAATATTAGTGAGTGATTCAGTGAAAATCAATACTGTCAGGCGGCATTTATATTTTCGGGGGACGCATTTTTATGCACTTGTTGTGTCTATATATAGCTGTATATATTTTTTTTTCCGGTTCAATCGAAAGAAATTGATACTTTATTGGTGAACATTTTTTTTCCTCCCAAACAGAAATTCAATATTATTCCATTTCTATAGTAAAATTATTTTTTTCAATATCACGAGTTTAGCTGTTTTTTTTTCTCTTGTTCAAACTTATTATTCGAGTATAATAATAAATATAATTCTTTTGTAACGCACACACTTACACACATATACCCGCATAAAGAAATAATACGGACAGTGAATTTTTATTTTTCTTGTTGTTGTTGTTGTTTCTTTTTTGCCTTCTCTCTTTTTTTCAAAAAAAAAAAAAAAGAAAAAGTTTTTTCCAAAACTTTTTACCCAAGAGAGATGTGTCGTTTTTCGCATAAATATTTTATCGAAACTTGCTGTAGGCAAGTTTTAGATAAATTTTGCGCGAGAGAGTGTAGCCATCCATGAAACGTAAAAATGTCAACGATATACGCAATGTTTGCAAGATACTTTTTCTTTCACTTTATGTTTTATTTTTTTTTTTTTTGGTTTTGTTAAAAAGAAAAATCGATTTTATAAAATTCTTTGGTTTTTTTTTTCTTAAGGGGAGAATTAAAAAGTTTCTTTTTCGAAAAAAATGCACTCTATTGGATGCACGAAGGATGATAATTGTAAAAAAGATGCATATTTGAGGGCAAAGGCGAAAGGTATATGTAAATTTTATTTTTTCAAAAGTATTGTATTTTTATTTTGATATTTTTATGATTATTAGAAATTTTCGTTTTCATTGAAATTTTCAATTTAATACTCTCGTATATCTTTTTTTTATAGCGTTAGTATTAAAGCTTGTATGATATAAAAATGTAGAGGGGAATTTTTATGAGTTATCTTTTCTCGCTTTTTTCTCTTCAGTTACCATTCATTTTCTCTTTATATGGAAAATTTTTCAGGGGGGAAATTTATTTTTTTGCGAAAGTCACAAAAACTCTTTTCGTAACTAGTTCTCTCAATTTTTTTCGTGTTTTTATTTTTTATATTTACTTCTTTTTTTCTCAATTTTTTTATATTTATTTTTTTTTGTTTACCTTTTACGGTAGAAATAAATTTATTACTCGTTGAAAAATATAAATTTAAATTAGGTTTTAATAATTTTAACATATGGTTCACCTTTTATGTCAATGAACGTTTGTATATTTATTTACTTTTAATTTTTTTATATTTAATCTACATAAAATTTTTGATAATTATCAAAAATTTTATTTTATTTTTAAACTTATGTTTAATTTTTTTTACTAATTTTTTTTTATTAGTTTTTTTTATATTTATTTACTGTTTCAATTTTTTTTCCATTTTATGTTTTTGAACTTTTTTTCACATTTATTTATGTCAATTTTTTTTAATTGTTTGTTTATTAAATTGTTTATAACTATTTTCATTATTATTGCCATCTTTTTTTCTATATTTATATTTGTGACGCGCTGCTAAGAACTGAAATATTTTAGTGTTCAGTAACAAATTAAAATTTCTCGAAAACATTTAAAAAATGAGTGAATAAATTATATAATAAAACAAAAAATTAGCCAAAAAGGAAGAGTTGAAAAAATCTGAAAACAAAAATACTGTTAACGAATCGAAAAGTGTTGCCTCTAGAACGTCGGAAAAGTCGAAAATAGTATTTGCCGTGGAACCGTCACTAAATTCTGAATCGGATACAAATCAAGCCAATAATCAGGAGACAAATTCAGAGGAAACTAAAGTTACCGAAGATAGGGAATAGAAAAAAAGTTTTCGCAAAGGTATTTTAATTTTTGTTTATCAGTTTCTCTTTTTCTTTGAAAAAAACTTATATAGACGGTAAAGTTAAATAAATGAAACAAAATTAATAAAGGCGAAAAAAATTTAATATATATTTATGCGATGTAGTAAAAGTTAAAAAGTAATTTTTACTAATTTTACTAACGACTAATAATTTTTACTAATTTTACTAATGAACTAATTTTATTAAAAATTGTAAATTCTACAAATTACTTAGTAAAATTTGCAACTTCACAAACAACAATTTTACTAATAAAAAGTATTTTCTACTCATTTCACTAATAAGTAAGTGAAAATAACAATTTTTAGGAAGATTAGTAAAAACTAATATTATTATTAAGTAGAAAATTCAAAAGTATTTACTAATTATTAGTAAAAATTTTGTTTTTGAATTAGTACTTTTTACTAAAAAATTTGTAAAATTTATAATTTACTATTGAAACTAGTAGTAAAATTTTACTTATGAATAGTAATTCTTTGTAATTTTACTAATAAATAACATTTTCTTCGAAACTTACTAAAAACTAGTATTTTCTACTAATTTATAAGTAACAGGTTCAAAAAAGTATTGACTAAAATCGTGTAGTTTTTTGTAATTCTACTAAAAAATAGTAATTTCTACTTTTTTTTACTAATAAATTGTAATTACTAGTTATTTATTTGGTAAAAAGTGCTAATAAAATGGGAAAGATTTTACTAACTAGTAAACTTTTCTAATTATACTAATAAATAGTAAATTGTACTAATTTTTTATTAAAAGGTACTCTTCTATTCTAATAAATAGTAATTTTTACTAATTTATTAGAAAAGTTGCACTTGAGCAACAATAATTATTCTATTAAGTAGTAATTGTTCATTATTTTAGAAATAATAGTAATTTTTTGTAATTTTTCTAATAAATCTCCTTTTTCTAATAGCAAGAATTTTACTAATAGATAGCATTTTCTTCTAAAAAGAAAAGATTTACTTATAACTAATAAATACTAATTTTTACTGAACAATACTAATTTTTGCTATTAAATTTTTAATTCTTCTAATTTATTACTAAAAGAAACTTATTTAAAAGTTATTACTATTACTTATAAATTACTAAAAATAACGATTTTTAGGAAGATTAGTAAAAACTAATATTTTTATTTAGTAGTTAATTAAAAAGTATTTACTAGTTCTTAGTATAGTTTTTACTTTGGAATTAGTACTTTTTACTAAAAAATTTGTAGATTTTACAATTTATTAGTACAACTAGTAGTAAAATGTTACTAATAAATTTTTTAAATTGCTATTTATTAGTAAAATTAGTTATTAGTATGAACTCAGAAGCAAAAAATTTAATCATTACTAGCAATTTATACTAATTTATTAGGGAAAGTTACTACTTCAAAAACAAGTTTTACTAAATTTTACTAAATACTAATTTTTGCTAATAAATAGTCATTTTTACTAATAAAAAGAATTTTAATGAAATTTTAGTAATATTTAGATATTTTATTTATAAGATAATGAAAAAGGCCTATTTTACGGTTTTTAAAGATCACATTTATTATTTTTTTAATCCCAATGGATTATGTATTTGTGAAATATTCATCCCCTGATGAGGAGCCATATATGGCTTGAAACTAGTTGGGATTAAAAAAAAATAATAAATGTGATCTTTAAAAACCGTAAAAGAGGCCTTTTTGATTATCTTATAAATGAATATTTAATACGGCCAAAGAAACAAAAATTATTATTATTTAGATATTTCGTCTGATTTAACTAATAAATAGTAATTTTTTGTAAATTTTACTAAGAAATAGCACTTTCTTTTAAAGGCAAAAATTCTACTAATAAATAGCATTTTCTTTTAAAAGATAAAAATTTACTAATAACTAGTTAGTTTTAATTTTACAAATAAATACTAATTTTTGCTAATAAATAGTCATTTCTATAAATTTTACTAATATTTTCTTATTTCGTCTAATTTCACTAGTAAATAGTAATTTTTTATAATTTTACTAATAAATTAATACAAATTTATTTTTATTAAAGAAATTTACTAATCCAAAAGCAAAAAGTGAGTCAATAATCTGAATTAGTAACCTTTTGTACTAACTGTAATTTAAAGAGGAATGTTTTTCGTTATTTGCATCAAATAAATTTGTTTTCTGTGCAGAATGTTCAATATAAAATGTTAGAAAGGCAAATTGAATATATTTTATTTTTAATTAAAATCATTGTAAAGGTGCATTTTATTTCAATATAATAATATTTCTATTTAATTACATTTTCCTGTATATAATAATAATAATAATAATAATAATAATAATAATAATAATAATACGATAGTGAACAATGGTATTTTGAGAAAAATAACAAACAAGGAATTTTATTTAAGATAATTGAGAAAATATTTACAGAGTCTCGGAATTCAATGAAGGGTATTTTCCGCACATTAAGTCGCAGAATTTAATTGAATAAAAAATGCACAGTACCAAAGAAAGCTTGCAATAGTAATTAAAAGGGTATGGAAAAGGACGATGAGATTCAAGTTTCTTAACGACTTCTCTTAAGATTCATCCCCAGAGTTTCTCTCTCTCTTTATCTCTTTCTCTATCTTTATCTCTATTTCTATTCCTTTCTCTATTTCTATCTCTATTTCTATCTCTATTTCTATCTCTATTTCTATCTCCTTCTATCTTTCTCTGTCTGTATATTATTCTTCGACGCAATGGCAACGACCAAAGTGAAACCGAATTAACGCCACGAATTCAATCAGCAAGTTTTGCTCGGCCAAAAGTTTTCTGACGTTTCAACTGGTGAAACATGGTCCAAAATGGAGGTAAATGAAGAAAAATTGCAATTTTTAAACTATATTAGAACAAGAAAGACAAATTTACTTTGATAGAGGCCAAAAAAAAGAGAAACTTTGGAGTAAAAATTTATTCCTTTTTTTTCTTACTTAGACGAGGAGGATAGTTCGAGTTTGCAATGTACAAGCACAGAGAGTACAATTTCTTCAGACTGCACTGAAAGCAGTGAAAGTAAGAATTTTAATATTATACATATATGGTATAAATTATTAAATTAAAAAATAGTTTTCATAAATTCTTTACGTATAAGGAAAAGAAAATTTTGTTTTTACCTCTAAAAAGAATATTTTCTCTTTTCAGCGATGAAAATATATTTCGTGTTTCTTTTTTTTTTTGAATATACAAAAATTATTTCAACTTGGGAATTTTCAACTTGAAACATTCATGGATTTTAAGTTTGTAAATTTAAATATTTTAATTTTAAACACTTGTCAGAGTTTGTAGTCTCTGTCCTCGTTTTCTACAGCTCTCTTTCTCATCGTTCTTTAGAATATTTTATACTTTTTTTTTCTTCTTTTATTACACCTCCCTTGGTTCTAGTATTTTTTTTCTGTCTTTATAAAGTTTGGAAAATTGTTAAAAAGAGAAATTTTTGAAATACTCTTCAAAGCAAAATGACAGTTTAAAAAACAACCAGTGAAAAGATGGTCATGAATTATTAAAAAATAATTATATTTTACATCTTCGTGAAAAAATTTTTTTTTTTAAACTAAAAAACCTAAACATCAATTATTTTTGAAATATTTAACTAAAATTCTTTTCTAAATCAAATATTATTTATAGTAACTTTTGAGAATGTTTTTTGAGATCTCAATTAATAAAAAAATGAAAATTCACCCACAAAGAATTAGGATTTAATTTATTAATTTAATTTTACTGAAAACAATTTAATTTTACTTCTTACTTTTTTAAATAAAAATTTATTTTTGTTATTAATCAAATCCTCAAAAAAAATTTAATAATTTTAAAAAATTTTGTTTGAAAATTAAATTATTTACACGAAATAATGCAAACTTTTTAATTTTACTATAAATTTCAATTATTCAAAAAAAAAATTTTATTGAAAACAATTTAATTTTACTTCTTGGTCTTTTAAATAAAAATTTATTTTTGTTATTAATTAAATCCTCAAAAAAAATTTAATAATTTTAAAAAATTTTGTTTAAAAATTAAATTATTTACACGAAATAATGCAAACTTTTTAATTTTACTATAAATTTCAATTATTTAAAAAATTTTCAATTATGAATGAACAAATATTGAAAAATTATCCAATTATTGAAATGTGGTAAAATTTTATTGAAAAAAATTTAACTTTACTTCTTGGTTTTTTAAATAAAAATTTATTTTTTTTATTAATCAAATCCTCAAGATACATTTTCAAAATTTATTTCTTGAATTTATTTATTCAACATTTTATACATTTTTTATTTTATTTTTTCAATTATAAAATTACTAAGAATAATTATTTTTATCAAGAATTATAGTTAAAAATTGTTAAAAAATTAAATTTTCGAAGTATTATTTTTGTAATTTCTAGAAATAATTAAATTTCAGAAGATTTAAAATTGTAACTTTTCAAAATTTTAATTCTTTTGGAAAAATGAAAAGCAATGCGTATTTTTAAATAATTTAACAAAATTACTGAGTATTCAATAGTTTTATTTCGATTTATTTTCATACTAAAAAATTATCTTTCTGAAAAGTTTTAATTCAAATTTCATTAAGAAAGTCAAATTCCAAAAAACAATGAAAAATTTTCAAACATTTGAATAATTTGTTAAATTTTATTGAATTAAATGTATGTTATATTTTAAAGAAATTATAACGATTTTTTTGAAATTTTTTTCGTCGAAGAAAAAATATTTAATAATATAAAAATAATTATTTGAAAGTCATTTAATTTTAGCTCATTTCAAACATTTATTATTGAATTAATAACCAAATACCATATTTGTTAATTAAATATTCTCTTTTACATTATTACGTATTTTTCATTTAGAACAATTTTATTTCTATAATGCTACTATTTATCTTTTCCATCGAAATTATTTAATTAATTAATTAAATCAATTTTAATTGATGAAGTTAAAATAATCGGTATATTGCAATTCAAAATTATTTATCAAATTTTAGCTTATTTAGATTTAAAAGAGTATATTAATTGATTAAATTATAATAACTAAAATCAAAGTGAATAAATAAATTAAATTAAATTAATAATAAACTGAACTGAATAAATTATAATAAATAAATTTACTAAATTAGTTTGCTTTATTAATTAATTTCGTTAATTAATTAAGATAATTAATTTATCTAATAAGTTAAGTATTAAAGAATGAATAATTATAATTTTATTAATTTGGACCAATTTTAATTAAGTTTAGAGATAAATATTTTATTTTTTATTACATATAATTTTGTAGCGGAAAAGTTTTTCTAGTAGGGAAAGAAAATATAAATGCATTTGTAAAATTGAAAAATTACTTATTGATAAATGCAACAGATCGTAATTTTTGTCCCCTTTTTTTCATATAATTCAACTTACATTTATCTATTTTTTGTTATTTTGGGAAAAATATATATATTATCATTTGTCAAAACTTTCATTTATCTAAATTTTCATCCGTCTATGATTATCCGAAATTTCTTTATCTTTTGTCACATTTCATCTGTCATTAATAAAAGTGAAATATAAGTTCGAAGGGACAACATTGTTTTTTGTAAGCCCAAAAAGAACACTACATTGCTAAATTAGAGAAATAAAATTGTTGATAAATTAAAATATTAATTCTCAATTTAAAAATAGTTGAAAATTGCAAATATTTTATAGGATTGAAACAAAAGTAACTAACAAACATTTAAATTTTGATACAATTAAAAATTCTCGTAAAAATAAATTAGAAGCAAAATTGCAAAAATAACAAAGTGAAATATATTTTTTTTAATTTTGAAGTTATACATTTTTTTGTCAATATTTTTTTTACACAAAAATGCTTTTATTTTAAGTGGAAAATTCTCACGTTGAAATAATTTTTTGTATGTATATTTAAAAAAGGAAAAATTTTCTTAGTCGAGGGTAAAATGTATTTTATTATGCTTATTACACTGAAAAAAAATGATTTGATTCGATTGAATGATTACATTTTTTGATAAATTCAAAATCAAAATTTGAAATACACACTTATTAAGTAAATGTTTAATTATTCTTGTTTATATTTTCAAAAAATTTAAAATAATTTTTCGCCAGATTTCAATTATTTTTATTATAAATAGTAAAATTCTTCGCAGAAATTAAATTATTTTCAATACAATTTTATTGAAATTTCACGAGTGAATTCAATATTTTCTGAAATTTGTATAAATGCATTGAAACAATTCAATTTTGAAATAAAATTTCACTAACGGATTCAGTAAAATTTTTTTTAATTTTTATTTTTAATAAAATTTTTCGAAAAAATTAATTTATTTTCCAAATTTCTAATCAATTTTTTGGAAACAATTCAATTAATTTTAAAAATAATGATTAAATTTAATTATTTTCAACAATTGTGATAAAATTCTGCGGAAAAACTGAATTATTTTTTTAAATAGTAAAATTAATCGTAGGAATTCAATTATTTTTAATAGTATTTTAATAATATTTCTCAACAGAATACATTTACTTTTTTTAAATATTTAATACAAATTTTGAATTAAATACAGTTATGTTGAACATTTTTTTGAAATTCTTTCAAAACATTCGATTATTTTCAAAGATTATGTTGACATTAATTAGGTATAAAATGGAAAAAAATTTAAAAAAACAATTATTAAAAAAATTGGGAAACAAAAAAGGCAAACAACTAACTTCAAACTGTGAACAGATTACCGAACTTATAACGATTATTAATATAGATTATTTACTTGAATCAAATAATTTTTATTTGTCATTTAAATGTTTGTTTGAATCAGATAATTTTTATTTCAGTCAGTTCAATATTTACTAAAATCAAAAAATTTTCATTTGAGTCCATTAAATTCTTACTTGAATCAAATAATTTTTATTTCAGTCAATTAAATTGTATTTGAATCAAGAATTTATGAATTTGAATCAAATATACAATTTAATTGACTCAAATAAAAATTATTTCAGTCAAGTAAATATTCACTTAATAATAATCAAGTTATCGGTTATTTCGAATCAAATACATTTTTTTGTCAGTGTACGTCATAAAAATTACATTTCTTTTGGATATTACAATTTTTCTTTTAATTTAATTTAATTTTTCTTTTTGTTTAATTTGAAAAAACAGTTTTTTCTTTCCTGGAAATTTTAATAGTATGCAATAAACGTATTATTCGGGAAATTTGTTCAACATTTTTATAGTTTTTGATGTCATTAAAATACATAAGAAGTAGAGTTTTATATTATTTTCGCATTTCCACAAAGACTAAAAAGACAAAGTTAAAGAAATGTATATTCAATGTTTTATTTCACATTTTCAAAGGATTCGGAGAGGCAGTTTTTACTCTCACAGCATTCGTTGCAGTGGTTGCCATATTTGTGTGCATCGTGCACGCCTTAAGCGGCCCACCTTGTCGTTTATCCTCTTGAATTCTCAGCTTTAGTCAAAAATAACGAGAAGTCTTGACGGCGTACGTCTTGTTATGCTAAAGCAGCCTTAAAGCTATTTTCTCTTTCGACTTTGGACAACGCAAATAGAAGAAAAAACAAACAGGAACAAATTTTCATATAAATCAATGTTCATAGGAAAAAGGCGCACACGCGGCAAACTCGAAATTATCAATAAGATGAAAAAGAACAAAAATTATCAAGAAAATATGAGGCAAATTTTTCCATCAACTATTAGAAACTAATTAAACTATTTTTAATTAAATTCAATTAAAACTGAAAATTCATCACTAATATATTAATAATTATACAAATTGAAAATTACCGACAAGATAATAAAATGTAGAAAAAATGTAAGACGAATTTTACTGTAAACAAAATAATTAAACAAAAATTCGATTTTTATTAATTTTTATTAATTTTCTAAATTTCTAAATTAATAAATTATGCACTTCATCAAAATTACCTCGTGTGTTTCTTCAAATAAAAATGAAAATTTGTCAGAAGCTTTTTTTCCTGAATTGTTCTTTTCCATGACATATTCATTTCCATTTGAAAGAAAAACAAAGAAGCTTCCTGATCTTTGATCCCTTTTTGAGGTGACGAGTGTGAACAAAGAAAATGGTTTTTGAAAGTGTGAGTTTAGATTGAGGGGAGACTAAATACGACAAAAAAAAAAGAAGGGGAACATGAGGGGAAAGTTGTACTATTATACGTTTGTTATTCGCCAATGTCGTATTAACTCAACTCTTGTGAAGCTTGTTTTAAGCCTCGAAAACTTTTAAACTTTCCAAAGTGAACTTTTCGAGATAACTGCGGGATCAAAAACTTTTCGTTTCCCCAGTGATTGACCCAATTCACTGAAAAATATTAATGTAAACTTTTTCCAAATATGTTTGTTCTAATATACACTTTCAAAAAATGAGGGACTAAAAATTATTTCTGTTTTCTTAGAATTTCTACTACTTTAAATTCTTAAAATTTGTCACAAACATTCAAATATTTGAAGAAAATTGATATAATTCTTCCAATATTCAATTTTTTTCATAAATAATAAAATTTCCACAGTAATTCAATTAGTTAAAAAAACATTTTCAAAAAATCAAATTACTTTTTAAATATTTAATATAAATAATTATTTAACAAAATTTTTATAAATTTCTTCACAATAATTCAGTTACTTTCACTAACATTTTTTCTAAAAATTTTAAAAATTTTGCACAACATTTTTTAACAAAATTCTGTGCTAAGAATCTAATTATTTTCATTAATACTGAAGCTATTCTAAAAAATTCAATTATTTTTAATACAATTTTAAATTAATTGGTCGAAAAGAATTCAATTACTTAAAATAAAATTTTTATACTCTTTATTACAATTCGCAAAATTTAATTATTTAAAACAATGATTCTAAAATTCTTATAAAGAATACAATTATTTTAAAAAATAACATTTTTTTAGAATTTAAATTCTTCTTAAACATTTTTAAAAAAAAATTTTTTCAATAATTCATAATTATTTTTATAAATAATAAAATTCTTCTCAGGAATACAAATATTTTTGAATTTTTTAATAAAATTCTTTGCAACTATTCAATTATTTTCATGAATAAAAAAATTCATCACAGAATTTCAATTGTTTTTAATACAATTTTACAGGAATTGTTAAAAAAATTTAATTTTGCAAGAAAATTTAATTTTGATTCTCAAAAAAATCAAGTACTAGAAAAAACTTTGTTTTTAATTCTTTAAGAGAATTTAATTATTTCCAAAAATTATTATGCAAAAAAATTTAATTACGTAAATAAAATAATATCACAATTATTCCCGAAAATTCAATTATTTTGAGTCATTTTAATAAAATTCTTTGATAAATTAAATTATTTTTATAAACATCAATATTCATCGCAAAAATTCATTTATTTTTTAAAATGTAATAAGTTTTTTTTTTAAATTCATATATTTTAAAAAATTCTAATAAAACTCTTCAAAGGAATTTCTATTATTATTATTACAATTTTACAGGAATTGTTCAAAAAATTTAATTATTCATAAAAATTTAATTTTGATTTAAAAAAAAATTAGTAGATATTTAAAAAAATGTTATTTTCAATTCTTTGGAAGAATTTGGTTATTCACAAAAATATTAAAATTTTTCACAGGAATTTAATTATTGTCGAATATTTTAATTAAATTGTTTGAAAGAAATAAATTGTTTATAATTTTAATGAAGTTTTATTGAAATAATTCAATTATTTACAATTTGAATGAAGTTTTATTGAAATAATTTAATTATTTTTTTAAATCATAATATAATTCTTCACAATAATTCGTTTATTTACCTAAATAATATTTCGAAAGAATTCAATTATGTCAATAAAATAACAAAATTATTCCCGAAAATTCAATTATTTTGATTATTTTAAGTCATTTTAATAAAATTCATTGGAAAATTCAATTATTTTTATAAATAACAATATTCATTACAAAAATTCAGTTATTTATGAAAATAACATTTTTTTTGAAAATGCAATTATTTAAAAAAGTTCTAATAAAATCGTTTGCAAGATTTCAATTACAATTTACATAAATAATAAAATGCATTTCACCAATTCAATTGTTGTCAAGTATTTGAATAGAATTCTTTGCAAAATATAATTACTTTTAAAACCTTTGTCAACTCAATGATTTTTAGAATTTACTGTTTTCAAATTTCCAAACGAAATTCAATTATTTAAACAATTTTTGTGTATAAATCTTCGTCGGAATTTAATTCTTTACATAAACAATAAAAATTTGTCAAAAACTCAATTATTTAAATTAGAATTTGCCTAAAATTAGTTGAAAGAAATCTATTATTTAAAAATGTTTATAAAATTCTGCGCAAGAATGAAATTATTTTTATAAATATTTAAATTCTATTTTTTTTCTAATTCAAATTTAGATGAAAAGTTATTAAAATTAATAAATCTAGTAAAACTTAAAAATGTTACTAAACTAACAAAATTTATAACTATAGAAACGTTTTTAATTTGTAATACAAGAAAGATGTATTGTTCTTAATGGAAATTTCACATTTTAAAAGATTGATCCAATATATTTGAGAGATGATGAGCAATGTTGACATTGTAAGAATCAACTTAATAAATATGTTAATGTAATAATTGATTGAAAAGCCTTTTAGGATGATCGTTAAATAATAATCGACTCTCTCCTTCTCTCCCTCTCAATTATATTCACTCGATAAAATTATTGCTAATGTTTTCATTCCATTCCAAAGCAGTGAAATTAATTCAAAACCCAGATCTTTTCGTTGCCAAATCGACACTCCATTTATTAAACTGCTCGCGTGCACTTTACGCTTCAGAAATATTAGAAACCCCCATTTTTGGCACGAGTTCATTCTCAATTGAATATCTTATTTCGAGAACTTTATTTTTTTTATATTCCGAAAATGAAACATTTTTTATGTTTTTAATTATCTTGTAATTCAACTTTCAATTTATTTCATAAAATTCCTGTTATTACTATAACGCTTTAATAATATTCCAATATTACTAATAATTTCAATTGAAATTCTTTTTTATATCAATACATATTGAATTCAACGATAATTGAATTATTTAAATACTAAAATTGATGCAAAATTTAATATTAAAAAAAAAAAATTGTAAATTTAGAAAATAAAATTCTTTGAAATATAAAATTTAATTTAATTAAATTTTAGAAAATTTCCTATTACTATTATTTCCTATAAAATTTTTTTAAGATTTACGGAATTCAATTATTTTTAACAAAAATTTAATTATACAATTTTTTCAGAATTTCTAAATAAGGTTTTTCAAATTTCATTAATTTTTCTTCAATAAATATTTAAATACTTGAATATTTGAATGTTTGAAATTGAATTACTTCTAAAAATACTTGAATTCTTTCGAAAAATTTTAGAATTTTAAATTTAACTGTTTCTAAGAATTTTGATGATAAAAAAATAATCATTTTTGTAAATTAATAAATTTTTAAAAGTAATTGAATTAAAATTGTATAAAAATTTTTTTAAATAACAACCTTAGCCAAGATATTTTACTATTTAAAGAAATAATTTAATTTTTACGAAAACTTAAAATGTTTGTAAAATAATTGTATTCCCTTGAAAACATTTATTTGTTAAAATAATTGAATTCTTTCAAACAACTTAATAACAAAAAATTTTCCATGTTTTTTTAATTCTATTAAAATTTTAATGAAAATATTAAAAAATTAAATTTTAAATTACATTGATTAGAAAAATGATTGTTTGCGAATTATTATTATTATTATCATTCACTCGAAAATGGAATAATTTAAGAATGGAATATTTTATAATTCTTTATTTTTCTATCTCGACATATTTTTAATTAAACATAAAGAAATTAAATAAATTCAAAAAACAAATTTTATAAAATCTCTGAGGAAAGAGTAATATTAATTAAAATTCGTTAATTAAAATAATAATTAATTAAAACTAGAAAATTATGTAATATAGAAAATAATTTAAAAGTACTTAAAATTAGTAACAAATTAATAATAATAAAAATAATTTTTAAAAATGACTAAAAAATAGAAAAAACAAAAAATAATAATAATAATAATAGTAATAAAGAATAGAAGAAATAATCAAATACAAAAATGATTTTAAAAAATGCTTCAAATAATTAATAAATTATAAAAGAAATAAAAATAATAAATTTAATTAGCAGCATTAAAGAAAATAGACAATGATTGTGCGATGATTGTAATAATAGTAATGTGGGCATTTGCAACAACTTTGTAGGAAGATTCATTGTCCTTGAACATTTGTGTGGTAATCGTTAATTTTCATGTGTGACATAATGTAAACACACGTGTAAACTCACGTATTCACACAATTACATTAAAATGGTCACGAGTTGAGGTTTCATGATTCGAATTCTCAATTGGCGGAGTAATTTGCTAAATTAGAACTATATAACGCACTTGGTTAATTATAATTAGACGCCGCTTCTCCGAATAATTTCACTATCTTAGATAATATTCATTTTCCCCCAACAAAATTTTCTTATCACCATAATTTTTCTTCTAATTAATTTCGAAATCACACCAAAGTGTTTGAATTTTATTTAAATTATAAAATCACAACTGTCTCTCGCAAACTTTTTCTTTACATAAAAAAATCACAAAACCAGAAACTTTATACAAAATTTGTACAAAATATAAATTGGAAAATAAAATGAACTAGGTACAATAATTAAATATCGGGAAATAGTAAACAAAAATAAATAATATAATATGATAAAAATATTATATTGTATTCTATATTAAATATTGATATTTTCTCATTTTATAATTTTATAAATTATTACATTTTTTGGTGAATAATATTATTTCATTACACCAAAATACATCTTTTAAAATATTATTTTATATTATTTTATATTATTTTATATTTATTATATTAATTTATGCCAATTTATTTTTTTATTTACATTTAAATATTTAATTTAATTTATTTCTTTTAATGCTTTTATTTATAAAAACAATAACAATACTAATTTTTCCTTAGAAAGGGAATTTTTCAATTATTCATCGAATATTGAATATTTTCTAATATATAAAGTCTATTTTTTATAAATAACAATAAATTACGTTGATTAATCGATTTAATGAAAAAAAATACAATTTAACGATTGAATTTCGTTTTACATTCATGAATTTCTTTTTCTCTCTTTTTTTAATATTAATTAAAAGTTGAATAGATTGTGAACAATTAATTACTGTTTGTCTCTTTTAGTAAATTCGATTTAATTAGATTTCCCAAGAGAGTTAATTGTAGGGAAATTGTTTTTTTTTTTTTAAAGAATTGACGATTCTAAATTGTATACTCGACAAAAGTTCATTTACGATCAATTTCAATTTACCTCCTTTAGTGTAAGAGTAAACGGCTTTTCTTGGTTTTGCAAGTGCGATTCGATAGAAACTTTCAATCCCGCGTGAATATTGTTCTCGACGGTCCATTGTTCACTCTGAGCTTAACACATACATATATATACACTTTAATCGCGGCAATTCTTGACGATCGTTTTTCTTGACAATTTCCTTTAGATTGATCTTTATACCGAACTTTAAGTCGACATAGAAGATATTTTTTAATAATTAATATAATTGTTTAGTAATTAATTAGTTTTTGTGTAATTATTTAAATAGTTAATTATATCTTTATGTACTTTTATAAATAACTAATTAAATCTTTATATATTTTTAGAAATAATTAATTATATCATTCAAATAATAATCTAAATAAATAAAAACAATTTCAAAAATCGAAATATTTGAGAAAAAATTCAATGAATTAAAAAAATTTTGATTTTTTTAATTATTATGAATAGTTATTTTGTTCCAAAAGTAATTCTATACTTATGAAGACAAGAAATTGAATTCAAAAAAATTACAATTTTTAAATATTTTAAAGTAATAAACTTTTTTCAAGGAATACTAATAAAATTGCATTGAAAATAATAAAAATTTTATAGACAAATTGTGTTGAGACAATTTGTTTATAAGAAAATTTTGCGCGTAATTCAATCCTTTCGAACAATTTGATTAAATATTTTAAATCAATAACTGAATTCTTTCGAAAAAATTGGATTAAAATTATACTATAAGTCGTAATTAATTTCAAAAGAAGAATATTCTTAAAATTTAAGAAAAAAAATTATATTCTTGAAAATAGTTTTATTATTACAATTATCTTGTGAATAATTTTGATAGAGATTTTTATTATTAAAAAAATAGCTGAATTCTCACAAAGAATTCTATAAATATTTTTCAAAGTAATTAAATTATTTGGGATAATTAATTGAAATTTTTTCCAGAAATTCAGTTATTGTCGAATATTTTAATAAAAATTGTTTGAAAGCAATAAATTATTATAAATACAGTTTTAATTAAGTTTTATTGAAATAAATCAATTATTTTTTTTAATTTATAAATAAAATTCTTCACAAGAATTCATTTATTTACCTAAATAATATTTCGAAAGAATTCAATTATGTCGATAAAATAACAAAATTATTCTCGAAAATTAAATTATTTTGAGTCATTTTAATAAAATTCATTGAAAAGTTTAATTATTTTCATAAATAACAATATTCATCACAATTAAGTTATTTTTTAAAGTAAAAAATTTTTTTCGAAAATGCAATTATTTAAAAAAGTTGTAATAAAATCGTTTGCAAGAATTCAATTACAATTTACATAAATAATAAAATGCTTTTCACGAATTCAATTGTTATCAAGTATTTGAATAGAATTCTTTGCAAAGGTTAATTATTTTTAAAACCTTTTAGCTCATTAATGATTTTTAGAATTTACTACTTTCAAATTTCCAAACAAAATTCAATTATTTAAACAATTTTTGTGTATAAATCTTATTTGGAATTTTAATTTTTTACTATAAGTCGTAATTAAATTCAAAAGAAGAATATTATTAAAATATAGAAAAAAAAATTATATTCTTGAAAATAGTTTTATTATACAATTATCTTGTCAATAATTTTGATAAAGATTTTTATTATTAAAAAAATAGCTGAATTCTCACAAAAATTCTGAAAATATTTTTCAAAGAAATTAAATTATTTCGGATAATTAATGAATTTTATTATTATTATTATTATTATTATTATTATTATTATTATTATTATTATTATTAAGTGAATTAAAAACATAAATAAACTCCTGCGAAGAATACCAAATTTTTTGAAAATAATAGAAGTTTTCTCAATTTGTATTATTGTTGCATTTTGAAAAAGAATTGTATTATTTATTTTTCGGAAATTGAAGTCTTGCCTGGAATTTTATTACAATGTAAATAATTAGCTACATCATTATATAATAATCTGAGTAAATGAATCAAAAAATGTTCAAAAATCGAACTATTTAATTTGAAGAAAAGCTATTTTGTTTCAAAAGTCATTCTTGGCTTCCAAAAAAGTTAAATTTAAAAAAATCACAACTTTCATAATTTTTATATTTTCATATTTTATTTTATTTATTTACGAAAAAAAATAGTTCCGACTATTTTTATTATATATTCTTGTTTCTAATATTACCTTCAGCAATAATAGAGAACAATATTCGCAAAATCCATCAAAGAAGAGAAAATAAATAATAAATGAATTTAGGAACTTGTAATTAAATTTTGATACAGAATAAAAATTTCAAAATATAGACAATGCGGAGAAATGTTTTGACAACAATTGCGCAGGGAATTTTACAGCTTACTTTGTGTTTTCAATTTTTTTCCAGTTATTTTAACGCTGTTAAAGTCTTTTCATACGCAAAAGTTCTGGTTGCCTTCACAAATATACACACACACATATAAATAGACACACAAAAAAAAACAGTTGAGAATCGATAAAGAGAAATTTCAGTTACGGATTTCTGTCTCTCGAAATCAAATCATTCCACGGCTTGACTTTTTTTCAGTTGAGGGAGAAAAAAATACGTACAAAAATGCACAATCCTCTGATGTCCACTTTTTCAATAAAGTGTAATGGGATATTTTGCCCGCGATGTTTTTAGTGACACAAGATATTAAAGATTTTTTTTTTCTTCTCCAAAATATTCCAACTTGGAAATTAGTACTGAAATCTATTTTTTAAATTTTTATTAAAATTAAAATTATTATTATTATTTGTAGTTTTTATTTTATTAAAATTATTATTATTTAAATTATTATAAAGAAACGGGCAAAAAAAATTGTTTTAAATAATTTCAAAAATTATTTATTTTTAACTACTTGATTAGTTAGTTTGATAATTTTTAATTTGAAAAAAAATGATTAATTATAAGCGAGAATAATTGTGAGCAAATATAATTTGAAGAGAGAATAAAGAAAAAAAGAAATTAAAGTCCAAAATAACTAAAACCAAAAATAAATAAAACGAAAAATAAACTAAACGCAAAAATAAATAAAATTAAAAAATAACTAAAAGCAAAAAAATAATATAAAGCAAAAACATCTAAAACGAAAAATAACAAAACTTAAAAAACAACTAAAAGCAAAAATAATTGTATTTATTTATTAATTAATTATTATTAAACTGATTTAAATTTACAAAAAAATATTTCTTTTTCATTCTGCAAAATTTCACATTTTTTATAATTCATTCGTAAACTTTCATTTCATCTCCCCTCTATAAAGAAAAGATAATTTTCAATTATATTCAAATTTTCCCCGTCCCTTTTGTTTTATAAATGAATTCTAATTACGAAAAAAAAAAATCTATTATTTTTTTGTTGCACCACACTTTGTGTGTGTTTTTTCTAAATAAAAGAGACGCAAAAAAAGGAAATTTACACTCGAGACTGAATTTAAAATGTCTAATTTGTCGAATTGCGAAACTGGCGTTCTGCTTTTTTTGTGGTGAAAATAAGATTGGAGCATTCTGATTGTGTTGCATAGAAAGGGAAGATGTGAATTTGTAAAGGTATTAAAATATAAAAAAGCAACTTTCTTCCTGGATAGTAAAAAAAAAAGAGAGAGAGAGAGAAAGTCTTTTCGAAATGGTACTCGCCATCTGTTGGATTCTGCAAGATCTCGAAATTACTTTCCCTCACGGTACACACGAGATTGAATTCGCGAATCTTGAAATTGCTTTCCTTGGGTGAAATTTATTTTTTTCTTATGTGTATTTATAGTATATCAGAGTTGCGACAAAAATTTGATTTTGTTTTTTCCTGACTTTTCCCTGATTTCCAATTTTCTGCAAAAAAAAATCTGAGTTTTTCAAATAGTTTTAAAAAATAATTAACGCTAAATCATATAATTATTAGGATTCTTATCAAAAAAAAATTTTTATATTCTTTATTTCAACGTCTGACAATTTTTTAGAAAAATTTTTGATTAAATGTTAAATTAATTTACAAATAAAGTAAAAAATATATTTTTTAATTTATGTTTAAAAAAATATATTTGAATTTATTAAAAATTAATAAAAAATACTGTAATAAATAATAATAATAATTTACTATAACAAATTAATAACTTATCAAAAGATAAATTAATTTACAAATAAAATCCAAAATATTTTTTTTAATTTATGTTTAAAACAATATATTTGAATTTTTGGGTAAACACTACAAACTACAGGCTTTTTGTGATATTCTTTTAATTTAGAAAAATCAACTGAATCATTTCGATTAGTAATAAATTTTAATTATTTTTTGAACATTTTTTACACACTCTTTGATGTTTTAGATAGAAAGGCTTTGCTAATTTTAATAATATATTTTTAAAACCAAAAAAATTATTGCGATAATAAAAGACAATGAAACTTTTATGATTTTGAATCTGAAATAATTTAATTTTTACATATAGAATTATAATAATTTTTTTTTAAATAACTGAATTATTTCCAAGAATTTTACTATAATATTTAAAAATAATTTAATTCTTCAATAAAATTAAAAATTTTATTAAAAAATAATTCAATTTCCACAAAGAGTTTTACTATTTTTCAGAAAATAATTAATTTACTGAGAAGAATATTAACATTTTTGAAAATAATTAAAATTCTTTTAAAGCAATTTTATGAAAATGGTATTAAAATGTAATTGAATGCCTGACAAAATTTTATTATTTATGAAAATACTTGAATTTTTATAAAAAATGTTATCAAAATTTAAAAATATAATTAAATTTTTTTGATAAATTTAATGTAAATACTTGAGTTTTGATAAACAATTTTATTCAATTTTTTAAAAAATAAGAAAATAATTGAACTCTTGTTTGTCAAAATTTTATTAAAATTGAATTGAAAATAAGTTTAATATTTATTTTAAAGAATTTAATTAAAATTGTGTTAAAAATTAATAGAATCTATTCGTTGTTCTGAAAACAATTTAATTCTTGCAACGAATTTTATTAATTTTTTTAAAATAATTGAATTCGCGGAATGAAGTTTTGAAAATAATTGAATTCCTGGGAATCTCTTTATAACTATAAAACTAACTGAATTCTTTGGAAAAAAATTAATCTAATTTTTGAAAAATAATTGAATTCGCGGGATGAATTTTTGTTATTAATTGAATTCTTATACCAGGAATTTTATTAAATTTTTTGAAAATAATTGAATTCCTGGGAATCTTTTTATAACTATAAAAATAACTGAATTCTTTGGAGAAAATTTAATATAATTTTTTTAAAATAACTGCTCCTGCGAAGAATTTTATTAATAAAAATAAAAATTTAATAATTTAGCTATTTCTAAAATTTTTTATAGAAATTGAATTGAAATTGTATTGCAAATACTTGAATTTCCATAAAGAATTGTATGAATATTTTTCAAATAATGTAACTGAATTAATTCGAATTAATTAATTTCATTGAGATATTTAAAAATAATTGAATTCTTTCAAGAAATTCCATTTAATTGTATTAGAAAATTAATAAATTGCTTCGAAGAATACTAGAATTTAAAAAAATAATCGAATTTTTTTAGTTTTTACTATAGTTGTTACGAAAATAATTAAATTACTGCAAAAATTGTATTATTTACGAAAATTGAATTCTTACCAGGAATTTTATTACAATTTTTCAAAATAATGGAATTCTTGTGAAAAATTTGATTACGCTTTTGAAAATAATAAATAATAACTATTAATTAAATAGTTAAACTAATTAACGAGTCACTTATTTTAAACTTTGAATTAAAAATTAATCAAAAATCAAACTTCAAAGATTTTAATGTTTTTAAAATTTTGAATTAGAAATTATTTAAAAGTTAAATCTTGATTTTTAAGAATAAATGATGTTTTAATTTACATATAATTTTTTTAATTAACAGTTTCAATCAAAAGCTTACACACGCTCATGGTCTGGCTAATAAAATTAATAAAATAAATAAAATAAAACAAAAGAAATAAAACAATTAAAATTAAATTTAAAAAGTAGTTATAAAAAAGTATTAATGGTAGAACAATTTATAAACCATAATATAATATAATATAATATAATATAATATAATGTGTAATGACGTAAAGAGAATAATACAAGAAGTTGACTGTAAGAAAAGAAGACAATGGATCTTTGAATAAAGAATAGAAAGTCGTGGTTAGAACTGAGAATAAAGAAAAGAAGAGGAAGATTTTGTTGAATTGCAAAAATCTTTTCCCGTGAGAAATCAAACTAAGACGAGATTTTCTGTTAAGACATAATTAATCGCAGTGAAAAGTAGAAAACACTGTTTCAAGTTTTGCTCAAAGTTCCTTCACTCTCTCCGTCTCTCTCTCTCTCTCTATCTCTCTCGCTGATGAAATTATTAGTATGAAAATAAAAAGCTTTTAATTAAGTAAACATAGGAACTTGCGCCATATTTTTCCACTACAAAAAGAAAGACAACTACATTCTCTTAATTATTTAAAAAATATATATATATATATACACACTTTTATTAAAACTATTTCAATTATTTTCTTTCCAACACTATTATTTTTTATAACACTGTTTGTAAGAATAATTTTTTCAAGCGAAAAATTTAAATATTTTCTTCAACAATAATTTTTTAAAAATATTTTCTTTAACAAATAACTTTTTAAATATTTTCTTGAATAATAATTTTTTTTCATACTTTCTCCAATAACAATTTTTCAAATATTTCCTCAACAATAATTTTTTTACATATAACAATATTTCTCAACAGTGTTAACAAAAAAATTTAACTTTGTCTACAACAATATCTTTTTTAATATGTTTAAAATATTTTAATAGTTATTTTTTTTAGTAATTTCTCAACAAGTTATTAACAATATTTCTTAACAACATTATTTTTACAACAGCTTTTTAAATATATTTTTTCAACAAATTTTTAAATTTTCAACAAATTATAATTTTTTTAACAATTTAAAAAATATAATTCCCATCTGTTTGTCTTAGATACTTTTTAAAATAATAATAATAATAATTTTTAATTAATGTAATTTAATAATAGACGTAAAATTATATGAACTATAATCATTTTGATTATAATTTATACCTATTTAAAGAATAAATTTTAACAATAGTTTTTTTAACAATATTTTCTTCAACAAAAGCTTTTTAAATTTTTTTTTCAACAAATTTGTCAATTTTCAAATAAAAAATTTTTTTTTCAATAACTTTTTATATTTATTTTTAAGCTTATTTGTCTTCGTTATTTTTTTCAATTATATTCATTTCACTAACCATTATAAATCGTATTTTCATTATTTTCGTATAAGCGCATTCTCACTTTAATCAAATCAATAAAAAAGTAATCAATTATTGTCAATATTTTTCTATTTTCCTATTTGTCTTTATTAAAAAGTTTTTTTTTTATTATTTTCTAAAGGACGTTGCTCGTGTATAAAGAGATATAAATAAATTAAAAAAAAATAATTTATGTTTATTATATGTTGGCAAAATGAAAATGTCATTATGGTTCGCGAATAAATTAAGAGTCGCAAAATGTCAAATTGATGAGAGAAGGAATAATTGAAAAATTTTATTTATGCATTTATTCGGTGGAAAGATGGTGAGCAGGGGGGGGGAGGTGAACATATATAGAGAGTTTTGCCAAAGGCAGCAAAAGAAAAGTTATTTAAATTTTAAAAGAAATCGTGAAATTTTTATCGAGGTATTTTATCTCAAGAATCGTTGAAAATTAGCTTTAAAAGATTTTTGCTGAATTACAGAATTTATTATAACCCTTTCTCTGTCTCTGTCTCTCTTTCTCTCTCATCTCACTCACTCTAATGAGATTCATTAAATCACAATCTAACCATTTTTTTTTCATTTTCCCTATATTTTTAAATGCATTCATCAACTTGAAATTAATTATCTTCCATCTACAAAATTACTTTATATCTTTCAAACTGCGAAACAATTTAATTAAATGAAAATCTAGTTTTCACTTGACGATATTTATGAAATAGGTAGACATTATTCTTAATATGTACATTTTAGATTAAAATTTGTTTTCATTATAATTTCATTCAGTTGTATATATATTCTCTCTGTGCATGTAAATTAGTTCACATTTACCTAATTTCTATTACTCGCACTTGCTATGTTTTTCTTTTTTGCTTGTGAATTCATTTTTTGTTGAAAAAGAAGAAAACTAATGGAGTTCATATATTTTATGCTGATAGTAATTTTTATTAATAAACAAATTTTTTTGAAATAAAAAATATGATTCAATGTCGAATAATTATTTGCTTAAATTAGATGAGAGAAAAATATTTCGAAATAAAGCAGAATTAAAATTGAATACTTATTTGTTTAGAAAAATAAATAAAAAAGACTCTCTTGGGAATATTTTTATTACTGTGAAAATACTCGTATTCCTGTCAATAATATTATTACTATGAAAATAATTATATTCTCTAGAGAACATTTATTAGTTTTGAAAAATATTTCATTTTAACTGAGAATTTCCTTTAAATTATTATAAATAATTCAAATTTAACTGTTTTGAAAATTTTTAAAGAAATTTAATTAAACCTTAAAAAAAACATTTAAAATAATTTAATTTTCATAAAATCTAGTAGAATAATGATTAATGAATGAAAAAAATATTCTAGATACTAAAATTAACAATAAAAACATTGTTTAGTTGAATGAAATAATTTTTTTTCTTCATTTTTCAAAATAGTAATTGTAACAATTAATTGATGGTGGATTGTATATATCGTATTGATCTCGTAAATTTAACTCTTAAACTAGTTTAGTATTGCTTGCAGAGAATGCTAGTTTTGAATGGAAATTCCAACAATCTAATCGTCAATATTGTCGTTTTCAAGTTATGATTTCGATCCTTGCCAATGTTGGACGAAATTTTAGCATTAAAACTTCTCCTAGTTGGCAACAGTTTGAAGCAATAATAATAATAGTAATATTACTCCTTAGAAGGTTCTGCGATTTATGTTTGCGAATAAAACGCTTCTATTTTAATTTTCAAAAATATATTGCGAAGAAAAATGGAAATTTTAGGTAAACTTAGATCAAAGTAATAAGGAAAATAATGAAAGTTAATGCACACTGTATCTGACTTAAACGGACTTTTACTACACCGAAAAAAATAAAATCTCAAAGTGAGATGAAAATTCTTCTTAACAATTATTTTTATATTTTATTTTTAATATACGAATATTCATCTACAAAAAAGAGAAATTTTTGTTTATATTTGACAGTTTTTTTAACTAAAAGATAAATTTTAATCTTTCTTCTTTAATTGAAATTATTCCTCTTAAATTTAAACAAATTTATACTAGAAAAAAGATTTTTAAGTTGCTTTTTGTTTTTCTGAACGCAGCTTCAAACTGTTTAAAAAGTGACGTTTAATAGAAAGTATGTAAGAGGAAAATCCTCTCAATTAGAAAAGAAAAATTTAATGCCCATATGTAAGAGGAAAAAATGCTGCAAAAGAAGAGGAATCTTCTAAAATTGAAAACATTTTTTTTCGGTGTACTTATGTAATTAATATTAAAAAATTTGTTTATAAAAAAATTAATTTACAAGGACTTTTTACAAAAACTACTACAACTCTTTTAACTACCACCCGTGCAGAAATTTTGACCTGGCCCTGGCTGGGGCCAGACCGGGCAAGACCGGGGCCACTTCGGGAAATCTGACCTGCCCCCGGCCTGAATGAAACAATAAAACCGACCGGGGCCATGCCACGGGCCAGACCTGGTTCCCTGCTGGGGACCCAACCGGGGCCATGGAATTTTTCCCGCTTTGACTACTATTGAAATTTTTGTGGTATAGGGTAAACCATTTAGTCGGCCACCTAACAGTAGTCATCCGCCTAATAATTTAGAGTGGATCTTGGTAAAATTTTTGAACAATATATCGGCAATTCCACGTGAGATTTAAGTCGACATCTTAAAATCGTCCAAAAATATTTTTTTTCTATTCTGTATCGGAAAAAAACAGATACGTATTTTTCATTTTTGTTTAATTGTAAATATTTTCCAGTCATGAATTTTCGAAATTTTTCACTTTTAATTGCAGACCTACATTCAGTAGTAGGTTATAAGTCCGAAAATATTAAGTTTAGGAAAAAGTTATCAAAAAATGAAAGTTTTACTTTTCTTTCGACTTTTAAGAAACGTAAATAAAAAATTTTTATTTAATTTTGAGACGGATTTTTTTTTATTTTTTTTAAAATTTATTTATACCTTATAATATAGAGAAAATTTTCCAAAAAGTCCCGAAATGGGCCTGATGTGTTAAATAAATTTTAAAACATTTTCAAAAATCCCTTGCAAGCATCACAGTGGGATTTTTGAAAGTGTTTTAAAACTCATTTAACACGTCAGGCCCATTTTGGGTCTTTTTGAAAACTCTTGTCTATATTATGAGATATAAATAAATAAATAAAAAAAATTTTTTTTAATCCGGCCCAAAGTTAAAAAAATTAATTTATTCATAGGAAATTTTTTTTAATAAAAAATTTAAATAAAAATTTTTTATTTACGTTTCTTAAAAGTCGAAAGAAAACTAAAACTTTCATTCTCTGATAACTTTTTCCTCAACTCAATATTTTCAGACTTATAAGCTACTGAATATAGGTCTACAATTATAAAAGTCAAAAACTTCCAAAATTCATAACTCGAAAATTTGGACAATTAAACAAAAATAAAAAAATACGTATCTGTTTTTTTTAATACAGAATAGAAAAAAAACATTTTTGACCGATTTTAAAAGGTCGACTTAAATCTCACGTGGAATTGCCTATATTTTGAATGAAAATTTATTTATTTATTTATTTATTTCAATTATACGGGCTTACAAAAAATTATTTAAAATGCCTATTCGTACAATGTACTAATTTGAAGGATGTTAATTAAGTTAACAGAAATTAAAAATGAATAAGGATTCGTAGTTAGATACACACTAGATGGAGTTGTTATTGATTATTATCATAAAATAGCGCTCTACGCAAAAATACAGTAAATGTACTGAGAGTACCTTTACTGTAATCATTATTTTTCTTCAACAAAAAATTATTTAGATGACATAACCTCCAATCTGACAACCGTTTTTATCAATAGGAGGATTCCATTCTTATTATTTTAAATATTATTTTAATTGTTTAAAATATATTTAAAATTGGAATGTTTTGAATAATTTATTTAACAATAATAATAATATGGATTCAATTTTTTGCAAATAACCTTTTTACAATGTTTAAAATGTCAAAAATTTAAATGCCTTAAGTAATTAATTTAGTAGTGTTGATAATAAAGAAAGTTTATTTTTACTTCTCTTTTTCTTGGGGCAACCCGGCCTGGCCACTACCAGGGCCATTAAAATTTACTGCCCCTGGGCCAGACTAGAAAATCCGACCGGGGCCAGGTCGGAAATCGGGAGCAAGGGTGGAAATTTCTGCACGGGCAGAAGTAAATTTGTTAAAAAATTTTAAATCCACCACAGTAAAACGTGAGGTGTTAAAATAACACCATAATTGATTTAAATAATTTGTAACAGTTTTATCCCTCTAGGATTAAGTTAACACCAAAAAGGATTAAAATAATCTATTTTGGTGTTATTTTTAACTATGTTGGCAAAATGAAAATGTCATTATGGTTCGCGAATAAATTAAGAGTCGCAAAATGTTTTAAATAAAACACGAAAGTCAATGATTTGTAAAAATTCAACGAATTTAGCTTCTCCGGGGTGAAGAGTAAGATAGTTACTAACTTAGTATCATAGTTACTAAATTCAATTGTGTTCAAAAATTAAAAAAAATTCTCGTTAAAATTTCAATTCTCTTTATAAATAATAAAATTCTTCTCTGATATTCAATTATTTTACAAAATTTTAGTCAAATTCTTGTCAAAATTTCAATTATTTTCAAAAGTTTTCTAAAATTCCAAAATTTTTAATATCAACTATTTCAATAAAATTTTCCAAAAGATGTACATTATTAAAAAAAATTTGAATACAATTCTACGCAAACATTCAATTATTTTCATAAATAATAAAATTTTTGAGGCGCAGGAATTCTTCCCGAAAGACATTTGATCGAATGGTCATTTGATCGAACGGCATTTGATCGAATGGACATTTTATCGAAACGTCATTTGATCGAAAAGACATATGATCGAAAAGACATTCCATCGAATAGACATTTGATCGAAAAGACATTTGATCGAAAAGACATTCCATCGAATAGACATTTGATCGAATAGACATTTGATCGAAAAGACATTTGATCGAAAAGTCATTTGATCGAAAAGACATTCGATCGAAAAGTCATTTGATCGAAAAGACATTCTATCGAATAGACATTTGATCGAAAAGTCATTTGGTCGAAAAGTCATTTGATCGAATAGACATTTGATCGAAAAGTCATTCTATCGAATAGACATTTGATCGAAAAGTCATTTGGTCGAAAAGTCATTTGATCGAAAAGACATTCGATCGAAAAGTCATTTGATCGAAAAGACATTCTATCGAATAGACATTTGATCGAAAAGTCATTTGGTCGAAAAGTCATTTGGTCGAATAGTCATTTGATCGAAAAGTCATTTGATCGAAAAGACATTCGATCGAATAGACATTTGATCGAAAAGTCATTTGATCGAATCTTTTTTGGCATAAGAGTTTCCCTTCTTCATTCTACAAATAGTCATAGCATGAAATACCATGGAAGTTAATTAACTTAATTTATTAACTTCCATGGTATTTCATGCTATGACTATTTGAAGAATAAAGAAGGGAAACTCTTATGCCAAAAAAGATTCGATCAAATGACTTTTCGACCAAATGACTTTTCGATCAAATGTCTATTCGATAGAATGTCTTTTCGATCAAATGACTTTTCGATCGAATGTCTTTTCGATCAAATGACTTTTCGACCAAATGACTTTTCGATCAAATGTCTATTCGATAGAATGACTTTTCGATCAAATGTCTATTCGATCAAATGACTTTTCGACCAAATGACTTTTCGATCAAATGTCTATTCGATAGAATGACTTTTCGATCAAATGTCTATTCGACCAAATGTCTTTTCGATCAAATGTCTATTCGATCAAATGACTTTTCGATCAAATGTCTATTCGATGGAATGTCTTTTCGATCAAATGACTTTTCTACTAAATGTCTATTCGATCGAATGTCTTTTTGATCAAATGACTTTTCGATCAAATGTCTATTCGATCAAATGACTTTTCGATCAAATGTCTTTTCGATCAAATGTCTATTCGATCAAATGTCTATTCGATGGAATGTCTTTTCGATCAAATGACTTTTCGATCAAATGTCTATTCGATGGAATGTCTTTTCGATCATATGTCTTTTCGATCAAATGACGTTTCGATAAAATGTCCATTCGATCAAATGCCGTTCGATCAAATGACCATTCGATCAAATGTCTTTCGGGAAGAATTCCTGCGCCTCAAATTTTTTACAGGAATCCAATTATTTACAAATTTTTTTATAAATTTTTTCGCAATAATTCAATTATTTTCATAAATAATAACATTTCTACAGGGATTCAATTATTTTTTATAAATAATAAAATTCTTTTAGGAATTCAATTATTTTCATAAACAATTAAATTCATTACGGAATTTCAATTATTTGTAATGCAATTTTAATCAAATTCCTCGAAAAATGTAATTATTCTTAAAAATCTTATTAAACATCGTCAAAAGAATTTAATGATTTAAAAAATTTGTTGATAACATTTTTTATGAGAAATTAATTTCAACAAACCTGAAATAAATAAATAATTTATTTTTGTATATTTAAATAATTGAATTCTTGTAGAATCTTCTAATAAAAGTGGGTTTAAAAATGTGTTTCAGTTAAAATTTTAGATTATACTTAAGTATTTAAAGCATTATTACCTGGATTTTTAGAAATAATTTAATTTTGCAAAAAGTTTTAAACTGAAATCATTGAAATTCTAAATTTTTCATATTTTGCCAAAAAATTCTATAGAATTAATTCTTTTGAAAAGTTTAATAGAATTTTTATTGAAATTATTTCACATTTTTATTTTTTAATATACATTTAATTGCAGAATTTCCGAATAATTGAAATTTTGTAGAATTGAATTGTAAACGAATAAATTTGAAAATTCTCATAAAACTCATCGCAGTGTTTCAATTATTTTTCATATAATTATAATTAAATTCCTTCAAAAAGGTTACTTTGTTGATGCAAGTTTTAATAAAATTCGATAAAAGAATTGAATTTTTTTAAAATTTGTTAGTAAAATTCTTTATGAGAATTGAATTTTGAGAAAAATTCAATTATTCAATAAATTATTTACTTTTGCATTTAAATAATTAAATTCTTGTAAAATTTTTATAACAAAAATTGATATTCATTCCATAAAAATGAATTTCAGTTATACTTTTAGATTATAATTGAATATTAAGAGAAATATAGAGTGAACTTTTTGGAAATAATTGAATTTTGAAATTAATATTTTTGAAAAAGTTTAATTGAATTTTTTAAATATTATTTAAAATTTTTATTTTCTAATATGCATTTAATTAAATAATTTAAGAATAATTGAAATTTCGTGAAATTGATAAATTAATTATTATTAAAAATAATAGATATAGATGTAAAATTGTAGTTAAAAATTGTTGAAAATAATAATTGAATTGAAATAATAAAAATAATTTTGAAGAAGTATAATATTCTTATAATATAAAATAAAATAAAAAAATGTAATAGACTAAAATTTCATTCATTGAAAAAAATAACAACAAAATTGATTATTTTAATCTTTTTTGGTGTTAATTTAATCTGCAACACTTTTTAATAACTTTAGGCCTCATTTACTAAAAATAGAGAAAATAAAGGTCTGTCTGACTAAAATAATTTATTACCACTGAATTAAAGAATGAAGTCCGTTTTTTTTGCCTGTAACAGTATTTTACTACTAATTATACAATAAAAAATAATTTTATTTATAGGTTTAGTTCTCTTTTAGTAAAAAAAAGAGAAAATAAACCCATGTCTGACTAAAACGAAACTATACTACTGATGGAATTTATTGACAGGAGTTTAACAACTTAAATCTATCTAAAGCAGTCTTTCCCTTTCTTTATTCATTCACGAGTAGAAGTAGTCGACATTTTTTTCAGTCAAATAAGCATTCTAATATTTTCATTTCTTGTCTGACTTAAATAAATTTTGACTACTGGATCATTAAATATAGTCTTTTTCAGAACCTAATGGACCTAAACTATTTTGGATACATAGAGGGAAATATTTTTTTGATAAAATTTAGATCCCTTTTACTAAAAGTAGAGAAAATTATGCAGTGTCTGACTAAAACGGAACTATACTACTGACAGAATGTATTGACAAGTGTTGAACTAAATTTACGACTGTATTCCACTCTCTCTCACTTTACCAGACTCGACTAGGTATGTCTACACATTTCAATAGGTTTAAAGCCTACAAGTTTAAAGCATTGTCTTACTATACAGTTGACTTTCACTACTGATAATCTTAATATCTTTTTGAATCTTTGATATTTAAGTTAGAATTAGTGAACTTTCAGTAAAGATCAGAGATTTTTTAGTCATCAAAATTATTTTTATTTTATTACATTCTTTTTACTTACTACTACAATAATAAATGTCCTTTGTTTTGTCTGACATGTCAGCTAATTTGTCTGCCTTTTACTACTTTCTTATTGACAATATTAAAATGAAGCTGTACAATCTAGTAAATCATGAATAAACTCTGAACCCTTTAAAAATAATAATTAAATTATCATTTCGTAGAGAAACTTGTGATATTCTTTAATAAATTTAATTTACTTGTGATATTCTTGACATGTTTTAGTAATTTACACAGAAAAAATTAAGTGCTATTTTAACATTGAATTCGGTATTAAATGTGTCTGCAGCAAAATTTAGCTCGAATGTGTTATTTTAACACCGAAAATGAAGTGAATTTTCTATTATATAGAAAATTTATCCTCACTAAAATTACCCTTACGAAATTTACCCTCATTAAAAATAACAGTCAGTTCTCTGTGTGTTTATTAAACAGTTTATATTATAAATTAAATGCACTCAAGGGAAGCAAAAAGTGATGGTGGTGACTGTATTAACTCAAAATTAGAAAATATTGAAAATTGGTTCAATTTATTCTTAAAACAATTTTATTATTTATAAAATGTTACTAAAAATTATAATTCAATATTCTTAATAAATGTTATTAAATATTTAATTAAACTGCGAAACGTCACTTGAATCAATCACTTTTATCTGTTTTTTATTTCATTTTCTGTATAGAAACCGCATAAGCCAAAAAGTTCATTTATTTTTTATTCTTTATATTAATTAAAAAATAAATCAATCACATTGGACTTTTAAACTTATAGGTTAGTAGAATATAATTCAAAAAGCAGAATTAGAAAAAATCTCAACACTTACAAGTAAAATAGTTTTTATTGATTCATGAACAATTTTCGATTTATGGACTTATGCGATTTCTGCACAAAACGCAAAATTTTTTATATTCTTTAAATTTTTCGATGAATTCACAATGGAAATTTGAAAAAGTCACTTATTAAGTAAGTATTTAATTACTATTGTTTATATTTAAAAAAAAACTTGAAAATAACTCTTTGTAGGAATTCAATTATTAACATACATGTATAATAACATTTTTTGGCAGAATTGAATTATTTTCATAAATAGTAAAAATCTTCGCAAGAAATAAATTATTTTCAATAAAATTTTTAATTTCAAAAATAATCCTATATGTGATTTAATCTCAAAAATTCAATTATTTCTAAGATTGTCTGTAAAATTTATTTTAAAAAATCAGTTATTTCCAAATTTTTTCCAAAATTTTCAATTAAGATTATTATTAGAAAATAGATTATTTAAAAAAAATTCAAAGAAATTCTCCAAAAGAATTAAATTAGGATTTTGAATATTTTTATTAGTATATTCCTTCACAAGAATTCAATTATTTTCATTAATAATAAAATTCAGGATCTTAAAGTTCTGAACGTTCAATTTTAAATGAACGAAATTTATTTATTTCTACTAAAAATTTCGCTTCACTATCCAAAAAGTTAATTACTGACCATTGTAAATGTAAAATTGTAGTTTATAAATTTTTTTTATGATTTGTAATTTATTAAAATATCTTCAATAAAAAATATTTCGTTCATTTGAACGTTAAAAACTTGGAAATCATAAAAATTCCTCAAAGGAATGCAATTATTGTTAACTTAATTGTGTAATAAAATTTCTCGAAAGAATACAAACATTTTTACAAATATTATTTAAATTAATTCATAATCGAAATTTGAAAAAAAAAATCAATGTTAAATTAAATAAAACTATATTATTGTAATTTTTAAAACATATCTAAATTAGACTTTTCTTACGCGTTAAGAATATAAAAATTCTGTTACCAACTCTATAATGAAAAGAAATTCGAGGAATATTGAAAAATCATCATTTATAGTCTGTATGAAATGACAAGAAAATTCACATCATTAGAAAAGAATATTTTCATTTCTTACATAAAGAAAATATAAAAGAAATTTAAAGGGAGAGAGATAAAGAGAGAGAGAGAGAGAGAGAGAGAGAGCGTAATATTCCCCGTACATATTTCATCGTGAAAGTTCCAATGCGCCTGTTATAAATAATAATAATAAAAAAGAGCTCACTGGCATTTTGATCGATTGAAATAAAAATCCTTCTTCTCAGAATAAAAATGCGAGAATTCGTTTCAGTTTCATTTGACAAACGTATATTATACGATAATGAATATTGTATTTCCCTGTGTAAAACTGAAGGTATCTTCTTATTTATAGCTTCATTTTTATAATTTAAAATCGGAATCAGTTTTTCTTGCTCGCCAGGATAAAGAATTTTTCAACTACCCACTCAACTATCAACGAGAAGACGGTTGATTTGTACAAAGAGTGTTTTCTTAAATGAAAAGTGCGTGTCTTGATCGTTAACGTCGAACGTGTTGTCTCTCGCTACTGTTCGTCTGTATATATATAGATGAAATAAAAAGAAAATAGAACGTCGCGACACCAACAACGAGAGACGCATATAACAGTCTTTTGCTCTCCTGTAACGATGGCTCGTTTCCCAGAAGCTGTATAGCCTTTCGAGCAGATTGTTCTCATTCAGAAATAGCAGCAAAACCTTCTTTTATATACAGTACGTATATATACACACACAACTAAGCGATGAGTTTTTATGTTCAAAAATTATGAGCGAAAATTTCTGTTTTTAGAATTTTGTCCTTCATTATTCTTGATTGCCATGAGCAAAAAATACAGACGTACTAATAAAATAAAAATCAATTAGACGACTTTCATTATTATCGTTATACGAATGTAGATAAAAAGAATGAAAAACAAAATACAACATCAAAGCTGTTATTATTCTCTATAATATTCTGTTAATTTGCAATTTAAATGAAAATTTTACTGTATAAAAATATTAAATGAAGACATAGTAATAATTGATTAAAAAAATTGTCCTAAATATATTTTAACTCTATCGTTATAGACATATAAATTACATATAAATTTCGACATTTTTTTCTCACTTAAATAAAAATTTACTATTTTTTTATTTTCTACTTTCAACTCAGGTGTTTGATTTGACGATAAAATTTCAAATTCTCCAATTACCCTTCAAATTCCATTTATAACATATTTATATTAACTCTCGACATTTTCAAACACGTCAATATTTTCACATTACGCAAATAATTAATTTCAACTAATCATTTCAATAATGACCTCACTATAATCATTATAATTAATAGCTTTTTTCATCTCTTCTTATCGATTCTGATAATATCGAAATTAATATGTAAATTTTCTCAAGCAAAAAAGAATTTTTTTCCAAAAAGAAATTATAAATTAATAAAATTCAATTATTTTCAACAATTTTAGTATTTTCGTGCAGAAACTCAATTATTCTTATATAATTACTAAAACTTTTTGATGGAATTTTATTATTTTTCAATTTCATTCTAATAGAATTTCTCGAAATATTTTAATTATTTTTAAGTATTTTATTAATAAAATTATTCGAAATAATTCAATTATTTTTTTATAATTTTGAATTTTTCTATAGAATTCTTCAAGAGAATTTAATTTTCTTCATTATAATTTCAATTCGCTTCCTTCAAAAAATTTTTCAAACCTTTTTTTTATTTTTTGGAAACATGTTAAATATCATCAAATTTAGATTAATTTCAATAGTTTGAATAAAATTATTATCCGCAGAAGTTTAATTATTTTTTAAAGCTTTATATTAAGTTTCGAAATAATAAATTTATCTTCATACAGTATTAAGAATATTAATAGTAATTCAATTATATTCCATAATTTCCAATGAAATTTCTCCCAAGAATTCAAATTTTGTAAATAACAAAATTCTTCGCAAGAATTGAATTATTTAGAAATTTTAAAAAATTTAATAAAATTCGTTACATGAATTTAATTATTTTTACAAATAATACAATATTATTCTCAGGAATTTAATTGTTTTCAATTAAATTTTAGTTGTATTTTACAAAAAAATTCAATTTTTTTCACAATAAGTTTTATGACATTCTTCGTACTCTCTAAATCTGAATTAGTAAAAATGTTTACTAATTTGAATAAGTGACTGATTTTTTACTTTTGAATTAGTAAATTTTACTAATAAATAGTCATTTCTACTAATTTATTAGTAAAGTTTACTAATTCAAAAACGTTAATAGATTTGTTCTCAAGAATATTCACAATTATTTTTAAAACTATTTTCATTGTATTTTTTAAACAATTTTAATCAATCTAAAGAATTCAATTACTTTGCACAATATTTTTTATCAAAAATTTTTTATAAATTTCTTTTTCAGAATTCAATCATTTTTTTTAATTGATACAATTCTTTGCAGAATTCCATTAATTTGAATATTTTTTTTTAAACTCTTTGCAAGAATTCAATTATTTTTAAATACATTTAAGCAAATCATTGAAAGAATAACTTATTTATTTTTATAAATAATATAAATTCTTTACAGAAATTCAATTATTTTCAGTTTACTTTAAAATATAAATTCTTTACAGAAATTTAATTATTATCAGTTTACTTAAAAATGAAAATTCTTTACAGAAATTAAATTATTTTCAGTTAAATTTAGTCTAATAAGAATTCAATTATTTTACAAAATTTTAATGAAATTCATTGAAGGAATTCAATTATTTTTACAAATTATGAATTCCTTAACGAAAATCAATTTATTTTTATAAATAACAAAATTCTTTGAATAAATTCAATTGAAAAATTTTAACTACATTTTTTGAATGAATTTAATTATTATTAAAAAATTTTGATAAAAAACCCTTATGATAGTACAAGTATTTTCATATGAATAATAACACTCTGCAAAAAATTTAAATTATTGGGATACAATTTTATTAGCATTCCTTGAAGGAATCAATATTATTTTAAAATATTTTAATATTATTCAAGATATTTGAGTATTTTCAAAAATTTACTAAATGCTTTTAACAAAATTTAATTATTTTTACACTAAGAAAACGTTATATTTAATTTAAAAATTTAAATGGAAAAATAATTTTAAGTGATTTTGTTTAATTGAAATTAGTTTGTAAGCTTAATCCCAATATACAGAAAATATCTACTGCCTTGATTTAAAAATATTATTTCTTTGAATAATTATTAATTATTATTAATATTTAATTAAAACATATTTTCTGTTTTGATTTTATCAAAAAATATGTTTAAAAATGTTATGTTTGATTCAAACTTAAAAGTTCTTTATAAATAATTTAAAATCAACCGTAACTTATGTTTGAATTAAATTTATTATTTCTTTAAGTGAACCAAAAAATATGTTTCAATTAAACTTAAATATTTTTGACTGTATAGCAAAGATACTTTAAGTTTGATTTAAACAAAATATGTTTGAATCAATTAAATCGTTTTCTCAGTGTATATTAATAATTGTTAACGTCCTTTAATATTTATGTATTGAAATTTTAATGAAATTCTTTGCTGAATGTAATATTTGCAATAATTTTCAATGCAATTTTAATTGAATTTCTCGAAAGTATTAAATTATTTTCCTAACAATAATAATCACTGCAAGAATTCAATGTTTTTCCTATACAATTTTTATATAAGTTCAAAAAGAAAAATAATGAAAAAAATAATAAATTTACATGTAAGAAAATTAAAAAAAAATTATCCACAATTAAATTTTTTTAATATTGATTGAAAGCAAATTAATGTTTCAATATTTTCCATATCATTTAATCTTCAAAAACAACATTAAATTTGAGTTTATTAATTTTAAAATTCAAAACACTTAAAAAGAAAAATTATTAAAAAAATAAGAAATAAAGAGCAAAAAAAGGGTGAACTAATTTTAAACTGTGAACGGACATTCTGAAATATTAAAAATTGATTCTTTAATTAGTATAATTACGTTGTTAATTAAGAAAGTGGAATTTCCTCAAATGTCTATTTCTATATCAAATAATATTAATACCAATCAATTAAAATTAAGTGAATATTAATAAATTGGCTTGTTATTAAAAAAAAAAGTAAACATTTATATTTTCATCAGAAGGGTTCTCTCTTTTTTTTGTTTGGTCGAAGAAAATGTAACGGGAAAAGTTTTGATAGCGGAATGACAGGAAATATTATTTCAGTTCAAATTGAATCGATATTTTAAGGATGAAAAACATTTTGAAAAGAGCTTTTTTTCGCGGAAGTATAACTGGAAAAGAGATATACCAGCCAGCGCAAAAAGTTGGTTTGAGTTTGCCATTGGAATGAGTGGAGAGATCGCATCTCACCGACCAATATGAATTAGCTGCAGTAGTGTGCAATCTTGAAACAAAATCATCGGATATTACTGTATAATCGAGTCTCCTATTTGGGGAAGCAAGCTAATAAAGTGCCTCATCACTCAACTGCGAGAGAAAATTCAATACTTGCGCCTAAATTTACAAATTTCACTCACACACACAAACACTCACACATTAATATCGAACTTATTGAATTTATCGCGTATTATTAAAAAAAAAAAAAATTTGCCAAATATTAAACTCAAGCGAGTCTACAATTGACTTTAGAAATTCAAATGTTTTTCCCTTTTTCTCTCCCCCCCCCCTCCAAGTGCAATCGATTCGAATTTCACCAACTGAAAGGCATTACAATTTGTCATTTTGGGAATAGTTGTTGAGAAGTTCCTTTTCGCGCGAAATCGATATCGAAAACTCAAGAAGGTGAAATCTTACACTCAATGGAGATAAAAGTTGATGATAACAAATATCGATTTAGCAATTTAATATATAAACTAGCAAATGTTAACCGCGAAACGTCATATTCAATTTATTATAAATTTATAATATAAATTACAACATTTTTTATTTTTCAACTTCAATTTTTCGATTAATTCTCATAATCGAAATTTGAAAAAATCAATTATTGAGTAAACATTTAATTATTATTGTTTATATTTAAAAAGAAAACTTTAAACTAACTCTTGGCAAGAATTCAAATATTCACATACATATAATAACATTCTTTGGCAGAATTCAATTATTTTCATTTCTTCGCAGAAATTAAATTATTTTCTATAAAATTATAATCTTAAAAATAATTCTATAAGTGATTTAATCTCAAAAATTCAATTATTTTTCAAACTTTTAAGAAAATTCTTGTAAAATATTATATTACTTTCTTTAAAAATTTAAAAATTACAATTTGTTTATAAAACTTTTATTATGTAAATTTTTTAATAATATTTCACTAAAGGATTCAGTAAAAATTTATTTCCAGTTTTTAACGGAATTTTACGAAAAAATTAATTTATTTTCAAAACTTCTAATAAATTTTTAGAAACAATACAATTATTTTTTAGAATAGTTAAATTTTTCTGAAGAAGATATAGTTATTTTAAAATAAAAAAAATTCTTACGAAGAATTTTACTATTCTAAAACATAATTAAATTGTTTCTAAAAATTTATTAGAAATTTTGAAAATAAATGAATAATTTCGTAAAATTCTATTAAAAATTGGAAAAAATTTTATTGAATCCTTCAGTGAAATGTCACGTCATCGCGACGTATTGTTTTAATATTTGTAAAGTTAGAATCTGAATCCTCACTTTTTCTTGTAAACCAAACAAATCAATTGAAATGTGTGTCGTCTTGGACAGACTTTTCTTTATATGGTCATCCACGATTATCACCCTTCTATAAGGTTACTGAACTGTCTAAAACAGTGACGAATCAACGCGTTATTATTGATCAGAATGATGTCTTTGTCTAAGTAGCAGATGCCGAAAATTGGTCATCTGCACATTGTCAATCTTTCTATTGGTTCCCCACTTAAATGTAATAAAAATTTAACTACCTTGACCCAAAGGTAATAAATGTGGGTGGTATGTTCCTTTGTGAAGAAAGCATATAAAAGGGGCCACCCTTGACGAATTCGTCAGTCCAGGAAACGCCGTCAACTTAACTAGTCCAGAAGTCATCCTCAAATCAGCAAGTCGCGTTCTTCGTGTCTGTCGCGATTCCGCGACCAAGTTAACAAGTTATATACTACCCCTAAGCGTATTCTTCGTGTCAATACAAAATCTCTTCAAGTACCAAATACATTCTTCAAGTCTTACTCAAGTTATTCAAGAAGAATTTTATCAAGGAGATAATTTCTATTGCGAGGCACATTACTGAAGATTGCATTATTTCGACTTCAATGTCAAATCAATTATTTGACACCTGGACTCCGGACCTTTCATTTTGACTGGCCCGAAAACAATTCAAAGGAAATCTACTGCATATTCAGTTTTCGCTAGACAACGTCATTTCTTCAACCTTACACTGACGGAGGTATCACCTGTTGGGTCTACGACTCTAATAATAATTTTAAAAGGTAAGTTACTAATACTTCAAAATCTTGTCCCTTTCAAATTCTCGATTGATCCCACAAAGTAATAATTTGTTACAGTATCCCTGAAGACATCTGGATCTACTCTTTCTCTTGATTCTAATTGTAAAGGATTCAAATAAATAACTTTAATAATTTAACTTCAATTAAGCAGTTACTCATTCTTAAAACCTGTCCCTTAATATCAGAGTTTACTGCTCTGTGAATAAATCAGGTTGAATCACCGATGCCGGCCAAATTAAATATGTAAATTATGATTATGTTTAGTTTCATTTCTTGAGACGTAACATAACCATTAATTTTTGGTGCATCGGCCGTTTTGAATCATAAGATTGAGTAATTTAAAAATTAATTTTTGATGCATTGTCACTGTGAACGATAATATAAAGTAACTGTAGAATATTGTGAAAAATAAAAAATAACTTTTATAATTCTTGATATATTTCTTTAAAAAAAAGAGAGAGAAAGAGAAACAGGTACATCCAGAAGTTTAATTAATGTTTTCATATTAAATGCTTAAAAAAAATAATATATCGAAATCACAAAATACACTTTTTACTCTAATTAAATCAAAATTATCATATTTCTAAAATTTTCAAAAACAAAAACATGTTATCAAATAATCAACAAGTGTCCCTTCGCGATGCACTCGAATTAGTGCCAATTTTCAATGGATCAAATATTCCATTGTCAGTTTTTATAGACGGTTGTAATGAAGCAAGACAGATGTTACCCGCATTACCCCAAGTTGAAGAAAATTTAGTAAAATTAATTCGGTCAAAATTAATAGGCGAAGCAAGGAAATCAATGTCATGGAGTAGTTATAGTACAATCACAGACCTCGTTAGTCATTTGAAAAAACTCTATTTACCTAACAAAAGTATTTATCAATTACAAGGAGAGTTAGGCAATATTTTTATGTGGGAAAGCGAATCAGTAATATCTTATGCTAATAGAATCAAAGATTTATCAGATCAAATTTATGATGCGCATAGGTTAAAAAATAACGGCATTTTAGACAAAGCAGCAATGGAAAGTTTAGAACGAGATGTAGTTTCATGTTTTCGTCGTGGTTTACCACCAGAATTAGATATTCGCGTTGGAGATTGTTTAATTTTAAAAGAAGCAACAAATAGAGCTCTTGAAGCTGAAAGAAAATTAAAAGTGGTTGCTGAGCTTAGAAAAGAAAATTCTTGTAGACAAAATCAAAGTAGAATCAATTTTACTAAAGAAGAAATAATAGTGTGTGGAAACTGTGGAATTAATGGTCATACTAAACACAGTTGTCGTAGGTCAGATCAAAATCAATACCAAACGCAGTATAAAACTCAACGCTTCGTATCTCCTCAAGAATGGAGAGAACCAATCGATTATACAAGAAGAGGGAACTCCCTTTCATTTAGACGACCATGGGAACACACTCAACACCCGCATTTTTCTAAATCACCCCAAAATGACTTTAGAAAGCATCAATTTCAAAACAAACATAATTTTGCAAATGAAAATAATTTTGAACAATTTAAAAATCGAAATATTTGTAATTATTGTAAAAGAATAGGACACAATATTAATGAATGTAGACGCAGAGAATATAATAATCAGTATTATCAAAATCAACATTCTCGACCACATACCCATGTGAATCAGGGAAACGAATAAAGCCATCCCAAAACAGGTGCGCTGGGACAGGCAGTAATGGAATAAAAATTCCTAATAAAAAAGCATCTACTGATTTAGAAGTGATTCAAATTAATTCTACTAAAGGAAGTGTTATACCATCTATTTTTATTCAAAATTGTTTAAAACCACTTCATTTAATGATTGATACCGGTGCAGGAATAAATCTTTTAAAAGAAAAAATGCTTGATTCCTCAATGACAGTTAACACACTTAAAAAATTGCAACTTACAGGAATTAATCAACATCCAGTTTATACAATTGGTCAGATAAAAATAAAAATTTTTGAGTACCCAACTATTTTTAATATCATACCTAACGAAGTTCCTATAGAAGAAGATGGAGTTTTAGGCTCAGAATTTTTTACTGATAACAACGTTAAAATTAATTATGCAGAAAAATGTTTAGAGGTTAAAAATAAAATTTACCCTTTTGCATCAAACGATTTTATAATTTTACCACCTCGATCAATATCAGACATATTTCTATTTGTTGAGAATACTGATTTGAAAGATGGTTACATCCCTCTTTTAGACACCGAACCAGGAATTTACATAGGAAACGCTTTAGTCACGAATAATAATGGTAAAGCATATGTCAAAGCAGCAAACACATTATCTAATTCTGTAAAGTTAAAAGTCCCAAAAGTAATTTTAGAAGAATGTCAAATATTTCAAAATCTTGAAAAATCAAATGATACTAAACAGAATAAATTGAACATTGAAAATAGCACAGCAGAAAAAATATTAGATAATTTCATGTATTCACAAAATTCAGAATTCGGATTTTATACATTAACAGGTAAAGAAAGAATTGAACAGATATTAGATTCACTTCGATTAGATCATTTAAACCCAGAAGAATTAAAACACGTAGAAACATTAATAACAGAATACGCGGAAACTTTTTATTTACCTGGTGAATATCTTACATCTACTAATGTTCTTCAACACAATATTCCTACTAAAGACGAGGAACCAGTATTCACACGTCAATATCGATTTCCACCTGTGCATAAAGAAGAACTTTTAAAACAAACAAGTGAACTCTTAAAAAATAAAATTATTAAACCTTCTCAATCGCCGTATAATACTCCAGTTTGGATTGTGCCAAAGAAAGCTGACTCTTTAGGAAATAAAAAATGGCGGATGGTACTCGATTTTCGTAAATTAAATGAAAAAACAATTACTGACTTTTTTCCATTGCCAAATATTAATGAGGTACTTGAAACTCTTGGAAATGCCCAATATTTTTCTGTCTTTGATTTAGCTTCCGGTTTTCATCAAATAAAAATGAATCCAAAAGATTCACACAAAACTGCCTTTTCAACACCTTATGGTCACTATGAGTTTGACCGTATGCCATTCGGACTGAAAAATGCCCCAAGTTGTTTTCAAAGATTAATGAATTCTTGTCTGTCAGGTCTTATTGGTACTGAATTATTTGTCTATTTAGATGACGTAGTAATTTTTGCAAATTCTTTAGAAGAACATCAAGAAAAATTTAAGAATTTTATGAATCGATTGGAAGTAGCTAATTTAAAATTGCAACCAGATAAATGCGAATTTCTCAGACCTGAAGTAGTTTACTTAGGTCATATTATTGATAAGGATGGAGTTAGACCAGATCCAAAGAAAATAAGTGCAGTTAAAAATTTTCCAACTCCTAAAAATGTTAAAAATATAAAACAATTTTTAGGCTTAGCAGGATACTACAGACGTTTTATTGCAAATTTCTCTAAAAAATCAGGACCCTTAACGCAATTATTAAAGAAAAATGTGATTTTTAAATGGAGCGAAAAACAACAAGAAGCTTTCGAAAAATTAAAAGAAGAACTTTGTGAAGAACCTTTATTGCAAAGACCAGATTTTGATCAACCCTTTATTCTAACTACCGACGCATCAGGTTTTGCTATTGGTGGAATTTTATCTCAAGGCGAAATTGGAAAAGATAAACCTATTGCTTACGCATCAAGATCTCTAAACGAACATGAAGTCAAATACGATACTTATAATAAAGAAGCTCTCGCGATTGTGTATTGTGTTCTACATTTTAGACATTTTCTTTACGGAAGAAAATTTAAAATTGTGACTGACCATAAACCTCTATTATGGTTTCAAAATTCAAGCGATCCTTGCTCTCGTGTAACAAGATGGAAACTTAAATTAGCAGAATACGATTTTGACATGGTATATAAAGCAGGGAAAATGAATGTTAATGCGGATGCACTATCTCGAAACCCAGTAAAAATTGTCAAAAGTGTCCAAAACGAAATTCAAGTATACAAAGAAGAAGACGATGAAGAAGAAGATTATTATGACGAAGAAGATGATGACGAGTATTATGAAGATAAATATGTTAAAAGTAATTATAATGATGAAAATAATAATGATAATTTATTTAGTGATGAAGAAAATTACTATGAAGAAATTGAAGAAGAATTAAATGATATAATAAATGTGAACACAGTGTCTGCGGTCAGAGAATTGAATCTTATTAAAAAAATAATTAATGTGATTTCTGATACTACGAAAAATAAAGAAATTAAAAATATTTGTGAAAATTTTAGTGCGGTGAAATTACCAGTGAAAAGTGAAAAATTCAATGTTGTTACCAGAGGCAAATCAAAGAAAATTAGTCAAGAAATTATAAATTCTAATTCGAGAAATATTAAAGAAAATTTGAAAAATTCTAAATCGAAAACTTTGAATCAAGTAGGTGAAAATACGCGAAATTTACAAAATCAGAAAAATCTACTAAATCAATTTGAAGAAGGTGAGGAAAAATTACGAAATCCAGTTCAAGATAAAGTGCGAAATTCAGTGTCAAAAAGCGTAACAAATTTACGAAGTGTTAAACGAAATCTACTAAATCAAAAATTAATTCGAAATCAAGTTCAAGAAAGAGTGCAAAACGAAGAAAAATTAAGAAGTCAAATTAAAAAAGAAATGAAGAATTCTAAGAATCAAAAATCTAGTTCAGTTCAAGAAAATGTTCGAAATCTACGAAATCGTGAAAAATTACGAAGAATAAATTATAATGAAGATATTAATGAAGATATGCCTAAAAGAAAAAGAGGCAGACCGCGTAAAAATGATATTGAAAATAATCAAAAGAAAAGAAGTAATTCAAGTGATAATTCGCAAAGTGAAAAAATGTATAAGAAAACGAAGAGAAATATTGAAGATAACGACAGTGAATCAAGTGAAAGTGATATAGAATTTGTATATTACGATAATATTAATCAATCAAAAAATGATACTAGTTCCGGTGAAGAATTTAGTGACGATAGTTTCGATGATTACAATGAAATTGAAAATATAGGAGAAAATAATGGATTAGGGGAAATTGTAAATACAGAGAATATTGATTTTTCTATGAAAAGACGGTTCTCGGACGAAGAGAAACGTCCACCGCCCGAACCCCCTCCTGACATTCCTTGTGGTTCCCTTCTAAACGCACAACATATAAGTGACACAGAAAATTTAACAAGTGGACCCTTACATAGCAATGTAGTTGAGTGTAAGGACCAGTTAAGAATGCGAAAGGATAATTATGCATATTTTTTATCCACAACAGGCATCCCTATGGACAATGGTTCTTCAAGTTTATTTAAACAAAATGAACTTCCACAATTTAAAAATCTTTTACTAAACGAAGCTAAAGAAATTAAAAAAGGAAATAATTATTTACACATTGCATTACCAATTACCTCTGATTCAAGCGAAAGTATTACTCAAATAACAAATAACATTAAATTAACAATCCAATCATTTAAAAATTTAACTGAAAAACTTAAATTACGATCGGTTAGTATTGCAAAAACAGCTGTCATAAATCATGTTAATTGGAAAGAAATTGAATTAATTTTAAAAGAAACGTTTCAGAATTCTAGTACTACAATAATAATTTGTAAAGGTTATGTGCAATATGCGTCAAAAGAACAGAGACAATTTTTGATTGAAGAAGCGCATTCTTCTGCTTTAGGTGGTCACAAAGGTGTGACTAAAACGTACAACAGAATTAGGCAAAAGTATTTTTGGGAAAATATGAAACTTGATATTCAGAAATATATACAAATCTGTTTGCAATGTCAATTAAAGAAATTAGTTCGCGTAAAGACTAAAAATCCAATGATCATTACCGACACCCCCGGAAGTGCATTTGAGAAAATTTCAATGGATATTGTAGGACCTCTACCAGCAACTGAAAGTGGTAACGAATGTATTTTAACTATACAAGATTGCTTAACAAAATACTCGGTCGCAGTGCCTTTACCAAATCAACAAGCTAGTACAATCGCAGATGCATTTGTCAAAAAATTTATTTGCATATTCGGATCCCCTAAAGGTGTTTTAACAGATCAAGGAACAAATTTTTTAAGCAATTTAATGAAACGACTTGCAAAACGTTTTCGTATTCGTCAATTTAAAACAACGTCTTTTCATCCACAATCTAACGGTTCATTAGAAAGATCTCATCATGTATTAGCAGAATATCTTAAACAATTCATTAATAAAAATACTCAATGGGATGATTTACTCGAATTAGCTATGTTCTCTTACAATACAAGTGTTCATGAAGGAACTAAATGTACTCCATACGAGTTAGTTTTTGGAAGATTGCCTCGATTACCGTCAAGTTTACCTTTGCAGCAAGAAGAAAAATTAGAAACATATGATGATTATCTTATGAATTTAGTGACAAAGTTACATGACATTCAGGCTCTTGCACGAAATAACTTAATTCATTCTAAAGAAAAATCAAAAACCTATTATGATCGAAAAACTAACCCTCAAAATTTTAAAGTGGGAGATAGCGTATTTTTACTTCAAGGTCCTAAACCAAAGAAACTAGGAAACCAATACACAGGCCCACACGAGGTTCTAGAAATTTTATCTAAGGGAAATATTAAAATAAAAATAAATAAAACCCCTAAAATTGTACACATTAACAGACTTCGTTTGTCTCATATTAACCATACCAACACATTGTAGTTAACATAATTCCTCTTTCTGTCACAACAAAACACACAAAGTTCTATTGAATTAAAAATTAAACGTTGTTAAATCATTGAATAAAATCTAATATAGTTCTGCTTTGTTTCAGGAACATCGTAGAAGCGATATATAATCTTCATTTTTTTATACTAATGTCTATTTATCTTTTCAGGAAATTCTATAAAACAAATAATAGTTTAACCTTTTTTTACATAAAAAAAAATAATTAAATTTTTCTGAAAATTGTTAACAAACTAAAATTGTAATGTATTAATATTATAAAATTAAAAAATAACTATTTAAATATTGTATTTTTATTAAAAAGAAAACAAAGAGAAAATCAACTTTACAATATTAATTAAAAGTAAAATTACATAAATTTACAAACAAAAATAAAATAACTTCGTCTTTAAAAAAAAACAGATTTCTCTATAAATTTTTAAACACATCTGTTACTATAAAAATGAAATTTCTATGTAAACTATTAAAAAAATGTTATAATTTTATTCCAAACATAGAAAGAATACTAAAAATTCTTTTTCGTATTCTTTCTTTGAGGGAAGGGAAGGGTGACTACAAATGTGAAGAAAAAGAATACTGAAAGAAATTAAATCTCTAAATAATAATTAAATAAAATTTTTTTTTCTAATATATGACTTGTGATTATAACTATTTTAAATATATATTTTTTTTCAAAACCAAAAGCAAAATATAAAAAACCCAATCTATTTTCATAAAAATTAACTTAACAAATTAATATTATTTGAAAAAGAAAAATTCTAAGCAATGAAAATAAATCTTTACGCTAATTAACATAAAAGTCTTCAAATTATAAAATTAAAAGTTTTAAACTTTGAATGCAAGTATGATTCAAAATTTGTACTAAGCCTTCTAACAACAAAATGTTAAACAATGAATGTATAAGTGATTCTAAAACTAAAATAACAAATCAGTAATGTATAACTTCTAAAGTCTTTTGAAATTTTAACAATGTGAAATAATTAAATCATCTTTAGAAGTCTAATATCTGAATATATGTGTACGTGTGTATTTATGAATCAAAACTATTCTAAAGCAATTGTATTTGTTAAACAATGTACTAATTAGTCTTGCTAAATCTTGTATGTGTATGAGTCCAGTTTTTAATGAAAACTCTCTTAAATCATAAAAGAAATACTTTTGTACTAACGAGATATATTAAACAAATGTACTAGTTAAATTGTATATGAGTATACATGCCTTTACTAAATCAGAACTTTAATTCATTAAACAAAATACTTGTAGTAATCACATTTGCTGAAAAAAAATTTGTTGTTTCTAATATGTAATTAAAATCTTGTATGTGAATGTGTGTGCTTTTTAATCAAATTACTCTAAATCTTGTGAATAACATTTTTGAACAAATTTTGTAATATTTTAAAAATGTGTATGTCTAACAGCCTTACTAAACAATTGTACTATTTAACATTTATATTAGAAGTTTGTATGTTATAACTAAAAAATTAATCTAAATTATATCTCAAACATATTTATCAAAATCTTGTTCTACGCCAAAATCAATTGTGAATCTATATGTGACACTACCCTTTAAGTAATAACTTTGATTGTACTACGAATTCGAATTCAGAAATTGTTCAATTGCATTTTCCAATTTCCGAATTTTAAAGGGGGGAGGTGTCACGTCATCGCGACGTATTGTTTTAATATTTGTAAAGTTAGAATCTGAATCCTCACTTTTTCTTGTAAACCAAACAAATCAATTGAAATGTGTGTCGTCTTGGACAGACTTTTCTTTATATGGTCATCCACGATTATCACCCTTCTATAAGGTTACTGAACTGTCTAAAACAGTGACGAATCAACGCGTTATTATTGATCAGAATGATGTCTTTGTCTAAGTAGCAGATGCCGAAAATTGGTCATCTGCACATTGTCAATCTTTCTATTGGTTCCCCACTTAAATGTAATAAAAATTTAACTACCTTGACCCAAAGGTAATAAATGTGGGTGGTATGTTCCTTTGTGAAGAAAGCATATAAAAGGGGCCACCCTTGACGAATTCGTCAGTCCAGGAAACGCCGTCAACTTAACTAGTCCAGAAGTCATCCTCAAATCAGCAAGTCGCGTTCTTCGTGTCTGTCGCGATTCCGCGACCAAGTTAACAAGTTATATACTACCCCTAAGCGTATTCTTCGTGTCAATACAAAATCTCTTCAAGTACCAAATACATTCTTCAAGTCTTACTCAAGTTATTCAAGAAGAATTTTATCAAGGAGATAATTTCTATTGCGAGGCACATTACTGAAGATTGCATTATTTCGACTTCAATGTCAAATCAATTATTTGACACCTGGACTCCGGACCTTTCATTTTGACTGGCCCGAAAACAATTCAAAGGAAATCTACTGCATATTCAGTTTTCGCTAGACAACGTCATTTCTTCAACCTTACACTGACGGAGGTATCACCTGTTGGGTCTACGACTCTAATAATAATTTTAAAAGGTAAGTTACTAATACTTCAAAATCTTGTCCCTTTCAAATTCTCGATTGATCCCACAAAGTAATAATTTGTTACAGTATCCCTGAAGACATCTGGATCTACTCTTTCTCTTGATTCTAATTGTAAAGGATTCAAATAAATAACTTTAATAATTTAACTTCAATTAAGCAGTTACTCATTCTTAAAACCTGTCCCTTAATATCAGAGTTTACTGCTCTGTGAATAAATCAGGTTGAATCACCGATGCCGGCCAAATTAAATATGTAAATTATGATTATGTTTAGTTTCATTTCTTGAGACGTAACAGAAATTTTATCAAGAAATTGACATAATACAAATTTTCATAAACAAATTGTCATTTTTTAATTTTTAAAGAAAATAATTTAATATTTTACAAGAATTTTCTTAAAAGTTTAAAAAATAATTGAATTTTTGAGATTAAATCACTTATTGAATTATTTTTAAGTTTAAAATTTTATTGAAAATAATTTAATTCCTGCGAAGAATTTTACTATTTATGAAAATAATTGAATTCTGCCCAAGAATGTTATTACATGTATGTGAATATTTGAATTCTTGACAAAAGTTATTTTAAAGATAAAAAAAAAATTTTTTTATTTAAATTATTGCTATAAATAATAAAATTCTTTCCAGGAATTCAATTATATTTAAAAAAATTTCAATAAACTTCAATAATAAAGAATTTATTTAGTATTTTTAACAGAAGCGATTATTTTAAAAACTTGAAATAAATTCTTCATAAAATTCAATTACTTTCAAAATTTTCAATTAAACTTATTAAAGAAAATAGATTATTTTAATCAGGATTTTGAAAATTTTAACTAAAATTATTTACAAGAATTCAATTATTTTCATTAATAATAAAACTCTTCAAAGGAATGCAATTATTTTTAATTTAATTTTAGCAAAATTTCTTGAAAGAATACAATTATTTTTGAGAAAACTAATTAAATTCAATTAATTTCAAAAATTCTGTAAAAATTGTTCAGAAGAAGTAATATATTTTTTTAAATAGTAGAATTCATCGCGGAAATTCAATTATTTTTAATAATATTTTAATAAAATTTTACAAAAGAATATATATTTATTTTTAAAAATATTTCATTAAAGTTTTTGATTGAATACAATTATTTTGCAAAATTTTAAAAAATTCTTTCAAATCATTCTATTCTGTCAAAAATAATTCTAAAAGTGATTTAATCTCAAAAAATTTAATGATTTCCAAACTTCAAATAAACTTTTGGCAACAATTCAATTACTTTTCAGAATAGGAAAATTATTCACAAAAATTAAATTATTTCTAAAAATAATAAAATTGTTCACAGGAATTCAATTATATTCAAAACAATTTGTATGAATTTCAGCAGGAAAGTGTTTAATTATAATTTTTAACAGAAGCTCTAATTTTAAAAACCTGACAAAAATTTTTCATAAAATTCAATTATACTTTCGAAATTTTCATAGATTATTTAAAATAATCAGAAGGAATTCTTCAAAAGAATTTAATCAGGATTTAGAAAATTTGTAATAATATTCTTCAAAGGAATGCAATTATTTCTAATTTAATTGTAGCCAATTTTCTCGAAAGAATACAATCATTTTTACAAATATTATTTAAATTCAATTACTTTCAAAAATTCTAATAAAATTCTTCGAAAAAAACGGAATTATTTTTTTAAGTAGTAAAATTCATCGCAGGAGTTCAATTAGTTTTAATTGTATTTTAATAAAATTTCTTAACAGAAAAACATTTTCATTTAAAAAAATTTAATTGAAGTTTTCGATCGAATACAATTATTTAAAAATTTTTGTTAAAATTCTTTCAAAACATTCAATTATTTGCAAAAAAATATGTTAAAATTTTTGAAAACTAATTTAATTTGTTTTAAAAATTTATATTAAATTAAATTAATTTAATTTAATTAATTAAATTAAATTCTTGACAAGAATTTAAATTATTTTTATGACATTAGTTAGGTATAAAATGTAAAAAAATTAAAAAAAATTTTTTTTAAAGAAATTTGGGAAACAAAAAAGCAAACAACAACTAATTTTAAACTGCAAACAAATTACTGGATAATAAAGATGTTTAATATAGACTTTCTCACCCAAATTTCTAATTTTATATGCAACAAAATTTCTTAATTTTCGAATATAAGAAACTGAATTGAAAAAAATTATTTCTTGAAAAAGAAAACTAGTTAGGGATCAACAATTTTAATATTACAACGAAAATCATTATATTACTCTTAATATGAAAATTAAAAATAATTTATCATTTAAATTAATTATAGCGAAATTAGAAAAAGAATTTTTTAGATTATTTTTTTCCCCTTTTATAAAAATGGACACAAAAATAGACTAATGGTGAAAAAAATAAGTTGTGCGTCACTTGAGTGAATGAGCAAGAAAGTGAAAAAGGGAGAAAAATAAATTGTGAGTAAAGAAGCTTGGTAGAATTTGCAGGAGAAATAAATAACGTATTACTATATTTGAAATTACCACTCAGGTGTTTGATTTGGCGTTAAATTTCAAATTCTCCAATTACCCTTCAAATTCCATTTATAACATATCAATATTAACTCTCAACATTTTTGAATACGTCGATATTTTCACATTACGCATATAATTAATTTCAACTAATCATTTCAATAATGACCCCATTATATTCACTATAATTAACACCATTTTTTTTCTTCTCAACGATTCTGACAATATTATTATTTATTTATTAATTAATTTATTATTATTATTTTGCAAAAATAATTTATATATATATAAATTTTGTCAGTCAAAAAAAAATATTTTCTGTTTCCTAAGTAGAAAATAAATAAATAATTCAAAAAGAAAAAAATTTTTAATATAGAAATTGATTTTAGTCAGACATTTATTTGTTTTCCCTTTTTTTAGGAAAAGGGACCGAAAGTCAGAAAAACCAAAGGACATTTATTAATTCAGTAAAAATAATTAAAACAATTTAATAAAATAAAATTAGATAGTTTCATTAAATTAAAAATTTAACTTTAATTTTAGCTAAATTTAAAAATAGTATTTTTAAAACCAATTAGTTAAAATGCAAATTTGAAAAACTTCCTGAAGAGAATTGTAAGCTGAGAAAATATCGTAATTGCTCCTTTTTGCGATTGACTCCAAATGAAAACTTGAACTTTTTTTTTTGCAAAGAGAGGAAAAGAAAAAATTGACTATAATGGAGTAAATATAGAGACGAGTTCTCTATTATTCAGTTTTGCGATAAATTGAAAATCTTCGTCGATCATATTAAGCAGCGTATTGCTTTATATTTATATAGGGTACAATATGAACTGAGATTCAAATTTTGAAAAACTCCCATTTTCGAAAATGAGAAAACGCAAGAAAAAAAATAATTTACATTCGCAGGCAAATTTTGAATTATTGAGTTTAAAATGGAATTTTCTTCTTTGAGTATTATTCGTTCTACCGTAAAAGGAATCAGATAAGCGAAAAATTGCAGAAATTAAAGTTCAAAGGGATAAATGCCAAAGTAAAAAGCTTTGAGCTTTATGAAACATCCTTCTTCAAAAATTGCTTTTTAAATCGAATACACAAAAATGATGTTTAATATTATATCTTAAATTGGAAAAAAACTGTTTTCTTTTTTTCAATATTTCTTTCCCCCCAAAAAAATGTATTTGAATTGTTGAATATAAAAAACGATGGAAAATACACGAGTACATTTAAATACCTTTTTTTCTAAACTAAAACTATTTTCTCTAAATAATACTATAATTTCTCGTTTACAGACAAAAATAATAGAAGAAGGGGAATATTTCTTTTCCAAACTGAATATTTCACCTTGAGTGAAACAATTTATTTTTGCAGTTATTTTTAATTCTTCTTTTACGGATGAAGATTGCTGTAAACGCTTGTCAAGAAATTCCTGAAATAAAGCTTCAGGGCAATTTCACGGCAATTGACCCTCGCTGACGTGAATGTTATTCAATGTTAAAGAGCTCACAAAAAGAAAATAAAGCAGGAAAAAAAATTTATATTTCAAATTGAAGAATATTTTCCCTTCTACACTAAAAATACTATTTTCTTTTATTAAAAAAAAATCATAAAAAATTAGTTATTAAATACTACAAATATCTTGAAAATAAATTTATTTAATCGTCTATCACTGAAATATTTACTTGAAAAAAAAAGAATTGGTTGATTTTCAATTATTCATTTTTCCTTTAAGATCTAAACGGTTTCACACTTTGTATTTTCCATGAATAATTACTTGAGTTTTTAATTAAGAAAATATTGTGTTTAACTTTAATGTGTTTAATAAAAAAAAGAACATAAAAGTTATATAGCTGAATATAAGTCAAGAAATTTTTTCTTTTCTTTCTAGAAAGTATTAACAGTATTCTTTTTGAGCACTCAAGTTAATACGTCTCTTGTAAGTGCACTTTGTCCATTATAAAATTAAGTTTGTCCATTTTCATGTAAATAATAAAGGAATCAAATCTCCCCCTTCACTCATTATATATAAAATATTAAGTACATTTTTATTCTGTACTAAAAAATAATTCCAAATAGAATACAAGTACTTTGACTTGAATATAAAGAGGAGCATAGGGCACTCTATTTCGATAAAGTGTATATCGCAAGAAAAGAAATCGATTCCATCAAAAATATTCATTTTAAAATTATTTTAATTTTAAATACTTTTCATCTGGAAATTTGTTTTTGTAAACATGTTTACTACAATATAAAATAGTGAACAATTTTTTGTTTCTAAATTATTATATTTTTCTGTATTAATAATAATTAGAAATTATACTGTTTATTAGTAAAATTTTAGTAATTCAAAAGAAATTGTCAATCACTGATTCAAATTAATGAACACTAGCAAATGTTACGCGCGAAACGTCATATTCAATTTATTAGAATGCAAATTAAAAAATTTTTTATATTCAAATTTACATTTTTTGAAAAAATCACTTATTAAGTAAATATTTAATTAGGTATTATTGTTTATAATTAAAAAAAATTTTTAACTAACTCTTTGCAAGGATTTAATTATTGACATACATTTAATAAACAGTCTTTGGTAGAATTAAATTATTTTCATAAATATAGTGAAATTCTTCTCAGAAATTAAATTATTATCAATAAAATTTTAATCTTGAAAATAATTCCAAAAGTAATTTAATCTCAAAAATTCAATTATTTCTAAGATTGTCTGTAAAATTTATATTAAAAATTCAATTATTTTCCAAACATTTAAGAAAATTCGTGTAAAATGTTAAATTATTTTCATTTAAAATTAAATGACAATTTGTTTATAAAAATTTTATTATGTCATTTTTTTCCAATTTTTACTAAGAATTTTCATTATTCAATTCAATTATTTTTTCAAATAGTAAAATTGTTCGCAAGAATTAAATTATTTCTATCAATAATTTAATTTTTCACAGGAATTCAATTATAAAAGAAATTTGAAAAAATTCTTTATAAAATTCAATTCCATTCAAAATTTTCAATTAAAATTATTAAAGAAAATAAATTAGTTTTAAAAAAATTCAAAGAAATTCTTCAAAAGAATTTAATTAGGATTTTGAATATTTTTAGTATAATCCTTCGCAAGATTTCAATATTCAATTATTATTTTCATTAATAATAAAATTCTCCAAAGGAATGCTTTATTTTTTAATTTACGAAATTTTACGAATTTACGAGTTTTAAATTCACATTCTATAAAAAATATTTTTTATTTAATTGTAGTAAAATTTCTCGAAACAGTGCAATCATTTTTTCAAATATTATTTTAATTAATTTATAACCAAAATTTGAAAAAGTCACTTATTAAGTAAATTTTTTAGTATTATTATTTATATTTAAAAAAAACTTTAAAATAACTCTTTGCAAGAATTCAATTATTTTCATAAATAGAAAAATTCTTCGCAGAAATTTAATTACTTTCAATAAAATTTTAATCATAAAAGTAATTCTATACGTGATTTAATCTCAAAAATTCAATTATTTTCCAACTTTTTCAAAAAATTATCCTAAAATATTAAATTATTTTCTTGAAAAATTAAAAAATGATACAATTTGTTTATAAAAATCTTATTACATCAATTTATTAATAAAATTTCAAATTTTAAATTTTATTAATAAAAATTCAGTAAAAATTTTTTCAATTTTTAATAGAATTTTACGAAAAATTTATTTACTTTCAAAACTTCTAATAAATTTTTTTAAACAATTCAATTATTTTTCAAAATAGTAAAATTCTTCTTAAGAATTAAATGATTTCTATAAATAATAAAATTGTTCACAGGAATTTAATTTTGTTCATCACATTCATATAGTAACATTTTTTGGCAGAATTTAATTATTTTCATAAATAGTCAAATTCTTTACAGAAATTTAATTATTTCAATATATAATAAAATTTTTTACAGGAATTCAATTAAATTGAAAAGAATTTTAATAAACCTCGACAATAAAGAATTTAAGTAAAATTTTGAACACAAGCGATTATTTTAAAAACTTGAAAGAAATTCTCCAGAAAATTCAATTACTTTACAAATTTTCAATTAAAATTAAATTTAAGAAATTATATTATTTAAAAAAAAAATTCAAAAAAATTCTTCAATCTTTCAAAAAAAAAATTTTTTTATTCAAAACATTTTTTAGAAAAATTCTTTGCAAGAATTCAATTATTTTCAAAAATTTTGATAAAATAGTTTGAAAAGCTGAATTACTCTTTTAAATAGTAAAATTTATCGCAGGAATTCAAGTATTTTTAAAAATGATGTAACTCTGTCTGACCAAAACAATTTGTTACTACTGATTAACGTCAAATCGATAAGAACTGCGAATACTAAACAAAAATTTATTTTTTGTTTGTCAATTTTTTCTTGCTTCTTGATTCGAAAGAAAGTTAAACAAGTTTTTACTTATTTTCATATTTTTTATGTCAAACATGTTGTCTGACTATAATTAACGTTGACTTCTAATATACTGCATTTAAAAAATTTAAAATTCACCTAATATTGTTGGTACGATATTAGGAATACAATCCACGTTCGATAATGAAACGAATGTCTGACTAAAATGTTCCTTTACTACTTGTTTTTCCTTCTGTTGGAGAAAATAACACAAGATTACAGCAAATGTCTGACATAAATAAATCTTTACTACTGCTTTAAGTAAATGTCCTCTGGTTTGTCTGACTATGGTAGACTTTTACTACTTATAATACTTTGAGAAACATTTTTTTTTATAACTTTAGCTTTCTGTTACTAAAAATGGAGAAAATAAAGGAATTTATGTCTAAAATAAATTTCTACTACTGGATTAATAAATGTAGTTTCTTTTGTCTGACTGTGATAGTCTTCTACTACTTACTACATGTTGAGAACTAATTGCAACAAAAATGAATTAAAAATTTAGTAACGAAAGCCAATTAAAATTGAATATTCGTCTCGGATGTTTTGTTCTGCATGTTGACCAAAGATTGCACAATGTTAAAAGTATTTTACTTATTTTACTAATTATTGTACGTCAAACGATTGTTTGCAATTAATTTACTTTTTATACTCAACTATTTGTGCAAAACGCTCAAATATTGTCTAATATTGGCAAATATTTTCGACTCTACATTTACACTAATTTACTATTTTTTAAACGAATGTCTGACTAAACTGGCCCTTTACTCCTTAATTTTGCTCCAGCTATAGAAAGCAAAACAAGAATTAAGCGAATGTCTGACGGAAATCTATTTTTACTACTGGATTAAGAACTGCAGTTTCTTTTGTCTGACAGTGGTAGACTTCTACTACTTAAAATACATTGAGAAATTTTTTTTTTTCAACTTTAGTTCCCTTTTAGTAAAAATAGAAAGAAATTAAGTAATGTCTGACTAAAACGAAACTATACTACTTACAGTATGTATTGTCAAGAGTTGACCTAAACATAGTCTTTAAATTTGAAATAGTTAAAATATTTACTAATTTGAATTAGTGACTGACTTTTTGCTTTTGAATTAGAAAAAATTACTAATAAATAGTAATTTTTACAAATTTATTAGTAAATTTTACTAATTGAAAAGCAAAAAGTCAGTCACTAATTCAAATTAGTAAACATTTTAACTAATTCAAATTTAGAGAGTACGTCTGTCTAAAAAAGACTTAACTTAAAAATCGTTATTTTCAAGTTATAATCTTGTATCCCGCCAATGTGGAATTTAAAAAAATTTATAAATATTACAATTATTGATATAGATTTTTTAAAATTAAATTTTGTTTTAAATTAAAGACAAATAAGTGAATTAAAAAATCGGTAAATTAGCTTCAATTAGAAAAAAAAGTTAATTAGCAAACATAAAAATTACAAACTTATAGTTATAAGTTAGTAACTTAAGTTACTAGTTTATATAGTGAATGAGTTTTTAAAATACTTTTCATTGTAATTCAAAAATAATGAATCGCTATTTTTGAACTATAGTTAAAATTTTCTTTTTCTTTTCTTTTTTTTTTGATAATTTAGATTAAGAGGAGAAAAGAGTGGAAGGAAAATGGATGAAAAAAAGAAGGAAGAAATTAATCTGCTGTCGGTAAATATATTCTCGTAGCTTCTCTTAGTGATTAGAGAGAAAGAGGAAAAAGAGGTTCATTGACCGTCGGACTAGAGGAAAGAGAGAGTGAGTGAGAGAGAGAGAATCTTCTTCTCAGCTTCTTTACGGACTTATCAAAGTGGGGATGGTCACATTGACTAAAATAAAGCCTAGTTAAAGCTGTCTGACTGCAGGGCGACATATTCTACTTAAAGCTTAAACTAACGCCGTTTGACGGAAATTGACTCGTTTCCCTTGATCCGACAATGTGCGACGCTTGCATTGATTCATCCCCTCCATGTACAATTTTATCACATATTTTATTTAAATTTCATTAAAGATTCTTTTTTCTGCTTTCATTTTTTTCTCTTTTTGCCTTTTTTCCTCTTTCTTTCCTTGTTTTTTTTCATTAATAGTTTTTGTTTCCTTGTTTTTTTTCATTAATAGGTTTCTTTCATTTCTTCTTTTTCTTTTTTGTTACTTTCATTCTTTATGGTTTTTTCCTTTTTTCTTTATTCTTTTTTTTGTTTTGTGTTTGTTTCTTCTTCTTCTTCTTTGTCTTGTCTTTTTTTATTTCTATTTTTTCCTTTTGATTTCTAAATTTTTTATATATTTTTTTCTAATTTCTTTCTTTATTTTTTTATTTTCTTTATCGTCTCGTTTTCTTTTATTTTTTGCCTTTTATTAGTTTTTTTCTTTTTATATTGTTTTTCTTCTTTCTGTTTTACTGTTTTTTTTTCTTTTTGCTTTCCTTCTTTATGTTTTATTTCTTTTTATTTGCTTTATTCTTTTGCTTTTTCTCTGTTTCGAGTTTTTTATTTTCTTTATATTTTTTTCTTTTATTTTTTTCTCTTGGTATTGTTTTCTTTTTCGTGTTTGATGTTTCTTCCTTTGTTCTCTTGTCTTTTTTCTTTACTCTTGATTTCTTTACTCCCTGTTTTCTTTTTATTTGTGTCTTGTCTTCTTTCAGTTTTTTCTTATTTCTTTTTTCTTTTGTTTTCCTTACTTTTTGTCTTTTATTTGTTTTTCTTGCTTTCTTTATTTTTGCTTTTATTTTTTTCTGATTCTTTACTCCTTTTTCCTTTATATTTTATTGTTTCCTTTATTTTTTATTTTTCTATTGCTTTCTTTCTTTTTTTTATTTCTTTTTGCTTTCACAAAAAAAAACAAAATTTGCCAGGAAATTTTCAGTAATAACATTTTTTAGTAATTTACTTTAGAAAATTTGTTGTAATTAATTATCAATTTAGTTTTACTTTACGTTTGTTTCTTACCTTGCTGTTTCTTATATTACTGTTCCGAATTTATCTTTTTTAATATTTTTCCTTTTTTTACCTTTTTTTATATTTTACATTTTTTTCCTTTTTTAATTTACCATTTTTCATTTTCTTACAGTTTTTTTTTCTTTTTTAATTTAACATTTTGCATTTTCTTACATATTTTTCTCAAAAATAGTTTGAATTCTCGAAAAAAAAATATTAAAAACTTTCTACACATAACGTATTTTTTTGAAAAACAAAAATTTTACACGAATAGTAATATGAATATTAAAACCAAAATTGAAAATTACAGAAAATGGAATTTTTTTTTGTTTTTGCATAATCCTGACGCATATAAAGTCACATGAGGAAGGAAAGACAGTGATGGGGTGGGTGGGGGGGGGGTTAAATGCACTATATCTCCTTCCCTCTGCTAAAATAAAAGTACAACTTGTGGCAGTCACTGTGTTTCGCATTGGTATTCAAACCGTTAACCTCAATGCGGTACGAGGCAGTTTCTTCCCCCCCTCCCTCCCTCCCTTTTCGCTATACTGAAATGCATTCACTCACTTCTTTCTTCTCTCTCCAAGTTTTTTTCTTCTTTTTTCTTTTTTTTTTTTATTTTGATTTGTAAACCAGAGAAATGTGTCGCTACTGTCTACTTTTGTCCTCTCTGGTATGTAGCAGTTTTCTCTCTTGATTTTTCGTCTCCAAAAGAATATGTTTAAAGAAAATGATAAAAGAAAAACGAAAGACAAAAAAAAAGACAAAAATTTTCTATTATTTAAAATTCTATGAAACTTTTAACAAATTTTTTTTGTAGTATATGTTATTTTTATTTTTACTTGGGGTAGAATTTTTTTGATGAATATTCTTTTTTTTGTGTGTGTGTGGGGAGAAAAAAGGAAATAAATAAAAAATAAGTGTATAAATTTATGTTTGTGACTGTCGAGAATTTTTATATGTGTATATATATATAGAGAGAGAGAAAGAGAGAGAGAGAGAGAGAGAGAGAGGTGGTGCGGTGGGTATGGAAGATTGAAGTATTTTTCATGAAAACTCGACGGGGAAAATGCTCGCGGCGGGTTAACCTCTCGAGCGTATAAGATCCGACTTAGCATTCATAATTTATTTCTCATTATGAAATACGAGTTGGAAATTTCTGGTGATTTCCTCGAGCGTTGAAGATGACAAAGTCAAAGTGTATTTCAAAATTTGAATCCTTACATTTACTGTTTAGTTTGTGAAAAAAGGAGGATACTTTTTCTTTAATTTATATGGAGGTATATATATTTCTGAATTGCTGTAAATTAAAATATGTATTTAAAAAAATATATGAAAATAAATTACTGAATAACTTGTAATTTATGAAAATAATAATAATTAATATTTTCCAAATTATACAAATAATTATAAATTTTTGAATTACAATCGTTAATTAATTATTGTAAATTTGAAATTTATTATATATATATATATATATATATATATATATTTTATAATAATAATAATATAATAATATAGAATTATTCAGGATTACCACAAAAATGATGTTTTTCCCTAATTTTTAGTCACAGTTTTCATCATTTTAATTCAATTATTATTTTCCCCAATTCTTAACTAAAATTCTTCTTCAAATGAATTACATTTAATAATTTTTGAAAATTTTCAAATCAATTTTTGTTTCCAATTAAATTTTACGACATTTCGATTATTCGGGAATTCTTCAATTAAAAATATATATTTAGAAAAAAAACTTGCAATAATTTCAAAAATAATTCAATTGAACTTTATAAAAAAAATTAATTTTTACATAATTGTTAATGAAAAGTGTGAAAAATTCAGATAAGCAAAGATTTTAATTTAAATCAATTTCAAAATTCAATTAATTCTAAAATTTGATATTATTTGTTACTTCTACAAAATTCAATAATTTTTTCAGTTTTTATAATTCTACATTTTTTTCTAAATTAAAAAATATTTTAATATATATTTATGAAAAACTCAACAAATTTCAGAAAAATTTCAATTATTTAAATTCTGCAAAAAAAATCTATCAAAAGTTTTTATAAATAATTGTATTCTGATATTTTATTAACATTGTATTCAAAATAATTTAATTTATGCAAAGAATTTAAAATAACTGAAATTCTTACAAAAAATTTATACAAATTTTTAAGGGCAATTGAATTCTTTCGAGAACTTTTCTTCGTAAATAATTGAGATCTTGTAAAAAAAATTTAATTAATTGAAATTATGGAAAGAAAATTAAATAAAATTTGTATTATTAATGAAAATTCTAACAAGAATTTATTATCAAAAATTTTAATAATATTTGAATTCAATTATTAATTTTTTGAATAATTAAATGTATCTTAAAATTGAAATCTAATACAGAACTGTATTAGAAAATTTTATATAATTGAATTCTTTTGACGAATTATAAAATTTATTTTAATGGAATTTTTAAGAATAATTACTTTCTTCGAGGATTACATTTAAAATTGTATTAAAAATTTCTAATTAACCGAAATTTTATGATACATTTTATTATTTTTGGAAATAATTGAATTTTTGCAATAAATTTTACAAAACTCTTATTAAAAAATTAATTTTTTTTTAGTTTTTAAGAAAATTCTGTTTTAAATATTTGAATTCCAGTGAAAATTTTATTATTTATGAAAATAATTGAAATCTTTTTGACGAATTTTAATAAAATTTTTAAGAATAATTGAATACTTTCCAAAACTTTCATCGAAAATAATTGAGATCTTATAACAAAATTTTTAATGATTGAAATTATGGAAAGTAAATTAAAAAAAATTTTTATTAATAATGAAAATTCTAACAAGAATTTACTATCAAAAATTTTAATAACATTTGAATTCAATTATTAATTTTTTGAATAATTCAATGTATCTTAAAATTGAAATCTAATACAGAACTATATTAGAAAATTTTAAATAATTGAATTCTTTTTGACGAATTTTAATAAAATTTTTAAGAATAATTACATTTTTTGAGAAACTTGATTAAATTTGTATTAAAAATAATTGAAATTCTGCTATTAGTTTTTTATTTATAAAAATAATTGAATTCCGGAAAGAGATTAATAATTTAATCTTTGAGAATAAATTTGTAAAAATTCGTAAATAATTGAATTCTTGTAAAATTTTTATTTATTGACAAAAATAATTAAATCTTTTTGTAGAATTAAATTAAATTTTTTTTTGAAATAATTGAATTCTTTCAAAAAAATTTTATTAAAATAGTAGATATTGAAAATTTATGAATTGAGAAAAAATTGTTGAAATTAATTGAAATTTTTTAAAGAGAAATTTTAAAAAATGTACCATAATTGAATTTTTACAAATAAATTCTATTATTTTTGAAAATAATTGAATTTCAGAGAGCAATATTTGATTTTAAAGTATTTAAAATGTTGACGAGAATTTAATTATTTTTTTTTAATTTTTAATATAATCGTGTACAAGAACTATGAAGTATCGAATTTTTTTTTGTTCTAAATAAAGTTTGATTGTAAAAGAACCAATTTAAAAGTTATAACAGCAAAAAAAAACTATTTTTTATTCTATCAAACTTGAATATTTTCTTTTCCCCCGATTTATTCTCACAGTGGAATGAAAATATTTTTATAACTCAACATTTTTAACACTCGATGAAATATTTTCAATATATATACTTGATGTAAGTATATACACCTAGCACACAGTTAACTCTTGATGGAATTTTTCAATATCGTAAAACACTTGATAAAACATTTTTATCTATGATTTTTTTTTGTCTTTCATATTCAGTTGATGAGAAATATTTACAACCTTTTTTTAACGCAAAATATTTTCTCTTTTTTTGTTACAGGTGAGTTTTTTCTTTCGCTCTTCTTCTTCTTCTTCTTTATATCAACTTTTTACTTGAAGTAATCTGTAAGTATAAATTTATTTTACAACTAGAAGAAAACGATGGAAAGCTTTTGTGAATATTTTATGTATATATATAGAAGAAAATAGAAAATATCTCTTGCGCGGATAAATTTTATACGTATATATACATTAATTTACATTTATCGTATTTTAAACACGAAAGACTTTTTTTGAAGGATCCACTCAACCTAATTGACATATATATATATATATATATATATATATATATATATATATACAACGTTTCCAACTTGTACGTTTACTTTTCTGCTTTAACTTATTCCTAAGGTCAAATGAATCGTTAATTGGCCCTCCGCCCTTGCTTAAATATTGCCCCAGGTAATAATTTTCCACAAGAAGTTAAACTTAATTTTACAAGAAAATTAAAAAAAAAAAGTATAATAATAATTTTAAAAAAATAAAAATTTATTTTATTTCTACTAGATAATTTTAAAAGGTAATTTTGGACAATTATTCCTCACTCATATTTTCTTAAATTTGTTTTCACTATAACGACTAATTTTCCATTTATTGGATAAAGGGAAAAATTAGGGAAAAAAACCGCCTAACGGAGCAAATAAAACAGAATAAAATAAGGGAAAATGGTTTAACAAATATAAAATGGTATTAAAGTGAAAAGTCGCAGGGGTTAGGTAGAATGTCAGCGTCGAGAGAATTAATTATAAAAACTCGACTTACATAAAAAATACATTTTCTCCATGGCATAATATTCTGTTCTTTACGGTCACGAGAGTTTGTGGTAGACTCTGGAATCATGTGAAAATGCGAGGTTCTCGTTGACACCCTTTTTTTTGCCCAGGTACCTACGAAACTCGGGTAAATTTGAAGAAAAAATTTGTTAAAAAAGGTAGAATTTAGTCTATCGTTAATAATAATTACATTATTTTATTAATAAATAAATTCATGCAGTAAATAAGTAAAATAAAAAATCGTAATAAGAAAATTATTACAACTATTTTTTATTGTTATTACTGTTATTATTAGTACGCTCCCTAGATTTAAACTAGAGAAAATATTCACTAATTTGTATTAGTGATTCTCAATTTTTGAGTCTTTTTAGTTTGCCTCATAAACTGTGAAAATACCACGAATTCAAATCAGAAACCTTCAAATGTTCACATTTTTCTATTGCTGACAATAATTTCTTTTTAATCACTTAATTCTTCGAGAAGTATCGCAAAACTATTAGCTGTAAATTATTTAATGAACAATTTTACATAAATATTTCAAAACTAATTCATATAGTTGCATTTTCAATTTTCAAAACTAGATGAGATTCAAAAGTTTTTAATTTCAAATTTTATAAAATTTCAATTTTTAATTAATTTTATTAGAAATTTTTCAAGATCTTATCTTACATGGATTTTTATAAATGTTTCAAAAAATATTTAATTAAAAAAAATTCTACAAAAACATTTAATTATTTTCATGAATATAAAAAAATTTACAGGACTTCAATTATTTACAAATTTTAACAAATTTCTTTGCTAAAAATCAATTATTTGTATAAATAATATTCTCTTTCAGAAATTCAATTATTTTTAAAAATTTTATTAAAATTCGTCGAATGAATTCAATTATTTAAAAATTTGTTGATAACATTATCTATGAAAATTCAATTTTGTGAAACATTCAATTATTCAATAAATTATTTATTTTTCTACTTAAATAATTTATTTCTCGTAGAATTTTCTAACAAAAATTTATTTAAAATTCAATTTCAGTTAAAATTTTAGATGACAATTGAATATAAAAATCATTGTAGTGTAAATTTTTAGAATTCATTGAATTTTGAAACTATTTTAAATTAAAGTCTTTGAAAATATAAAAATTTTGTAATTTTTAATTTTGAAAAGCATTCAATTATTAGATAAATTTTTGTTTTGTTTTGAAATAATCAAATTATCATTGAATGTTTGAAAAGCTACAAATAAGGAAATTCAATTACACTGAGAAAACAATATATTTGAATCAAACATAATTATATTTGTTAAATAGTCAACCAAAAATTATCTTTGAATTAAACATAGTAATTTTGATTTAATACTTAATAAATTTGATTCAATAAAATTTATGTTTAATTGAATTATAAAATAAGTTTAATTTCGAACATATTTTTTTGGCTGACTACTTATTTTTAAATTAAAAATTTTTTTCTCAATGTATTTTCGAAAATATTACAATTCCTCAGAGAAATTAAATTTTGTTTAATTTCTAGTAACAATTTCAATTATATTTCTAAATAATACAAATTTTACAAGAATTAAATTATTTACCAAATTTTTTCGATTAATTAACAAAAATTTAATTTTATAAATAATACAACTCATCACAGAAATAAAAAATAATCAAATTTCTCGAAAATGTAATTATTTAAAAAATTTTTATTAAAATTTGTCAAAAGAATTCAATTACTTAAAAAATTATTTATTTTTGAATTTGAATAATTTTATTAATTTAAAAATTTAATTACTTTCATAAATAATAAAATTCATCGCAGAAAGTTAATTTTTCGATCACTTTTGCTTCCTCTCAAAGGAAGCCTCGTAGTGATGCTAATTTACTCTTAAGTTTTTAAACAATTAAATTATGACGGTTCAATTATAACAATAAAAAATTTATTGTTATAAAACATTTTTTAATTTAAAAAAAAAATGAAATGTTTTGAATGACCTGTACAACGGACAAGTTCAAAGTGATTTATAATAATAAATTTTTTTATCGTCAAAAATTATGTATCTTAGTGCCTTTACTCATTATATTTTAATTTTGAGTTATAGAAAAAATAATTTAATTTATTTAATATTTTTAGAAAAAAGTGGTCGAAAAATTAACATTGGAACTTCTAACAGTCATATGATGTTAAAAATTATTAAAGTACTTTTTCAAAAATTATTTTTAAAAAATTGATTTGAAGAAGAGTTTTAGTTAAAAATTCTAGAAAATAATAATTGAATTAAAATGATGAAAATAATTTTTGAAGTAGTTACACTCTGGAAATCAGGGCTAGTTTCCTCTCTTAATTTAAATAAGTTGAAAATTGTGGTTTTTAACTGACAATCAGTAAGTGACTTTTTGTTTCTAAATCAGTTCAAACATATCTTATTGTCAGTGTCAAAATAATTTATTTTCAGTAAAAAATAACAGGAAAAATACTTAGTGAAGCTTGACTAATTTACTGTCAATTCTGTTATTTTTACCTGACAATCAGTTATTTTTAAAACTAATTGTCAGTAGAAATATTACTGTTTGATTTATTATTTGACTTCTTGCTTCTAAAACAGTTATTTTTAACTTAAGTTAAAATTGAATAATTATTGAAATTTGGTGAGAATTCTACCTCATTTGTGAGAGAGATTTCTTCACCCCTAACGGACGAATACAAAATTAAATCGGCGCGAAATTCAAATTGAATGAGGGAAAAATAAGCGCCGAATTGTTTTTTAGTGACAATCCTAAAAGAATTTCCAAACAAGAACCAAAAGAAAAAAGAAAATATCACCTGTTCTTGCAAAGTAATGAGAAAAAAGACCAAGCCATACCTGAAATGCACGTATAAAATTGACAAAGTTTTCTCTCGTGAAAAATTGAGTCACATGTGCGCATATGAAATGCACGTCTATATAGATGATACTGTCGGTATTTCTATATAAATAGTTTTGGTTGGCGCGTATATATATCTGTGCAGAAATCTATCTGCATCGTGGAAGTAAATTGCCAGCGCTCTATCGGGAAGCTTGAAAGCAAAACATTTTCAGAACTCGGCATTCACCTCGAGGGAGAATTCGCGTGAGTCTCTGGGGATGGTCACCCTTCAACAACGTTCAATTTTCCGTAATGGAATCTCACATCGAATGGTCCCTTACGGTAGCAACGCGATTACGTTTCTGCCACATTTCTCCTTCGCCATATCAACTATTCCCCGACAACGCAGCAAGCGCTCGCCTATTGTATAAATGTGTATATTTATTCACAAAGTAAAATGCGAAACAAAACGACGTTTTGTTAATTTATTATTCACAACTGTGATGTTAAAACATTTGCTTCTGGGGGCAAGAAAATAAAGAATCACCACGCCCGATACACAGTGTCGGAGTAATGGAACAATTTTATTTTCCCTCATTTCTTTTTCGTTTATGAAAATAACTTATTTTTGCTTTGAAAACTTTTATAGAGCTCGAGATAGGCGCACTATGTTAGAAAAAAATTTATTTCGAACGATATCATTTCTTAGTTACTATTTAACAAAAACTGTTATTTTAATAAGCAAATTAAAATAATAAAATAAATAAATATTAATTAGATAGGTATAATTAATTTCGATTACCTTTATTATAATATTATTCGTAAAAATAATTTATTTAAAAAAATACATATGTGCAATTACATTAAAATGTTTCTCACAATTCATAAAAATATTGTTACATCCTGTATATTTTTTCGATTTTTATCTCTAAAATATTTATCTTACAAATAACTTAAACTTAAATAACACCCATAAGAGTTACATTAAACATTCTGTAATATTTCGAAAACGTAGAATAATATCCCTACCAACTCAAAAATATGGAGATAATACCCCTACTATTTTAGAAAGACACTGACCTAGGATACAACCCTCAAGGACTCAGCCTCTTTATGAGGGTTGGTTCAAGAAGAGCCAATCCCGAAACGACAGAATCAAATCTTTTAACTTTTTACCATTTTCTCTTCTCCATTTTCTTTCTAAAAAAACCAATCTGATAATTAGTCAGCCTCTTTTTCCATCTCTCTAAAAATATTTTCCAAAATCATGAAAACACCCAAAAATATTAGTGGGGACAATACTTTAAAAACAGTATCCTCACAAGACAAGTCAGTTTTTAATTCTTCAATTCAAATCTTAGTTCTCAATTCAAAAGTCAGTTCACAATTAAAAAGTCAGTTTACAATTAAAAAGTCAGTTCACAAATCAGTTTCAATATTTTACAAGTCAAATCAGTTCTCCATTTTAAAAAAATTAAAAAGTATTTTTCCAAAAAAATATAAACAAGTTAATTCGGAATACAATTTAAAAAGTTTTTAAGTTTCGAACCAGTGTCGATCCACAATCCACAATAAGGCAAATTATTTCACGTTTGAGGAAAAAAACAACCTTTAATATTTTGAATAAAAAAAGTGAGTACCAACTTAAAATTACTTAATTATTCATTTCTTTCTAGACCTTCTTTATATTTTGCTTTTTTAACGGGGCAATTACTTTAATTCAAAATATTCAACAAAATAAGACTCGAAATGATCCCGAACTATTGGACGAGAGTCTAGGTTCAAAATTTAAACAAATTATTTGTTAAATATAAAAATTATTTAATGAATAAAAATTAAAAATAATTATGTCTCGTTCATAGGACGTGACAATATTTATTAATACTTTCAAAAATGTTATGATATTATAATTCTAATAATAAATTCAATAATATAATAATGATAATAATAATTACAGTAAATATAATTATTAAAAGTAGAGTAATAAGTAATGTTTAAATTTTTAATCATGTTATAATTTATGAATTATCATTAAGTATCATTAATAACCAAAATTAAAAAATAACAATTCTGATTATTTGTTTTATTAATTAACACAATGTTTAAAAAAATAATCCATAGTTTATTATTAAATAAAATGTTAATTAACAAATTATTATAACTATTAAATAATAAAATATTAATCAGAAATTCAGAATTTTTATAGAATCAGTTATATCAAATAGATAGTTGTTGGAATTATTAATTTTATTATTGTTAACTTTAATTGTTCTGAATATTGAGGCAAAGTATTGTAACAATTAATATTAGAATACTGTATTAATTAACAAATTGATGAGATAATTATTAATTGTCGTTATTTTTATCGAATTGTTTGTAAAACCTAAATAATTAATCATTTTATAATTGTTAATAATAATAATTTTAATTATGTTAAATATTTAAAATTTAGAAAAATCTTGTATTTAAAAAAAATTCGTCATTTCTGTAAAATTCTTTAATTTAAGGTTGGAAAGGGAAACGAAGTTGAGGAAGGTCAAGTGCGAATAGTGATTTTCGAAGGGTTTTCACCAGCTTCATATTTATTATATTTCGAAAATAATAAAAAATTTTCACAGAAATTCAATTCTTTTTTAAGTATTTTAATAAAATTTTTTACAACAATTCAATTATTTTCATAAGTAACAATATTCGTCACAAAAATTCAATTATTTTTAAAAGTATTAAATTTCTTCTTGTCAATTCAATTATTTGGAAAACTCTAATAAAACCTTTCGCAAGAATTCAATTATTTTTGCGTAAGTAATAAAAAGCTTTTTGAGAAATAAATTTTTTTAATCAAATTTTAATAAAATTTCACACAGATATTCAATTATTGTGAAATATTTTAATTGAATTCTTTGTAAAATTGAAATATGTTTAAAAACTTTTCTAAATTCAATGACTTTCAATATTTAAAAAAAAATTAAAGAATTTAATTATTTAACAATTTTGTTCTAAAAATCTTTGTAAGAATTCAATTTTTTCATGAATAATAACAATTTCTCAGGAATTTAATTATTTCAATAAGATTTTACACAAAATTAGTCGAAAGAAATGAATTATTACAAAAAAAATTTTTATACTTCGCAACAATTAAATGATTTTTTAAAAATATTGAAATTCTTTCATGAATAATAAAATTCGTTGCTGGAATTCAATTTATTAGCGTTAGAATGAGAAAGAAGTATATATTTTTTATAAAAATTAGGAAAAAGTCAGGAAAATGAAATATAGAATGGAATTTTTGTCAGTTTTATAATGTTTCTAAAACGTGTTTTTTTGTCGTGAAGTTTAATTTTTCTATAGTTTTATGTTTAATTTTTGTCGAAAAATTTTGCATTCAAAATGGTAAGATTACTACTTTTCTTAGTCTGTGAGCTACTTTTTGATACTTTTTTAAAATTAAAAAGAAATTTTTATTCAAAAAGATAAAATTACTACTTTTTTGAGTCTAGAAGCAACTTTTTTAAAATTAATTATCGAGTACAAAGTCTGAGATTAAGAAAAAAATACGTTTAACTGAATTTTAATGATCATATTTTTTTTCCTCAATAAAGTCCTATGAAATTTTCATTTCTCCACAAATTGGAACATTTACCACAATAAAATTTTTAGTTGAAATAAGTGGATTCAGTTGTTATGCAAGACACAAGGACTCTCTAAAGCCTATCATCATTTTCAATAAGATCGAAAGACGAAGAGGGATTTTTGGCTGGAGGAAAATTTGCTTCCTTTCCTGAAAAAGAAAAAAGAAAAATAGAGAGAAAGAGAGAGAAACAGAAGAAAAGTCTAGGGGATTCGAGAGTGCATTTCCATATCGTTGACTAAATTTGGCATATATCCGAGACTATCTGCTTGCAAATAAAGAACGTCTTCGTTTCTAGTTTCGATTTAAATATTCGGTCGTGCTTCTTATGCATTGAAAGTTGCATTTTCTATATTGTGTACACGTCACGATTATTATCGTCAATAAATGTATTCATTGCAAGGATCATCATGTATATATATATATATATATAAACCTGAATCTAAAGGACATGAAAATCACAAAAGTCAATATGTCTCTCTCTCTCTCTCTGTGTGTGTGTTTATTCATCGTATGTTCATTTTCATTTTGCAAATTTCCAAAGTCTCGTGAACTCTCTAAATCCTCAATATTAAATAACGTATAGATAGTGTATACATGTGTGTATGTGGAGTGAAAGACGATAAGTCGACAAAAGCAAAAGTAATACCCTCTCTGTCGATGCTTGTGACATCAAGTCGTCTATTTTGTCCAACTAAAGACGAGAACAATAGAGGGAAGAATTTTCATGCATCACAGTGAACAACGCAAAATTAATATCCCATGGGTAGCATATATTTTAATTAATCAAATTTCCACTCTCAGAGTTGCAAGAAAAAATTTAATTTTCTTCTTCCCTCACTTTTCTGCTGATTTTTAGACAAAATTTTGACTTTTTCCCTAAAATTAAAAAATATTCTGCGCTTCACTCTATTAAATTAAATACACTGAAAGAAAATTTTTATTAAATTTTGTAAAAATATTTTACAATTTGGGGAAAAAGTGCAATAAACCAAAATTTTGACATAAAAAACAATAAACTTTAAAAAAACTTATGTGGGATTCAGTAAAATTATATCAAATATCAAGAATTTTGATTCAATTTTAACATAACTCAAGTACATTCCACGTAAGTTTTTTTAAAGTTTAGTATTTTTTATATCAAAATTTCGGTTTGTTGCACTTTTTCCCCAAATTGTAAAATACTTTTACAAAATTTAATATACATTTTCTTTCAGTGTACTCAAAAAATTAAATTAAATACTCAGAAAAGGTTCTATTACATTTATATTTACGAATATCCATAATAGTCAAATTATTCAAAAACATCAAGAAAACTTTATTTTTAGATAAATATTTAATCACTGCTGATTTACAACTGATTTCAAAAGAATTTCAATTATTAAAATTCTGCTTAGGAATTTTAAAATTTTACTTAATAACAATAATTGAAATTTTGACATGAAATTTACCAAAAGTTTTAAGTGCAATTGAATTCTTGTGCTAAATTTTTTTTTTTTAATAATTAAATTCTTGAGAAAAATTCTGAATAATTGAAATTCTGCAAAGAGTTTTATCAAAATTTCTAAAAGAAATTGAATTGCAATATTTTATTAAAATTTGATTCAAAATAATTAAACTCTTATAAAGAATTAAAAATAACTGAAATCATAACAAGAAATTTATCAGAAGTTTTTAAGGGAAATTGAAATTTAATGAGAAATTTGTTTAAAAATTATTGTCTTCTGTGGAAAACTTAAAAATAATAAAAATTCTGCAAAGAAATTTATGTTGATAATTTTCTTTTAAAATAATTGAATTTTTAAATGAGAAATTTTTTTTTAAATAATGAAACTCTTGTGATAAATTCAAAATTTATTTTCTTATGTAAATTTAAAAATATGTAAAGAAGTTTTAAAAAATTTGTTATAAATAATTCAAATTCTGACAGGAAATTTATCATTGAACTATTCTTTCTTTATTCTTGTCAAATATTCTTAATTCCGGAAAAATTCAAACAATAATGCTGTTAATATTATATTATTTTCTAAAATTTTAACTTAACTTCTTTTTTTAAACAAAATGTTTTATTAGATACTTCTACGAGAATAAAATTATTTAAATACAAAAGAATTAATTTATTTAATATTGAAACGTTTTTTCAAATTAAAATCTAATAGACAATTTTGTCAACAAATTTTTAAATAATTAAATTCTTTTCGATAAATTTTTTGTAACATTTTTAAGAATACTTACATTTTTTCAAATAGAATTAAAAAAAAATTTTTTAATATTATATTAAAAATAATTGAAATTTTGCAATGAGTTTTATTACTTAAGAAAATAATTAAATTATTACGAAGACATTTATAAAAAAATGTTTAAAAATGAATTAATTTTGAAAAAAAAATTATGCAAATACTATTTTTAATAATAATAATTAAATTCCTCTCAAATTTTTCATTATTTTAGAAAATAATTAATTATTCGTGTGAAACTTTGTCAAAATTGTTTTTAAATAATTGAATTCTTTTGGGAAATTTTATTAAAATAATCGATATAAAAATTATTGAAATAAGAAATGATTTTGAAAAGAATTAAAATTTTTTATCAAAATTTTGATATGAATTTTTAAAAAATTGAAAAACAATTGAATTTTAATACTTTTTAAAATAATTGAATTCTTGTTATGTATATCGTAAATTTTTTTTGTAAATTTCCTAAAAAAATTATTTTCATGCATATCGATTTGTGAAAATAATTTACTTCCACCGAATGTTTTTATTATTGATGAAAGTAATTAAATGACTGTGTAGAATTTAATGCAATTTTTAAAATCTTTAATTTTTCGGAGTGGCTATTTGGCCAGTGAACTGGCAGAATAAGGTGGTTTAATTATTTGGCCAGTGTATCTAAAAAAAATACACAATTAATATCTAAAACAGGTCAAATAAAAAAGGGACTCTATTTGGCCAGTCAAAATATACAGATTTTAATATTTCAATATACAGACATGCTAACGTTTTTAAAAATTAAAAAAGTTTAAAAATAGAGACAATTTAACAAAAATGGTGAAAGAGGTATTAATAAATAAATATTAATTTTCTATTTGTTCTTGCTTATATTTTTGCTACTTTTATATATATTTATATAATTATATATTTGATATATATTTATAATTTTTATAATATTAATTATACTATAAACTATATCGAAAATTTACAAGTTTAGTTCATGTCACATTTACAGTTACAGCAGAACCAATGTATCCGTTTAGGAATTTTTTTTAAGTTTGAGCACGATTGGTGAAACCATTCCAGACATGAATCACAACGAATACATTGATTTTCTAATTTGTGTTTTTTTGTGATACATTCGACAGGTTCACATACGTCTATGTGACACTTTCCGCAGTTCCATATTTTGTATTTTGTTTTTATTTCCACTGTATTTAACACTGCGTTCCACGCATCTTTGCTGAAATACTTTTGAACTAATAACAAATTGACTTCATCGTCAAAAATTGCTGAGCTTACTTTTTCAGGGCAAATTTCTATGAGATTCTCTTCTATTAGCTTCCCTAATAAAGCTTCAATCGCAACTTCTTTATTCACGAACCATTGTAACATTTGTCGCATCTTAACTTCGACGCTCTTTTTTTTAAAAGGAACACCACCAGTTTTTTTTGCGTGATTTTTTTTCGAAAGCCCTATGGCAGTTGTTGTGGTCGATTTTTTAGGACGTCCTCGCATTTTCATTGGAGGTGGCATTTCAATATCCGAAAAATTGATTATTTCGGACAAAACGGAACTCCCAATTTCCTCTTCAGGATTAATGATTTTAAATGTTTCAGCAAATGAAGCATTAACAACATCACAATTTAAATTTAGAAGAACACATGAATCTTCTTGTTCTTCTTCTCCACTTTTTTGAGACATTAAAAGTGGTGTTTTAAATTGCGAAAATGATTCCTCTTCTTGAGGTACTGAGTCTCCTTGAAGTGACAATACTTCTGGAAATGATTCCTCTTCTTGAGGTACTGATTCTCCTTGAAGTGATGATGCTTCCGAAAATGCTGTTACTTCTGCAAGCGGTACTTCATATTCGGAATGTAAATCTTCAGTGATGCTATTATTTTCCAAAAGTGGTAATAGCATTACAGGTTGTTTTAGTAAAATACGCCTTTTAATCTGGAAAAAAGATTTTATAAATTTTAATCAATTTATTATTTTAATTAATTTATATTTTGTCCTCTTTTTTAATTTTTTTGTATAAAAATAAAAATTTTTTGTAAATGACGGTGTTACCACGCAACCTGGAAACCTGGAAACCTGGAAATGTTAAGGAATTTTATAAAAATTGAAAAAACCTGGAAAATTCAGAGAATTTTCATCGAAATCCTGGAAAATGTATTTTTGAAATCTATTTTTACTTAAATATTTCAAAATTAATTCAATTTTAAAAGAGTTGCAATTACAATTTTTATAAGTAGATGTACTTGAAAATATTTTCATTTAAAATTTTGTAAAACTTCAATTTTAAATGAATTTCATTAAAAAATTTACAAATCTAGATTTTTAAAAAAACCTTAATAACTAAAATTGTTCTAAAATTATTAAAATTTTTAAAAATCAGAAATTTACAAAATTCTTTGTCAAACTTTAAATTGTCTTTATTTTTGTCAGAATTTTTCAAGTATTTTGTTATATACGAAATTTTCATCGAATTTCTCGAAAAATTAAATTATTTTTACATTTTTTTTAATTTGTCTCTTAACAATAAATTTACAGTTAAAAAATTGATTTCTTGTAGAATTTTCTTATAAATATTGATTTAAAAATAAATTGCAGTAAAAATTTTGGATTGTAATTGAATACCTATCATATAAAGATTATTTAAATTTTAACGGGAATTTTTGACAATTTTCAAACATAATTGGATTTTTGTGAAGAATTCTGTTTACTTTTGAAAATAATCGATTTCTTGAGGTTTCTAATAATTTTCTTATTAATATTAAACGTAGTGTTAAAAACTAAAAGTTTAAAATATATAAAACTTACTTCGCCAAAGAACTCCATGATTTCATAAAACTTTGGAGTTGAATATTCTGAAATTAAGGAGTTAATTTCTAGCAACTCTGTTCGTCCTAATTTTAATTTTTGACCCTGAGTTAAAGTTCTAGAATTTTTTCTTGTCTCATATGACGAAATATGTAATGACGGTTCTTCATGTGTGTTATTCAGTGGATTGCTATTTCTAAAAACTCGTTGGTTTTGAATATTATATTGTTGGGTCCAACGTTTCAAACATAATTTCTCATCCGACAACGGGAGATTTTGATATTGTCGGGCTGCAAAAATGTGCCTGGAATATAAAATATTTTAAATAAATTTTTAACATTTTTTAGTTTATTCAATTTTAATAAGCCACAAATATAAGATTTCATTTTTCCCTGATTTTCAGACAGAACTTTGATAATATTCTTTACAAAAAATTAAATAATTTTCATATTGAAATTATTAAAAAATTGAAGTTAATTCTTATTTGCCTGGTTTTTTCATACATTTCCTGACTTATGCTATTGATGTTAAATAAAAATGAAAATAAATGTTATATACCTGCAAGGAAGTCCCATTGATATATTATCATTGCAAGTGCAATTGTTATCAGTAACTTTTCTTACTTTCCCATTATTGCGCTGAACAGTTAAATTTGCTGTCTCTGGATCGAGATCAATAATTTGGTAAGAGGACGTTTGTTCCAATTGCTGTCGAACGAATAGGAAAGCATAATCCGTAAGAAGTTTACTGTAAAAATGTTCCGGACTATTAATATCAAATGGTATAGCTTTACTTTTTAAATGCGAATAGGCAGCCTTGACATCGTGTTCAGTATTACGAGTTGAAATAAGAATGAAAAAATTTACAAGAAATTCTTGCATTGTGGAAAATGTTTTCACAATAGTTTTAATTTTTCCATTTAAATTTTCGAGGCGGTTATTCGTCGTGTTCAAAAAAGACATTTGTAAAAAATTCCCACAAAAAGACCATTCTTCCCTAATGCTATGCCAATTCTTGTCAAAATAATTTTGAACAGAAATTGGCGTTTCTACTTTTAACCTTTCGTAAAGTGACATATATTCCTCCTCATTAGCAGAATATATCATTTTGCGGATGATCAATTTTGCGGTGTCTCTTTGCCCACTCGTAATACCCACCTTTTCTGTTGTGACCTCTCGGTTAAAACTTTTTTGTGTATGAAAAACGCAAATTAATAATTTGGCATTTGGCAAAGAATTTTTAATAACTTCACGCTCAGTGATGTCTTTATCGGCCATTATAGTGATAATTTTTCTCCAAGACGGATGTTTATCTTTAAATGTCTCAATAAACCATTTCACGTTTTCGTGATTTTCATGAAGCAAAATCCCTGCAGCAACAATCTTAGTTTGACCTTGGGAATTTTCAATTATAACTAAATAGACAGGTGCTCTTAAATTTAGAAGTTTGTACGTAGCATCTATCCCAACGAACTCAGGATAGGCTTCCATACTTTTTTTCATCTCGCTTGTTACAAAAAATATTCCCTCAAAAGTTTTATCCTTTGTTAGAACTTCACAATCAGCACCTTTAATTACATAATAAATATCAATCAATAGTATTATTAATTATATTATTAATTTAAAATAATACATATAATATATTGTATAATATATTAATTTAATTCAGTTATATTCGTGAATAATAAAACTTTTTTATAGGGATTGAATTAATACTTAAAAATTTGTTGAGGAAATTATTTCTAGTAATTAATTTATTATTGTTACTAATTAATTTACATTTTTTTAAAGTTTAACATTACTTACCAAATTTTTCTCGAAGCATATGAATTGTTTTTTGCAAATCATTCCCATCCTCTGTTCGAGCACATAAATTGGACAGGTCTTTTGACAGAACCTTCTTTCCTGTTAAATTATGTAGTTGATTTTTAACTTTTTTTATTTGCGCCTAGCTCTTGTATTTGCTGCTTGGCTATTTCTTTCTCTTCTGCATTTAATCTCCTGTTTTCCGGTAAACATTCGAACAGGCTCTATAAAAAATTAAATATATCATAAATAATATTATTATTTAAAAATATAATAATAATGATTCTCCTTAAAAAAGAATAATAATTAATAATAATAATATTATTATCATTATTATTATTATTATTAATTACTTAATTATTGTAATTACTTAATAATCTTATTTAATAAAAGATATTTATACCTTTGATGTCACATGATTGTGCGATAAATCCATGCTTGTAATAACTAAGGCATTCCCTGTAGTATTTGCCAGAACCGAAAAATTTGCTCCACAACCAAGCTGAAATGTCCTGTCGAAAATTAAATCATTTCATCAAATAATAAATAATAAATAATTTTAATTTTTCATTTCAAAAATAAATAAAACAATTTTAGCAAATTTATAATGAAACAATGTTTTATAAAAAATTTTTTTTAGAAATATATTTTTAATTTACTTACTTAACTTCGCGTTTTCCTTTGGACGTAGATGGTCTGCCTTTCCTTCCTCCATGTTTGCAGACATATTTTATTGAATAGTATTCAATTCCATTACTTAAAATTTTATTTCTTTTTAAATTTTCGCCCTTATTTTTTGTAACACAATCCCTAATTTTGAAAATACTGAAGGTTTTATTTTGAAACTCCTCAATTTTTTGGGTCAATTCTTTAAAACTATTAAAAGAGTCATTTACACGAAGAACTGAATTATCTCGATCTGATGATTCTCCTTAAAAATGAATAATTATAAATAAAAAATTACCATTATTATTAAAACATCGAAGGCTGATTTTAGAGAAACATGTAATTATTGATATTACAATTTTTTTAATTTTGATTAAAAAATTGCAACATTTGAATAATAAATATTGTAATTTTTGTAATTTTAAAAAGAATTTTAAAAAATTATAAGTTTTGTATCAATTTTTAAAGTATTATCTGATTAAAACTTTTGTCGTTTCTTAAAGTGTATTCAAAATCTGGGTGTTGGATAACTAAAGTCGTTGAGTAAATAAAAATTCGCGAAGACAATCAAAATAATAAAGGTCATTCAAAACTACTTTTAATAATATATCTAACGTATCATCGTTTTTAATAACGAGAATTTACTAAAATAATAAATTTATATCCATGGGAATTATTTTTTTTGAGAAAATTATAGACAATTTCTTTAGTTATTTTATAATATTGTGAATTTTTAAAAATAAAAGTTTAATAAGGAAATATATACATTTGAAATTAAAAATATTAGGTTATTAAATTCTACTTTTATTAACAAGAGTATAACATTTCATTAATGCAGATAAAACTTTAATTTTGTAGATTATAGTAAAATATTTATTTACTTACGTTCTTCCATTTTTCTACAGTCTATATTTAAAAACACTTCATATATTTTTCTCAAAACAAAAAAACACTTCTATTACACACGACAAATTTTACAACACAATTCAAATAAGAAGTTGGCAGAAATGAGCTGTGACCGCTTAAATGTGCTGCTTTTGCTCATTTTATTGATACCGGAATTTGTGAGTCGTTAATTTAAATTTACCCGCTTTATTTTCTATGAGTACTACGTTAAACAAACAAACTTCTAACAGAAATGTATTCTTACCTCATAGGCTCTTTATTAATACACTGGCCAAACAGTAAAACTATCTTATTTTGCCAGTGCACTGGCAGAATAATTTAATCATCTTATTCTGCCGGTTTTTCTCTTTGGTGTATAATCGCCATGTATTTCTCGTCACTGGCCAAATAATTAAACCACCTTATTCTGCCAGTTCACTGGCCATATAGACGTAGTCTTAATTTTTTCAAACAAATATATGCAAATTCTACATTAAATAATTAAATTATTTAAAGAACTTGGTCAAAATTATCATTCAATAATTGAATTCTTTTATGAAATTGCAAATTTTTTAATTAGAAAAAATATTTGTAAAATAATTGAAATTTTACCGTGAATTGTATTAAAACTTTTGAAAATAATTGAATTTTTGTGATTAGTACTATTATTTATGAAAGTAATTAAATTTTGCAACTAATTTTTTTTGATTAAAAAAAATTTTTAATTAAATATCTGCGAAGAATTTTATTAAATTTCAATATAATTGAATTCTTGTGATAAAATTGTTATTTAAAAAAAAAAAAAATTTAATTTTCTTTCAATTTCTAAATATAATTGAATTTTGGCGAAAAATTTTCCTACTTATAAAGATAATTTAAATGTTGATGACAATTTTTTTTTAATGTTTAAAAATACTTGAGTTTCTCGAATAAATTTTAATATTTATTAAAACAATTGAATTCTTTCAAAGAATTACGTTAAAATTTTTAAAACTAAAACTAATTTCAAAAAAAAAAAAAAAATTTTTCAAAAAGATACTTCATCAAAGGATTTATAAGTAATAACTTTATGCAGTTTTTTCACTAGAATTAAGTTATTTAAAATAATTTATTGTCAGAAGTAGAAAAAATCCAATTTTTTTTACAATTTGTTGTAATTTCATAGTTTATGAGACTAGAAAAAGGCCCAAAAATCTAGAATTTTTTTATGTATTCTAAAAATTTACTTTTTTTCATTCCAACATAAATGTTTATTTTTCTTTCAAAATTACGTGATACATTTATTTTCCATTTTCTACAATTTTTTTTTTACAAAATCTTATTTAAATTCTTGAAAAACGAACAAATTTTTCGTTTTGAAGGGCAACTTCTATCGCTTGTGAGAGAATTTTTTGCCTTCTGGCGGTGAAGGAGAGAATAAATTGTCGCGAAATACAAATAGAGTTTGTTGACCTCCGAAGCGCCGGAAATGGCGCGAAATTCAAATTTACTAAAACAAACTTCTAAGATTAAAATAAAAAGAAACAAAGAAAAAAATTTACTGTAAAATGTCTTAATTTTTCTCATTAAATTGAAAAAGCCTTATTTTTTACTTTCATGAAAAATCTTCTTTTAAAGAGTCTCGACTGTTTTTTTCTTTCTCATGCAACATCAAATGAGTGTATTCATTAAAAAAAAGGAGAAAAAAAAATTGTTGAAACAACGTAAACGCGCTTGATTTTCCGCAAAAAAAAAGAATAAAGAAAAAAAATCCTATGTTCTTTTTGGTGGAAAGGTTCAAAGGCGACTCTATGTCGGAAAGTGCAGTCTAACGAAAAGTATCTTTGATTTCCGTTTCTGACCGTTTGCCAATGTTAGAGGCAAAAAAGAAATCTGTCGCTGGCGAAGGGAAGATCGAAACACAAGATAGGACCCAGTTTTCTATCTCTCTCTCTCTCTCTCTCTTTTTTTTCTTACTCACACTCTTTCTCTATGTTCCAATTTTCAGAAGCAGTGGCAACCAACTCTTCCAGTGTAAGCTCGCATGGAATAGTAGATATCAATGACTCTCTTTCTCTCTCTGCTCGTCTTCCTTCTATTTCGCTTTACCGAGAACCCAAAGCTGCTATTTCATGTTCAAAGGAAATATCTCCACATTGCTAAGCATCTCACGAGAGATCGCGTGCTTGTAAAAATACTTGAATAATATCCGCTTATAGAAATATAATTCCTGATATTAATGCTTATTTGGATAATTATTCTTTGCATGTTTACACTTACGAAGAATAATTATCATTCGTTATTTAGAAGGCAAGGAAATTCTCTCACAAGCTTGAGAAACGAATTTTTGAATTTGAATTTCGCGCCAATTTAGTTCTCTTTTTTGCCGTCAGAGGATAAAAATACTCTCTCGCAAGCGGTGGACGTCTGAACATACAGTATTCGAATTACGCGCCAATTTAATTCTCTTCTTCACCGTCAGAGAGCAAAAAACTCTCTCACAAGCGGTGGACGTCTGAACATAAAGTATTCGTATTTCGCGTCAATTTAATTCTCTTTTTCACCGTCAGAGAGCAAAAATCTCTCTCACAAGCAGTGCAATTCGGAAAATACAGTATTTGAATTTCGCGCCAATTTTATTCTTTTTTTAATTATTAATATCTATATTATTTTGTTTAATAATAAAATAATAAATAATAAAAATTCTAAAAAATATATGACTTTTTTTTGTTACATTAAATATAAAGAATTTTAATTCAATTTTAATATAACTTTACTAAATTCCACATTAGTTTTTCTAACTTTTAGTATTTTTTATATTAAAATTTCGGTTTGCTGCACTTTTTCCCCAAATTGTAAAATACTTTTACAAAATTTAATATACATTTTCTCTCAGTGTGGGGAAAATAAATTTTCCCCAATACAACGACAGTAGTTGAAGGAACAAATAAAACAGTTTATTCAACTAAAGTTAATCGAATCGATCAAGAGCAATTTGGCTGAAAAAGAGGATTTTCCATATTAGGCGTGACAGTTTAATTTTCACCTACACGACAAATACATCTGGCACGCAATCGAACAAAATTGATTCAAGTGATTCCTATATACACTATCGCCACGTGTTTTTACCTACAGTTAATAATCCCGTTACTCTTCATCAAGGAAATTTTTTTTTCAACCCAAAAATTATTAATTACTTCCAGTTTATTTCTAGTCGAAAACATTTATTTATTCTTTTGTATTTTTTCATTAAATTTGAATTTCGCGCCATTTTGGTTTCGCATTTTTCACCGTTAGAGGGAAATAAACTCTCTCACAAGCGGTAGACGTTTAAGCGTGAAAAAAATTTGAATTTCGCGCCAATTTCATGTTCTTTTTCACCGATAGAGGGCAAAAAACTCTCTCACAAGTGGTGAACGTTTAAGCATAAAAATTTTGAATTTTACGCTAATTTAATTTTCTTTTCACCACCAGAGGGCAAAGAACTCTCTCAAAAACGACAGTGATATAATTACCTATCAGGGCCCTGTCGATTTTTTATTGTTTTGTGCTTTAATATATTTATAAGTACATAGAAAAACTATATTAACAATTGTTATGTTATGTTCCACCTAATTACTGTCACAAAAATGATTAAAATTCTTGCGAAGAATTCTATAATTTATAAAGTAAAATTAAATTTTTTTTATAGAATTTTAACATAATTTTTGGAAATAATTAAATGTTTTGAAAGAATTTTTTGAAAAATTTTCAAAATAATTATATTCACTTGAAACATTTTATTATATTACATTTTAAAAAAAAATAATTTATTCTGTTGAGAAATTTTATTAAAATACTATTAAAAGTAATTGAATTCCTGGGATGAATTTTACTATTTAAAAAAAAATAATTAACTTTTATCAAAGAATTTTAGCAGAATTTTTAAAAATAATGGAATTTAATTAATAATTGTAAAAATGATTGTATTCAAGAAATTGTATTTCGAGAAATTTTACTACAACTAAATTAAAAATAATAGCATTCTTTTGAAGAATTTTATTATTAATAAAAATAATTGAATCCTTGTGAAGAATTTTATTTAAAAAATTTCAAAATCTTGATTAAATTCTTTTAAAGAATTTCTTTAATTTTTTCAAATAATCTATTTTCTTTAATAATTTTAATTGAAAATTTTAAAAGTAATTGAATTTTATGAAGAATTTCTTTCAAGTTTTAAAAATCGCTAAAAAATAATCGCTTCTGTTAAAAATTGCAAATAAATGCTCAAGTTTATCAAAATTGTTTTAAACATAATTGAATTCCTGTGAATATTTTTATTATTTATAGAAATAATTTAATCCTTGCGAAGAATTTTACTATTTTTAAAAATAATTGAATTGTTTCTAAAAATTTATTAGAAGTTTTGAAAATAAATGAATTTTTTCGTAAAATTCTATTATGAAAAAAATTTACTGAATCCTTCAGTGAAATTTTATTAAAAAATTGATAGAATAAAATTTTTATAAGCACATTGTGTTTTTTTTTAAATTTTTGATCAAAATAATTTAATATTTTACAAGAATTTTCTTAGAACTTTGGAAAATAATTGGAATTTTAAAATAAATTTTACAGACAATCATAGAAATAATTGAATTGTTGTGAAGAGTTATTAAACATTTTTTTAAATATAAATAATAATAATTATTAAACATTTACTTAATAAGTAATTTTTTCAAATTTTCATTATGAATTTATTCAAAAATTAAAATTTGAAAATGAAAAATTTTGTAATTTTCATTATATACATAAATTGAATATCACGTTCCGTGCGCTAGCGTGTGTAATATTTTCTAATTAATAAATAAATATTAAATCAAAACTAAATAAATATTAAAAACCGCTGCCAAGTTATAAATTTTAGTTAAAAATTTGTTGGTAATTTCATTTCTTTTCGTAAATCTCGTTGTGTTTATTTCATTAACACTTTGCTTCCTCATAGAGATGTTAATAACAATAAAGTATAACTTTTGAACAATTATTCTCAATTGCTGTAATAGTTTTTTCTCTTTATTTAATACTTCTACATAAAAAAAAATTTCCTTCACAATTTCCGTTTTTTAAAATATCAATAACTTGTTTATTTCTAATCGAATTAGTTTCAAAAATAGATCAATCTAAGCGTTTTTTAATGCTCTACAAGTTGGTAACTATAGTTTCAAAGTTATTTTTACATTTTTCAACAAAATTTTCGAAAAAGCCTTATTTTCCAAAATTTTTGATTTTTAAAAGTTAAATATCTCCGGTGAATATGAACGAAACATGTTCATTCTGGGCTCAAAAGGTGCGTCTAAAAAAACTAAAAAATTAGAGAAAAACATTTATAGGTGTCCTAACATTTTTTTAAAGTTATGGGCAAAAAAAGTTTTTTTGAAAAATTAAAAATCAAAAAAATAAATAGTTAAACTTTATTAATCTATCTTAAAGTACTTTCATTTTATGTCCGCAGGTGAGACCTACAATTTAAAAGAAAATTCAGCTCAAAAGCTCTTTATAATTTGGAGATATTTATGAAAATATTTTGACAAACACTGAATGACATTTTTTAAAAATGTCATTTTTGAACTCCTGAGGTCAAATAACATAAAGATATGTTAAAAAATAAAAGTTGAAAAATTTTGGAATGACAATAGTTCCTCTATATAAGGAAGCAAAATTAAATAAATAATCAATTTCTTCTTTGCAATTAAAGTTAAACGGAAGATTTAAAAATCTTGGGAGAAAAACGGAAAAAATATCGGTATATGAGAGGTAGGAAAATCTCGAGAGGATTGAGTCGTGTTTGGGGAAAAATAAGAAGGAAATATGTAAGGAAGAAAAAAATAGGTGGGTAAAAATTTTCATCGATCATGAGGGCAGTGAGTGAGAAAAAATGAATGCGGGCAGATTTGTTAGTTGCATCCTAGGTTATTGAGGTCAGAAGGAGAGGGATGAATGAGTTGAGTAGAAAACTCCGAGGGATGTCGCCATTGCCATCCCTTGTTCTCGTGCCTTTTTTTCGCGAGACTGAGACGTCGACTTCTATATATAAGCTAAAAATAACAAATCCGCTGACGTCATCGATCCAGCATGAGAGAACAAAACTTTATTATAGCCGCACTGCTTTGTTATATATACATATACTTTTAGTGAATCTCGCTACATTTCTCCTCTTTCTCTCTCTCTCTTCTTCAGCATATACTAAAAATCGCCACCTAAAAAAATTTTTTATATTTTTCACTCTTGTTCTTTGGACCAAAAAGATGCACGTCTCAGTGTCCTCGACGTGTTTTCTGCTATTAATAAACATATATATATATATACCTTGCGTTCTTTTTTGTTGTTATAAAGAATCTCGAAATTTTTTTCTTTTTTTTCCATTTCTTTTGATGAAACAAAGGAATCGGTGCTTTTGTTTTCTATCTTTTTAAATAATAATTATTCTTTTTAAATGTTGAAAATTTTAGTTCTGCTTCTGAAAATCATTAAATTTATATGTAAGGTACATATAAAAAAAAATATTTGAAAAAAATTGAATTCATTTCAAGAATTTTATCGACATTTTTTTCGATAATTGCGAACTCTTTTGAGAAAATGTAATTAAAATTGTATTTAAAATAATATTTAATTCTTGGCAAGATTTTTATTAAAATTCTTTAAAATAATGGAATTGTTTTTGAGAATTTACTTCAATATTCTTGAAAATAGTGGAGTTTTTAAAAAATAAGTTTTACAGAAAATATTGAAAGTAATTGAATTTTATCTGTTGATAAAATTCAATTACTCAACTATTCAATATTCAATTATTTTTAAAAATTGTAATCAAATTTTTTTTTGCAAATAGTCAATTTATAAATAATATAAATCTTGTTAAAAAAATTCAATTATTTTCAAAAGTCTTGAAAGAAATTCTTCGAGAAGATTTAAACATTTTTAAAAATATTTGAATTTTTCACAGAAGTTCAATTAATTAGAAAAAAACTTTGAAATTAATTTCAACTACTTGAATTCTGAAATCCTGAGATGAGATTTGCAGTTTATAAAAATAATTGAATTGTTTGGAACTCTCTAAATTTGAATTAGTAAAAATTGTTTACTAATTTGAATTAGTGACTGACATTTTGCTATTGAATTAGTAAAATTTACTAATAAATAGTAAAATAGTAATTTCTACTAAAGACTGACTTTCTGCTTATGAATTAGTAAAATTGACTAATAAATAGTAAAATAGTAATTTCTACTAATTTATTAGTAAAATTTACTAATTCAAATGCAAAAAGTTAATCACTAATTCAAATTATTAAGCATTTTTACTCATTCAAATTTAGAGAGAAAAATTTTTATCTGAATTGTGGAAAATAGTTGGTTTTTTATTAAAAAATCTTTAAAATAATTGAATTTAAATAATCTTTTTAAAAACGTATTCGTTCGAAAAAATTTTATTACAATTGTTTTGAGGATAATTGAATTCCTCTAAAGAATTTTACAATTTGATTAATTTCTAATTTCTCATTTGTAACGTGTTTCTAATAAACGATTCTTTATAGAGAGAAAAGAGTAATATAACGAGAGTGTAAAATGAAAATTTTGAATAAAACTTTTATGATTCTTGAGAATCGTATAAGGAGTCGCGTTATCCTTATTGTCGTATTTTATTATTTTTCTATTATGATGTCCTTTTTATTTTCAACTTATCTCATGACGAGACAATTCTTTTACCCGAATTTAAAGAAACAATTTTCAAATATCGACAAAATAAAAAAATACCTAGATAAAAAAAATTATTTTTTTAATTCCTTCTTGTCAATATCAATTTTTTCATTTCTTTTTACTTTTCTTAAACTTTAGTTTCATTTTTAGATACATCAACTTTTTTACTGTCGAAATTTTAAATTCTCGGATAAGTAATACTTTTATTACCACTGAAATTTAAAATAAGTTTATTAAAGGTTATCGATAAATAATTGGATTCTTTCAAAATTTTTTTTCAATATTTTGAATAGAAGTAGATTTTGTTAATAATTGTAAATAAAAATTAAGTGTACTATTTAATTTTACTAACATTATTTATAGAAAAATAAATTTTTGTAAACACTTCTATTGGAATTTTTGTTAATAATTAAATTCTTTATTGTGAAAATATTTCTTTACGTTTTTGATGACAATAATGTAGTCTTTCAATAAATTAAAATTTTTAATTGAAATTTTTGAAAATAATTGAATTAAACAAAGAATTTTTTTAGCTTCCTAAAAATAATCGTCTCTGATAATAAGTAAAATTAGAAATTCAATGAGTACCAAATTCCATTAAAATTACATTGAAATTTGAAAATAATTCAATTCCTGCGAGATAAATTTTATTATTTTTTATAAATAATGTAAATGTCACAAAACATTTGACTATTTCTAAAAAATAATTCAATTGTTACAAAGGATTTATTCAATTTTTAGAAAAAAATTGAGTTTTGTCAAAAACTTTTGTTTAAAATTACCAAAATAATTAAATTCTATCATGAAATTTATTGATTAAAAAAGCGCATTAAAAATAATTGATTTTCTACAATTTTACTACTTTCAAAAAATAACTGAATTCTTCCGAAGAATTTTAGTAGTTACGAAAATAATTGAATTCTTACGAATTATTTCTTTAAGTGTGTAAAAAGTAATATAGTTTTAAAAAAATTTTAAATTATTAATTGAAAAATTTGAAAATAATTGAATTAAACAAAAGAATGTGTTTAACTTTCTAAAATAATTGTGTCTGATAATAATTAAAATTAAAAATTTGATCAGTATATTGAATTCTATAAAAATTGTATTGAAATTTGAGAAATAATTAAATTGTTTCAAAGGATTTATTAATATTTTAGAAAATAATTGATTTCTTTGAAAAAATTTTTGTTTAAAATTTACAAAATAATTGAATCCTTTTATAAAAATTTATTTATTAATAAGACAGCATTGAAAATAATTGAATTCTTATAAAGAATTTTATTAAAACGTTTGAAAATAATAAACAATAATAATTAATAATAATGAATTACCCAAGTACTTAATAAAGTGAATTTCTTAAATTTTGAGTACGAAATTATTCAATAAAATTGAAATTTATATTTGAATATTAAAAATATTGTAATTTACGTAATAATAATTAATAAGTTAAATATAATTATTTTTCCCCGCTAACAAAAGGAAGATTTGCTAGTAACAATAACAATAAATAATGAATAAGAAAAAATAATAATAAATATAATAATAATAAATGTAATAATAATAATAATAATAATAATAATAATCAATATTAATGACAATAAAAATTCGGATAATTCTTTTATTTATTTATTTATTTATATATAATCGTATTAATTTAATCTAGACATTGAATGTTGAAGGTAAATAGCAATGATTTCTAATAATTATACTGAAAATGATTTGTATTTAAAATGAAATAGAATTTTGGGAGAATTATTGACAGTTAATATACATATATATAGTAATAGATATATGTATAGTAGAATTGTGGTAGATTTGATATTCTATCGGTTAATAGTGGGGATTTCTGATTTCCAGTGAAACAAGGACACTTTAGTTTAATACCTGATTACGTATGCGTTTCCAATGTACAACTCTCAGAGGATTATATAGGCTGAATGCGATAAACAGTTTAAAGTGGACCACGCTTAGATAGTAGGTAATCTCTACTATTTATCAAAATCCGATATACTCTAGTCGAATCTCCAGTTAGAAAATTAAATTATGCAAAACATTCGAAATTTCCCTTCTCATAGAGGAAATTATTATTATTATTATTATTATTATTATTAGCTAGTTGCCAATAAAAAATCATCTCCGAAAATTTTTAACTAAAAAACTAGTAACTTTTGAAAAAATTCTGTTTTTAAAAATAAAGTTCAATAATGATTTTTTAATCTACTTTTTTTCAAGTAAAAGTAGAAAATTTTCAAATTATAATATTTTTTTAACAAAAACATTATAATTTTTGTGCTATACAATTTTAAATCCAATATAAAAAATGTTGACAATAATTAAATTATTGTCAAAAATGTTGAAAAAAATTTATACAATAATTAAATTATAGTCAACATTTAAAAAATTTTTAAATTACGAATAAATTATATACGAAAAATACCTAATCTTTGAAAATAATTAAATTATTTTGATTAATTTTATTTCATACAAGTTTTTTCTTTAAATAATTAATTTTCTTTCAACGAAATTCTGAAAAAATTACACATTGAAGATATTTCAATACTGTCATAAATAATTTTAGCTAAATTTTTGAAAAGAATTGAATTCTTTCGAGAAACTTTATTAAAATAATTTTGAACATTATCGAATTACACGGTAAAGAAATTTTTTATTATAAGAAAATATTTAAAGTTCAGACAAGAATATAATTGAAATTCTTAAAAATAATTGAATTTCTGCAAAACAATTTTTACAATATTAATATTGTAGAAAATAATTAAATTTTTTCGAAAAATTTAATTTAAATTGTATATCGCAAATAGTTAGATTCTAATAAAGAATTTTAGATAACTTTAAAAGAATTAAATTCGTTTTCAAGAATTTTCCTAATTTTTAAAAGTAAATTGAATTCTTTCGACTGTTTTTCTACAAAAAGAGTATTAAAAAATAATTCTATTATTGTGGAAAAATTTTTTTATTATAAAACTAATTAAATTCATGCAAAGAGTTTTAGTGAAATTTTTAAAAATAATCAAATTGCTTCAAAGTATTTTATTATTTAGGAAAATAATTAAATTTTTTTAAAAAATATTTTTTTTTTGAATTAATGAAATTCTTTTAAATAATTTTACTATATTTATGGTAATAATTGAATTTTTAAGGAATTTTTTTTAAAATTATTTGTTTTTTACCAAGAATTTTATTATTTCCCAGAATAATAGAATTTTTAAGGAAAATTTTATTATTTTTTAAAATAATTCCTTTTTTACCAATTATTTCATGAAAATAATTTAATTCTTAAGAATAATTTTATCAAACTTCTCATAAATAATAAATAATAAATAACAATAATAATAATTGGTTAATTAATTCAAAATTATATTCTTGATTAAAAAAATTAAATTTATTTGTTCATTTTTTTCCACCTAAACAACAGAAGCGGGTAAAATTTATGTAAATATTTTCCCATTAAATTAAAATGTACAAGCAATATAATGCCCTGGGGAGAAATTTTTTACTGTAATTAATTAATTTAAAACAAGCCAAAAATAAATTTGAGATAAAATTCCTCAATTGTGTTTTTATCAATTTTTTTTCCTTCCTTATAATTAAAATTTCTTTTTAAAAAAAATTTCCGCATCTATCAAAATAAAATTGGAAATAATATATTCACAAAAAAATTCAGTTGTTGATCGTTCATATATAACTGAAAATAATAAATTTCTTTTCTTTTTCCTTTTTAATTGATTATTATTGATACATTTATAGGAGACAATTCCGCGAAATAGACGCGCGCGCGCGCTTGACCTACAGTAATTATTATTTTATTATTTCTTGAAGCGTTAAAAGCCAACGATTCGGAAATGTCTGATGGTTTCATTGCTAGATATAATATTGATAGTAATAGTAATAATAATAATAATAATAGTAATTTAACATCTATAACGACATTACTTAACGCCGAATTGAATTATGTATTCCGCTTATCTTTTAACAATTCATTAAAACGAACATTAATTTTATATATTAATCGAGAGCGCAACAAACTATAAATCAGAAGATATCTAATCAGATAAATAAAAATGAATTATTTTTTCTTTTCAGCAATTGATTTTTTTAATAGATTTTTTGTTCACTTTTGGTTCTAATTAGATTTCTGTATTACACATTATTAATTAATTAAATTTAGATTTACTGGGTAAATTTACATTTAGAAATTCTAGATTATTAATTATTAGTCTAAATTTCGCATAAGTATATTACATTTACTAACAGTCAATATAATTTTGATGGAGCTTCGAGCATTATTATTATTAGCAAATGTTACTCTTGCTAACGCGCCAAACTATTTACACCTAATTTATTATTATTATGTAAATTACAAAATTTTTTATATTCAAATATAAATTTAAATCTTTGATTAATTTTTTATTTACAATTTAAGAAAATTCATTAATAACGAAAATTAATTATTATTGTTTATTATTTTAAAGTTTTAATATAATTCATCGTAAAAATTCAATTATTTTCATAAGTAATAGAAATCTTAGGAAAAAGTAAATTATTTTTTAAAAATGGTCAAATTCTTTGTAGGATTCGAATTATTTTCAATGTAATTTTCAAATGCAATAAATTTCTGGAAAGAATTCAAGTATATTTTTAATTTTAACGAAAAATATTCAAAAGAATTAAAATATTTTCTATAATTTTAATAAATCCTTTGAAACAATTCAATTATTCAATTATTTTCAATAATAAAATTCCGTAGTTATCAAATTTTTAATTTTCATTATTATTAGATATAATTATTTTAGAAAGTTAAAAAATTCTTTGTTTCATTAAATAATTTAAAAAAATTTTTAATTATTAAAAAAACTACATTATTTTTATAAAAAATTTTAAGAAATTTTTTGAATGAATTCAATTATTTTCAGTATTTAAAAAAAACTCATTGAATTTAATAAATTTTTCGAAAAAATTGTGATAGAAGTTTAAGAAGATTTTAATTATTTTCTAATTTCTAATAATTTTTTAATAAAATTCCATAATCATATTTTTAAGTTCAATTACTAACAAAAACGATTATTTTGTTTAAACGTGAAAGAAATTATTCATAATATCCAATTACTTTAAGAATTTCCAATTCAAATTATTAAAGAATTTTCATTATTTAAAAAAAAATTCTAAGAGTTTCTTCAGACGAATTAAATTAGTATTTTCCAAAATTTTAATAAAATTCTTCGAAGGAATTCAAATTTTTTGATAAAATCTTTCCAAAAATTCAATGGTTCTCGTAGATAATAAAATTCTTTGCAAAAATTAAATTACTTTTTTAATAGTAAAATTCTTCACAGTACTTCAGTTTTCTTCTTCAATATAATTTTAATAAAATTTCACAAAATGATTCAATTATTTGTTTAAAATTCTCAATAAACGTGTTCGAAAAAATTCAATTCTTTTAATTAAATTTTAAATAAATTCTTCCAAGGAATACAAATATTTTAATAATTTTTTCATGATTTCAATAATTTTTAAAACATTAATATCAAAATTGAAAACATTTAAATAGAAAAATTATTCAAAGCATTTACGGTTTTTATGCAGATATTAAATTGAGACATAGAATATATCAAAATAGTTACGAAACAATTGCTTCGTTAATGAAAAAAATTTAATTTGCGAAGAAATTTGTACATAAAAATTGTAAATAATTGCCTTTCAGAGAAATTTTTATATTTTATGAAAATAATTAAATGTTTGCATAAAATTTAATTAAAATTTTTTTTAATTATAGAATTCATTTGTAACATTTTAATAAAATTGCAGTTATTGGAAATATTTAATTAAGAAAATTTTTTGAAAATATTTTAAATTTTGAAGTGAATTTTATTAAAATTTTGAAAAATAATTGAATTTCTGCTATAAGTTTTTAAATATTTTTGTTTTTGAATGTTATTATTTTAATTATTTTTGCTATAAGTTTTTTATTAAAAATAATTGAATTACTAAAAGAAAAAAATTGTTTATGATAACAATAAATTGTTTGCATAGAATTTTATCAATGATTTTTTTAAGTAATTAAATTTCTTTTAAATGTAATTGAATTTCAGAGAATAATTTGATTACTTATAAAGATAATTGAAATTTTATCAAGAATTTTATTAAAATTTGAAAAAATAATTGAATTTCAGAGAATAATTGCATATAAAGATAGTTGAAACTTTGACAACATTGAATATAATAAAAGAAAATGTTTAAAAAAATAATACATTTATGTTTCTTTATTTACTTTTTTTCAATGAAATTGTTTAATTTTTCAATCAGTAAAAAATATGTCATTTGTAGTATTTAAATGTTTAAATAAGTTTATACTTTTTCGAAAGACCAATAAAATGGGAACAGTTTTCATAACAAAATTTTTTTTATTTATAAAAAATTATTTGAGGGATAAAATTGGGTTTGAATTTCTCCACTTGAGAACGCCAAGATCGCCACTAGGCGGCGTGAAATCTAATTTCATCATCTCAGCTGCCATCTTGCGGAGACCTTGGCGTTCGCAGGTGGAGTATTCTCCATTTATTCTATAGCAAACATTTAATTATCTTTTATTGATTATTAAAGCTATAGTTTTACTGATTAAAATTGATTAACTTATTTACCAAAATAAATGGAACAGATTTTAGAGTAAAAAAATTCCTTTAGCTAGCTAGTTAGAAAAAATATTAGCAAATAATTAAGAAAAATATAAGTAAATATAAATTTTAGTTATAAATAGTAGTTAACAATTATATAATTATCAATAAAATGAATATTATCCTTTACTAACAATTATTATTTATAATTGATTAAAGTTCACAGTGTAAAGAGCAGAAAAAGAAATGTTTTCCTTTAGCAATAAACTTTATTAAAAAAAAAAATTGCTTACTCTCCAGGAAAGAAATTTAGTTGATGTATCAAAAATGGAAAAAGTAAATGAAGTTGCCGAGAGTGCTCTCTCAGTATTATTTTTCTGTTTCGCCATTAATATCAAAATCCTTTTTCCGGAAGAGTTTTCTAGGATCGTGAGTGAGAGAGTGAGAGAGAAAAGAGGGAAAAAGAGTGGACGAACAGATATCCAGGACTATCCATAATACTCGTGTGGCTACAAAGAAACTGTTAAAGAGCTAACAAGGAGGCCTGTGATCGATGAATCTGCAGCAGAAGCACGTAACTCTGCTCATTTCTTTCTTGAGACCTCAATTCTTTTTCCTTCTTGTATTTTTCTTTTTTTTCCTCTTTCTCTTTCTCTCTCTCTCCTTTCTCAAAACTCTTTTCTCAGTCAACGCTTTTTGAAAGAGGAACAACAGATTCAAGGGAAACTTTCAATTTACGATAACGAGTCTCGAAACCTCACAAAGAATGATGATTAGAAAAAAAATATAAAAAATCCAAAAGAATTTTTCCTTTGCATTGCTCTTTTTTCGAGTGGCGAGGAATTAAATCTCATCCCTCGTATGATAATTTTTCGATTATAAATTACTCTTTTCTTTCTTCTATATTGAAAAAAAACGAAAATGCAAACTATAAATTAAATTTTTAACTGTTTTATTTTTTTTCTAAACCACTTTGCTTGATGAAAACTAATTTTCCCATTCTATTTGTCAATCACAATTCTTTATTTTTTATTGAAAATAAAACTGAAATAAAAATAAAAATTAAAAGATTTTTATATAATAAAGGTAAAAAAAATTTCATGTTATTGATTTTTTTAATAATATTTTTTGATACCAAAATTTTTAGTTTCCTTTTAAAAAACAAATTTGTGTAATTTCTTCCTTTTAATAACAATTTTTAACAAAATTATAATTATTTTCTATTATAAAAAAGTGTAGGTATAATTTCAATTTGTAATAATAACAACCTTTATGTAAAATCATATTTTTCCATCTTCGAGTATTTTTAATAATAAATCAAAAATTAAGGTACATAATTTCTATTTTTAATAACAGCAATTTCTAAATAAAATCATATTTTCCATCTTCAAGTAGTTTTAATAATAAATAAAAGAATGGTGCATAATTTCTATTTTTTTACTAGAATTTTTTTTCAACGGCATCTCAGATATTTTTTTAGAAACAAAGAAGAATACTTTTTTTTGTAAATTCGATCATAATTTTTTAATTATTATAGAATAAAAGTGAGAAGTTTAAAAGATTTCAGATATTATTGTACAAAATTGAAATAATTTCTTTTCTTGAAGAAGAAGAAAACGAAAATAAATGTTGACCATTTATATTTCTCTATATCACAATTTTTGAACAAAACTTTCTTTTTTCTTAATAATAATAAGAAAAATTTGCATAATTTTTTTTCTTCATAACCAATATTTAACAAAATGTCAAATATAGGTATATTTTGAAAAAGAGTTAAAAAATGTATATATAACTTCTATTTTTCAATTGAATATTGACAATTAAATGAGTTTTATAACATAAAAAAATTGTTTGTAATTTTGATTTTTCAGTCATATTTATTTTACAAAATTTTTACTATATCTGTAAATTTTCATTTTTTTGTCACACTTAAAAAAAAATTTCTATATTTTTCTTTGATAAATATTAATTCATATTTAATAAGAATTAATTATTTAGTATATTTTCTTAATAATTTACCAGCAGAATGTATTGCATTATGATTTATTTTTTATTAACTGTAAAAAATTTTATTTATTTATAACAATTATGGATTTCATTTTTTTTTTGCTTTATTGTACCAAATTTTAAAATGAGGTATAAATTATAATCATTTATAAATTTATTTATTAATTATAATTATTATTATTATTATTAATTAATTAATTTATAAATTTTCTTCTTCATTTTTTATCAAAACTTTGAATATTGTTAAAAAAATAGTCATTCTGAAAGTAAACGTATTTCATTTTTTTAAGTATATTTTTGTTATAATTTATAAAAATAATAATTGACAAATGAATCCCAGGCAAATTTTTAAAAAAATTTTCTACAAAAAAAATTAAATATTTGTTAAAAAATTTTTTGATAAACCTATTTTATGTTTTCTTTTATTTATTTCTAAAAACACAATTCGAAAATAATTGAAAAGAAATATTAAATTAGGTAAATAATTTTTCAATTAAATTTTCGAAATATACTTTTAAAGAATTTTAATTGAAAATTTTCGACGGAATTGAATTCTCAAAAATTTTAATGAACAATCTCCAAGCAAAATTTTAATAAAAATAAAGATTAATAAAAATAAGGTTTTATATATATGAAAATAGTTTTAAATTATTTTTAACATTTTTGGAGAAAATTATATTATATTCGAAAATTTTTAATTAAAATATTTTAAAAAATTATTTTTAAAAAACACTGAAATCCTTCAATTATTTTTAAAAAATTAATTTACAATATTTTATAAAAAAAACTTACAAATAACTAACTTAACAAAGTAAATTAAAATTTTTAAAAATTTACTGTTTTAGAAGTTTTGAGAAATCATTTATATTTATAATTCTTCGAAAAAATTGGATTATTTTAGTTTTATATTTTTTAAAATTTGAATTATTTTTAAAAAAGTTTATCAAATCTCAATTATTTTTCCAAGATTTTACTACAAATTTAAATTATTTCTAAAAGATTTTAACAAAATTAAATTTTTTTAAATATTTTCAAATTGTCATTGTTAAACATTGTCTTGCAAATATTATTTAGAAATATTTTTAAAAAAATTAATTTTACGAATTTAAAATTTTTTAAAAATATTCAAAAAAATGGACGATTTCAATTCTTATACAAAATTCAATGTTTTTTTTTAAATAATTGCACTGTAAAAAAGAAAGATACTAAATTGTAATTTGGTTCTATTTTAAAACCGAAATTAGTTCTAATTAATTCTAATTTAGAACATTTTTTTCAGTGTAAATTCTCGTAGAACTTCGGAAAATTATTAAAAATTAATATAAATAATTGATTTGGAGTTGAAATTTAGTTAAACATTGTGGAAAATAATTGAATTTAAATTTTTTTAATTTTATTTTCTCTATAAAAGGAAATATGAAGTATTTAAATATTTATTTAGCAAAATTATTCAATTTAGATGAATCTGCAGAATCAGGAAAATAGAAAATGTTTGTGCCAACAGTAAATTAAATAAACGATTTTTTTTCTATTTTTAATCGACTAATGCGACTTTTTTTACTCGTTAAAAAATTAAAATGAAGGCCTGAAAAAAGGTAAACAAAGATTTGAATATTACTTTGTTATCTCTTTGATGACAATCTCTATTTTTTTAGAAATAAATAAAAAAAATTAACAGAAGTTTTATTTATTATTCACCTTCTTTGTTATTCTATGTTTATACTGACACAAATCATTATATTTTCTTCATAAAAGATTAAAAAATACCAGATAGCATTTTGGTAGAATAAACTAATTTTTCTTTCATTATTCTCTTAAGTTTTAATAACGAAAATAAATTAGAACATAAATTTTATTAAATGATCGATTACATTCCTTCAATAATTAACTTTTTAGAAAGTGCACACATAAACGCTTTAATGCTAGTTAAATAATAATTAAATAATAAAAGAAGAATCATTTAATTATACGTGAAAAGTTAAATCAAGACGAAATCATTAATATAAATAAAGATTTTCTTGAGGGTAAATAGTGTTGAAGGTCTTGAAGTCGAAAATCGGTTCGTAAATCATGAATTATTCTATTAGTCGTTCTCTCCCTTTCCCTACACACTCACACACATAGTGAAAGCGTAACTTTTCATTAACGTGCGGTTTGGGAGTAAAAGAGAGCTAATATTTTATTATCACTCGGTGCTCGTAAATCTGAAATTCGCCGCAACAAAAAAAAAAGAGAAAAGAAAAAAAAATGGAATAAAAAAAAAGTATTCGCTTATGGGCCAATGAACCATAAACTGAGCACAGATATCATTTTTCGATTATAGACGACCGTATGTGTAGTAATGTTTACCGAAGGACCGCGATGTATATGACGTGCACTTGGCTCGTTATAAGGAACATAGATGTAATCGGAATGACATGCCATGAGACTGGAAGTTTTATCGAATAGTGAAGGTTTTCAATCGGAAATGGCTTCCAGTGGTCTGGATAAACGACAGCTATACCTATAACCCATCAGAGTTTTGAAGCACAGAAAACGAGCGATGCAATTTAAAACTTTTCCTCTTTCCTCAGCTTATACGCTTTTCGACCATTCGCATTTTTTTTTCCTTTTCCGGGGGGGTTTTTGTTTAAATTTGGAAAACATTCCTAAAAGCCATTTATATCGATACACATTTTCATTTAACAGTTACACTATATTAACTGAATAAACTCGTCTCGAATTTTCACACTTTACACCGTGATTATTCCACACTCGGAAAAAAGTGTGATTTTTTTTATTCTCCCTTCTTTCTTCATTTAAATAAAAAATAATATTTGAGGCAAATATTTACTTTACATTAGGAAAATTATTATTTTATTTCGTTTGAATTAAATTTTCATATCAATTTTATTTTTATAACAAAATTTTTAGTTACTAAAGAATTTTTTTCACTCTAAAAGCTATCACATTTAATTTGGTAAATCTATAAATAAATAAGTTTTAATTAATTGTAAGTAACTAATTGTCAGTAAAAGATAATTAACTGTTGAATAGAAAGATAAAATCAAAATGGAGACGCTATTCTCCACCTGCGAACGCCAAGGCCACCGCCAGATGGCAGTTGAGTTGATAATAAAAAAGAAAAAATACCCGAATAAAAATTATAAACGAAATACAAATATTAATTTAGAAGTAAAAAAAAGTAAGAATCAACTACAAAACTAATTGCAATAAATATTAGAAGAAAAATGCAAAATAACTACAAAACAATTGAAACTAATATTAAAATAAAATAAAAGAACTAAACTACAAACGAATCGCAATCAATATTAAAATAAAAATAAATCACGTACCAATTTTAGTTGAATATTAGAACAAAAATAAACTACAAACTAATTTTACTTAATATTAAAGTAAAATTAAACAACAAACTAATTACTAATTAAAACAAATCTCCAAAAAAATTGCAATCTTATAAACCGAATTTCTAAGAGTTTTCAACTTATTAATTAATTAAATTTATTGATTCTACATTTTTCTAAATTAAAAAGAATAATTTCCAATTACTTGATTAATCAATTATTTTAAAAAATTGTCAATTTTTTTATTTACTTTAGCCAAAGATTTATTTAATTAAATTCCCTTTATTCGAAACTGAAAATTTAATAAAACAATAAATGAGATGATATCGTTAGTTACTATGAAGACGATGTTTGCCTTTTAAGAAATAACTGAAGATGTTCTTGGAGAAAAAAAAATCTTTTTATATTTACTGATATACATTTACATTTCCATAAAGAAAAATTTTTCTTGATAATAAAATACGAGAGATGAAAATTTTCTTTTTGATAGAAAGCAAAGAGTCAGAGGTCGCAAAAAAGAAGGGAAATATGTATGCATAAATGTACTTTTCTCAAAACATTTTTCCACTTGTTTAAATTTCTGATATTTTAATAAACAATCCAATTATGATTCTTCTCAAGAGAAATATGTAGTAAAGAATTTTTTTTTTACATTTCTTTCCGTACATATTTAGTAATGTATTTAGCAATGATTGAAAAATTAATTATGAATGTAAAAATAGATTTTTTTTATAATAAACTAATAAATATAAATTGCAAAAGTAAAAATTGATTCATTTTTTACTAATTAATAAAAATAAATTGCAAAAATAAAAATTGATTCATTTTTTACTAATTAATAAAAATAAATTGCAAAAATAGAAAAATGAAATACATTCGGAAATATAAAGCGATTTTGAAAGTGCGAAAAAGGAGAAAATAAACTTGAGGCACAGTTTAACTACTGTGGAGATAAAAATAATTACAAGTTTTCTCTCACTGACAAAAAAAAGGAGAGAAAAAAAAGAACGGAAATTTGTATATTTGTGCAAATCCCTACAGAATTAGTAAAGCCGTTAGTAAAAGCAACTTGCTTTCTTTCAAGTACTTGTTTCTCGAGTAACATTATTCACAGAAAAGTTTCTCAATGTGGTTTTAGTTTCAAGACGAGAAATTTGCATATTAGATATTTATGAATCATATATAGATATATAAATACAAATGCCAACGAGAAGTACTTTGAATTTCTGAAATTGGACTTTATTTGAAATTCTAAATCATATTTCGAGGAATTATGTTTTTGTATTATTTATAAAAAAATGTGTATTAAAAAAAAATAATAATAATCTGTCCTCACCTGAAGTTAGCGTTGTTTTATTCAAATGTTTTGTTTTATGGTTTAAATTTTTATGTCAAAAGATTTAAAAAAAATATTTTTGAGTCACGGATTTTCCAAAAATCCGAGAATTTCAAATAAATAATTCTTCGCCTTGGTAGCAATTTTTTTTCCTTGATAATTGTTTATTTTAATATTTGAAGTTATTTAAAGAAAGGAAAAGCAGTGATTTAAAATTTTGTTATGTTATGGATTTTCCAAAAATTTTGAAATTTTAACTAAATTAATTTTTCCTCACGTTGGTTTAAAAAAGATTCCAAGAAGATTCAAGGCGAGTAAAGCAGTGATTTTGAAGTTTTTCCTCGTAGATCTTCCAAAAGTGTCGGAATTTTCATTTAAAAAATCAAAATCCCTGCATTCCCTCACTTGGAACTTCTTGGAATTTTTTTAAAAAATGATTTGTAATATTAAAATAAATAATTACCAGAAGAAAAATATTACTTCCGAGACGTGGAATTATTAAGTTAAAATAGCGCGATTTTTGAAAAAAAATCGACAAATATAAATTGAATTTTGGAAGACTTGCAGTTCAAATTTTTAAGTATTTAAATAATTTTTTAACATAAGTGATTAAAATTTTAAAAATTAAATTTGGAAATTTTGAAAAAAATTAGGTTTTTTAATTATAGTAATTAAATTAAAAAAAATAAAATGGTACTTGAATTCTCGAAAATAATTTTAACAAATGAAAACAATTTAAAATTTTGCACAATTTTATATTTTAAAGAATTTTTTTAAAATTGTCTATAAAATATAATTATATTAAAATTAAATCATTTCATGAATTTACAAAAATTATTCCATTTAAATAATTCAATATTTGTAGTTGAATTATGATAGGAATTGATTTAACAAAAATATCAGTTAATATTTTAGAAAATTATTGAATAATATTATTCAAAATCTCTAAAAAAAATTATTCAATTTTGGAAGACTTGCAGTTTGAATTTATTTATAAAAAATTTGTCCAATGGTTTCACATTGAAATAATTTTAAAGTTTTAAACAAATATAAAGAATCATAAAAAATTAATTATTTATTTTTAAAAAATTATTAAAATTTTAAACATTTAATTTGGAAATTCTGAAAAAATTAGTGTTTTGTAAAAAAAAAATTAAAATTTTTTGAAGATATACTTAAATTAGCGAAAGTAATTTTAAAAAATTGAAATAATTGTAATTTTAAAGAATATTATTATTTCATCTTTGAAAACTCTACCAATATATAAATTAAATTTTATTTTTGAAAATACATTATTTTATGAATTTACAAAAATATTTTAAACAATTTAATTCTCGTTGTTGAATTGTATCAGAAATTGATTTTAAAAAAATGTCAATAAAAGTTAAGAAAATAATTGAATATTATTGAAATCATAATTTAATAAATTTTATGTGTTTACTTTTAAAAACTAATTTGAAATTTAATGATATTATTGAAAGTTTGGCATATATTCATTTTTTAAAATAATTTAAGAACGTATTTTTCAAAATAATTTTTGGTTTGATTTTTTTTAAACAGTTGAATGTTTATAAAAAATATTTTTAAATTACTTTTTAAGTAAAATATGTAATTAGAACAAAAATACTTCATTAAAGTTGTGAGAAAGTGAACAAATTATTTCTATACATTCGAAAATTTCTGTACAAAAATTTATTTTTGTTGCGCAGAATGAAAAAAAATGTGAAATCCGAAAAAAGAAATGAAATGAAATAGATGAAAGAAAAATAACTGTCAAAGTAAATATTCCCCTGCATATATGGCAAGTGCCTTTTCTTTATATTATCCTTTTATCGATGTTTATAGCGACACAAAAATATAAAATAGCGTTTATTATTTGTCAAACTGTGAATTTTACTTCAATTTTCAGAGTATAAACGGGGGATCTATATATTCTATATAGGAAAATTTATCGGCTGTGAAATATGACGATCAAACGCACGTATATATACATCGGGTCAAGTTTTTTATTTTTTCCTTTTTTTTATTGTCCTCGCTCTTGGTTTTTTTTTCACTTCTCAAACTGAAGGGCATCTTAACGTCCTTTTTTTGTCATCATTTACCTTTTTTTTATTCATTTGTTGTACTTATATAGAAAATGTAATATTTACGGTTCGATCAAATCGTCTGGACATGAAATGATTTAACATTAGAACGACCTTCGTATTTTTAATAACGAGATCGATTTTTATTTCTTTTTTTTTAGTTTGAAAATTTCCAACTATTTTCAATGAAAAAGTTAATAATAATTAATTTAAATATTAATAGTTAATAATACCGTTTCATAATAGTTAAGAATATTATTAAAAACTAATAATACTAAATAGGAATAATAATAACTAATAATTTTCTTTCCCAATTCACAGTTTTTCTCCACAGATATCAAATTAAGACAAAAAATATATCAAAACGTTAAATATAAAATGATTTTTAAAAAAAATTTTTAAAAAAGTTATTGATGTTTACGAATAATTTTACAATGAAACAAATTCGTAAATAAATGTATTAGAACATTTTTTTCAGTATCTAATTATTTATAGAGGAAATCAAAATTTTTATTTCACATTTTTCTTTAAAGTCAGGAAAAAAGCCAAAAATTTATCTAAAAATCAGAAAAAAGTCAGAGAAAAACAAAATTAATTGTTAATATATTAAAATAAAAATAACCCACCAACGAATTGCAATCAATACTAAAGTAAAAAATTTGAACTAAAAAAATATGTAAAAGCTTAAAAACGAAAAAAAGAGAGATTATAAAAAAGAAAATTTATAATACGAAATAAAGAAAATTTAAAAAGGAATGAAAATGAAAAAGCATGAGAGTTTGTGTTTTCAAGTAGCTTATATATAATGCTGAAGATAATTAAGTGAGGTATGCATAACTCGTTCTACATAATTAAAAAAAAAATCTCAACTTATAAAAAGTTTAGTTTCAAAGCTTCAAGCTAAAAGCGCGCGATAGTTATAAAGAAGCTTTCTTATGCACTTTCGTGCAAGTGATGTTGCTGGGCTTGCAAAAAAGCCTTCACCAATTTTCATACATAAACAAATCTCGATATAATTAACGCACGGTTTTTTTTTGCTCTTTCTCTTTTTTTTTGATCGTTGAACATAATTTTCTAAGAACAAGATGAGATGTGCTTAAAGTAGAAAAAAATTTGAAATCATATTTAAGGGAATAAAAAAATAAATATATTAATTTGACTTATTTTAAAATTTTCAAAAATAATTTAATTCCTTCGAGAAATTTTATTATTTTTTGAAAGTCATTGACTTATTGCGGAAAAGTTTATTAAAATGTTTAAAAAGAATTTAATTTCTGTGAAAAATTCTGTTATTTTTAAAAATAATTGAATTCTTCATAAGAATTTTATGAACATTGTTTTAAATACTTAAGTTTTTCGAAATATAATAAATATTATGAACGTTTTATTAGTTTAAATAATTTAATTCTTATGGAAATTAATTGAAAATAGTAATGAAAATAATTGATATTCTTCAATGAGTTTTATTATTTATGAAAATCTTTAAACTCATGCTTAGAATTATTTTATCAAAAATTTTTTCAAAAATTCATTTTTCATGAAAAATGTTATTATTTTAGTGAAAGTAATTGAATTATTGTAAAAAATAAATTATATAAAATTTTGTTAAATAATAGATTTTTTGAAATGTTTTCGAAAATACTATTTTAAATTAATTGAATTTCGAATTTTTTTTTTAATAATTGAATTTTTTTTAAAGAATTTGATTATAATTTTTCAGAATAGTCTTTTTATTTATAGTAATAATTTGCACTATTTTTTTTCAAAATGAGGCAAAAAACGAAAAAAATTTATTTTACAGTTCTAATTTTTTTGCAAAATTCCAAGTTGTATTAGAAATAAATAATTTTTTCACATTTTCTTTTGGAAAAAAAGAATTTTCTGAATTTCCCTTTGTTAATCATAATTTTTAACAAAATTCTATTTTCTTTAAAGTTTAAATCAATTCCCGAAAAAATAAATTAGCATATTTTCTATTTTACATTTAAAATATTTTTCTTATTATTCGTTATGGACAAATATTAAAACCATTTCTCGTGCTAACAGAAAAAAATAGTGGGGGCGAGAAAATTAAATATTATATCAGTCAGACAATGTATTGTTATTAGATTAAATTATTTACAGAACTGTTAATACAAAGAGAGAAATTTATTCAAATATATAATAGGCTATGTAAATATAAAAAATTTGTCACCTTATAGGCCAAAGTTTTATTAACTTTATTTTTCGTAAAACATGAGTCAATTTCGTAGTAATTGTTTAAATGATTATTATTGGCCAAAGTTTTATTAAGTTTATTTTTCGTGAAACATGAGTCAATTTCGTAGTAATGATTTAATGATTATTATGTACATCTGTAAATAGAATCCATCGCTGAATCACAAAAATCTTCACAATAGGCACAATCGGCTGTAAAAAAAAATTTCCCTTTTATTACATTTCATTAAATTTACACAAATTAGTTTCTTTAATGAATATCGTTTAAATTGCAGTACTTCTTTCATAAGATTTGACTTGACAGTAAATTAAAAATAATTAAGGACAAATTGTAATTAACTATAGATTTCAATTTGTTATTAATTATAATTATTATTATTAATTATCAATTAATTATTAATTGATTAGTCATTAATTAATATGTAAATAATTCTTATGTAATTAATTATAGTTATACTTATTAATTATCAATTAATTATTATTTGATTAGTTATTAATTTATATGTAAATAATGTTTATGTAATTAATTATTATTTAAATAATTATTATGTAATTAATTATCATTATTAAATAATTATTAATCTTTATAAATAATAATAATTATTTACCAATTGCATCAACCGCTGACGAATATTGACTACGTCTAGTTCCAATGCAATAATATTCCATTTCTTCAGTTACACGATTGCGTCCTCTCCTTGTGCAGCCAGCTAAAAATAAATAACATTTTTTTTGGTTTTTTTTACAATTGTCCTAGTTAACGTTCAATTTAATTCTGACGCGTCATTAATAAAATAAAAATCAATATCTATCAATAAATTACGTTTCGTATCATGAGAATAATAAATCGATGTTAAAAATTCATTGTCAAAAAAAGAAAGAAGAGAAATTGAGACAATAGTACTTTTAAGAGTTTGATTTAATAAATTAAAATTAAATGAGAAATAAAAAATTTACTTTCGAATGATTCTTCTTTTTTAATTTATATCTATAAGAGTGTAGAAAATTTTTATATTAATTCAAATGTAATATTAGAATTTCTCTAGTAAATTTTCATCATTCATAAATCTTTTCCATTTTTAAAATAAAAATAAAAATTTTAGAATTAAATTTCAAAAATTAAATTTTACTGTTTGAAAAAATTAACTTTTAATTTAAAGAAAATTCGTAAAATTTATCATAAAATTTTTGTCTATTTCCAAAAGTAAAAAAAAGAAATAAAAAAATTAGTAGACTTTTATTCACTAAAATAATAAACGAAAAAATACAAAAAAAATAAAATAAGTAAATAATAAAATGAATATAATATAAAATTGTATAAAAAGAATTGAAACAAATTTGTTATTATTATTATTATTATTCTAAAATATAATAATTTTAATAGTACTAATAATTATAATAATAATACATAATATTAATAATAATAAAAATTAATAATCTATTGTACCTTCAACTTGATTGCGATTATATCTTTTTTTTGATTGTGGCGCACAATTAATGTAGACAATGCTTAAAAGACACACGAGCAAAAAAAGATAAACTTTACAATTTTTCATAGTGAATGAGTATTTTTTTTTGTCTTCTTTCTTTTTTGGCACTTTCAGCTGCTCGTTTCAGTAACTTCTCGCTCATATTTATATGCGTCAAAGTGAATTATTAATTTTTGTTTTATTTGTACAATTATTCACACACAAATGAATATTAACACATCAGTTTGCGCAATATAATATTATTTTATTTAAAATTTTCAATTTTAATAAATGGACACGTGTGGCTTTTTAAATTATATTTAATGGACACTTACTTGACACTTATTTGAAATAAATGATAAATTCATTTAGATAAGTAAATAGTCTCCTATATTTACTTATATTATCTGAAGTGAGCAGTTTGACAATTATTATGTTTGTATTTACATATTGAGGAGATAATATATGTATAATTATATATTATCTAACACTTGTCGAAATGTTGAGTAAATAGAAATTTGGAAAAAAATACATTTTTAATTAAGTGAAAAACCAGTTATGAATATTTACTTATGTCTATTGATAATATATAATAATTATAATTATTGTTGGGTATTATTAATATTATTACACGAAAAAAATCTTCACCTGGAACAACTACAAATTTCATTATATTAGCAAAATTTTTAGTTATTTCAACGAATATTATCGCTAATTTAGCGAAAGTTATCGCTGTTCCAGTTAATTTTTTTCGTGTATTAGTTTTATTATTATTTTTCTTATTATTTTCCTCATTATATTGCTTAAATACAATTAATTATTTTAAAAGTTAACAAGGTTAATTATAAGACTAAAATGTAAAATAAAATTTCTTGAAAATTAAATTTAAATAAATTGTTATTCTAATTCTTAAAGGTAATTAAAATTTTGTTTGATTCGATTGCAGCGAAACTTGATGGAGTGAAGACTTATATGCGTATGAGGAGGGTACCTAATCATCTTCAGGTCAAAGTAATCAAATGGTTTGATTACCTTTGGCTAACACAAAAATGCTCGGATGAGGAAAAAGCTGTCAGTTGTCTACCGGGTAAGTTATATTTCAATGATGCATTATTTTTATTTTTAATCATTTTTGTCCTTTTTTCATTTGCTTATTTTTGACCCCTCGTGTTTTTTAACAATTTTAGCAAGAGACAAAATTTTTCTATTACCTACAATTTTTTTTAAATGACTATTGAAATTAATTTGAAGTTAAAAGAAATTTTATTTTAATAACCGAATATTTATTTCAGTAAGTGAAAATTATTTTCTATAGCTAGAAATTAAATTAAGTATGAAAAAAGTTAATTCAAGAATCAAAAAATTAATTTTGCACTGAAAAAAAAATTTATTTGATTCAAATAACCGTTTATTTGACTATTATCAAATAAATATTTACTTGAATCAAATAATTTTTATTTGAATCAATTAAATAATATTTGCTTCAAATACTGAAATATTTTATTAAAATACAATTTATTTGATTCAGATAAAAATTATTTGATTCATGTAAATATTTATTTGATAATAGTCAAATAATTGGTTATTTGAATCAAATAAATTTTTTTTCAGTATATTAAGAAAAAAAGTAAGTATAAAAAAAATTAATTTCATTAAGAAGACATAAATTATAGGGAAGGAACAAAAAATTACTTGTATATCTTTAAACAAATATTTATTTGAATAAAATAAGCTTGATACAAATGAAATAAATTGTATATTTGAATCGTTAGTTTTAGCATTTGAAGCAAAAGTTATTTATTTAATTCAAATAAAAATTATTCTATTCTAATAAATATTTATTTGATACCAGAAGAGCAATTTGTAATTTTGTATCATGTTTTTTAGTGTAAATTTATATTTTGCTTTTAGTAGCAGAAGCTCATTTTAGTCAAACGCATATTACTTTTATTTTTTGTCATAAAATCAGTTAAGAAAAAAAAATTATTTTAGAGTAACAAAAATTAAAATCGTTAACATAAATTAATTATAAAAAGAAAACATTTCATATTTGTTATAATCAGTTAATAAAAAAATATTTTTATAGTGTAACAAAAAATTAATTTTATGTATCAAACAGTTAATTTCTAAAAAAAATTTAATAAAAAAAAATTAATTTCGTTGAATGAAATTAATTTTAGGAAGAAAAAATTAAATTTTCCGATTTTTGTAGTTCTCGTTTCAGTAGTTTTTGTTAGAATTGTAAAAGTAGTTTTTTTAGACAGACAGCTATTTTAATTCTCGTATTGTTACTAAATGACAATTGTCGATTATTGTCAGAGAGATATTTTTTTACGAAAGACAAAAAATACAAAAAGACAAAAATTAGGCCAATTTTTAGTAATTTTTAATTTAGAAAACGACCATTTTTTCCGTAATTCGTTAAAAATTTGCCATTTTTCCATTAAAGGTAGTAAAAGATTATTTTTTTCAGGCAGTGATTTTGATTCTTGACATTTTTACGTAAGTAGTAAAAGACGATTTCCTGTCAGACGAAATTCTGTCAAGACTGAATTTTTTTGTATCAATCCCATGAAGAATAGTAGAATTTTTGTCGAATTTAATTTAGAAAATTTTAATTCAATTCGAATTTGTCTGTTAAAATCTGTTAAAAATAAATAAATTTTTGTAAATTTTCTATTAGTGGTAAATGTTGATTTTAGTCAGGCCGGGTGAATAGTTTCTACTTCTTATGGTTCTCAAGGCAAAAATTAGCTATTTTTTGTCATTAGCACAAAAATTGACAGAGAAACACAGAAAAAATTGTTATTTTCATTTGCAGTAGTAATAGTACTTTTTAGTCAGACAACGACTTTAGTTCTCGAATTGTTACTAAAAAATTAAAGTTGATTTCACTCGGACAATTTTTTTTTCATGTTTTAGATAATAATTTAAAGTCGAACAAAATTTAGGGACATTTTTGCAATTTTTAACTCAGTAGAAAAATGTATCTTTGCTCTTACGTTAGAAAAATTTATCAAATTTTCCCTTTTTTTGATATTTGGCCAAAAAAGAACTAAAAATACATAAAAAGATTTGTTTTTGTTTCAATAGTAAAATTTGTTTTTTCTGTCAAACTGTCAATTTTAAATCTTCTATTGTTATTAAGTAGTAAACGTCGTTTTTAGTCAGACAGTTACTTTTTCATTTGAATGTTAAGAATAACAGTCGGATAAATAGCAAATTTTGTGTAATTTCGAATTCATCAGTGGAAAAATGTATTATTTGCTTTCCTTCAAGTAAATAGTAGTAAATTTTAGTTTAAGTCAGACGAATCAGTAATCAAAACTACAAATAGTTGTAATTTTTCTATTAGTAGAAAAAGTCGATTTTAGTCAGACGGCTATTTTTTCTTCTTATTGGAGTAGTTAGCATCAATATATAAATCCGATAGAGTTATCTTTTTTAAAAACTAAAGCCAAGTGTTCAATTTTTAAATTAGTGGTAAGAGTCAGTTTTAGTCAGACTGGGAGTAAATTTCTTCGTTTTATGGTTGAAATGGAAAAATAGCATTCAGGACATTTTTTTTCTTGAATATCCTATATTGAAATATATCATTAGAGTTAGAAATACATCTTTTGAACTTTATTACGCCATCGAGTATTAATATCCAATTGCCTTCTGCTTGAGGAGGTTTTTTAATTTGCCATTTTTCAAAGTAAAACTCTAATGCAAAGTTTAAAAGACTAATATAAATTATAAATGCCCGCGCTTTTGATCTACAAACTAAACTTGAATTCTAATTTAAATTCTAAATTCACGTCTTGATGATCAATTATAAAGATGATTTTTGTTGAAAGTTATATTTAATTAAAAATTCTAGAAAAAATTAAAGAAACTGAAAATATATCATTATTTTGAAACGAATTTTTATTCATAATGATTTTAAACATCGAAATATAAAAACTTGTAGACGTTTTTAGACTTTAGGAAAAATTTTGAATTTAAATTATGAGAATCACTTATTTTATATGATTAAAATATTTTTTTCCTCCTTTTCTTGAAAGTATGAAATTGATGCTGAAAATTTAGATCATTTTTTTCTTTGCTCGGCATTTTGCCATCAGTTTTATTTTCAAAAAAATTTTTTAATATTCTTTTAAAAAATAGTAAAATATATTTTTATAAAATAGTAAAATATATTTTTCAAAAATACTAAAAAGTATTTTTTAAAAATAGTATTCAGGTCTCGGATATTACGACTTTTTTTACTTTTTTCGACTATTTTCAAATCATGCGACCTTTTTGAATTTTCTTCCAAATTTTGCCCCAAAATACAATATTTTTGGTATAAAATGCAAATTATTTCGATTTTTATACCCTGCAAAGTATAACTGATTATAGAAAAATTTTTGGAAGTTTATTTTTCAACCAGTTTTCTAATTAAATGTTTCAAAATATTACAATTAAAAAGATTTTGATCAATTAAAATTCTATAAAATTTAATTAAAACTAAATCATCTTTTCAAGTGTTTTATTCCAATTTTTGAAAATTAACTTTTAAAGAATTTTAATTGAAAATTTTTGAAATAATATTAAATTATCAAAAACTATAATCAAAAATCTACAAATATAGATTCAATAAAAATGAAAATTCATGAAAAATAGATTTTAAAAATAATATTAAAATAGTTTAGAAAAGAATAATTCTCTGAATTATCACGTTCTAAGTTTTTTAAATTCAATTATTTTCAATATTTCCGAAAATTAAAATTCATACACAAAATAATAAAATTAAAATTGTTCAAAATTATTTTTAACATTTTGGAGAAAATAATCATTTATTCAAAATTTTCAATTAAAATTCTTGAAAACAATTTTGTTTTAAATTATACAAAAATTCTACAATTATTTTTGAAAAATTATACAGTACAATATTTTTTAGAAGATTTTGACAAATTTTGAATTAGTTTTTAAATGTTTTACTAAATTTAAAAATTATTTTTGAAAAGATTTGACCAAATTTCAGTTTTTTAGACATTTTTTAATTTTATTTAATTGTAAAACTTTTTTGTATTTTCAATAAATTATTTGAAAATATTTCTTTATTTAAATTTCTGAAAATGTTCTACCCTAATTAATATCATTCAATACAAAAATGTAAGGTTTAAATTATGATATCAAATTGGATTTTTTATACAGCACTACTTTATTATTTTTCAGAAATAATTTATTTATAATTTCAATTCTTTGAAAAATTTAATTAATTTTTTTATATTTTTAAAAAACTGAATTAGTTTTCCTAAAATTTTGACAAATTTTAAATTAGTTTTTAAATGTTTTACTAAATTTAAATCAGCTTTGAAAAGATTTGACCAAATTTCAATTTTTAAGACATTTTTTAATTATATTTAATTGTGAAAATGTTTGTATTTTCAATAAATCATTTAGAAATATTTTTAAAAAGTTAACTTTTACGAATTTCTTTATTAAATTTTTAAAAAATGTTCTACCCTTAATAATATCTTTAAATAGAAAAATGAACGGTTTAAATTATTCTAAAAGATTTGATTTCTTTTATTTAAATAATTGAATTTTTGAAGAAATTGCAAAAAATGATTTAAAATTCATACAGATAATAATTGATTTAGAGATGGAGTTTAGTTAAAAATTGTAAAAAAGTAATTAAATTTATAAAAGGGTTATAGTTTTAATTTTTAGAAATTATTAAATTTGAAAAGTTGAAATTTAAAAAATTCTATTTCCCGTGAATAAAGAAGTAAGAAGTATTTGAATATTTATTTAGCAAAATTATACAAGTTTTGATTAATTTGAATTTTCGTGACAGCACTGAATTAAATAATCGATTTTTTTTATATTTTTAATCGACTAAAGCGACTTTTTTTGTTCGTTAAAGTCGATCCGACGCCTGAGTATTAAATTGATTTATTTATTTATTCTTTTCGTGCATAAAACAGAAAATATCTAAAAACGAATTTCGTAACAAAAAAGTTTTATAATTTTTTCTTCTCCAAAAGGAAAAATTTGAATAAATTAATAAAAAAAAAAGAAAACTTTTTGCTCTCGAATATTATGCATCACACTTTCTTGAAACAAGAAAAGAACATTTAAATGTTTCATTCGAAACAGATCGTTTCGGTGATATTCTAACGACTTTACTGAACATTAATCACAAATAGCAGTGGGAGGGATAAGTTTAAGCTTCAAGTGTACTCGGCAAGACCACTTGAACTTACCACGCGGGAAAAACCTTCGAGAATGGAATGAAACCCCACCAAAAAAAGGAAAAGAAAAAGATTCTCAAATAAATCCAAAAGATACGCTGCAGTTACAGTCGCACCGTAACGGAGATTACCCTAATCATCCAAAAGACCAGCGATTTGCTTCCTTTTCTTCAATTTTTTCCCTCAACTTTCATTTTTCTCTCTTTTTTTCAACGTGAGACTATATATGAATCTATCCGTTATATTAAAGGGGAAAGGTTCATTTAAAATCTCGCCAATAAAAAAGTTTAAAAATGAAACTAAAGTTTAGAAAATAAAATTAAAAAACAACGAATTAAAAAAAGAATTTTTATTAATTTTTTTTTCGATATTGAAAAATTATTATTATTTTTCTAAATTGAGATAAAAAAACAGTCTCATCATGAGATAAAGTAGGAAATAAAAATAACATCATAATAGAAAAATAATAAAAACGACAATAAGGATAACACGACTCCTTATACGATTCTCGAGAATCGTAAAAGTTTTATTCAAAATTTTCATTTTACAGTCTGGTTATATTACTCTTTTCTCACTATAAGGAATTGTTTATTAGAAACACTTACAAATAATAAAAATAATAAAACATTAAAATAATCAAATTATCAAGAAATTAAAAAATTAATTTATTGTAAAGAAAATTATTTTTAAAATAGCAGTAATAGGCTATTTTAGTCAAACCAAATGTTTTTTATTCAACAACTTTTAGTAATAATCAGTAGTAAAAGTTCTGTTTAATCGGACAATAGTTGGGAGAATTAAATTAAAAATAAAATTCCTTTATTTTTTAAAAATCAGATAAAATTCTTCGAAATAATTTAATTATTTTTATGAATTATAAAATCCTGCGAAAGCATTTAATTATTTTTATTAATAAGAAAATTTCGAATGAATATTTAGAAAATTTGAAAAAACTCTGATTTACAAGTAAATTTTATATATGTTATTGTTTTATAACAAATTTCGTTTGACTGATCTAAAATATTCAATTTATTTTTGTCGTTTTCTTATAATAAATAATATTAAGCTGTTAAAAAATTATTATTAAGAAATAGAAAATATATCCATTTTATGCTTAATTTTTATTTCTCAATAACAATATTGTTCACAAGCTTATTCTTTTCTTATGTAAAAAAAAACTTTTTGCAAAAGTTTTTTGAGAATTTGCAAATACATTTGTTTAAAATTCAATTACGAAAATTTACGAAGTTTTCTAATTAAAAAATTTAGAAAATTTCAATTATTTGAAAATTGTTCAATTAAATATACACTGTAAGAAAACTTTTGGAAATTATCCCATAAAATTTAGATAGCAAATTCCACTAATTAGAAAAATATATTAACATAAATAAAGGAATTATCAAAAATTTCTTATAAATTTAGAATCATTCCCATTAAAAAAATGTAGAAAAAATCCCAAAAGTTTAATAAAATTCTTTTAAACGTTTAAAAAAATTTCATTATAAAAATACAGAAAAATTTCTGAGAATTTACAAGAATTTCCATAGATGAAAAAATTTTCATGTAATTTAAAATTATAAAAGGAAACCAAATTAAACTTTTTAATTTAAAAAAATTAATTCTATAGAATTGTTGTCAAAACGATGAATAATTTAGATTTTCAAATATTTTTATTTGAAACCGTTTCAAAATTATTCAATTATTTAAATACAGTAGTAAATAATTTATTGAATAATTTAATGTTTTTTAAAATTTAATTCTTATAAACAATTTTATGAAAAAATTGTTAAATAATTGAATTCTTTCGACAAATTTTAATCAAATTTTTAAGGATGATTACATTTTTCAAAGAATTAGATTAAAATTGAACATAAAAAAAATTCGAATTCTAAGATAAGCTTTATTATTTATGAAAATAATTGAATTTCTAAAACAAATTTATTGTTAATTAAAATATCTGAATTCATAAGAAAAATTGTTATTTATGAAATTATTTGAATTCGTGCAAAGAAATTTATAAAAAAAATTTAATAATTAAATTAATATGCAATTTTTATTATTTATGAGAATAATTAAATGTTTGAGTACAATTTTATTAATATTTTTTTTTAAATAATTGAATTCTTTCGTAAAATTAATTCAAATTATAAATATTAAAAATCATTGAATAAATGAGAAATTTTTTTAAAAATAATCGAGTTTGAAAAGAAATTTTGTTATTTATAAAGATAATTGTGATTTTTCCGAGAATTTTTCTTTAAATTTTCAACATGAATGGACATTTTTATGAAGAATTTTATTACTTTTGAAAATAATTGAATTTTTTAATGATTTGTAACTTCTCTAAAATTCAATTTTTTAAAAACGTTTTTACTTACATTTTTTATACTTTTATTATTTCAATTAATTTAAAGAAAAATTTGAATAATTTATATTTATATATTTATGAAAATTTTAAACTCAACTCTTTTAAAATTGAATTAATATTGAAATATTTAGGTAACATTTTTATTTAATAATTTCTAAGTAACAATGTTATAATTTATAATTAATAATTATTATGATTATAATAGTAATAACCCATAGGTCCAAATCACAATTTTTATTTATAAAAACAAAAATTTGAATTAAAAATGTTAAAATTCTATTTTGAATAAAGCAAATAAAATAAATAAAAACGAAATAAATAAATAAATAAGCACAAAATAAATATAAATATAAATAAAAAAATATATAAAAAGGAGATAAACATATAAAAGAAGAAAAATTTAAATAAAATAAAAATTTTCTTTCTGATATACAAGGTATTAAATTTATCAAAAGAGAAAATAATAACGTTCAAAAAAAAGCACTTCGACGTATAACATTCTGTAATAAAATTTAAAATGCAAGTTACCCTCTTTTATTGTCATGTTATAAAAAATTGTCATTAAATTCAAGTGAACGGTCATTATACATATATGTAGATAATTCCCATGTGAGTCAGAAAAGTCCCTCGTTTTAGAAATGCCTTTAAAAAAAATCTCTTAAATTTTTTAAAAATAGAAATACTCCCTATTTTGTTTTATTTTATTCAAAAAGAAATAATTATTGTAAATTTTTATCATAATTTTAAATTTTTAAATATTTTCATTTTCCATTTAAATTGTAACTATTATCATTTGTAAAATTCAATTTGAAAAGTACTCTGATAGCATTTTTTTGAGATAAAAAAGAATTGACGAGAACAAAAATAATTCTGTGTAAACGATGGTAAAAAAATAAAATACAATTTCATTTGTTAATCATTATAAAAGCAGAAATTGTTTAATAAAATAAACGCGTTGAATTTAATATTCCAAGTTAATATCAGCATGTCGGGTAAAACTGTCATTTCTACCAATAAAGAAGGCGGAAATGAACATCCACTGTGACAGTGATATATAAATAATAATCACAAACATTATATATTTGATTTAAAATCAACAAACTGTCAAAATCGAAAATTTCTCGTTTAATAAACTTTCGATTGCATTCCCTTTAATAAAAAATTTACAAAACAGAATTTACACACACACACACATTTTGATAATTTCAAGCAATATTAAATTTTTAAATACTTTTAAAAAATCTGACTCACTGGTAATTTTATTTTTTTTTAAATTATTACATTCTCATCAAAAATGAGAAAATCTTGTTTTTTATGCAAAAATAAAAAATTCTTTTTGCGAAACTTGAAAATTAATTAATTTTATTCTTTTTAATTTTTTTTTCTTGCAAAAAAGGGAAATTTCTTTAGTGAAATAGACAGACTTCTGACAAGTGAAAAATCACCGAGCGATGAATGGGAAAAAAATAGGGAATCTGATTTGGTGAAAAAGGAAGAGTAGAAGGGAAAAAAATAGAAGACGTAGTCTATAAGAATATCGGAATAATGTGAATGCCATGATCGGCTCTTTCTCTCTTTCATTCGATATGCGTCGAATCATTTTGAATTCTCGCCTCAACGCACCCGAAAAGGTTTTTTTTTCGCGAACAATGCCTCTTCGTCATATTCCTCTGACTTTAGCGGTTTCTATTCTAATTCTTTGGCAATTTATTATAGTTTCGATATTGGAATAAGAAAATAAAATAAATTAGAGGAAAATTAATAAAAATTACTGTTTTTCTTCTAATTCGTCAACAAAAAAAAATTGTCTCACTAAAATCGACTTTTTCTACTAGTAGAAAAATTACAACTATTTGTAGAGTTTTGATTACTGATTCGTCTGACTTAAATTAAAATTTACTACTATCTACTTGAAGGAAAGCAAAAAATAAATTTTTCCACTGATGAATTCGAAATTACACAAAATTTGCTATTTATCCGACTGTTATTCTTAACATTCAAATGAAAAAGTAATTGTCTGACAAAAAACGACGTTTACTACTTAATAACAATAGAAGATTTAAAATTGACAGTTTGACAAAAAAAAAAACAAATTTTACTATTGAAACAAAAACAAATCTTTTTATGTATTTTTAGTTCTTTTTTGGCCAAATATCAAAAAAGAGAAAATTTGATAAATTTTTCAAACGTCTGAGCAAAGATACATTTTTCTACTGAGTTAAAAATTGCAAAAAATTCCCTAAATTTTGTTCGACTTTAAATTATTATCCAAAACATGGAAAAAAAATTGTCCGAGTAAAATCAACTTTAATTTTTGAGTACCAATTCGAGAAATAAAGTCGTTGTCTGACTAAAAAGTACTATTATTACTGCAAATAAAAATAACAATTTTTTCTGTGTTTCTCTGTCAATTTTTGTGCTAATGACAAAAAATAGCTAATTTTTGCCTTGAGAACCATAAGAAGTAGAAGCTATTCACCCGGTCTGATTAAAATCGACATTTACCACTAATAGAAAATTCACAAGAATTTATTTATTTTTAACAGACAAATTCGAATTGAATTAAAATTTTCTAAATTAAATTCGATAAAAATTCTACTATTCTTCATGGGATTGATACAAAAAATTCAGTCTTGACAGAATTTCGTCTGACAGGAAATCGTCTTTTACTACTTACGTAAAAATGTCAAGAATAAAAATCACTGACTGACAAAAATAATCTTTTACTACCTTTAATGCAAAAATGGCAAATTTTTAACGAATTACGAAAAAAATGGTCGTTTTCTAAATTAAAAATAACTAAAAATTGGCCTAATTTTTTACTTTTTGTATTTTTTTGTCTTTCGTGTAAAAAATTAACTCTCTGACAATAATCGACAATTGTCATTTAGTAACAATACGAGAATTAAAATTGCTGTCTGTCTAAAAAAACTACTTCTACTATTCTAACAAAAAATTACAGATTCTTTACAGTTTTTTTTGAAATTTTTATAAGAATGTCTCAATAACTGTTTTTACCCCCACCTAAACCAATAACCACTCAAGTCTGATTGAATTTCTTTTTACTTCCAATGCGAAAATGAAAACTAGTGAAAAAAACTGAAAACTTAATGTCTGACGAAAATCGACTATTACTACTGTCAGTTGAACTAATGGGAACAAATTCTGATTTTTCGAATTAAGAAATAAATTTTTCTACTGAAATTAAAAACTAAATGAAAGTGACAAATTTGTCTTTCCATAATTCTACTTTACATCCAATTATGGAAAATTTATAAAGTTAAAAGTGTCTGACTAAAATATGCTTCTACTACTGAAACAAGAACTACAAACATCGGAAAATTTAATTTTTTCTTCCTAAAATTAATTTCATTCAACGAAATTAATTTTTTTTTATTAAATTTTTTTTAGAAATTAACTGTTTGATACATAAAATTAATTTTTTGTTACACTATAAAATTATTTCTTTATTAACTGATTATAACAAATATAAAAAGTGAAATATCTTTCTAAATCTGAATTAGTAGAATTCTACTAAAAAAGTAGTAAAATTTCACTAATTTTGTAGTAGTTAGTAGAATTCTACTAAACAATTAGTAAAGCTCTACTAATAATTAGTAAAATTTTACTATTTTTTAGTAGAATTATTACTAAATCATTTAGTGGACGACTTTTCACCATTGTATTAGTAACTTCCTACTAATACAGATTTAGAGAGATGTCTGACTAAACTAAGCTTATACTACTGATAGGTAAAAATACATTTACACTGAAAGAAACATGATACAAATAACCAAATGCTCGTCTTCTTTCTAGTTAATATTTATTTCAATCGTGTAATTTTTATTTAAATTATATAATTAAATCATTTTTGCTTCAAACACTGAAATTGTTGGTTCAAATATAAAAATTAATTTAATTTATATCAAACTCATTTTGTTGAAATAAATATTTTTGTTACAATAGACATCGGTTATTACAACAAAAAAAAATAAATTATCCATATAATGTACAGAAATCTACTAAAATAAAAATTACTTTTAAACGTTTAAGAAAATTTCATTATAAAAATACACAAAAATTCATGAGAATTTAGAAAAAATCTTTTCAAAATTATTCAACTATTTAAATACTGTAATAAATATAATTTATTGAATAATTTAATGTTTTTTCAAATTTAATTCTTATATACAATTTTATGAAAAAAAATTTAAATATTTGAAATCTTTCGACAAATTTTAATCAAATTTTGAAGGATGATTACATTTTTCGAAGAATTTTATTAAAATTGAACATAAAAAAATTAGAATTCTAAAATGAGCTTTATTATTTAGGAAAATAATTGAATTTCTAAAACGAATTTATTGTTATTAAAAATATCTGAATTCATAAGAAAAATGGTTATTTATGAAATTAATTGAATTAATACAAAGAAATTTATAAAAAAAAATTAAATAATTAAATTAATATGCAATTTTTATTATTTATTATATATTTAATAAAATGTACAGAAATCTACTAAAATAAAAATTACTTTTTCATTTTAAGAAAAAATCTGATAAACAATCGGAACAAAAGTTAGTCAAATGTCATAATTTCTTCTTTTTTTAAAGTGAAATTAAATTTAAAATTTTTTTTTAGTAGAAGCGTGAGGAATTTAATTTGCTACATTTTGAAGATTTTAAAGTTATATTTAAATAAAAATTATAAGCTTTTTGACAATAGTAAATTATTAATGTAACATAAACAAAAATTTAATTAATGTTTCTTATTGACAGAAAATTGTAAGTTTTATTCAATTGCAACTTTTAATCGTTTTAAATATTCAAAATCAAATTCTTCGCCTTTCCGTCAAGACGATTTTAAAATTTAATTTGTATTTTTTTAAATTACGAAATTATCACATTAGGCTAACATTTTTATTTAACTGTCCGTCAGATTTCTCCTTAAAAATAAAAATTACTTTTTCAGGGTGTATAATATTTTTAGTCTGTAATATTTTATGAATTGTTATAATTAATAATATTTACTAACATTTATAGTTTATAATTTTCATTAACATTAAATAAAATAAAGAAAAATAGAAACTAAAATAATAGAACGTGATAAAATTAATATTTAAAGAATTAATATTTTTAGTTTATAATATTTATTAATAATTGTATTATTTATTAATTATTACATATCTATATAAATTACATAAAGTTATTTGTTACAACAAAGTACAATGAAATACAATAATAAAAATGAAACTTTCCCTCTACTGATCCATTCGAAACTATCTAATAAAATTAACCGGAAAAGTTAAATTTCGAAAACAGTTTGAGTTTCCCGAGTAGTTTATATACTGTATTTATCAAAAACCTATAAAGTGAAACTTTGAAAAAAAAAATTTTCAACTCTTGTAAAATATTCGACAGCAAAATTAACATCAAGAAAATTTGAGATTAAATTATAATATAAAAAATAATAAATTTTTGCTTATTGTTGAATTGATATCGAATTGAACTTTCCCTATAAATTTACTCCAAAGAGAAATTCAATTTATTTGAAAAATAAATGTCATTTAGAAAATATTCAGAAAAGATCTAATTTTTAGTTTTCAATTCTCTCACGGGGCGTATTGTGTACGTAATTAATTTATAGGTTTTTACATTTTTTAGTTTCTCTCGTAGGTATATTTATAAATGTAACTAGAACGAAGGAATAAAATTTGAGACCAATTTATTGATTTTCCACCATTTTCAATATTAAAATAAACTTTGGATAAAAGGCATTCTCGAATTACATTATTGGAAAGTATGCTTTTTTTCCATCGTATTTTGCAATAAAATTACAAGTCATGTTTAGAGTAGGCATTCAATTACACAGAACAAAAACAAAATTAAAAGTTGAAATTCTATATAAAATTATCCTCTCAAATATTTAAATTTAATTATTATTATTTTTTTTTCCTATAAAAACGAAGGAAATTCTTTAAACTTTTATATGATTTAAATCGTCTTTTTAATTTTTTTAACCCCAACTTTTTATTTCCTTAATTTATTTATTTAAAAAATAATCAAAAAATAGTTTTATTAATTTTAGAAATAACCAAAAAGTAGTAATAAATATTTTATTGATTTACTTTACAAATAACCAAAGAATCTAATAATTATATTTTATGAATTTCTTTATTTTGAAAATAAACTGAACGTTAAATAAATATTTTTTCTCTGCGGCGACAATAATAACTTTTTTCATATAATATTACAAAATGAAATTACGTATTCCAAAAGATCGTAAGATTCCTTCGTTTTACGATAAAAAAATACAAGTATTTTTTTCCCCATCTCGTGAAATTAAAACAATATCTCGAGACTTTAAAAAAAAAGAAGAGAAAATAAAAGAATTCAAAGAGGAATACGAATCACATCTCGTTACCTTGTATTCTTTTCTTTTTATTTTTGCATTCAATTTCTCCTTCAGCAGTCCTATAGTAAAGTGAATTCGATTCCGAGTGATACCAAGTACGTTCGGGATTCGCAAAAATCAACGAAAACAATTTACATGAATTGGAATTTATTTTATCTCCACGTCAATACTAGTCTTTGATTTGAGAAAAATTTTTTTTTTAAATTGAATTTATATTACTCGCGTTTATACTTGATTTTCATGATATTGTTTATAAAATTAATAATAATAGAAGTAAAAATAATAATAATAATAATAGTAATAAAAAAAATAATAATAGTAATAAAAATAATAATAATAATAATAATAATAATAGAATTTCAAATAAGCAGAAAATAAATAATAATTAATGATATGCTCTTTTATTAAAAAAAATATATATAATAATACATTTTGTGCTAATCTCCCATTAGTCATATACACATTTCTCGTCGAGTTGTAAATTAATTATGCATTTTCAGCAGACTATAATTTATGACTTTTTCTTTTTGGTCAAAAGACGATTTTCTCATTTTTAATTAAAAAAATTTTTTATAATTCCTTTTTCCTCGCGGAGAAAAGTATTTATTTTTCATTATACTCTCTGAATTGGACATTTTAAAAACCCTATTTTTACCTTTGTCAAAGGGAATTTTTAATGATCTTATTATACTTTAAAAATTGATTTTTTGATAGAATTGCATATACCATCATTAATTACACCCTAAGAGTTCAAAAATAATAAAGAAAAAAAATAAAAAAACGAACGTAAAAATAAAAATAATAAATAAATGTTTTTATAAGAATTCAATAATTTACATAAATAATATGTACAATTTTCGGCAGTAATTTAATTATTTAAAAATTTTAATACAATTTAAATGAAAGTCCACGAAAGAATTCAATTAATTTCGACACAATTACAATAAAAAATTTCTTGATAAAATTGAATTTTTTTAAAATTTTCATGAAATGTTTCTAAAGAATTAAATTATTTATTTATATTTAAAAGTTTTTAAACTTTTGAAGAACTCAATTAAATTCCACGAAATTTCAATTTTTAAATTTCTATTTTCTTCGAGGTAATAATTCAACTATTTACAAAAATGTTCATAAAATTCTTCAAAAAAATCAATTATTATTAATACATTTTTAATGCAATTCGGTAAAAAAATTTGAGTTAAATTAAAAAAAATTTAAATGTAATTCTTAAATATAATTTCCAAAATTTATAACAAAATAGTATATTTGCAAAAATTAAATTATTTTCATAAATAATAAAATTCTCCGAAAGAACACATATTTTTTTAATACAATTTGAAAAATTTTCCCAATGAATTAAAAGAATTACAAGAATTTTAATAAAATTCCTTATAAGAATTGAATTTTTTACACAGATAATAATAAAATTCTTTCTAGAACTCTGGAAAAAATGGAAATTAAATTTTAAAAAATTTAAATAACATTTTTGCGAACACTTCCTAACAATCATTAACTTTTATAAATAATAAGACACTTTGGAAAAATGTATTTATATTTAATACAATTTAAAAAATCTTCTCAAAAAATTTAATTAATTGCAAGAATTTTAATTAAATTCATGAAAAGAATTCAATTATGTTAATAAAAAAAATTCTACTTACAAATTAATTTATTTTTTTTAATTTTAATATATTTTTCCTGGAAAGAATTTTAATTATCCCTGAAACAAATATAATTATGTTTCGAAAATTTTAATAAAATTTTTAAAGAAATTTAATTATCTTTATAAATATTAACAAATTTATGAGGGATTCAATTACATTTAATATCGTATTTATTAAATTCGATGAAAAAATGTTAATAACAATTTTTGCAACAATTTCATTATTTTCAAAATTTATAAAAAAAACATTGGTACAAATTCAATTATTTTTTTTAACAATAAAATTCTTTGCAAGAATTCAATTATTGAATCATCATTTTAAAAACAATTTTAATTAAATTTCTCAGACGAATTAAACAATTTTTAAAAATTTGAATACAAAAATTCTTGCCAAAAATTCCATTATTTACATAAATATTGCAATTTTCGGCTGAATTCAATTATTTTTAATTATATTTCAAAAAATTTATCGAAAAAATTTAATCATCTTTATAAATATTACAATTTTTTGCAAAAATTCGCAGTAATTCTATTACCTATTTGCAATAATTTTAATTACACTTTTTGAAGAATCTCAGGTTATAAATAATTTCCGATTTTTAAATTTGATGAACGTCACTTATTATTGAATAAATTAATTAAAAAATTTTTTTTCTAAATTTCATTAAATTCTGCAAAAAAAATGTAATTATATTTTAAAAAGTTTTTAATGAAATTATTCGAAACCCAAAAAGATGAAAGAAAAGCAAATCAGAAAACGGACGTAAAATGAATTATGAAAATTTAATTAAATTTTGTTAATTTTATAGATAAATTGAAGGCGGAGATTGCAATTAATGTTCATCTGGATACGTTGAAGAGGGTGGAGATTTTTCAAAACACGGAGGCTGGCTTCCTGTGCGAATTGGTTTTAAGGCTACGACCCGTACTCTTCTCACCTGGTGACTATATTTGTCGAAAAGGTATTTAAAAAATTATTTCCAACTCTTTTTTGCTTTAAAAATTTAATTTCATTAATTTCATTCTCCCTTTTAAATTTAATTCTATTAATTTAATTCTCCCTTTTAAATTTAATCCGAAAAAAAAATTTTTATTAAAAAAATTAATTCTTCTAATTTAATTAAATATTTAACAAAATTTTACATTTTTTTACTTCAATTTGAGTACAATTTATCACAACCAAGAATTATTTATAATTTATTTATTCAATTAAATTACAATTTAATTCCAAATTATCTTCAATGAGACAATAAATTCTTTTTTCTAATTTAACTAAATAAGCAATTTTTTTATTTACTGAAATTCATTCTTTTAAATTTAATTAAAAATTATCTTGAACCAAAGAATAAATTTTTATCCCCAATTAGTTTATTTTTTCCAGTCCTTGAAAATAAAATAAATTTATTTATACACGAAAGAAAGAAGTTTTTTTAATTTTAATTTTATTTTCCATTCTATTGAATTCAAGATTCGTGATTTGTAATCTTGGGCAAATAAAATATTCTATTTTTTTTTCGTTCCTAGAGTGAAAAAGCTTTTAAAAGGAAAAGGCAGGAGCTTTGAATTCATCGCTTTAAAAGCGTAGCAATCAATCTATGTACAGTTTGCATTCGCAGGACATACATTAAACAAATCCTGCAATAGTACTGACTGATTGTATAATTGCTTGATTTTCGGTGAAATAGATAGAGAAAAAAAAAGTCGAAACAAAATTCACAAAAAAAAACAATAATAATAGAAATAATAATAATAATGACAATAATAACAATAGAAATAGTAAAAATAATAAGAATAATAATAATAATCATTTTATACTATTATTCCTCAATTTAAAGAAAAAAAATTTACTTAAAAATAGAAAATTTGAATAACTAAGAAAAATGATGAAATTCGACGTTTTATTTTTCGAAGAGAGACTTTCAATTAATTTCATTTAATTAAAGGAAATATTGCTTCAGTGGAAAGACTTTTTTTTCCTTATTTATTTATATTTTCAATGACGAATAACGACAATATATGTGTGAAAAAATTGAGAGCAAAAAAATTAATAAATAAAAAAAGAAAACTTTAATAATAACGCGATATCAACCAAACTGAAGGGGGTTTTTCATTTGAAGTAAAATTGTTTGCATCGGGAAAACGTTGGCGAGAGTTAATTGTGTACTTTTCTCGTTGTTTCCAATGCGTTGTTTTCCGATGTGTTGAATAAATTAAATATCAACAGCCGCAAAAGAAATTGAAATCATGAAAAAGAAATTAATCAATTATATTCCCAAATAAGGGAAAAATTTATATATTTATTACTTTTCGCTTTTATCAATAATTTTTGGAAAGTAGAAAAAATATTTTTGCAAAAATAACTATTTTTCATATGTAATTTGTTTATTATTTATCAGTACTATTTCTATTATTATTATTATTATTATTATTATTACGTAATTTTCTTTTTTTCAAAAATAAACTTCTATTTTTTAAAAATTTCAGAGTCAAAATTTAAAAATCATATAATAACTAATTTATTATTGCTACTTTTTTTAAAAATTAGATTACTAAAATTTATTGAAGCAATTCAATTAACTTTCAATAATTTAAGTAAAATTCATCCGAAGAATCCAATTAGTTTTAAAAAAATACAATTATTCGCAAGACTTTAATTATTATTTAATTATTCAATTATGTAGAAAAAATTTATTTAAATTTTTCAATATTTAAATAACATTCTTCGAAACAATTAATTGTTTTTAAAATTTAAAACAAAATTTTTGTAAAAATTCAATTATTTTCATAAACAGTAAAATTTATCGCAAGAAAATCAATTATTTTTAATACAATCTTAATAATGTCTCCCCGAAGAATTGAATTATTTTCAAGAATTTAAATAAAACTTTTAACAAGAATTCCATTATTTCAATAAATAAATTCTTCGTGGAATTGTATTTTTTTAATTATATTTATAACATTTGTCGAAGAAATTCAATTATTTGTAATAATTATACTAACATTCTTTGAAATATATCAATTTTTTAATAACTTCGGATTCAGATACAATATAATTCACTTATTATTTAATTAACTAATAATTAACTCATTTATTATACTAAATAAATAAATAATTAATTATTACTTATTATTTAAGCAATTTTGAAATAAAATTCTTCGAAACAATTAAATTATTTTCAAAAAATTGAATACAATTTTTTAAGGTATTAAATTATTTTTATAAATAATACAATTTTCTGGAAGAATTCAATTAATATCAATACAATAAATTTCAATAAAATTTCTTGATAAGAAAGAATTATTTTTGAATTTTTTTTTATACATTTAAATAAAATATGTCGAAAAATTACTATTATTTTTTTAAAGTTTTGATAAAATTCTTTAGCAAAATTCAGTTAATTTCAATGCAAAATTTAATTAAATTCCTTTATAGAATTTAATTAAAAAAATTGTTTAAAAGAATTCAATTCTAATTTTCATAAATGACAAAACTTTTTGGAACAAATCAATTATTATCAATTTACGAAAATTTTGATACCATTTTTCAATTCTCAATTTAAACTATATTCCCCGAAAGAATTGAAATTTTCTTCGAGACAATTAAATTACTTTCAAAAATATTTAAAAATTATTTGAAAGAATTCACTCTTTCAAATTTTTAATAAAATGTTCCGTTTTTTCCTACTGTAAACAAAACCGTTTTTTCAAATATCTATTTATTGTACGTTGATGTATATTGAAACAGAGAACTACAACATCAAATATAAAGTACAATTCACAAAATATATTTACCTATTTGGTCAATCAGAATATGATTGAAAAAAACAAAAAAAATACCGTAACTATTTTTTTCCTTTTTTTACACAAAAAAAATAGAATTTACTCAATTTCCACATTCTTTCCCAAATCAAAAAACTGTACCCAATTTATTTATATCGCAGATCACGTATACGCCATAAAAGCAATCACGTTTTGACCAAAAACTGTAAAATACTTGAACTAAAATTTTCCTCTCTCTCTCTCTAAAAAAAAAAAGAAAGAAAGAAAGAAAAAAAAATACACCGAGAAAAATCTTTATATTCTTCAATATTTCTTCCTTTCTCTCTATGTCACACAGAGGAAAAAAAACAGTGAAACGAAATAATTTCTTTCTCTCGATATCAATCTTGTTTCACATTTTCTTTTTGTCTTTTTTTATATTCTTTCCGGAGCTGAATTTTTAAATTTACTTTTTCATTTCGATACTGAAGATGAATTGGAAAATTTAGAAAAAAAGCATCGGATAAAATGAAAAGTTAATAAGTTTTTACAGTTAGAAAAAGAGATCACTTTTTATTTTATAAAAAGCAAGGACATCTTTTTTTCTTTCGTCTTCTTTTTTTCACCTTTATTTATATTTTTTTTATTCAATTATTATTATTTTATTCATTTAAATTATTCTCTCAAAATTTGTTTATAATCATTTTATTATGTCCAAAATGATGTTAAAATTCTTAAGAATAATTTAATTATTATTTATAAATTTTTTTTTTAAATTATTAAATTCTTGAGAAAAATTGTATTATTTAAAAAAGTAATTGAATTCCTGAAAAGAATTTTATTTAAAAAAGTAATTGAATTACTGAAAAGAATTTTATTTAAAAAAATAATTGAATTCCTAAGATAAATTTTATTATTTAAAGAAAAAATTTAATTCTTGTTTCCTGCAAAGAATTTTATAAAAATCCATTAAAATAATGGATTTTTTTTAAATATCAAGAAAATTTTGTTTTAAAACATTGAATTTCTATAAAAAAAATTTCAATTTTTAAATTATCGAATGTTTGCTAAGAATTTTATAAACATTTTTTTTTAAATTATTCAATTCTTTTGGAAAACATTTTATTAAAATACTAGATATTAAAAATAAATGAATTACGAAAAATTTCTGAAAATAATTTAAGCATTTTAAAGAATTTTATTCCAATGTTTTGAATTTTTTCCAATACCTTTATTAAAATTTTAAGCAATTCGTAAACAAAAGTAGTAAATAGTAGGTTTTAGTAGATGAGTGCGAGGCCTGAAAAATAAAAATTATCTCCAAAAATAAAATAACTAATTCACTAAAAATTCAATTAGAAAAGAAATAATAAAAAAGGAAACAAAACCGAATTGAAAGAAAATAAATTTTCCAAAATAGAAATAAAAATTTTTTGCGCAGATCAAAATAATATCTCCAATGACAGGTGATATTAAAAATGTTTAATAATTACAAAAATTGACTAAATATAAAAATTTATAACACTATAAAAAAACGTTCATAAAAATTGCAATCACGATATAATCAATTTTCTTTCCGTCGTCCCCCTCGCACAACAATATTTATCACTGGCATTTTTTGCGATATTTTTCTTCTTTCGGGAAAATTTTCGTTAAAATATTGAAAAATAATCGAAATAAGCAATTAATTACTTTACTTTTGTGATAGCGAAATAATTCATTAATTCCTAAATGTGCTGCACTGAAAAATACGATTAAAGAAATAAAATTTCACATGCAAACACCTTTGAGTTAAAATATTCCAAGAGCATTGCGTTATTTCAAGTTTAAATCTCCAGTAGTACGACTCAACGAATAGTTAGACACGCTTTTTAAATGTAATCCGTTACTGAACCAATTTTAAACTTTTATTTCTAAATTGCGAATTATTCAGTTCTTCAACTTTTTTTCCTTTTTTGGAAAATTGACAACTGGGTAAAACAAAGAAAAAAGTTTTTTTTTCAAAACAAATTTTTCGGAAATCTAAATTTTTTAATTAATTTTTTATTAAATTTAGTTTAATTTTTAATTAAATCAAAATAAATTTGTAATAACATTTAATTCAATGTTTAATGAAATTTAACTTAATTTAAATTATTTAATTGTGAAGCATTAACAAATTTTTAATAAAAAACATTTTTTCATTAAAAAAATCATTTTGAAAATGAAAAATTAAAGGTACATTACTTATTATATTTCACTTTCCATTCTCTTATTTGTAATTTTAAAATGAAATTTTTTTATTTTGTTTTCTTTCGTTCGCATAATTTTTTTCGATTTAAAATTAAATGTTAAATACTATTAATATTACTAAACTAAATTTAATAAAAAATTAATTTAAAAATTTAGATTTCCGAAAAATTTTTTTTGAAAAAAAAAACTTTTTTCTTTGTTTTAATTTACTTTCGTTTATGGCGGTCTTTTTGTAAATCCATGTAAATCAAAATAAACGAAATTTAATAAAAATAAATATTTTTAAAAATTTACATTAATATTGTTATTAAATTTTAGAAAATAAATAAAACCGAAAAAAATTATACTTGACAATTAATGAGTTTTAAATTAAATTTTGTTTCCACCTTTTATTTTATTTACTTATTTTGATTGCATTGGCGAAAGCAGAATAATAATATTTAAATTGATTGTAAAATATTTGAGAATAATAAAATTTAAATTTATTCTAAAATATTTAATTTTAAATCGAAAAAAATTTATCCGAACGAAAGAAAAGAAAATAAAAAAATTTCATTTTCAAATTACAAAAGAGAATGGAAAGTGAAATATTAATTAGATTTTTAATAAAACTTTGTAGGAAACAATAGTGAAAATGTTTAAATAAAACAAGAAAAGGTATTTTAATTACTTTTTACGATGTATTCACACTAGAAAGTGTAATATTTTCCCATTGTGTTCAACATCAAGGCATCTGAACTTTACTATCAAACATGTTAAACTTTTACTGTCGGAATATTAAAATTTAATGTCCGAAAACATATATGTATATAGATATATATACTCACACATCACACCTAAATATCTAGTTTTAGTAATTAAACATCTAGTTATTAAACATTAATATCCATTTTCTTTTTCATTGTGAGAAAGCGAGTCATAAAAAAAACAACTAAAAATAAAAAAAGTTTTTCCCCTTTTTTTATGACTTTCGTTGCGCGCGACATGATTGAGAGTAATTTCTCTTTTCTTTTTTTTCTTTTTAACGAAAAGAAGAAAATTTTTTTATTGGTTTAGATATTTAAGTGTCGAAAAATCAATGGCTAAGTGATAAAAATTGGACGATTTACGACCTTATGGGATATTTATTGTTTTTGAAATTTAAAAAAAAAATTCAGAAGAAAAACAAAGATTTTTTTTAATCATAAAAAAAATTATAGGGGTTTTATTATTGAAATAAATTTTTAATTAAATATTTTTTTTTAAAGAACTTTCTAATTATTCAAACTTCTTCAAAATTATTTTAAATATTTTAATTCAACTATTTTTTTCTAGAATTATTTTAAACTAAAATTCTTGTTTAAATCAATTGTTTTTAAACATTTTCAAAAGAAGTTCTTTGAGAATTATCAAATCTATTTGTTTACAATTCAATTTTATGAAATTTCGTATACTTAGAAAATCCACAATTAAATATATGTTAGAAAATGAAAACTTCCAAAAGTTTCAAAATAAATTCAATTAAACTTTTTAAAAATAATGAATTCTACAAAATTGTTAATTAAAAGTAAAAAACATCAGATTTTCGAAGATTTTCGAAATTCAATTATTCCTAAACATTTATGCTATTATGCTTTTAATATTCAATTATTACCTAAATTTTTAACTGAAATTCATATTTAAATCAATTTTTATTATAGAATTTTACGAGAATTGAATTATTTTTATAAAAATAAATAATTTACTGAATAATTGAATATTTCTCCAAATTGAAACCTCATAAAGAATTTTATTAACAAAGTTTTTAATATATTTGCATTCTTTTGATGCATTTTAATAAAATTTTTAAGAACAATTATATTTTAAATTTTTAAATAATTGAATTCCTATGAAAATTTTATTATTTTAGAAAATAATTGAATGTTCATGCAGAATTGTATAAAAAAAATTTTTAAATAATTGAATTCTGTTTGGAAAGTTTAGTAAATATTGAAAATCAATAAATTAAGAAATGTTTTTAAATATAATTGAAATTTTGTCATGAATTTTATCAAAACTTTTGCTATTTATAAACATAAATTGAGTTCTTGAGATTAATATATTTACGAAAATAATTGAATTTTGCAATGAATTTTTATTAAAACTCTGAAAAATAATTAAATTTCTGGAAAGAATTCAATTTTAAATAAATTTTTATTAGAAAATTCAACGAGAATTCAATTATTTAAATACAAAAATAAATAATTTCTTGTTTCTTAAAATTGAATCCGCATAAAAAATTTTATCAACTAATTTTTAATAACTGAATTCTTACCACGAATTTTAATGAAATTTTTAAGAAATATTACATTTTTCGAGGAATACGATTAAAATTGTATTAAAAATTGTTGAAATTCGGCGATGAGTTTTAATTTTTTTTAAATAATAGAACTTGTAAAAGAATTTTATTATTTGTGAAAATAATTGAATCCTGATTAAAAATTTAATTATTTTTAAAAATAATTGAATTGTTGCGAAGAAATTTATAAAACATTTGTAAAATAATAGAATTTCTGTGAAATTTTTAATATTTATGAAAATAATTAAACCTTTTAATGCAATTTTTTTGAACTTTTTTATTAAGAATTATATTAAAGAAATTTTTTAATAAAAATATTTGAAATTTTGCCAAAAATTTTATTAGAATTTTTGAAAATAATTGAATTCTTTCGAAGATTTTTATTAAAATCTTTGAAAACAATGAAATTCTTATCAGAAATTTTATTAAATTACATTCAACATAATTGAATTTTGGAGAAGAATTTTATTATATTTATAAAAATAATTGCAATTTTAAGGAGAAGTTAAAACATATTTTTTACGTTATTGAATTTCGATGAAGAATTTACATATTTTTGAAAATATTTGAATTATCAATTCTCAAAATAATTATTTTTGCGATAATTTTTAGTACATATATATGATAAAATAATTTAATTATTGTAAAGTATTTTATCAAAATATTTAAAAATAATTTAAATCTTTTTGGAAATTTTTTTCAAATTAAACTGAAAATAATTAAATTTTTAATTTTTTTTAAAGATTTTATTGTTTATGAAAATAATTGTAAATTTTAGATTTCTTGTCAAATATTTTATTTAATTAAATTGCAAATAATTAAATTTTAGAGAAGAATTTTGTTATTTATAAAGATATAGTTGAAAGAATTTTTTTAAATTTCTGATAATAATTGAATTTTTCCGAAGAATTAAATTAGTTTTAAAAATATAATTAAATTTCTCCCCTATTCGTAACTTTTACAAATTTCCATTTTTTTAGTGTTTTTTTAATTAAAATTCTTCTACAAATCCATTATGTTTGATAATTATTTAAATGTATATTAAATTTAACTAATTTCAGAATAAATTTAAAAAATTTTAATTTCCCAAAAAAATTAATTCTTTAATAATTAAATTCAGTAAAAACTTAATTTTTCTGAAATTTAAAGTCAAAACCTTTTTGAAGTTCATCTATTTATGAACTGTTATGAAATTTTTGAACGCAACTCTTAAAATTCAATTAATTTTGAAATATTAAAATAAAATTATTCAATAAATAATTTTATTATTGTTCTTCAAGAATTAAATTATTCAAAAAGAAATTGTTGTGAGAAATAGAAAAAATTGAAGGTTTGGTTCTGGAATTCGTGGTAATTTCATAGTTTACGAGATAAAGAAAAAAGAAACAAAAGTTCAGTTTTTTCTTATGAATTCTAACAATTTAATATTATTTCCAGTAGTTTTAATAAAAATCCCTCGCTTTCCTAATTTTACTTTCTCTGACTCTTCCCTGAATTCCCTGATCTAATGGTAATCCAAAATTAAAGTAAAGTGTCTCTTTCCCTTGCGGGTATTACAAAAAACATTTTTTTTTCCTCAAAAAAAAAATAATAATAATAAAGATAATACAGTATGATTTTTTCTATTTTTCAGGTGAGGTGGGAAAGGAAATGTACATAGTGAACAGAGGTCGACTGCAAGTGGTAGCGGACAATGGAAAGACGGTGCTCGCCACTCTAAAGGCGGGTTCCTACTTCGGGGAGATCAGCATTCTCAATATGGGGACCGCAGGTAAAGAGTGCGGTAAATATTCCAAGCGGACCAGGGGCCCGTGAAGATGTCCCCCTCGTTTCTCACGATCACGTTTCACGTTTCACGTTCCTACATTCTGAGTGAGCGAGCCGTCGAGCCGGTATGAGCCGACCTATAACAAGATACCGATCTATCTGACTGTCTGTCTCTCTGTCTATCTCTATCTTGTTTAATACGTTAACCTCCCCCACCCCCCACTTGTTTCATTGCAAAAATTTTCACGGCAACAAAAAAACAACAAAAGAAAACAAAAGCAATCGCTCTCCACTCGAAAATTCAACCGTCTCCGACGTTCACGCAACGAAATTACCATTTTTCGCAAAAAAAGACAATTTCTTTACCCCCACAGCACCGAAACTTTACTAAAAATTAAACGTCGAAAAATTTACTTACAAACTTTAGTAAAAATTCTGTAAATATTCAAATGTCCCACTTCAATAAATGTTCATCGTCAAATTTTCTGTTTTTTCTGAACATTTAAATTAATTTGTCGACTTCTCTCTTATAAGCGAAAATGAAGCTTAAAACTTCCCTGAACATTTATTGAAGTAGGACATTTAAATCTTTAGACAATTTTTACTAAACTTTGCAAGTAAATAATTCGAAATTTGCAAGTAAATTTTTAATATTTAAAAAAGTTTCCATGCTGGGTACTTTATCTGTAATTCAATTTTAAACGTTTAATTAACAGCAAGTGACTGTTAGAAATTCAGTGATAATTTTTTCCATCACTTTTCTCTTTAACTATTTAATTAAATTAAGCTGAAAATTTGTGAGTAAGTCTTGAATATAATAAAGAAGGGCTGTGATTTGCAAAAGTTTTAATAATTCAAAAATGAATTATAATAAAACACTTTGAAATCGGTAAAGACGAGAAATTGATTGGAAATGACCGTGACAACTGCTAATTTTAAAGTAATTTCTAATAATTAATTTTTAAAATACTAAAACTTTTGCCTGTCCTTCTTTATTGTATTTTAAACTTTCGTACAAAATTTCAACTCTATTTATTAAACATTCGAAGGGAAAAATGGTGTAAAAAATCACCATTGAGAACCTTAATCACATAATGTTAAAAGTAGAAAACAAAATTTTAAAAATAATAAAAAATATTCAACCAAAAAAAGAATAAGGGTAAATTTATAGTTTAGATATTTTGCTTCGTAACTAAAAGTTACATTACAATATTTTCCATAAATTTAAATTATATATTTTATACGAAATACGAAAATAGGTAATGAATTTTCTATTTACTAACTATTTTAATAGAAAAAGAATTAATACTCCGTTTATATTTTAATTGCTTTCACGAAATTAAGGAAGTAGAAAATAGGGAAATTTTTCATGCCAATCATATAAGTGAAAGTGTCTCACACATCTCCTTAAAGTTACTAATTATGTAAATTTCCATCAAGTTAATTGCTGTCTATTATTATCCAACATTCGAATGGAAATGTGGCTGATTTTATTTTTAAAATTTCTGTATTTCTAAATTTAAATTCAAAATAATCATTAATTTCTTATTATTTATTAATAATTCAAAATAAAATCATTTCTATTCTACACTATACATATATTCAATATATTTACTTTTCTTGTCAAAATCTTCATAAAATAAAATTAAAATTTTAAATCTTCATAAAATAAAAAATACAAAAAATTATTATTTATTATTATTAATTATCATTTCATAAAATAAAATAAAAATTTTTAATCTTGTGAGAAATTGTAATTTTTGTTCAGTTCGAATCTCTTGTGTGTACATGTAAAAATTTTTTTAATTAAAATAAAAATAGAAATAAAATTTCAAATTCAATTTCATTTTCAGGAAATACTTTCTTTTTTTGAAAAGCAAATTATTTTTACCTCATGTAATTAAAATTCTTAATTAAAATAGAATTGAAATTCTAAATTAAAATAGAATAAAAATGCTAAATTTATTTTAAAAAATTTCAATTTCTCATTATTTATTAATAGTTAATAATAAAATAAGTTTTATTTTACATTATACACTTTTATATTATTCATTATTTCACTTTTTCGTCAAAATCTACATAAGAAAAGATATTTCCCAAAAGTAAAAAATTCTTTCTCTTAAGAAAACATTTTTATGTAAAAATATATGTACACTTTTTATTAAATTTCTAAAATATTTTCCTAGTCTGATATATAGGATAACTTATACCACTGAATCATTGAAATATCTATCTGAGAGAAAAATTTTACATGTACACACAAGAGATTCGAACTGAACAAAAATTAGAATTTATCACAAGATTTAATTAAATTTTGAATTTCAGTTTTTCTTTTAAATTTTCTATTTAATTTTTGTTGAAAAAAATTTTTTATGAATGAAAATTTTCAGATTTAATTTGAGACTAAAATTAAATTTAAAAAAACTAGAATTTTGTAATTAAAATAGAATTGAAGTACTGAATAAAAATAGAATAAAATTTTATAATATTACAGTAAAAATGTAAATAGAATTTCAAATTCCATTTTACTTACAGAAAATAACTCCCTTTTTTTTGAAAAGCAAATAATTTTTACTTCAATTATAATTTTTCTAGAAATAATTAGCTTCTTTCGAAAATGTAAAATAAACTTAAACTCAATTTCTCTGAAGAATTTTATTTTTTATGAAAATAATAGAATTATAACAAAAATTTTTCAACTGTTTTGAAAATAATTGAATTTTTTATTTTTTTTAAAGAATTTTACTAAACCTTTTTAAAATAATTGAATTTTATCGAGCAATAAAATTCAAATATTGTATTCAAAATAATTAAATTCTTATGCACACATTTACCAAAATATTCGAAAAGAATTCAATTCTGTCGAAGAAGTTTTATTACAATAAAATAGAAAATCAAAATTAAAATAAAGTGGAAATAAAATTAAAATTGAAAATATACATTCAAATTAAATTGAAATTCTGAACTCAAACAAAATTGAAAATCTAATCCAAAATTGAAATTCGAAATTAAAATAGAATTGAAATTCGAAATGAAAATAAATCCAAAAATAAAATTTCAATTTCTATTCAATTTTTTGAAATTCATTTCTGCCTAGGAAAAATAATTTCAGTCATTTTTATTCGATCGCCTTTTTTTTAAATAAAAACTTTTTTCAAGAGCAAAAAAAACAATCTTCATTTTTAAATTTAAAAAAATTTGGTTGTAAAAAAAGATGATATAAGATAGAATTATGAATTCGGTTTCCTTTCTTTTCTAAGGCTCAATAATTCTTTCAAATATAAAATATTAAAAGCATGTCCCCAATCGTTGCGTGATCGTCGACGCGTTTTGAATTATTGACAAAAAAAAAAGAAAAAAAATAATTCGTGACGTGCTCGTACTTATTACTTTAGGAAATATATTTTCAATGCAACGGATTATTTTCGCATTACTGGAAAATTTCTCTTTCGTAATCAACATCATCTGTCAATATCGCTGACAATAATAATCAATAAAATTTATCAATTTTAATTACACTCAACAATGAATAGTAATTGTTTAATAAATAGTAATAATTTATTTAATTTGCACGAATAAATAATTGATCTGAGTGATTGCAATTATCTACAACTATTTGCAAATACTCAGGCCAATTAATTATTGTCAATTTATCAATTACTAATTATTGACAAATCGTTATTATTCAGACAAATATTTATTATTGAATGAAACAATCATTCTCTCATTAAGACAAGTATTATTGAAACAATCTTTATTGAAAGTATTTTTAATTTTTCTTGAAAGTATTTTCAATTTTTCTTAAAAGTATTTTTTATTTCAATTGAAACTATTTTTAATTTTTATCGAAATAATTTTTATTGAAACAATTATGAATTCTTTGTGAGACAAATATTGTTGAAACTGGTTTTTTGCAATAATTTTTATTAAAAATATTTTTTAATTTTTAACTGAAACAATTTGTATTGAAATCACTTTTATTCAAACTATTTTTCATTTTTTTGAACTATTTTTATTACCATTTTTGTGGCAACTATTTTTCATTTTTTAAAATCAATTTTTATTGAAAGAGTTATTATTGAAGCAATTTCTCTTTTTTTATCAATTTTTATTGAAGGAGTTGTTAATAAAACAATTTTTATTGGAAAAATTCTTATCGAAATCGTTTTTAATTTTTTTATTCATCAAACTATTTATAATTTTTATTTAACCATTTTTATTGGTGTCATTTTTAATTTTTACTGTAACTATTTTTACAATTTATTCGAAACAATTTGTTATTTAAACTTTTTATTGACCGCAATTTTCATTAAAAGCATTTTTCATTTTTAATAATAAGACAATTTATAGTAAAATTATTTTTAAATTCTTTTGAAACAATTTTTATTGTCACTATTTTAATTGCAACTATTTTCAATTTTTATAAATATAAATAATGTAATTTATATTAATTGAAACATTCTTGTCAATTTTTTTTAAACCATTTTTATTACAAAACTTACTATTTAAAGTTCAAACAATTTTTATTGTATCATTATTTTTTCTAATGGTAATCACTTTTATAGAATCTATTTTTAATTGTTATTGAACGAATTATTATTCAAACAATTTTTATGGAAACTTCTTTAAATTCTTTTAAATCATTTTTTATTCAAACTATTTTTAATTTTTTGAAACAATTTTTATTGCGAGAATTATTATTTAAACAATTTCCTTTGTAACTAATTTCCAATTTTTTCAAACAATTTTTATTGAAACTATTTTTAATTTTAATTAAAACAATTATTATTAGAACCATTTGTTATTAAAACTATTTTTAATGTTTTAAACAATTTTTATTGCAATAATTATTTTCAAAAAATTTTTATTATAGTAATTTATTATAATTTAAAAAAATTTTAATTTTACTGAAATAATTTATATTGAAACTATTTAAAATAATTTTTTTATACTATTTTTTATTGAATCTATTTTTAATTTTTATTGAAATTATTTTTATTGCAACTATTTTGTTTTTTTAAATCTTTTTTTATTGAAACTGTTTTTAATTTTTGTAAAACAAGTTTTATTGAACCTATGTACAATTTTTTTTAAAATAATTATTATTCAAGCAATTTTTTTAAACCATTATAATTGAAACTATTTTTATTGAAATTATTTTTAATTTAAACAATTATTATTGAAACAATTTTTATTGGAAAAACTTTTATTGAGAGAATCTTGATTGAAACAATTTTTATTGAAACAATTTTTATTGATAAAATTTTTGAGTCAATTTTAATATTGCGGTTAATTATGAAACTTCGAGTTAATATTTAAATACTGTTCGAATGTAATGAATTTAGAATAATTATTGCCAGAAATTTGTTTGATTACGAGAGGGAGAAATTTTGTGTTTAATTTTCTTCGAACCCCCTTCGCCCCTTGTATACCATTTGGCTATCGTAGAAATTATTATTAGTCCGGATAGAATGAGTCTGCTATTATGAAATTAGAGTGGCTCTTGGACTTTTCCATATTCTTGAAAGGAAACTAAACAGCGCTATCTCGACACGCTGATACTTTGAAGACTTTTTACTGCATGGACGAAAGCACTGGTGAATATAAAATTCAGGGCCGGCTCTAAAAAAAAAAAAAAAGAAATTTCAAAACTATAGCCAGGAGCACCTCGAGACATGTGAGAGTATTCCCTTGAGTGGGGAACTTTGCCAAGGGAGTCAAAAGTGCGAAAGCTCAGATTTTCTCCATTTTTTTTTCCTTTTTTTTTTTTTTTGAAATCGAGCCTTTTGTTCTTGGCGAGTTTCGAGTTGGCTGACAGTCGTTATAGTTGCGCAAGAGAAATATGGTTCTTGCAAAATTAAAGGACAAGAAGGAAAGTCTTCTTCGAGTTATCAAGAGCCGACCCTGGGGAAATATGCACGTTATATCTCGTCTTTAAAAAAATATTCTTTTGCAAATCTTAGAAAAAATTTTTTTATTCCTTTCTATATTACTATCATATTATATATATATCATTTTTTTACACTTGGTATTTTTGTCATCCTCGTGCTTTCTCGCACGTTTTCTTTTTCGCAACCCTTAAATACTAAATAAAAAATTGTCTTCTACTTTTATTTTACTTCAATAAAAAAAATAATAATTAACGGGAAAGTTCGACTACATTTTCAACTATTTATTTTAGTGTTAATTTAATAGAAACCATAACCAAAATTATTTTTATCGTAATTCATTGCAAGGAAAACAATGTACATAAAACAAAAATTGCAAGAAACAATTATTTTTTAAACTTTAAAAGATTTTATCCTTTGGAATCAAATAATTTTACTCTTGCATCCACTTTTATTGCAAAATTTTGAAAACAATAATAATTAATAAGTTAAATAAAAATAAGTGAATTTTTTGTTAATTTGAATCAGAAATTATACAAAAAAATTAATTCTTTGAAAGAATGTTATTAAAATTATTGCAAATAATCAAATTCTTTCGAAGAATTTTATCAAATTGATTGAAATCCTGAGACGAATTTTATTATTTATGAAAAAAATTGAATAATTATTATAATGAATGTTTTCCAATATTTTTAGAAATAATTGAATTCATTCAAAGAATTACGTTAAAAATTGATAAATTAAATGAATTTCTGCAAAAAATTTTATTAGATATCAAAATAATTCAATTCTTCCCAGAGATTTTATTAAAATTCATCTCAAAATAATTGAATTCAGACGAAGAATTTTATTATTAATCAAAAAATTGAATTCTTTCAAAAAATTAAAAGTTTTTCTTAGTTAAAAAATTTTTTATATCAATTTTATTTCATGACTATTGCAAATCCTTGCGGAAAATTACTATAATTATAATTTTGTCAATTTTTTCTACAAATGTAGATATTAATATACAATTTATGAAAATACAATCGAACCGTCCCCTTAAAAATAAAAATTTTCAAAAACTACCAATAATAAAAAAAATAAAAAAAGTACCAGCAATAATTCTGTAATTCTATTGTGTAATAATTCAGGACTTTTAGTCCATTGTGTTAATAAACAATTGTAATAAATAAATTTAATTAAAACTGTTGAAAAGAAAATACAAAAAGGAGAAATGTTTACAAAAATTAGGCAAATATACCGATTTTAATGATCAATTTTACTTCGAATCGGTATATTTAACTAATTGTTTTCACTGTTGATGGATTTAAATTCTAATTTTAATTGTAATAAAAGTAATTTGCATTGTTTAAATTAATTGAAAACAGTTTTCATAATTTAAAAATAAAACTTAAATTTTCTAATAAAAATTAAATTTTCCAATTCGAAATTTGCAAATATTGGATGTTTTATAATTAATGGTAGATTATAATTGTCTCTTTAAAATAAAGAAAATGTTTATTATCTAATTCCTTTGCACGAAAATGCATTGTAAAAGTGAATATTTTTTCTCAAATTTTAAAGTAGAATTAGAAGACGTATGAATTTTATAATAGTTTTTTCTGTTTAATTATTTATGTGTAACGTGTTTTTCTATATAAAATTCCTAATGCTTTACGTCCTGTGATATTATAAAATTTGTTGCACTGCCACTTAAATATTCTCACGATATACATATATATTCTATACGCTCGTTCAATTATTTTTCGAATATATATAAATATGACGTGTTGTATCTCAGAAACCCACATTTAAATCTGCTGTGATGTCTTTCCCCTTTTTAATCCCATATGTATTTTTTTTTTATTTCAATTATTATATAATATATATTATAGGCTCTCGTATATTATTCCACATTATTTAACTGCTTTTTTTTCACTATGAAACGAATGATATTTTGAAGAGAAGAAAAAAAAAGCTTTCGTTCTTTTTTTTTATATTCTATAGTAGCAGTCCATTGTCCTTAGAAAAGCAGCACTTGCATCGTAGATTTAAATTTTAATAACTCGCCCATTATTTTCAAATTCCCTTAAAAAAGAAATTCCAATTTCGTATTAAAGAAAAAAAAGTTCGTTACTAACGAGGGAGAATTATTTTTTTTTTAATTCTATATAATTCCGTTTTTTTCTACTTATTCGAGTAAATTTTCAAGGGGAAGGGTTTACCGATATTTTTAAAGTTATCAAGAAAATAATTAAAATCTCCCATAAAATTGTTTTTCAAAGATTTGAATTTGACTTTTCTAATAATCTCCTCTATATCAATTACGAATTATTTTTAATAATAGGTTTTAAAACAGTTCATCAGGAATTCAATTAATTATTTAATAATAATTTTTGAAAAAGTTCTTAAAATCAATTATTTTTAATAAATTTTTTAGAATGTTCTTTGAAAATTGAAATTTTTAAATAAAAAAAAGAAAGTTTACCGAAAATAATTCTGAAATCTTATTTGTTTAAAAACTCAATTCTCCTAAATTTAATTTATTCGAAAATGTTTCAAGTAAATATATTTTCAAAGCAATTCGAATATTATTTTCGAAATATTTAACTAAAAATTCTTATCAAAATCAATTATTTTTGATAAATTTGGAAGAAAATTCATTGAGAATTTAATTTTTTAAACCAATTCTGAATTCTCGATGATTTAAATATTTAATTTGTCTAATTTTACTTCTTGGTGGAAAATAAGTACAGTATGTATTTTAAATAATGAAACAAAATTACTGAAGCATTGAATAATTTAAATTAGAAGTTGCAAAAAATTGGGTTTCTTAAAAATTATGTAATTAAAATTTAATAAAAAATTCTTCAAAATAATTAAATTTCCGAAAACAATTAATTAAAATATTTTCAAGCAATTCAAACTTTCGTTGAATTGTATTAAAATTAATTGAAATATTTTAAATAAATTATTATTGCAGATTTAAAAAATAATTTTGTCTTTGAAGAGAAAATATGACAAATTGGATAAAAATTATTAAAAATTCAGTAAATTTTAATTTTCTGCGTATATAATTTTATTCAACTCTAATTCGGTTCTAATTTTAATTTTTCTATTATAATTCCATTATAATTGTAATTGTTCGATTCTGATTTAAATTTTTCTACTATAATTCCATTATAATTGTAATATTTAGGATCTAATTTTAATTTATAAAATTCGATTTTAATTCTAATTGTTCGATTATAATTTTATTCGATTCTAATTACGCATGGATTTCAAAATCTAAAAATTTGTTAATAAAAACAAAAATTCCAAAAGTGTCAAAATATTTTTCGATTGATTTTATTTTATAACCATTTTTTTATTGTTATTTTTAATTACTCAATATAAAAACTATTTTATGGAATAATTAGTTATTTCTATTTAAATAAATTAGGTGGTTTCTATCTAAATAAAGTTAATAATATTTTATTAAATTAATTAATTTCCTTGATATTATTAAAAATATCCCAAATCCTCCCCTTGAAAATTTAATTCTAGATCATAAATAGTATTATACTCTGAATAATGTTATAACTATATGGATATTACTCTGGATTACAAATTCCTTTTACACGAATAAGAAGAAAAGATTGTTTTTTTTTTTTAAAGAAACGAATTCTTAAGTGATAATAAATCAACGCGTGGAATTAAATTATGATTGTTGTTCGCGATGAATAGTCAACTTGTAAAAAAATCGTAAAACACTTGATTCCCCTGATGGGTCCAAAGTCTTCATAAATCTTCCTCCGTCTCTCTCTCTCTCTCTCTCTCTCTCTCTCTCTCTCCTCTTTCTTCTCCCTTCCGCATTGCAGTATTGCACGATGCAGTAGTTACGCTACTAAAATACATAAATTTCCATCCCTACGTTTTTCCTAATTTTTTAATTTTTCTATCTTTTATTTATGAAGACATGATTTTGTCTCTAGGAGAAATGGCAGTATATCTGAGGAAAATTTCTCAGCAATTACATTAGAAATAGCAACATTTCTCTCGTCTTCTCTTTTATTTGAACTTTTTCTTTTCATTCTCTCTTGGGAAATTTATTTTTATACGCCCTTGTAAACAAAAAATATTTTTCAAATAAACAAAATGATCCATTTTGCAAATATTGGTTCTAATATTTCTAATTCGATGCTAATTGTAGTTTTTCGATTTTAATTCGATTCTAGTTCTAATTTTATTTTATTATAATTCGGTTTTAATATTATTTTTTCGAACAAAATTCAGTTCTAACTTCTAATTCTAGTTTTATTTAATTCTAATTCAAATTTCCTTTTCATTTTTTTTTAGTTTCTAATTAGAATTTAATTCTAAATATTATTCGAATTCAATTCTAAATATCATTCGATTTTAATTCGGTTTTAATTTTTCGATTCTAATTAGAATTTTTCTATTCAAATTCTATTCGATGCTAAGTAGGACTTAACTTTAATTTTTCGATTACAATTCGATTTTTTTTTGTTATTTTTCGATTCTAGTTGTATTTTTTTGTTTCAAATTTTATTCGATACTAATTAAACTTTACTTCAAATTTTTCGAATCTAATTCAATTCTAATTGTAATTTTTCAGATTAAAAGAAAAAAAAATTTTTTTAATTTTTCATATTGTAATAATTCAGATTTAATTCAAATTTAAGTCGATTTTGGTACCATTCCAATTCTCTTTTAATTTTAATTTATTTATTCTAACAGAAATTTTTTTATTCAAAGTTTATTTGATTTTAGTTTTAACTTTTCGATTCTAATTATAATTTTGCGATTCCAATTTTATTCGATACTTATTTTTCTGTTCCAATTTAAATCTTTGTGTTATTTTTTAAATTCTGGTTTCAATCGATTCTAAGTAGGTTCTAATTTTTATTTTTCGATTGAGATTCGGTTCTAATTCTAATTCTATTCGATTTCATTTTAATTTTTTTATTCTAATTCGATTCTAATTGTAATTTTTCAATTCCAATTTAATTCGATTCTAATTAGGTTCCAATTCTAATTTTCTTCGATTTGAATTCGTTTTTTACTTTAATTTTTCGATTCTAATTCAGTCATAATTTTAATTTTCCAATTACAACTGTATTTTTTTTATTCAATTTTTATTCTATTCTAATTTAAATTTTTCGATTCTAATTTAATTCTACATTTTGTGTTCTAATTTTATTCGATACTAATTTTTCTGTTAAGAATTAGTATTAGTTTTAATTCTAATTTTCTAATTCTAATTCGTTTCTATAATTTTTCGCTATCAATTTTATTCAATTCGATATTCGTATTATTATTATTCTAATTCTAATTGTAATTTTTTTTCGATTCTAATTCAATTCTAATTCTATATTTTGAATTCTAATTTTATTCTAATTTTCAAAAATTCCATTTATATTTTTGAGTAAATATTTCGCTATCAGAATATTAAAATACATTTTACAAAAAGAATGGAAAAAGTTTTTTTTTGTAAATATTTCGAAACGAATTTGATATAGGAAAAAAACGAATCCGATCCTTCTTTTATTTTCTCTCTCTCTCTCTCGTGAAATGTGTTATTTACCCTTCATTATTATTCGTTTAGACAATAGAATCTATGGTTTTTTTTCAATTGTTATCCAAACCATTATCGACTAGGGTTTCTTTTCAAAAACTAACTACACTTCAATGTTGATTGAAGGAGAGTGATAGTTTTTGTAAAAAAAATTCCTATTTCCTATTTTATCATAAGCAAATATTTTTGTTCTCCTATTTCAGAATATTTATCCCCTAATCAAGTATTTTACGATGATGGACTATTTTTTTCCGTGTTTTTATAACAAAAAGAAAAAAAAACAATTTTTTCCATGCTCCCTTTCTTTCAACGTAATATTGTATTTTTCTCACCTCACTACAATTTTTTGCACTCGCATTCTTCTTTTTATACACTTTTTTAATTCCCCTTTTCACTTTAACAAAAAAAAAAAAAAAAAACTTAAAAAAAATAATACAACGAAAATTCCGTTAAAAAAAGGGGTGCTTATGTATATTAAATTAATTTTGAATTATTAAAAAAAATAATAGATAAATAACAAATAAATAAATAAAAATAGCCAAATTAAAAAAAAAGCGGAAGTAGTTAAGACGCTTGGCACTCCTTAATAACCGATAAATGGCTAAATCAACGCAGGTAACCGACGAACAGCGAGCGTGAGATCAGTTGGCTACTCGGATCTATTCGTTCTCAGCAAAAAGGACATGTGGGACGTTCTCAAGGAATATCCGGCAGCCAGGGTGCGATTGGAAGCCATCGCCGTTAAGAGACTGGAAAAATATAAACGAGCGCCACTCGAAAAGGGTAAGTTTCCACTTTATATTCACTTTTTTTTACCCTATTCAGTTTTATCATTATTTTTCTTTTTTATTTAAAAAAAAATATTTTTTTGAAATTTATTTTACTCATTTTAAATTTGTTTAATGTTTATTATTTATTCATTAATATTGATTTAAAACGTTTTGAATGTTTATTATTTATTCATTAATTTTGGTTTAAAACGTTTTTAAATTAATTTCAAATTTTTCTTTTTGTTTAAGAAGGAGGAGAAAATCACGAAAATTTTGTTTCAAAACAAAATAATTTTTTTGGGAGGATTTTTCAATACCAGGCTTTTCACAGAACTTTCCTATTCTCTCATTTTTTTTTCTCTATTTTCACAAATTAGGCTTCTTTTACTTTTTTTCAAAATATTTTCCTTTTTTTACTCAGATCCACAAAATTTATTTTTATCTTATTTTTCCTCTATTTTAATAAATTAGGCTTTTTCCCCTGTTTTTACTCAGCTCTACAAATTTATGTTCAAACTCAAAAAGCAGAGCTGATTTTTTTTTAAAACAACAAAAATTCCTTTCACACACTGGAAAAATATTATTTTATTCAAATAACCGATTATTTGCGTCTATTTTATCAAATAAATAATTACTTAAATGAAATAATTTTTATTTAAGTCAATTAAATGGCATTTTTTTTAAATGCTGAAATTATTGGTTCAAAAACAATTTAATTGACTCAAAACAAGAATTATTTGCCGAGCTGTCACGAACTTACATTTTCCATTTACTGATTTCCCGACAGAATTTTGACAATATTTGAAAAATATTCTTGACTGGAATTTTCTTTATTCCCTGAAAACTATTCACTAAAAAATATTCTGATTGACTCTAAAAATGATTAGATACTCAAAATAAATGTTCTAACACATTTACATGCAAATTTCATTCATTGTAAAATTATTGGAAAATATTTTCAAAAATTTCAAATTTAAAACTATTGAAATTCAAAAATTTATGAGAATATTGTTATTGTAATTTTTTCAAAATTATTTTTATCATTTAAATGTAATTTATTTAAATTCTCTATAGAATTTTTAACTAAAATTCTTATTTAAATCAATTACTTTTAATAATTTCTGATTGCAAAGTTCTTTCAGAATATTCAAATTCATTTGTTTACAATTCAATTTTACTAAATTTCGATTGTTCGAAAATTTCTCAATTAAATTTTATATTAAAAAATAAAAAACTAAATAATTTTTTAAAAAATCAATTAAAGTTTTACAACAAAATTAATTCTACAAAATTGTTAGTTAAAACGATGAAAAATTTAGATTTTCATAGATTTTAATTAAAAATTTTTAAAAATCATTACAAAATTGAATTCTTTTGACTAATTTGAATAAAATTTTTAAGAATAATTATTTGTTTCAAGGAATTTAATTAAAATTGTGTTAAAAATATTTGAAATTCAATTACGAGTTTTGTTATTTATAAAAATAATTGAATTCCTAAAAATAATGTTAATAAATTATGAAAATCATTAAATTATTACGAAAAATGTTATAAAAAAAATTTTGCAATGTATTTTATTAAAATTCCTGAAAATAATTTTTCTAGAAAGAATTCAATTTCAAATAAATGTTTATTACAAAATTCTACGAGAATTCAATTATTTAAATACAAAATTAAAAAATTTACTGAATAATTGAATGCTTCTCAAAACTGAATTATCTTTAAGAATTGTAACAACAAATTTTTTATTTTTATTTAAATACTTTTGAAGAAATTTAATAAAATTTTTTAAAAATAATTACATTTTTCGAAGAATTCGATTAAAATTGTACCTATATTAAAAATAATTTAATTACTAAAAAATTTTATTACTTAAGAAAGTCATTGAATTCCTGTAAACAATTTTATTATTTATAAAAATAATTGAAATTTTGACAAAAATTTATTAAAATTTTTGATAATCATTGAATTTCTATAAATAATTTTATTATTTATGAAAATAACAGAATTATTGCTAAGAAATTTTTAAGAAACTTGTATAAATAATTTAATTGCTGTAAAATTTTTCTTATTTATAAAAATAATTAAATGTTTGTGTAGAATTTTATTAAAGTTTTTTTACATAATCGAATTCTTTTAGAAAAATTGATTAACATATGAGATTGAGGGAAATTTTTTAATATAATTGAAATTTTGCCAAGAATTTTATTAAAATTTTTGAAAATATTTAATTTTTTGAGAAGAATTTTATCTTTTATGATTTTTTTATATTATCTTTTTTGAAACTTTTGTCAAATAATTATTTTTTAATTTTTTAATATAATTGGATTTCTGCAATAATTTCTAACATCTCCAAAATTCAATTTTTTTGTAGTGTTTATAATTAAAATTCGTCTGTAAAACTATTACTTTCAATAATAAATTACATTTATTATATAAAGAGTGTAACTAATTTTGGAAGAATTTGAATATTATTAAGTATTTTTAAAAATTTAAGTTCTTTAAAATTTCTAATGAAATTCATTCAAAATTGAAATTTTCTAAAATTTCAAATTTAAACCTCTTGAAATACAATTATTTATAAAAATTGTAAACTCAAGACTTATAAAATTCAATTATTATTTTTCAAATTTTTAATTATAATTATTCATTAAATAATTTATAAGTAATAATTTTTTGATAGTTCGTCAAGAATTAAACTATATTTCAAATGTAAATAGTTTTTAAAATAGAAAGATTGAAGGTTTTATATTAAAATTCTTGGTAGTTTCAAAGTTTTAAGGCAAACAAAAAAGACACTAGCACACAATTACTTACCTATTACCTATGAAATAAATATTATGTTGAATTAAATAATTTTTATTCAAATCAAATTAATTGTATTCAAAGTTGTAAAGCATGTTCTGGATTTGAAAGAATAACTTCAATTGAATCAAGTACCATTTTTAATTGACATAAATGAAAATTATTTGGAACCTAAAAATAAAATATTCACCTGATAAATTAGACAAATAATCATTTATTGGAATCAAATACAATTATAAATATTGGAAAACAATAAAGTTACGTCAAATTCTTCGAGAATTAAATTATTTAAATCTAAATATAAAAAGAACAAGAGCAAGAAGTGAAAACCCTAATAACCGTTAATACCAGACCCTCTCTTCCTCTCAATACCAATTTGGAATATTTGCTTAGGAAACTAATATACAATTTGAAGATGATAATTGCCCGGCGATTGTCAGTGACCAAAGCCATTTCGCTATTATAACTCCAAGTAGTTTCCCGATTTTCAAGAGAATGGCCCTCTAAGTACTTGCTTTGTAGCTTTATTCGGAGCTTTACTCTAATCTTTTATGGCTTACTCACTTAACAGATTCTCCAAATAATTAGACTGTTCAAATAATTTACCGATCCGCACTTCAATATTATCAAATTTATACCTACAAATTAAAAAGAAAATTCCAAATATTTCCACTTTTTTTTCTCAATCTAATTTGAGAATTGAGAAAAGATTCTCAATTTTATTCGTAAATTAATAGTGAAAGAAAGTACAGAGAAGTTCTTATAAGGAAATGTCAATTTCTTTTCTTGTCGAAGAAAAAAAAATATTTTCTAGGAAGAAAATACACACGTGAAAGGTGACAATCGAGGGAGAGGAAGGGAGATATAAAAGTGAAACGAATTGGAGAAGAGGTTTCGTCGAGTAGACATCTCGTACTCACTTGTTGCCGAAACAAGTTAACCGCTGAGAAATATAAAAATACCGATAGTGACACTTCAATAAAATTAGAATTTGATCAATAGTCGAAAATAATTTTTATTTTAGACTTTTTCAAATATAATTATTCTAATTTATCCAATCTCATTTATTCGATTCTAATTTTAATTTTTCAATTCAGATTTTATTCGATTCTTATTCGGTCGTAATTGTAATTTTTCGGTTTTAATTTTATTGAAATACTAATTCGGTTCAAATTCTAATTTTATTTATTCGATTCTAATTTGGTTCTAAAATTAATTTTTTGGTTATAATTCCGATTTTTCGATTCTATTTTTATTCGATTTTAATTAACTTTCTATTCCAATGCGATTTTATTTGTAATTCTTTAATTCTGATTTTATTCAAAACTAATTCGGTTCTAATTTTAGTTTTTCGATTTTAATTTGGTCTTTATTTTAATTAATATTTAATTCTAATTGAATTCTAATTTAATTTTTTGGTTATAATTCAAATTTTTCAATTACAATTCAATTCTAATTTTAGTTTTTCCATTTTAATTCGGTCTTAATTTTAATTAATATTCGATTCTAATTTGATTCTAAATTAATTTTTTGGATATAATTCAAATCTTTCAATTACAAATCGATTATAATTTTTTTCGTCTTTAATTCGGTTGTAACTTTAATTTTTCGATTCCAATTCGATTCTAATTTGGTTCTAATTTTGATTTTTTATTCTAAATTCTAATTTGCTAAATCAATTCTAATTGTTACTTTTTCTATTTCAATTTTATTCGATTTTATGCAAATTAGACCAATTAGAATCGCTATTCGAAAATAGTTTCCACTTTAAATATTTTCAATATAAATAATTTTTCATTTTTTGGAGACAAGTAAATTTTGCCATTTTAGAATATTTAAAGAAATTATTATTTAGAAATTTTTCTAAAAAA